>CM053582.1:411499527-411534445 GCA_028627135.1 Pseudochirops cupreus
TTCTTTCTTTCTTTCTTTCTTTCTTCCTTCCTTCCTTCCTTCCTTCCTTCCTTCCTTCCTTCCTTCCTTTCTTTCTTTCTTTCTTTCTTTCTTTCTTTCTTTCTTTCTTTCTTTCTTTCTTTCTTTCTTTCTTTCTTTCTTCTTTTAATAGGAACCCAAGGTAAGCCTCCAAATGACCCTTTTAAGCTCATTAGTTGCACTGAATACTAATACACAAAGGAAAGGTTTTTTTTAAGAGCATATTTTCCCCAGATCCAGCCACCAAAACACCTCTTAACTGACCTGGAAAGATTTGTAAATAATACTGAACACTTGGATTTATGGGTTTCTAAATAAGTTTAAAAATACTGTATCTTGCATTCTTAGCATCCAGTAATTAACCACATGTGGATATTCAAGCAAACAATTGTTGAACTTGATCCATGAATGTGTTATACTTGGGGCTTATTTTCTGCAAACTTTAATTAAGGCAAAAACAAGTTTAGACTGTTCTGAAGAGGAGAAGAATGTGCATCTCAT
Source organism: Pseudochirops cupreus (assembly GCA_028627135.1). NCBI lineage: Eukaryota > Metazoa > Chordata > Mammalia > Diprotodontia > Pseudocheiridae > Pseudochirops > Pseudochirops cupreus. The sequence continues at coordinate 411,500,047 of CM053582.1, forward strand.
CTGTGGAGTTGCTTTCACCCTCCCTGTGAATCATCTTCTGTCGAAAACTCGGAGAAGGCAGGTTTTACCTTGCTCACTGCAGTCAAGACTAGAGGCTCCCCAGTCAGAGCCTATGAAAAAATGATGGAATCTTGTGAGTGGGGGAAGGTGCAAGGGTTAAGCCCCCTGTGGAGAGGGGGCAAGTCAGGCTTGTGAGCTGAACAGCAATGTGGAAATTTGCTGCAGTAATTACTCTCCTATCATTAGTGACAGGCAATTGCCATGGCAACCCTGCTGCCACCTGTCTCTCACACACAAGCGACATATTCTCCAGAATGAAATAAAAGAGTACCTTAAAGTCAGTTGTTGAACTAGGAGCATATAGCATATAAAAGAAATGCATATGTAGGTCCTAGAAACTTAGCTAGTATTAGTCATGGTAGTCACTGGGTTCTTTGAATGGAAAAAACAAAAACCAAACCCCAAAAGACTTTATTAAACACACACATACACACACACACACACACACATGACTTGGGACTATATTTCTTTGATACATTTTTCTACTTTAGCAATAATAATGTCTTTAATCTTCACAATATGACTTCTAGGTAGTGCCTACACAGGTAAAGCCAGTGGGAGAGTGGGATAATTATATGTTATGATACAAAGCCCATAATTCAGGTTCAACAGACATTTGTTGATTTGATTTATCTAGGTTGGAAAGAGCAAAGGCCTTGGAATCAGAAGACTTGGATTCAAGTCCCGACCCTGCCATTTACTTATTGTGTGATGACTTGAGTCAAAACTTTGCTGCCTCTGTTTCTTCATCTTTAAAATGGGGATAATGGCAGTGGCTAGGTGGCACAGTGAATAGAGCACGGGCCCTAGAGTCAGGAGAACTTGAGTTCGAATCTGGCCTCGGACACTTAACACTTGCTAGCTGTGTGACCTTGGGCAAGTCACTTAACTCCAATTGCCCCGTCTTCCCCTGCTCCAAAAAAAAAGCAAAGAAAAAAATAAAATGGGGACAATAATATTTGCACTACCTGCTTTACAGGTGTTGGGAGGAATGCTCTTTGTAAGCTAGAAAATTCTATGGAAATGTGATATATCATTATTGTTTAACAAAAAGACCAATGTAAACCAACTATATTATAGAATTCAGGTTAAAAAAAATTCTGCATTTTCCACTATCTCAGGTTGAACTTTATAGATTGTTATCTCAACATTCCACTCTTCTTTTTTCCCATAGCTTTTAAAAGATTATTTTTTATATTATTTGCAGCTCCCATTTTATTCTTCTTCTCCTTCTTTCCAGAGAGATTTTTTTATAACAAAGAATGAAAAACAAAATAGTTCAGAAAAACGAATCAGTGCATCAAAAAAGCCTGACGTTTGTAGTGTATCATACCTATGGACCTCCACTTCTGCAAAGAAGGGAGGGAAGTTTGGCACAGCTTTTAAATTAAAAAGCTAGAGTATACCACAATGATTAATATCATTCTCATATCCACACTTTGATTTCCAACACATTTAAATTTTGTTTTTAAATTTCATTTCTATATCAAGGAATTTTTTATTAGATCATTCTCTTCTAATGGTGTATTATCTAGATAAGAGATTCTTAACTTTTCTTTTTTTTTTTTTTGTATCATGGACCCTTTGGGCATTCTGGTGAAGCCTATGTACCCATTCTCAGAATAATACTTATAAATGCACAAAATATATAAGATTATGAAGGAAACTAGTTATTATTATATGTATAATATATGTATTATGTAATATGTATAGTTTATATACATATGTGTATATGTGTTATACACATACCCAGACACACACATATGCATATAAAGCAAGTTTGTGGACTCCAGGTTAACTATACTGGATCTTTTCACATAAGGGCTTTGCAGACCTTTAAGGGCTACAAAATACTACTATTATTACTATAATTTAGACAAGCCTCAGTACCAGCTGGTCTTTTAAATTTGAAATTTCCTGATTATTATTGTTTCTGTAATTCTGTTTGCGCTTCTCTTCATAAACCTTGAGTTTGACTCAGTGTGGAATTTCAATTAAAGATGTTAATTTTCCCTTTGCTCTGGTGGAGACATTCATCTTAGTGTTGGAGTCTGGTAGTTGCTTCCTTTTACTTGAACTTTACCCTAAAAGAAAACCAATATGAGAAATAGCTGGTTGGGCAGATTAAAATTAGGAGACTGTTTACCAGATACTATACATTGATGCTTCAAAACATTAAGCTAAGTAAATTGAATCCTAGGCTCTCTTTGGAGCTCATAATCCCTAAACACAGCCAAGATTGGGCACATTTCTAACACCATGGACAGAGCTATACATAAACACAAACGCAACATTTCTGGGGCTGACACTAGGATTTCTTTTCAAATTATAGGAGGAAGGAACTTCACCTAAGTTATGTTTCCAAATCCTACATCATCAGATACACCATTTTAATGGTCAAAGATCTTTGATTTTTGTTGGGGTGGAAAATCTTAGCACGAAGGCATATTGTGGCCCCATCTGTAATGGTAGGTGTCTTAGGGAGTTGTCTACAGTTCAGAGTTTGTAAGCTACTCTATGATCCCAACAAAATTGGTAATTGTTAGAAGCAGGGTTTGAATCCAGGTCTTCTTGAGTCTAAATCCAACATTCTAGCTACCATGTCACATATCACAATGGTTGGGTTGTGAGGTAGACTGGAAAGAGCACTGGATTTGGAATTGTCAAGAAGACCTAGGATCAGATTCTAGCTCAGATACTTACCTCCACCTGGAACAAGTTATTTCTCTACTATAGGCCTCAGGGTTTGAACCTGGGCATCTGTCATTTGGGATTTATGAAGGAGATGCTTTATAGATACTTACTGAATTGAATTAAATTTGTTCCAATATCCTACCATATACAATAAGTAACAGCACAACTCTTTGAGTTTTATACATTATTTCCTGAGATGGCAGCTCTTTCCAACCTGATTCCAACCTCTTCACAGGAATATGTTCCAACAGTACAAATACCTTCTTCTAACGGGCTTCCCATTGTACTCTCATTAAGTGTCCTTTTCATTCCTCTTAATTCCATTCTTCTCTAAAGAGGATGTTTTGGAAAAATTTTTGGACAGTTGGCTACACACTATTTCCACTAGATGTCACCAAACTCCTGGTAAAGGCAACTCTAAATACTCAGTTCTTTCAAATAGATTTCCTCTCCCCCTCCTTCCCAGTTTTCTCAACCCTATCATTTAGTGTCCAATGCCTTCATCCGAGGCAGTAAAAATTGGAGCCAACAGTAAGAAAATCTGTGATACATAACTTCATGACGTAAACTGTAATTTTGTATGTTATCTTTAGTTTTGGGATTTTTAAAGCTATAATATAATATTTTCTTCATATAACTAGGGAAGAAAAAAATGATACAAATCTCTAAATTTTCTTTTTGGAAGAGACTCTTAGAATAAGAAACTGTCCTTTTCTGTAATCTGGGAGATAGAAGGCCAGAGTCCTCATTTAAGCTAAATTAATTTACTTAATAGGATAGTTAACTCCTAAATTAATGAATAGATATATTTCAAATACTAGACTAATTAAAAAAAAAACAAACCCTGGAGCCCATGAAACATAGTTTACATTATGCTGCAGTCTGAAAACAAATAAACCACTTTCCTATATGGAAAACCAGACTAAAATGAAATATCTTTCATTTACCTTAACAAAGGGTAGTAAAGGGGAAGCATGTTCTTTTACATGTATGGAATGGTATCTGCTATGTCTACTCAAAAGCTGTTCTTTATCTGATTGGCTGACTAAGCAACTAATGTGGAGGTGGAGAAAGTATTTTCCAATGAATTTGGCTTCCAGGATGTCCACAATTGACCAATCAAGAAGCATTTGTCATAAGCATAGGCTCTCAGAATGAAATGTATGTAAACCAGCCCCTCACACTATTGATCCCTCCTGTGACTTTTGTTTTTTAACCTAAATGCTTCAATATTGTTCTTATGTTTTATCACAGGACAACATGGCTTAATACAGCTGTGGAATAGTAACAAACAAATGAAAAAAAGACAAAATTTCCCAGGGTCTCTGATATAGAAACAGATGATACCAATCTTTTAGACAGAAAATGCTAATAACCATAGGTCCCATGTAAAGATGTCTTTGTTTTCTTACATTTTTTTTTGCCTTCATTTTTTTTCATGTTTTGGAAATAGAAGATAGGAGAGTAAGGTGGAGGTTATGAAAATCTTGAGCTTGTTTAGGAGAATAGCTTCCCAAAATATTAGAGAAAGGTCAGAAAACAAGAAAATGAAAAGGAGGACAAATACAAAATCAGTGAATCTTGTTTACCCTGTAGCTCAAATACTCTGGAATGCCTTCAAAGAACAAATTCTGATTAATTAAACAGTGCATGTTCATAATAGCAAACTTTTTGTTGATCCTCATAATCCTTTTCAAATTTCACCAATTCAAATAAAGAGACCTGTATTCACTCAAAGTGTCTTTTAAAAATTGGAACATGTATTTAAAATTAAGCATAGTACCTCAAATTGGGTCTAGACATGTTTTGTACATAAACTATGAATTGTAAATTATAGTCTTTATTGATACATCATTATCAGAAATAATATTGGGGTCATGGGGTTATAGTTTTTCCAAAATTTCAATTATATTAAGCTTAAACTCAAAGTATCTGACTTGAAGATTGATTGTAATAATAAGCAGTTATGTCTAATTGATACAATATTCAAAGATTCAACATAGGAGTCAAGATTTCTATTTAAAATATTTTATGCTTTATTTTAAAATCTAGTTTTATTGCATTATATTTGCTTTGGTGCCTGGGCCCAGACTATATAGGTAGGGCAGGGGCTCAGAGATGCAACCCTTTTAGGATCCTTATGCTGCATTCATGATTTTCTCATTGTCTAGTTCTCCAAGAATCTATAGCCTCACTCAGTTTCCCATATGAGATGTAAGTCAAGCCACTTGAAAAAGAAAGTTAAATCCTATTCCTCTTCTAGAACTCTGTTCTGTGGTGGGAAGAACAATGAAATGAGTCAGGAGACTTGGCTTCTAATTTTAACTCTTGACTTTTTAACTAGCTACATGATTTCAGGTAAGCACCTTCCGTTTCCTAAGTCAGGTTCTTAGTATGTAAACTAACAGGGGTAGAGTGGACCAAATTCTGTCCTTTCTAAGCCTGCTATTCTTGTGATTTCATAGTTCAGCTCCTAGCATTTATTAGTTTATTCACAATGTTACTCAGGCCTTCCTGGCTATAATTTATCCTAGAGATTACCCACAGGCTTGAAGAAAAGCCTTTTGTTTTTAAACATGGAAAGAGTTTTTCAATAGATTGGCCCCACCCAATTCAAGGCTGGTATTTTACATTTTTAAATATTGATTTTCTTTCCAGACAAGATGTATTCCAGGTTGATTTTCCCCCCTTAAAAGTATTTATTTAATTTCACTCCTTAGTATTTTTTTTCCTTGGGGGGTGTGTGGTATTTTCAATTAATTCCTTGGTAACCTGAGGCAAGTTTACTGGGAAGGTATGTGCAGTTTTATAAATGAAGATATGAGTAAATAGAAACTTGAGAAGAAGAGGTCAAGCCCCTTACCCTGTAGTGTCATTTTCTTCTGGAATCAACCATGAAGATTTGCTCATCTCATAGTTGAAGGATGTTGAAACACATTTCTTGCCAATATGGCTTCATCTGGAGTGTGGATGGGCTCTTCGTTCTGACACATTGCATAAATGGCAAACGTAGATGCTAAATACTACTGATGATTAGCCATACAAAAATGCTTTTTACTCTCATTCTTGACAGGAATGACAATCCTTTGGCCAGACTCACCTCCTTCTGGACACCAAGGGCTGTTCCAGTCTTGGTTTTGCCATCTGGTTTCAGTAAAAGCCAGAAATGATAAGAGAATAGGGATTCTTAAAGAGGCAGCAAATAGAAAGGTTCTTTTAGTTGTATATGATCACCTTAATAATTCCAGAAACTTGTTCTTTCATGAATAAAGTCAAATCAACAAACATGTGTCAGGCTTATACTTTGTATAGTTATTATACTAGGCCCTGAAGGAGAGGTGACGTTCAGATAAGGTACTTCTTAAAGAGTAAATGGTGTTGTAGTGGATAGAGTGACAGATCTGAAGTCAGAAAGATTGATATTTCTGAGTTCAAATCTGGGCTCAGACACTTACTGTCTATGTGACTCTGAGCAAGTCACTTAACCCTATTTACCTCAGTTTCTTCATCTGTAAAAATGAGCTGGAGAAGGAAATGGCAAACCACTCTAGTATCTTTACAGAGAAAACCTCAAATGGGGTCACAAAGAATTGGACCTGACTGAAAACAACTGAACAACAAATGGGAATAAAACTCCAATGCAGATAGTTATAATAAACAATACTGCATGATGAAGTACATTATAGTTACAAAACAAAGGACTCTATGGTAAGTGGAAGCCTGAGATGAAAGCGATTGCTCCCAAAAATTCCATTTCTGGCAAATAAGGATCATTGGATAGCATGTTTGAAGCTGAAATGGACCTCAAAAGTCTAGTTTCACCTCTTCATTTTATGGATGAGTAAACTGAGGCTGAAAAGTTAAGTGACTTGCCCAAGGTCACTGTGGTAGGAGCAATATCCTAACCTCTCCTCTCATGTAGGTAAGTTTAGTTTTTCCTGAAAAGGTATTGATACATTTCCCGAGACTTGGTTGGGTTCAGGGAACTGAGGGTGCTGACTGTTGTTGTTCCCATTGCCTAATTACAAAGCAGTCAGCAGGAGCTTGGAGGAGCTCTCAGATGAGAATCTTGACTGGTAGATTATAATGGGAGCTTTGCTCAGCTGCATCAACTCAAAGGGTTCTCATTGCTTATCTCTCCTGAATATCCTTCTCCAGCTATGGTTAAATCAATCTCTTTCTGTTAATTGTTGAATGATCTCTGAATGTTTTATTTTGTTACAATCTAGAATTCAGACTGTTGGAACGCTTGCCTGAATCAAGCCCAGCCCAGAATAGTCATACAGGTGTAAGTGTCAGAGGTAGGTTTTGAACTCAGGGTCTAAGGGTGTTTAGATTACCTGATGTCTGAGGTATATTTGTGAGTTTGCTCTGCAAACCTGGGTGTACAAGCTTGGTTAGAATATCATTCAGTTCATAAGGTTGTGCTGTAGAAAAGAACTTAATACTTCTAATGGTGAAGCATGCTTATTATAGGGATCATTTCCAAAATGGAAAATAAAAAAATAGTCGAGCATTTATGTTGACTTTGCTGTCAACATTTTTGTGACTCACTTAATGCTCAATATCAGAGCTGTAAAGAACAAACTAGTTTCGTATACTTGGGGCAGCTTCACAAAATGTATACTTAATAATAATAATAAATATGTTTTTAAGACAAATTTAGTTGGAGTTGTTTATGTATGATTGTGGAGCAAAAATCCTTTGGAATGGTGAGTCTTTTCCAGCCTAGTTAGAGGTATGTGGTGGGGATCATTTTCTTTGGAGTGTTGTTGTATGCCATTGGAAGAGGACTAATGGCGCCACAAGTGGTGATGCCATGGGGCAGTTGGGGACTTTCACTTAAAACTAATTACATTTGTTAACTAGGTACTAAATTTGGTTGTTTCTTTGCTGCTAAAAAAATGCTTTCAGCACCCTCTAACTTTCACCACTTTAGGGCAGGGGTGGGGAACCTGTGGCCCAAAGTCACATGTGGCCTTCTAGGTCCTTGGATATGGCCTTTTGATTGAGTCCAGGTTTTACAAAACAAATCCTTTTATTAAGGGAATTCGTGAAGTTTGGATTCAGTCAAAGGGCCGCACTTGAGGACCTAGATGGCCACATGTGGCCTTGAGGATGCAGGTTCCCTGCTCCCGTTCTAGGGCATAGCGCCAGGTGTCCCACCTTAATCAGAATAGTTCATTTTCTGTATGTAAAGTGAATTGTGAATTTCTTCTCATTCAGAGAGAATTCCTCTCTACTCAAGAGTGATTTACATATTTCCACAATATCTTGTTTGTCTGGATGATAGTATAGGTTCCTTACTTTCTCTAACAGGGTCCAGGGACCACTAAAGAATTCCTGATAATACTTAGGTTATGTGAATTTGGAATACCGTTGATGTCAATGGAAACTAAAGGATAGTACCTGGTATTTCTGGAGCTAAATGGGGGAATGAGGAATGTGCTGGGAAGTGTTTAAAAATCACCTTTCCAGAAAAAAATGTGCCAGGACATATTTTTAAGTTTAATCTGTATTATTAATATTTTCTCAATCACTTTCTTGGGTCTAAACAATCAACAGAATCGTAAAGCAAGCCCTGATTTGTAGCTTTTGCTAATCTCTGAGGTGTAAATGCTCATACTGAAAATTAAACCATTGGTTCTTATGAGGGATTAGAGTTGGTTCTAGCACATCCCTGGTTGTAGGTCCCAGTCAAGGGCCCTAACAATTCTTAACCTTAAAATATTGGAACTAGGCAATAGAATGGGAGCTACTCTTCTGCGAAGAGTGCTTGGGGCCAAAACCCAACATTTCTTGCACCGAGACACTACAATTTCTCCCTCTACGTCTTTCTCTACATCTCACCTCTTGCAATTCCCTGGTCCCCTCCAGTGTTTGAGGTTCTGTTTTTTGTAACAGAGGCAAGTAAGGTAACAATCAAAGTAAATATTCAGGGAACAAATGTGTTTTCAATGAAACATTCAGCTAATATCAAGAGTTAATTTGCATTACCACTTAGATAAGAACTTCAAGATTATTACTATAAATATAAACCATAGGCATAATAAAAACATGCTTCATAAGGATTTGAATCAAATCAAAATGCGAACTGAAAACTTGAACATTCCACCCGAATTTGTTGAACTGCAGGGTAAACCTAAAATATTATTACTATTTTTTACCAAATGGCAAATAGAAACAGAGTTTATTTAAAAAAAAACTCAACCCAATTTAACATCTGCAAAGTACCCAAGTACTTTTAACTGAAGGTAAAGTGTTATTTCTTCTAAAACTATCCATCCAGGACAAATATATAAAGACGTTTTTCTCAATTGAAGATGAATTAGATTATTTATAATTTCTCATTGTTCAAGACTTTGTTCTGAGAAAAAGTGTCATTGTCCTCATCAATATACAGGGCTGTCTCCTTCCAGCTATTTTTGGAGCAACTCATCTGGAAGAGGGATTCAGACTTAGGACATCAAATGCTATCACTTCAATCAATCCCTCGGTCATTATGACCTGGTAAGGCACAAGAAAGAGTTGGATATTTTGAAAGGAAAAAGAGATTTTTCTGAGAAATTCTTTTCTGAATAACCTTCAGAACACAGAGCCTAGTTGAATATAAATGGAACCCTAAGAAGAAATTTAATGAACATGGTTGAATGACCTTAGGCCATAGACCACAGAAAGGAGTGGGAACTAGGAAACAGATTATTGTCTCTGAGGACCTGGTATGGCATGAAATGGATGCAATTGGCTCTGGGATCAATTGACTCCATAGCAAGTCTGTCTGAGAGGGACCGTTCTATATATAAACCTTCCTTTCTTTGACCCATTAGGGCAATGGAGGAGAAGGGATTGAACCTCAGGAATGTGCCTTTGTTGGGTTGTCTTCCTAGTTTCTGTTAACTGCCCAACAGCAGAGAGGTAGAATTAAGTAGGATGGTGGGTCATGGTTTAGAGAAGTTATACAGGGGGCAGGCCAATGGGAAGGTAGGGCTTTTCAAGGGAAAAAAATGATGAAGGAAAAGAAATGAGGTAATGGAATATCATTAGATAAGGGATCGCTAAAAGGGGAATAGAGGAGTAGATTGAGAAGTTTTGAATCTGAACACTTGTGCCATGTTCCTGGGAAGGGTCTGTGTGTTTCCAGCCTACACTGGTTACTTTTTTAGTTTTATTCCTATTCTTAGATGCTTATGAGTAAGGAATTAATATAGTTATAGCATTGTATGCAATTGAATTCCATTGAAATTCATGAAGGAAAGGGGACAGTTTTCTGGTGAGCTGGGGCTCAACCAAGAATCTATCTGGATATAGTTATACATACCAAGACATTAAAATATGGAAGAGAATACTGCTACCCATAAGAGGGTCAGAGCTAGAGAACAGAGATATTTTAGGCCCCCTGAGAGCCATAGAAAGCTTGGCATTACATCCAACACCATAAGATGATTTTGGATGGGACATATAACCTCTGGGGAATAGTGTATGATGTCTATGCTTGGTTGTCACTATTGAAGGGAATCAAGCAACTGGTCTCTACTGCCATCTCTTGGTTAAGAAGTGATTTAAGTGAGGATTTGGGAAAGTTGTTAAACATCCTTCACTCTCCACGAGTGATATCATAAGGATGATGTCTTGACTTGAGGCTGAATTAGATAAGAGTGGGGCAGAGCTCCACAAAGTAGTCAGTCTTACTCTTTTCTCCTAAGTCATTGAAGTTCAGTGGCAAGACAAAGGTCAAGATGACTGGCCATGACTCAGGATGCATCCTTTGGCCTTTCTAAATTAAAGTCTTTTCCAGGTCTCAGTTTGTCTGAGACTAAGCCCATTCAATGACAGAAGCCTGGGTAAAAGTTGAGACAAAAGATGGCTCAATTTACCATTACAAAGATAGAAGACCTTTAGAGTTTCCAGCCAAAACAGAAAACGATCGCTATTTACACTCTTTCTAAGCCATCAAAATCTAAACAATGAGCCACAGAGGCTTGGGTTGCAGCTATTCTTGGTCATTCAATGAAAGCTACCTTACAGAAGGACTCCAGACTAGTATGTTGGAGAGATGGGAGAAATGGTTTTAAATGGAGCAAAAGTGGTTTGAAAAGTCTCTCGATGTGTATAGCAAAATAGAAACTTCCAGATAACATCTGATATAAAGCTTCAAGGTAAAATAAATTTGAGCAATAGAACAAGATTACCAAAATAAAATAACAGTATTCTTTTGGCAGTTAGAGCTTAGTAATATTTTCTCTGATTGGAATCCTGGCTCATTCCCCTTGTTTTAGTTTGTTTCATCCAATTTGTAGCTCTATCTTTCAGTTATCAGTTAGAATCAAGGTTCCCTAAGTTTCATCAAAGTTCACCAAAGTTTCCTAGGGTTTTGTTTCCACTCTTCATAGACATGGAACTTTAGTTCCAGCTACAATGGTATACTTAGTGTATCTTGAATATGCCAGAGTCATTACTGTTTCTGAGACTTTGATTATCTTGCTCTTCCCCATCTGGAATGTGCTTTCTTTCTTTTTTCTCTTTCCAAGTCTTACTCATCTTTTAGAGCCTAGCTCAAATCTCATGTGCTCCATAAATCTTCCCTGAATACTTTGGCCCCTGTTAATCTCAGTCTTTAATTCCTATGGCATTTATAATCTCTTTAATCTAATATGTAATTATGTACTGTCTTGTATTGCTCTCTAGTTTTTTCATATGTATCTCTTCCCAACTAGACTGTAAGCTTCTTAAAGGTAGAGACTATGCATTTTACTTCTAGGCTGGGCATATAGTATGTCATCAATAAACACTTACTGAATTTTAAAAATCAGTTGCCTAAATTATCTAGATCCATAACTAGGTTTTCTTAAACTCAGAGTGCATTTAGCTAAGGGCATGAAAGTGGTGACTCTAAGAGGACAATACAGTGTCGGTACAATCATGCTAGGTGTGAGGACTTCATATTCCTCAGATAGTCCAGGCTGTGTCTCACTGAATGGCAGATGGTTCCCAATCTTCTGAATCCTGAGATTAGGTAGAGGGAAGATAAAAAGTATAGTAGACAGGTTTGGGGAATGGTCCAATAATTAGACCTTGGGTGTGTGTATTTGGGCTAATTGGAGGAATCCATTCACTTCTAAATGTAAGATATATTCTGAGCACAGAAATGGAAGTGGGAAAGCACTGGATATGTACAAGGAAGAGAATAGTTCAGTTTGTTGGAAATATAGAGTATGTATGAGATGAGACTGGAAATGCAGGTTGGAACCAGATAATGGAGGGTTTTAGATATCATCTAATCAATTTGGACCTCATTTAGTGGGGAATAAAAAATTGTTTAAGGAATTAAAAAAACCCTAAATTTGCACTGATTGAAGGATCCCAAACAAAGTTCAGTTTGTATAAAGATTCTCTCTGGAAGTCTTTCAGATGTTTCTGTTTGCAAATGACATTGTACTAATTGCATCAAGCCCCAAAACACTGCAGTCTCATGGAAAAAATCTATAATCATTCAAAAGAGTTTGGCTTGACTGTCCACACAGGAAAGACCAAGTGAACGAAGAATGTTTATTGCCTGTGTTCTGGAATGCAACAGAGCTTGTCCATCAATATGCACATCTGGGACAGACAGTACAGATGGACGGCCCAGAGTATAACAGAAGATGGAGATTAGGTAGCTTGCCTTTAGGAAACTCTTTTAATTTTTCTAACCTTTCCCATGAAAACAAAGGCCCATCTTTTAAAATCCCTTCATACTGATCATTTCTTATGATGTGTCAGTACTGCGTTAAACTTACACACATTTAAAGTGGTGGAATGGCTGGATCATATCTATGAAAAAGGAAATGAATATGGCAAGAATATGAAGGATGATTTGAGGTGCCAAGAGTCAGGAGACAGAGATGAAGTAGGCAGTTGCAGTTCTTTGGAGACTTGAGCTCTTCTAAGGATGGTGAGCTCACAGACTTCTTGCTAGGTTTCCAAATATCCACTTGTTATGGGCAGGAGTCAGGTATTGGGCAGTTGGTTCCTAATTATATTACTTGAAAAATGCTATCATATGTCATTTTGTTTGTTCAGTGCTTAATATGCTGTTCCACTGAGCCTACTTGATTTTGGGTATCAAATGGAAATAATCATGCTTGGCTCAGCTGTGCCTACACTTATCTCTTACCAAGGCAGATAATTGAAAATTTTGTGTAGAAGTGGAAGCAAATTTCAAGAGCAATGACTTGCCTACTAACTTCCTACTCCTAATCACTAGACCTTACAGGGAAAAACTCCAAGAGTTTTATTTTTGTTTTGATTGATTATTTTCCAAATACATTATTGAGTTCCAATGCTAGAAAAGACTTTGAGTTCTTTTAGATCAGTGAAGATAAAGACCCTATTTGCCACATATCCTATATGCCACTATATAAACGGCAAACCATCAAAATTACTGAGGAAGAAAAATAAGAAATAATGGGGAGAATGGCATTAAAAAGATTTAGTTATGCTCTTTATTTTTACTACCTCTCTACGACCCCCTAGAATGAAACCTTTCCTTGTGCTGATGGTAAAATAGGCAAAAAACAACCAAAAGAATGAATATTCTTGTCAACATACAGAACATTGGACCCAAGTAGTCCTGTGACTCTGTAGAGAGCAGGGAGATACAATTTAATCTGTTTTCTGGGACCAAGATTAGTTGTTACAATTATTCAAAGCTTAGCTTCCTTATTTTTGATCTTTTAATTTACGTTACACTAGTTATTATCTGTTTTGTTCTTTTATTTTCACTTTTTTCACTCTGCATCAATTCATAAACATCTTCCCATATTTCTCTGATTTTCTCATATTTATCCTTTCTTACTATGTAATAGTATTACGTTACTCTCATATATTGCAATCTCATTAGTCATTCCTCAGCTGACAGGCACCCATTTTTGTTTCTTGTTTTTAGCCAGCATTAAAAAAAAATGCTGCTATGAATACTTTGGGACCTTTCTTTCTGACTTTTGCATTCTTGGAGGAAATAGCATTTTTCTTGATAAGACACTAGTGAAATAAAGTCTAATATTTATTGCATATCACAAGTATTAGTTCATGTTTGTAACAAAAGTATACATATCATTATCTTTTGAACCTTAATATCCTAAGAAATCTAGATCTTCCAAGTCTACAATTTTCAAGATGGAAGGAGATACCTACATTCAGAGAAAGATCTAGAAAGAACAGAGTTTAAATGGAGACTGAAGCAATCTACATGCTATCATTCTTTTCCATGTTTGGTTTTGTTTCTTCTTTCCCATTGTTCACTCCATTGGTTATAGCCCTTCTATACAACCAGACTAATGTCCAATGTGAAAGTATTTGCAGATCCTATACTTGATTGCATGCTGCCATGGGGGGAGGGAGAGAGAGGGGAGAGAATTTGAAACTCAAGGGATTGTGGAACTGAATCTTGTAAACTAAAAGTAAATAAACAAATTAATTTAAAAAAAAAAGAAATGTAAATCTTCATCAATGGTCTACAAAGCACAGTTTGAGAACCATTGTTTTGGGACCTCTTCCTGAGTGTAGGAAGGACTTAAACTATTGTAGAAAGACAGGGGCCCTCTGGGACCAAGCAAGAAAACTTAAATCCTTTCTTCATGTGATAACTTTTCAAATAGTAGGGAATAGCAATTGTATTTTGCTTTCTGCTGCCTTAACATTCCTAATTCTACCAACTTATCCTCATAGGCATGAACCCAAGACTTGTCACCATCCTGCTGGTCCTCTTTTGTATGTTTTCTACCTTATCAGTGTCCTTCCTAAAATGTAGAGTCCAGAACTCAACACGGTAGTCTAGATATGGGTCATCCAAGGCAGAGTACACCAGAAATATCCCTCCTGTAATCCTGGATGCCATATGGACACACTATACCTTTCAGTATAGTCCAGTGACTTCCTTGGGTACTCTTATCACATTCTGTATACTCATGTTGAATTCGCAAGCCATTAAAACCTAAAGGTTTTTTTAAAAGATAAATTGCTGTCGAGCTATGTTTTCCCTCTCTTGAACTTCTCAAGTTTGTTACTTGAACCCAAGTCGTATTGCTCCTGAGACTTCACGTGAATTGAAAGCCTGGACAACTAAATATCATTCCACTGTTACCAGATAAATGTTCTCTCAGGAATGGGGGGAGATGTATCAAGAGGTAAGCCTAGAGGGGCAGCTAAGGCGGCACAGTGAATAGAGCACTGGCCCTGGAGTCAGAAGAACCTGAGTTCAGATGTGACCTAGACACTTAATGCTTACTAGCCTTATGACCTTGGGCAAGTCACTTAACTCCAATTGCCCTCCAAAAAGTAAAAAAGAGGTAAGCCTAGAACACTAAAGCCACCCTCTTATCCCCTTAATTCTTACTACTTCTGAAACCTTTAGGTCAACTCAGTTTGTTTTCTCCCCTGGGAGCTCATGGGGACCCACTCCCACTGCACTCCTCCCCACCCATCTACTTAGCTTCTCTTGCTCTTTTAAAGACCTTCCTCATGTTGCCAGGGTGGGTATTGTTGGTCTAGGCCAGGAATATGTAGGAACCTACAGCCTGGAGGTCATATGTGGCCCTCTAGGTCCCTAAGTGAGGCCCTTTGACTCAGGCCAAACTTCACAGAACAAATCCATGGTGTAGCCTCAAGGCTGCAGGTTCCCTACCCCTGGTCTAGGCCACCTGTCTCATTTAATACAAGTGTGATAGGCATAAATGCTTCCTCTTCTCAGCATCACTGCCCCGAATTCAGCCTTGCTGTCTTGTGCTTCTGTTTTGACCCTCAGGAAATATCTGGGGCTTTCTCCTTTACATGTTTGTCTATATGAATACCTCCACATACAGATAAGCCCCACTGATGTATATGTTAATAGGCCATTGGAAAATGTTTTGAAGGGCTTTAGAATTCACATTCAAGGCTGGGGTGATGAAACAGTATGAGTAAATAGGAGAACTAAATTACAGGCAATCTTGCTTGACCCCAGCTCTCAGCAATGCTGGGTGCCTCCACTTAAAGGAATGAACCCAGCTCTCTCCCATGATCAGCCTTGGGAAATGAAAGTCAAGGGTGGAGATAAGACTGTACCACTCTGAGGCCACAGAGAAATTGGCAGTCACCTTGACTATTCCTGCCTCGCTGCTTCAGCCAACACATGCTGATTAGGTGAGTAGCTGTCAGGTCACTACATGTCTTGTCTTGAAGTAATATATGGTGGCATATATAATTTTGATATAAATGACAGTGAAAAGTTCTTATTATATTATCCAGTGGACTAGGAAGAAAATATTAAATGTGCCTAACCTGAATGACTGCATCTACTGAGCATAAGCCAGATTGGAGAGTTGGAGTAATTACAGGCCAGCCTCAGTTAACTGGAACCCAGTTAATTGTATACCAATTATGAGATTTCTTTTTCTTGCATCCTACTTCTAAGAGAAAGATAGAGGGTAGTGATAAGAAGGAAGGAAACACACATTTATTTAGTCCCCATTATGTGCCAGATGGAAACAGATAGGTGGCTCAGTAGGGTAGAGCACTGGGCCTGGAGTTTGGAAGACCTGAGTTCAAATTTGACCTCAGATGTTTAGTAGGTGTGTCTCCCTGAGAAAGCCTCTTAATCCACTGCATGTGGAAATGGCAAACCGCTCCAGTATCTTTGCCAAGAAAACCCCCGAGACAGCATTGGAGTGCTACGGTCCATGGGATCACAAAGAACTGGCCATCACTAAATGCCAGACAACAATGACAACAACAAATATGCCAGATACTTACAAATATTGTCCTGTTTGACCCTCACAACACCCCGGGAGGTAGGTGCTATTTTACAAATGAAGACACTCAGGCATGCAAAGGTTAGGTGACTATCTCTAGGTCACGAGTTAGTAATATTATAATTATTAATAGTAGTAAATAATAAAAATAATAATAGCTAACATTCATATGGGTTTACTGTGTGCCAGGCACTGTGCTATTATCACATTAGAGCCTTGGTTGGTTGGTTGTTGTCCTTTGTTTTCAAAGAGGACCAAAAGGACATCACTATGGTGGCATCAAGTTATATTGTGTCCAATTGTGACCGATTAAATCAGTAGGAGTGCCGAATGCTTTACAACAACTCTGGGAGCTGAGTGCTATTATGATCTCCATTTTACAGTTGAGGAAACTGAGGCAGTTAAGTGACTTGTTAAGGGTCACATAACTGAGTAAGTATCTGAGGCCATATTTGAACTCAGGTCTTCCAGACTCCAGGCCTAGAACTCTATCTACTGATTATCTATTTATCTATCTATCTATCCATCTATCTATCTATCTATCCACCTATCCATCTATCCATCTATCCATCTATCCATTCTATCCATCCATCTATCTATCTATCTATCTATCTATCTATCTATCTATCCATCTATCTATCTATCTATCTATCTATCTATCTATCTATCTATCTATCTTAATAAGTCCCCTAGCTGGCACCAGGCCTGTAATTTCATTGATATAGGGAACTCCTGGATGAGGAAAGTACCTATATCTGTGCAAAGTGGAACCTTCTCCAAAATTTATAGTCTTAGAGCACTAAGAAGTGGCTCCAAGCCAGTATGTGTTGGCAAGTCTTCTTGATTCTCAGGACATTTCTCTGTCCACTACCCCACATCCCCTCCTTGGGTCTCAGGACATTTCTCTGTCTACTATCCCACGTTACTTTGCATTCTAGGAAAAAGAAGGAATGAAGAACAACAATAAGTAGCAGTCAAGTCATGTCTGGCTCAGGTCAGATTCAGGCTAATCCCCTATCTTTTGCTTAGATGATACAGGTTGATGCAGTAAGAATTTATTTACTTAAGTAAAACCTAAGTGCAACCATCTTTAGTCAACAAAGACTAGAACCTAAATCATCTGTCACTCTATTAATTTTTTTTTTTGCAGGGGGAAGGTAGGGCAATTGGGGTTAAGTGACTTGCCCAAGGTCACATGGCTAGTTTTGTGTTAAGTGTCTGAGGCTGCATTTGAACTCAGGTCCTCCTGACTCCAGGGCCCATGCTATATTCACTGCACCACCTAGCTGCCCTGCTCTACTAATTCTTTATTGAGATAAGAAAGTATATCATACAATGAATTGAATTAAATCAGGCCTTTTTGGGTACAAAATAATATTTTCTAGTTAATACTGAGTGAATCAAAAATTGTCATTTTCCAGAATGCCTGGATTTGTTAATTTTATATGGTTAACTTAAAAAAAATTGTTTTTGCAAGGGAGAGAGAGGCTCAGGGCACTGTATCTATTATTTCATTATGTAGAGATCTCTGTGTGTGGAAGTGGCCACTACCTGTGCAGACTGGAAACTTCTTATTAGACAGCTAGGTGGTTCAGTGGATAGACAGAGTATGTAGAGGAGTAGTCTCAGGTGCTTAAGAGAACATGGCCCCGAGGAAGTCAGTTCACCTTTGCCTCAGTTTCCCCAGCTACAAAAGGAAGGTAATAATATCACTTACCTCCTAGGGTTGTTTTGAGGCTTTGCCAACCTTTAAGCACAATATCAATGCTAGCTATTCTCATTAACTTGGAGTCTTAGTTGCCTGGGCCACCTCCTTTCCCTGTGTCTCTTCACAAGAACAATTTACGTCCTTCAAATTTTCTATTTTGGAACAGAGAACACTTTAGGGGTTTGAATTTTTTTAATTAAATTTTTTAAAATTAAAATTTAAACTTAAAATGAATATTTTGTTGATTTAAAAAAAATCTCTATCCCTTCGCAATGACTCCCTATCTCCTTTTTCTCCCTACCCCCCCAAACCCAGCCCTCCCTAGTAATGAAGTACAGTACAGTTAAGCAAGATAACCCAGCACTTTGCCCATATCTGAAAATGTATACCTCATTCCACACTTGCAGTCCACCACCTTTCTGTTGACAGGGCAGAGATATGTCTTTATGTGCTTTCAGTACCTCTGGAATCAAGACTGGTTGGTCCTGTAATGACCACAGATATAATATCTTTCAGTGCTGCCTTCCTTTACATTATTGTAGTCAAGTTCTGATTTCTCTAGGTTATGTGTTTCCTTCTTCCACCTATTGTTCATGAGCTAATTGTGCAACTCTTTGTTTTCCTTTACCTATGAAGATTCAAGCTCATGGCAGAATATTATATGTAGGTATATTAATCCACATTTTAAATAAGAAACATTTTCAAAAATAAATACAAGGCGTTCACTCTAATTGTAGATGGTAACAGGATTGAACTTTCTGGGACTTAAGATGAATTACTTATGCTACCCCATTATCATTATCTAGAAGGAGCTGAGTGTGTTTAAACTCTATTTCACTGTATTTAAGATGAAATACAACATATTTACTATTAAGTTCCACAGTTTATAATAAAGTTTACGCTTCTGGAAATTTAAATAGAAAATGTTTCCCAGAACCAGGATGTGTAAGGGTTCTTTTGACTTTTCTGCAAGAATCAATCAGATCATAAGAAGGTGCACAATACCTTTCTTTTCAAAGCCTGCTATTAAATATACATAAGAATAGATGCCTTTTAGTGCTCAGAAATAAAGAGAAAGAAAGTGTTCCATGTTCCTGAAGATTGAAATCCTTCAAAGCTTTTCTCCCCCCTCTTTTTTCGAGAAAACAAAAGGCTATTGTCGACTGAAGCTCTGAAAAAAGCCAAGGTAGCTGCTGAAGCAAAGTAATTAACTGTTCATTCATGAAAGAAGATGTACAAATGTAGGGAGAAATTAACTCCCCCCCCCCAAACAAGTGCACACCTAAAAATGCATCTATTGGTTCCTGTGTTTATTTGTAAAACATGAGGGTTCATGGTATGTCAGTATTCTTTGTCTGCAAAGTTTGTATATTTGTTTATGGGGGTAGTGTGGGTTGAGGGGAGTAGTTGTCATACCTAAGAGAAACAAAAATCAGCTTGGTTAAACCTATATACTTGAAGAGATTTTACATTGATTAATGAGAGCATCAGTTTGACTTGTCATAAGTTTTATTCGATTAAATCCATGGTAAGGAATATTGCATAATTGGAGTTAATTTTTTTTCATAATTGGAGTTTGACACTTCCAATATGTTATAATTGTAAGACCAGTCCTTGCTAATCTAATTTTATATATGTATATATGTATTTCTGTGTGTGTGTGTGTGTATACACACACACACATACACACACACATATATATGAAATGATTATTAAGCTTTAAGGGAGCTGTGAACAAGTGTTAGAGATTGAAGAATATATGGGATTTTCCCTCAAAAATGGCAAATTAAGTGATCAATCCCTATTTAGGAAGCTTTTTCAATATATTTGATACCCCAGGGAATCTTACTCTAACCCAGAGCTGTAGCTAGTTGCTACTCTGCCTACATTTGCAACAGCTTGAGCTATGCTATCTCACAGGGTATAGGGAAATTGCTGCCAGCATAAACCAAATAATTCCCTCCCTCTGGTCCTCAAGAATGGCTGGAAACTGTAATCTCTCATTATCAAACCTTCTGCTCCATTCTTTCCCTGCTGTACTTCAGAACCATTGGTCTTAAAGGCAATCACCTTTCCCTATAGATAGAGGTCTCTTTTGATATTATGGGATCACACTTAGTCATCAGCCTGAACAACAGGTTACCAGGAAAGTGGGTAAAAATCTAGATCAGACAATAACATGGTTATGGAAGGCCTTAGCATTTTTTTTATTAAAGTTTTGTTTGTTTGTACCTATGGAGATTCACACTTCTAAGTGAGTTAGAGACCAAAGCATTCATTGAAGTTTCTCCCCATATATTGGGTTAATTCACCTGAACTCACCTCAGGCAGGGGCTCCTGGGTTAGCAGTTTGGATTTGCTGAAATCACTTTTGCTTACAGACAGAAGGACTGAGTTTGGATTGGGGAAGGAAAAAAGAGGAAAGGATGTTCATTCATGTGTACTTAAGGTTGAACATGGTCTGTGGTTGCTTTTGTAATTTTGCCAATAAAACATCAGTGGTATTTATAAGAAAAGCCCCTAACATTAAACATGGCCGAGACATTAATCATGGCCTAGCATAGTCATATAGGTATGTCCTGCCTTTCCTTAATCGTAACAGCTAAACATCTACAGGGATTTGTTTTTTTGAGGTTTGGGAAACACCATTACCTACATCACTTCATTTAATCCACTCAACCCTGTGGGAAAGATGCAGTAGGTATTGTTTGTCTCATTTTCATGAATTAGGAAATGGAAGCTTAGGAACAATAAGTGATTTGTCCATAGTCATGCTATAGATGTGAAAGGCAGGATTTGAACCAAGGTCTCTTGACTCTAAGAACAAGATTCTTTTTACTGTATCATGCCGTACTTTTTGGGCATTTGTTGTACTGTTCTGTGATACTCTTTTTCTTTTTATGCATATCTGTCTTGTCTTCCCACCAGTCTAATTTATTATCTAGTAAACTGCGCTAAGGGCAGATTGCTACCTATAGTGATCCCATGATGACAAGACTAGTCCATGTCAGCAGTAGCATTTGAACTCAGGTCTTTTTGCTTCCAAGGTCTGCATTTGATCCACCATGATCTAGAGGAGAGGATTTTGAGCTTGGAGTTAGGATGAGCTTTGTTCAAATCCTTCCTCCATGTTTTCTGCTTTATGATCCTGGGCAAGTCACTTAATATCTCTGAGCCTCAATTTTCTCATCTGTCAAATGGGGATAATAAGAATTGCTGTGAAACTAAAATGAAATCATATATGTATGCATATATATATTTATATATGTATATGTATATTTATGCACATAATGAAAATGTGTAAAATCTCACACATGCATACATAGGAATTTATGTTTATATAAAGTATTTTGCAAGCTTTAAAGTAATATCTTAAAGCTAGTTATAATATCAGTAACAATGACAGTTATAGAGGGGCAGCATGGTATAGTACATAAAGAGTTGGCCTCTGAATCATTCAGATCTGAATTAAAATCTATGATACAGACCACCTATGATTCTGGGCAAGTTACAAGATTTTGGTGCCCTAGGCAACTCTAAAACGACAAACTGCTTAGCTAGCTTTGGTAGTGAAGGTTCTAAGGGAAGAAGGAGGGGATTTTGGAAAGGGGGATGAGTTTCCTCTGCTGATAAAAATCGCAGTCTGGATTGAAATATTTATCCCTAAATAAATCTCTCTCTGTCTTGGTTTCTTTCTGCCTCTGTCTCCCATCTCTTTCTCTCTTACTTTTTCTTTCCCTGAAGGTGTATATATTTTATTAATAATATAATAATAATCATATAAGCGCACACATTTATTATTATTATTAGCCTGAAAGAGTTTGCTGATTTAACTTTAGTTGGGGGGGAGCAGAGCTTCTTTAGTTTACCTTTGAAACAATGACATATGATTGGCACTAAATCAATTTTCTCTCACACAAATTCATATTTATTCCTGATATTAAATGTGTTTAACAAACCTCCCATCCTTCTTCAGTAAAAAATAAACATTTGTCATTATGTAATTCACTTGGAAGGGACCTAGTGGGAAAACAGCCTTCAGGAATTTTAATACTTGAAGATGGGCACCCTACAATTTATGTTTTCACAAAGAAAACAAATGGGGGGGGAACCTGGTTCTTTTGAGGATATTTATTAAGCTGAGAATTAATGACATTACCAGGTCCTGGAAAGAATATTACAGACTACGAATACTTGGAGAATGAAAAAAGCTATTCAGATATGTGATATCTCCCAGTAGGAATGCTAAGAGAAGAGTCAAGATCAAAACAGTGGTATAGTTGTGGTGACACATTACCCGTGGTAACAACCATGACATTGTCTAAAATGGAGGTGAAATGTAATAAGATGAAGAGTGTGTAAAGTGGATTTAGAAATTCAATGTAGAAGGTTTGAAGTTCTAAATTTGGGAGAGAAAAAAAGATAAAAAGACTTGGTAATTAGATTATGAGGATTAAAAAAGAGATTTGGTGTTCCACATTTAATCATTTAGAAGGAGAGTTTTAATTGTTTAGATTGTTTGTGATTATGGATTGAAATACACATATACTTTTTTTTTTTTAACTAGGATATTTGTCTCATCTGTGCTGGAAGCAGTGGCCACTCATGATCCCACTAGTGAGTGACATAGAAGCTAAAACCTTCTCCTTTTTTTTTTTTCCTTTTTTACCTCTGCCAGCTTGCCTCTTCTTAAGCATCATGGGATCACTTTCTCCATACTCTCTCATCAGTTCCTTTGTTCCTTTGAGCTTGCTGTATTGGTGCCAGATTTAGGATGGATACTCAATATTTCTTCTTATGTTCTGCAGGATTTCTCTTAATCATGCAAATCCTCTTTCTTCATCTGTAAAATGGAAATGGTAATATTTGTACCACCTATCTCAGAGGGCTTATTTTGAGGAATGTGTTTTGAAAACCTAAACGTGCCATATAAGTATAGATTGTTAGTACTATCTCACCACTCTTAGGAAATTCTTCCCTAGTATCTTCTGCAGTCTTCTCTGCCCTCTTACTATACCTTTCCCAAAGGGAAGGGTATTTAACTTAATTTAAGGGTATTTTAATACCCATATAGGGTCATGACCCACAGTTTAAGAAGCAATGAAGGGGTTTCAAATGGAAAAAATTTGAGGCCCTAATGTAAGACTTTCCACTAAGGTTATCTACTCTCAGCTTAGCCCTACTATAGTTCAGCATTCTTGGACTCTCTGCTCCCCCCACCCATCCAATCCACCATCCTCAGTTTCCCCCAGTAGCAGGGATTATAAGAATGTGTCACCACAGTGGCAAACAATATATATATATATATATATATTTTTTTTTTTTCATCTTTTTGACCTGGTCAATGTTACACTTCCTTTTTTTTTTAAGTTCAAATATGAAGTTAAAATGTTAGAGATAGAAGGGACTTTGGAAATAATTTACTCTAAGAATATAAAATCTGTTCTTTGTAGTTAATATCCCCCCAACCCACCCTCCACTCAGCTGTCAAATTGATCTTCCTAAAGAGCAGATCTGACTATGTCACTCCCCTATTCAGTTATCACTGGTGGTTCCTTTTTACTTTCAGGATCAATTAAATCCTCTGTTTTTTGGTGTTTTTTTTTAGGCCCTTCATAGCCTGAACCTTCCTACCTTTCCAGTCTTCTTACTCCTTCCACCCCTCCATGTACTCACTGACCCTTGTTGGTCTTTGCGCAGGACGCTTTATCCCCTGACTGGGGATTTTCATTGACTGTCTCCTGTGGCTGGAACTTTCTCCATCTCCTAGCTTCCACAGGCTTTCTTCAAGTCCCAGTGAAAGTCCCCCTTCTGCAAGAGTTTTTTCACAGTCTTTATTCCAAGTGCTTTCCTTCTGAGACTATTCTGATTTATCCTGTAGTTACTTTGTATCTGGTTGTGTGTTGTCTGTCTCCTGTCCCAACCCTCCGTTAAACTGTAAGCTTCTTGAGAGCAGGCTCTGTTCTGGGCTTTTGTTGTTGCTTCTCTTTGAATCCCGATTGCTTAGCACAGTGACTGGTATAATAATGGTAATTGACTGACTTTTCCCTTACTGATCTTCTTATGTCTCAGTTTCTAGTACAGAGTCTTATTCATAAGCACTTAATGAATGTTTGTTGAATCAATTAATTCTTTTGGGGAAGGAGG
Source organism: Pseudochirops cupreus (assembly GCA_028627135.1). Taxonomy (NCBI): domain Eukaryota; kingdom Metazoa; phylum Chordata; class Mammalia; order Diprotodontia; family Pseudocheiridae; genus Pseudochirops; species Pseudochirops cupreus. Next base: position 411,524,422 of record CM053582.1, read on the forward strand.
TATGTAAACTTAAAATAAATCTTCAATTTGAGCTCGAGGCTGAATGGAAAGCTTTTAAGCCATAGATCTAGTCTAACATTCTCATTTTACAGCTAAGGAAATTAAGATCTAGAGAGCTTATGAAGTACATCATTTATGCATATATGAAGTATATAATTTAAGGGGCAGAGTGAAGACTAGAAACCAGGACCCTTTCACCACTATACTGTGTGACCCTGGTCAAATCACTTAATCTCTAGCTTGGCTCCCTCTCTCCCCCTGCCAAGGTCCCCACTACCAAAAGAAAAATACTAAAAAAACTAAAGGGGTGGCTAGGTGGTGCAGTGAATAGAGCACTGGCCCTAGAGTCAGGAGGACCTGAATTCAAATTCGACCTTAGACACTTAACACAAAAAAATAGCCTTGTGGCCTTGGGCAGGTCACTTAACCCCAACTGCCCTACCTTCCCCACTCCAAAAAAAAGAAAGCAAAAAAAAAAACAAAACACTAAGCTAAATTAAACCAAACCCAACCAAAACCAACTAACACTCCAACCTCACCTGATAAAAACTCCTACAAAACCAAACAAAAAACAACTAGAACCCATACCTGGAGATGACATGTAAGAAGGTCAAACCTGTCTCCTGTTCTCTGTTTCCTTAGCAGAGGCTTATGTGTCAAAGGGAGCCTTGGTGGAAAGTCTAATACTGCCTTTGGGACAAATACTATTAAGAAACCACTAAGAGATGGGGGGGAGGGGCAGGGGGTTTCCATGCTGAGAGTCTCATACAGAGATGAATATCATTGTTTTGTTTTCTGAATTTCTTTTTCTTCCATTAAGCATTAAGAATTTTTTTTCTTTCCTTTAGCTCACATAAGGCATAGATCTAAAGCTTAACTTTGGGCAGGCAGGGGTTGTTGCCGTTGAGGGAACAAATGTAAAAGAAGAGTAATTTAGGGCCAAGGATATCACAAGGTCTGGAAATACCTCTACCTGGAGGTGAGGGTTGGAAAAGGTTCAGTTGTATTTCAAATGAGTGGAAGGTAGTCTGGCCCCTTGGATGTTGAACTATGAGCGGTAGAAGGAGAGTAGGGATTCTGCTATGATTTTGCAAGAGGTGCCCTCAGATTTGGCATACCCAGGCTATACCAAAGTCTTATTTCTCCAGTACTTAGTTATATCATAGGGAGCTATTTATATAGACATCCCAGACAGATTTTGAGGAGAGGCTAAGGATTAAGTGAGGTACAAATTTTACCCAGGAAATGTGGCAATGAATTATGGATGTACAAGCAGAAAAAGAGTGGTATGTCATGGGTTAACTATTGTCTACTAGCATTGGTGTCCAAACATTTTTTGATCATACACCCTCAGTAATAAAGCATTTTTGAGCACATATTTCCATATATGAATAATGATTTATTTATATTATATATAATAAAATCAACATTTAAAAGGATAAAATAAAGATGAAATAAATATTCCTGAGTAATTTTTATTTGATTTTACTTATTAATAGAACAAATATCTTTTTCTCTCTGAAAATATTTATCACTGATATTTTTTATTGAGAGTAACGTGATTCAACATGCTTCATTATCTTTTAAAATATTGGCTTAACACTTTGTTGATACAGAAATTCAAAGGAATGGTTCTCTAAGTTCACTTTATTTCCATATGTGGCTTTAACAACTGTCATAGCTCAGAAAGATATCTCCAAATATATGTGGATAGCAACGCAAGTAAGAAGTACAGCACTGAATAAGCTTACTAATTCATGGTACATATTTTTCAGTCTCATCTACCAATTATGCAAAGGTTTTTGTTTAAATTGACTAGTAAATTTCCATGTTCTCAGAAGTCAATCAGTTATTCTTGCAAACTAATCAGAAGATGTTGCATTTTTATATGTTAAACAAATGGTTTCACTATCCAGTGGAACTCTACACTTGGAAGTTTGTTAAGCAGGTTAGAAAATTCTATTTCCAAGTTTGTGTGTAGATGTGTGAGTTTTTATAAGTGACACACATTGTTTATGGCAATGAAAGCTTGATTTTCAAATGTCATGCTATGAGTAATGGCTTTATTCTATTATTAATTAATATCTTAAGGCATAATATACACTTAGGAAAAGGTTAATCATTAATGATAGTGGATCTAAATCCACATTTCAAATTGTCTGCAATAATTTTTAATTTTGTTGGCTGACTACTTTTCAGATCTGTCATTGTTTTTACCTCATAATCTGGTTAAAGAGTTCAGACTACGAATAGGAAAAGAGTCAGCCCTACCATTTGTGTGTGTGTATGTTTTGCTTGTGTTTATATATTTAATTATGTTAACATGTTTATTATATTTATTATAATATAATAATATATTATGTTTATATGTTTAAATATGTTAATATGTTTAATTCATGGTTTCTTTTCAGGAATCTTTAAAAGATATTTGTCCTTTGAGAAGGTGAGTTTAGTTAAAACCAGAAAAAAATCATCCATAAATACATTTAAACTGAGTGTACACAAACTGCAATTCATAGCAATATGCTGAATTCAGATTTTTTGGTTAACCTTTTGGTGTTGTGAAACTCCAACTTTTCCCTCAGGATGCCTATCTGACCCTCAGACCAAGTTTTAATATGAATATTAAGTATTGATAAACTTTAATTTATAAGTAAAAATTCTAATAGTTTCTTCCTATGCCTCAATGGATTGTTTTCTGCATCTTTCAGGATGCTCACACCCCACTGTGGAGATCACTGGTCTGCTTCAAATTTCTTGCATTGGCATTCAAGCTTCCCCATAAATTTATTTTTGCACCATTTACTTTTATCTCACCCTGCTCCCTTTTACATACTCAATTTTTTTCTGATGAACCATTATTTCCTATAAGCATGTTGCCCTTTCTTCTTTAGCTTTGTCTTAGAATATACCATCCCCTCATTTTCATCTGCTGAAGCCTTAAAATTCACTTCACTTCTTTCATGAAATCTACCTTCATTTAAGTCCTCCTTGGATCTTCTCTTATGCCTATATAACATGCTAATTTATATTATAGTGATTTGTGTACCTAGACTTTCAACTAGATTATAAAATCCTCTAGCACAGCGGTTCTCAACTGTGGGTTATGTTCAATTTGTAACAATGAAAATACATCCTGCATATCAGATATTTATATTACGATTCATAATCATAGCAAAAGCAAATGTAGCAAAATTACAGTTATGAAGTAGCAACGAAAATAATTTTGTGGTTGGAGGTTACTACAACATGAAGAACTGTATTAGAGAGTCACGGCATTAGGAAGGCTGAGAACCACTGCTCTAGCAGGAGCTGTCTTATTCATTTTTTTCTCCATCTAGAACAGAACCTTGTACATGATAGGCACTTAAGAAATGTTAAATGAATGCAATTTTTTGAGGAAAACCAGTCCCTTCTGCTACTGGTCATTGTTCCCTGCTCCGGCGTTCTAATATTTGAAGAAGCAGGGTGGTATGGTAGAAAGAAATTTTGATTGATAGTCAGGGTTTTGACCCTATTATTACCACAGACTACTTCTTTAACCTTGGGCTAGCCACTTCACCATTCTGGATCTAAGTTTCCCCTCAGAGCATGAAGGAATTGAATGAGAAGGTCTCTGCCAATCTAGATACTATATCTAGTAAGGGAAGAGAATCTAGCCTTTTTTTTGTTGTTGGTGACCATGGCTTGAGTGGCATAGGGGTCGGGATGATAATCATGTGAACGTCCATGGAATTTATTATTGATTTTTAGATATGGAGGTTAGAGACCATAACAATGATTTAATTGGTATAGGGAACTCCCAGGTATAGAAACTCCCTCTACCAATGCTGAAGCTTAGTGAGTTGCCTAAAGCTGAAATGTCAAGCATGCATCCCACAACATTCCCAAGTGTGCCCCAAGACAGATTAAAATATAGTTCCTATTCAATTTGAATTTGGTGATGTATTAATAAAAAAGAAATATGTAAACATGTCAATATGTAGGTTGCAGGGATCCTTATGTATGGTCTATTGGCCAATGTTTTTACTTGAATTTGCCTAAATCATCAAGTGATTAAGTTATACAGATAGTATCTGTCAGAGGCAGGTCTTGAACCCAGATCTACCTGGTTTCAAGGACAGCTCACTATGCCACAGCTACTACTTTCAAGAATTTGTAAGAGTTAAAATGGGATGTAACCAACCTACTTGGTCATTATGATACTGATGATTTTAAAAAAATTTACAACAGAGGGCTATGCAATAGATCTATACAATCCATTGTGTTGTTGTTTTTTTTTTTTAACTGATCAGAAGCCACTGGAGGCAGTCTAAGCTTTAATGATTTGAAGAAGCAGGAAAGAGATATAGAGAAGAAGGCAGCATGGTGTCATTTCTCTGACCATGAGCAGGTTTCTGCATTTAGATTCAGACTTTGCCAATTAACTTCCTGTGGGATCTTGGGGAAATAACTTTACCTTTCTGGTCCTTACTTTTCCTAGTCTGTAAAATGAGGAAGTTGGACTAGCTGACCTCTTAGATCCCTTCTGATTCTGGAGGTCATATATGAATTTTATGGAAAACTCTTGTTAGAAAGCAGTGTTATTTCATAGCCATCTTTCACAGGATGAAAGCCTAATGTGTGATATTGAAAGAATAATAAAAGGCATCTGCATATTTGTCAAGAATCTTAGTTGTGATCAATTGTCTACTTTGACATTTATCACATAAAATCCCTTCCCCCATCTATACACTCTACAATAAGTGGTGCAGTGGTTCTACAAAAGCCGAATGAGTTAAATTTCCCCAGGCAATTTTCATCCCTAAGAAAAGAGATGCCTTTTCAAACTAATGACTATTTCATGGATACAGTGGGGAGATATTCAGCATCTGTAATTCTCTTTGGCCCAAGAGTGAAGAGATAAGTAGTAATCATGCCTTCAAGGTAGAATTCATAATCAAATCCCTAATTAAACTCAATATGGAAAGTCCTTAATAAATATCAAAATCTGACTATCAGATTTCCTGGCAAATATTTAATGCTGTGTTCAGTGTCTGAGATCTGAAAAATCAGTATGGAAAGAACCAAGCTTTATTTTTAATTTACTGAATACATGGAAATATCAATGTCATATTGAAATAGGGAAATGACCAGCATCTTAATAACACATATTCATATTATCTTATTCTGGCTTCACACATATATAACACTTTTTCCCCCTCGGGAAGTTCCAGGCATTTTACTACATTGGAATTTATTTTTATTATTAAATGGTTGCTTGGGGATGGTGAGACATGGACCTTGTCCTCAAGGAGATTTTAATATAAAATTACAGTGATATGGCTGAACTCATGAAGAATATCTGGAGTGGGGGGGAGGGAAACCATTGCTTACAAAATTAACTACTAGATTTATAATGAATTCATATACAAGCTAAATGCAATTGTGGGACTGGGTAAAAAGCAAGGTGGTTCTATTTTTGGACGGGCTAGTGCTAATAGAAGTTACCATCTTGCTCAGGGTGCCAGGAAATCTTCTTGGAGGAGATGGGTTTTTAGGTCCTGGTTCAAAAATGGAAGAATTGCAACATGATCAGCATGGTAGGAATTAGAGGAACATGAAACTTGGAAATATGTTTGGAAAGTAATATAGGCTGACTGGACAAAGTGAGAGCTGTGCTAACTTGTTTGAGAATTGGGACAGGGGGATTGCTGGGTAACACACAAGAGGTAACACACATGATATGTTTTTGTTAGAGGACCTTTATAAAAGCCAGTGGCTTACATAGCACTTTAAGGATTGCAAAGCACTTTATATACATTATTACATTTGATGCAGATATTATAATCACTCTTCTATAGAAGATGAAATTGAGAGTCAGAAGTTGAATGATTTACTCATGTCCTCAATTAATGTCAGGGGTGAAATTAAAACCCAGGCTTCTTCTAGCTCAAATTGAACACTCTATCTGGTACTATAGAGGTGTATCTTGGGGGGTGGGTGGGGCAGGGATGATGAAGTGGAACTTTGGACTTGAGTTTAAATATGGCTTTTGATACTTACTAGCTGTGTGACCTTGGGCAAGTCACTTAACCTTTCTTTGCTTCTGTTTCCTCATCTGTAAAATGAGGATATCAATAGCATCTATCTCCCAGAGTTATTGTGAGGATCAACTGGGGTAATTGCAAAGGGCTTAGCACAGTGCCTTTAAATGCTTTATAAATGTTAGCTATTATTGTTATATAATTGAAATTATCCTCAAAAATCCCTTCATTTGCCCATAAAGTATAGAACCTTTAAAAAGTTAGAGATGGAAAGGGGTTAGGATGTCTTTAAAATTATATTATTTATATCACAGAACAAAGGTATCTGAGACAGTTGCTATGGAAATGATTGTAAATTTTATTGTTCACTATACTCAGTTAATTTGTCAATCAGTGGAGAGGCAGGAATCAGGATTTCTCAAATAAAAGAAAACAAAAACATTAAAGACTCCACTGCCAGTAAAATGGAAAATTATAGCTAAAAATCACTTTTGCAAGGTCTTCACACATAGCTATGATTTTGATTACGGGATATTCACAATGACACATTATTGCTTCCTTTTTCTTTTTCATTGTAAAGCAAAAGAGGACATAAAGAAGTCAAAGTGAGTATAGTAAGAGCCTTCTAGCTGACCAGGAATGCTAGGTAGGTCCACAAAGGCAGTATCCATCATTACTTTTACCAAAGTGAGCAGATTAAATAGACAGTGGAGGAAGATGTGGAGAAAGAGGACCTGAGACCAGCTGAGGCAATGGCAGACAGCAGGTTCGTGTCTCGCTCACCACACTTAGCATATAATCATTGAGTGAGATGCCTGATGAAATCACTGCCAGCACTGTCCTAAAGTCAGGCTACCTGGAACAAACTGTTAAATTTTCAATGTGAGCAGGTATACTTTGAAAATTCAAACAGGGTTAATTTTATTCTTTTGTTAATGGTTTAGACTTAAGAAGGTGATGGAGAAAATGTTAATGATAATTATAAACTTACAATGATATCTTTATAATGCTATTTCTTATAAATTATATAAATGTATTTATATATTATTTATATTATGTTTATTATAAATAATTGTACTTATATCTAGTTAATAACAAGCTTTAAATTATATCATGCTTTTAAAGAAACTGGTTGTTAAACATTTACTAGCATATCCCTAAATTACTCCCACTACTCGAATCATTCTCTCCTTTATGTATCTGTCTGCCTCTCTTTCCCAAGCACTTTTAATTGAATTTGGGTAGGTTAAATGATTATATGATATTCACTACACTGCCTCCTCTAATAGAAGAGGATATGGAACTGAGTTTTAATGTGCTAGGAATAATCCATCAGACAATCATTCATTCACTTAATCTACGACTTTTATTAAACATCTCTGCTCCCAAGGAGCCTGCCTACTATAGACCAACGTTTCTTAAGCTGCGTGGGTCAAGACCCCATATGGGGTCACAAAAAATTTGGCAACAGTAAAAGGTTTCTGAATGCTCAATGACCAAAAATCAATTAAAAATCAAATGTGTAATGAATCCACAGTGTTTCTGGCAGTGCTTACCCATGTTTCATTGCACAACTTGAATGTAGCCCTGGTTCTGAACACACAGCATTCACACTTTTGCACTGCACATGCCCACAGGCCATTCAACACCAATGAACACTGCCAGAATTTGAAAAGGGGTTGTGAGTGGAAAAAGTTTAAGAAGCCCTGCTATCGACTATGAAAATAATAGGAACATGTAATACGTGAAGGTTTGCATGTTGCTTTTATAGTACATTTGTAGTATCTTATCTTATCTTTTATTTATTATCCTATATAATATATGTTATCATCGCTTTTAAGATGAGGAAACAGGCTCAACAGGGTTAGGTGACTCACTCATGGTCACAGAGCCATTAAATATCAGAACTGGGATTCATACCCAGGTCTTCCTGATTCTAAGTCCTACCCGACTGTATTACTTGGTCAACACAGAAGGTTGAGAAGATAATTTTGGCAGAAATGTTTCATGATTACTGGAAAGGACTTTCAGTGGCAGAAAATCTAATGAAGAAGGGCTTCTGGGAATCTAGGACAAAGGCCTCTGACTCTTGATTAAAGAATCCTCTCTAAATTAAGTTACGGTCAATATTCATTAAGCATCTACTATACACGAAGCACTGGTTTGGGGGGGGGGTCCTTCAATCTTCTCCCACTTAGTAATCTGCTGTCTCTTAGATGACAGTTTGTGAGGCGAATGTTTCTGAGGCTATGAAGTGAAAGTTTGTGAAGTGAAATTTCTTGAAGGTGTGAGTGAGGTAAAAGTTGGAAGTGAAATTTCTTGAGGCCTAGTCTGCTTCCTGACAGACTCTCCAGGGCCTGCTTTTGTTGAATCAGTGAAGACAGCTTGGAGGTGTCTACACTTCACTCAGGTCAAACCTCAGCCCTTGGCAAAAGGGGATATAGAGACAAAGGTGAAATAATCCTTACCCTCAGAGAATTTACTGGGAGAAATATGATGTATATAAAGATAATTAAATGCAAGCCATATGCAAAATAATACAATCATTTCAAGAGGGAATGAAAATTAGCAGCTGAGGGCATCAGGAAGGGCTAAGTGTAACAGTTAGCACTTGAGCTGTGCTTTGGAAAAAGCAATGAATTCTAAAAGGTAGGGGGCGATCAGGAGGGATGTCATTCCAGATGTGGGGAGACCCTAGCAAAGGCAAAAGGAATGGGAGGCAGAATGTTGTATGCAAGGGAATAGCTAGCAGACTGGCTTGACTGGAAGGGACAGTGTATGAACAGAAGTGATAGGAAATGATATTGAAAAGCATAGATGGGAGCTATATGGTGGAAAGCTTTAAGTGTCAGGGTGAGAAATTTACATTTTAACCTAGAAGCAAGAAGAAACCCCTAAAGATTCCTAAGTAGAGGAACAACATGGTCAGATCTGTGTTTTGGAAGAGCTAGGTAGCACAGTGGATAGAACACCTGTTCCCTAAAGTCAGGAGGACCTGAGTTCAAATGTGATCTTAGACAGTGGCTGTGTGACCACCCCTACCCCCAACAAAAATACTATTAGTTTGATGACTTTGTAGAAAGAGGATGGATTAGAGAGGCTATAAGTGGGAAGACCTCCTAGGAAGCTATGCTAGACAGCTGCTATCAGCTTCATGGGTTTCTTCAAAGTACAGCTCATTAGGTTAGAGGAGGCCTTTCCTGATCCCCTCAGGTATTAGTACTCTTGCCTTCTTAAAATGACTTTGTATCATTCTGCATATAGCTTATATTTAATGACGAGTTTATACATTGCATTTCTTCTAGTAAATTTCCTGAGGGCTGACTGTTGTTGGGTTCATTCAACCAATTATGAATGCATGTAACTTAATTTTTAGCCTGTGCACTGCTTGTCCACAAAGATAGTGTGAATCAATTATTTCTTTGCTGAAATCAAGATATGGTTTGTTGATATTATTTTCTGGATTTGCTAGTTTAGTAGTCCTATTACAAGGTAAAGAAAAGTTAGCAAGTAACTAGGGAGCATATTGGGTGGTGCTCATCCTGAAGCCTGGAAAATCTGAGTTCAGCAAGAATGTCTGAAAGTACACCACCTCACTGAATGACCATATTTTCCTGTGGAACATTATACTCAATTTTGCTGGGTAGGTGATTCTTGGTTTTAATCCTAGCTCTCTTGATCTCTGGAATATCATATTCCAGGCCCTTTGATCCCTTAATGTAGAAGCTGCTAGATCCTGGGTTATCCTAATTGTATTTCCACAGTATTCAAATTGTTTCTTCTTGGCAGCTTGTAATATTTTCTCCTTGATCTGCGGACTCTGGAACCTGGATATAACATTTGTTGGAGTTTTCTTTTGGGGATCTTTTTCAAGAGATGATCTGTGAATTCTTTCAAGTTCTATTTTGCCCTCTGGTTCTAAAATATCAGGGCAATTTACCTTGAGAATTTCCTGAAGGATGCTTTCTAGGTTCTTTTTTTGATCATGGCTTTCAGGT
>CM053582.1:411534945-411547217 GCA_028627135.1 Pseudochirops cupreus
TATCAACAATAAAACTAGCAGAAACCATATGATTATCTCAATAGATGCAGAAAAAGCCTTTGACAAAATACAACATCCATTCCTATTGAAAACACTAGAAAGTATAGGAATAAATGGAGTTTTCCTTAGAATGATAGGTAGCATCTACTTAAAGCCATCAGCAAGTATTGTATGTAATGGGGATAAACTAGAAGCATTTCCAATAAGATCAGGGGTGAAACAAGGATGTCCACTATCACCCCTCTTATTCAATGTGGTACTAGAAATGTTAGCAGTAGCAATTAGAGAAGAAAAGGAATCAAATTAGGCAAAGCAGAGACTAAGCTATCACTCTTTGCAGGTAATATGATGATATACTTGGAGAATCCTACAGAATCAAGTAAAAAACTTCTTGAGACAATAAATTTCTGTTAAAATAAAATAATCTTTTTGTTGTTCAGTTGTTTCAGTTGTGTCTGACTCTTTGTGACCCCATTTAGGGTTTTCTTGGCAAAGATATCAGATGGGTTTACCCTTTCCTTCTCTAGCACATCAGATAAGGATCTGAAATAAACAGAGTTAATTCACTTGCCCAGGATCAGACAGCTAAGTGTCAGAGGCTGCATTTGAACTCAGGAAGATGAGTCTTCCTGATTCCAAGCCCAGCCCTCTGTCCTCTGTACCACCTAGCTGCCAAAAATAATATATCTCTAAGCCAGGGATAGGGAACTTGTGGCCTCGAGGCCACATATGGCCCTCTAGGTCCTTAAGTGCGGCCCTTTGAATCCAAACTTCACAGAACAAATCCCGTTAATAAAAGGATTTGTTCTGTAAAACTTGGACTCCTTCAAAAGGCCACACCCAAGGACCTAGAGGCCACTCTATGCCTTTGAGTACATACTTGCTTTCTTCTTTATTATAGCTCAGATCTAGTTTGAAATCGGAATAGCTCTCCTGTGAATTATTTTTCTGAAAAATGTTTTTCTCGGTTAGGAATATAATATACATTTTAAGAAGAATCTTTTGACTGGTATTTGCACTGCTATTTAAAAATCTGAATGAGGGAAATATGATGCTTCTATACATGTCTCTATAGATATATATTTAATAGAAGAAAAAAGCCCTTGGATTTTATTTCAGCATGAACATAAAACGACAAAGATGTACATGTACCTATGTATGTCTTCATTCATTGCTAGGGGAAAATTCATTAGAATAAACAGGGTTTTTTTGGGGGGGGGGGTAGCTTTGAGCTTTTGAGTACTCTTAGATCTTCATTTATTGCTAATTCAAAGAGATTGAAAATTAATTAATTTGCTAAAATAGTTCAACAACAGAAAACCAAAGTAGGTAAAAAATGTATCTATTAACAGGAACAAATGAGATTGGATGTTTTTCTCAGTGTTGCCATATGACAAAAGTGAAGTTGAATTATGCCCTGATTAATTGATTCAGGGTGGTTCCTGTGGTGAATAATTACATTCAATAACTGTTTGTCAATATAATTTGCAATCAATTATCACTTTATAAAAAAGCAGAACATAGCCAGCTCAGCTTTACATGTGGCATAATTTGGCTTGGGATGTGAGGAAACATTGCTTTTTATAAGGTCCACATTTGTCTTACATCAACCAAACTCCTATTCTCCCCTCTTTCAACTCTCAAATTTATTCCTTACCTTAAAGTCTGACTTACCTATCAGTTTTTTTAAATGATGCCTTTTGTTTTTATCCTGGAGTCATGTAACTCCAGCATCCAGGAAACCTTACATTATAGAAAAAAGAAAAATGGTGAAGCAAAACCAACACAGCAAAGATATGTTTCTGGCAGTATATGTCTTACATCTCACATCTGGAAATCCACACCTCTCTTCCTAGAGGAGGTAAATATGGTCCTTCATCAGTTCTCTACCCTGAGGTTGGCCATTGCATCTAATTGGAGTTCAGCTATCTTATTGTGTTGTAATTTATATCACTGCTATCTTTACCTAATGCTGCTTTACTAATTCTGCTTATTTTGCTCTGCATCAGCTCATATAAGTCTTCTCATATTTCTCCGAATTCCTCATATTTGTAATTTCTTCCACATCTGCCATCACTTCTCAATAACCCACTCAGATTAGTGGAGACTGCAAGAAGTCATCTCCTATCCAACCTTTCTTTTTTCTATTATAATTGCTCTCTAAATCAAATGAAGAATAAGTTGACTCATCCTACAGCTTAAAGTGCATTAGTCAAGCAACTTGCCTCCAAATCTCATATCCTTTGGAAATTCTTTCAGCACTGAATTGATTCATAGTGAAATTGACAGCCAGAGACTTTATTCTATTGTACATGGTTAAAGAAGACCAAGCATTTGCCTACTTTTTGAAGGTGAGGGGATGATGGGCTCCCAAAAGATCTATTTATCCCAAAATATTCTCCCTAAAGGCTTGAAATCTGGAGGCAGAGATGGTCAAATTAATGTGTTAGAGTTATTCTTGTGTCTAGTAGATAGAGTTTTGGATCTAGAGCCAAAAAGACCTACTTTGAAATTTTACATTTGTCACTTCATCTTGTCTAAGTCTCAGTTTCTTCACCTGTACATAAGCTGTGGCCTAGCATCTCAAAATCTGGGCTCACATGGATCATATTTGATTTGGCAGGTTATATCTTTAAATCTTAACTGTTTCATTTTGCTGCCTCCCAGAGTTTTCTCTTGGAATCTGAGAATCTATCTCATGTTTAAGTCTCTACCAATGTGGGTTAAAACACCCCAGTTGCTGTGCAAATGCTCAAGTTAATGATGAATATAAGGTGTAGGAAACCTTGATTTTATGCCACAGAAAATTCAAGTTCTATAAATGACTCACAGTAACTCATCAACAATCTTTTCTCCTCTCTTTTCCACTGAGTTCTGTCTTCCCCTCAGGGATAGTCCTTCATATTCATCGGCTTGAGGTTTGGACTTCCCATGTAAAAGAAGCAAACTTGGGATGGCTAGAAAAGCAACAAACCTTCTAACATTCAGCTGAAATTATATGCGAAAAGTGCTTGGCAAACTTTAAAATACTATATTAATGTCAGTTATTATTAGATGGTCAGTTCCTGGAGGGCAGGGCCTACGCCTTATCTTAAATTAGTATCTCCCCAGCACTTACCATAGTGCTGTACACATCACAGGTGCCCAATAATAGATAACATTTACATCATGCTTTACATTTTTATGTCATTTGATCCTCACAACAACCATATGAGACAGATGCATTTCTTCCATTTCACATATGAGGAAATTGAAGCTAAGAGGATAAGTGACTTATTCAGGGTCATATAGCTAAGTAAGTGTCTGATTTGGGATCTGAATCCAGGTCTTCATGGTTCTGAGTCTGTTGCTGTATCCATTAAACTGCCTAGCTGCCAAAAATACAAGTGGCATGATGCAGTGGAAAGATCTTCAGACTTGTAGTCAGAAGAAACCTAGGGTTCCATCCTGACTCCTGCACTTACTAGTTGTATGAATGTATACAAATTACCTGACCTTTTTAGTACTCAATTTCCTTATCTACAAAAAGACAACAGTATTTAATAGTACTTACCTCGCAAGGTTGTTTTGAGGACCAAATTTATAAGGTGTTTTCAAACCTTAAAGTGATAAGTATGTAAATGGAAATTACAATAATGAAAAAGCATTTGTTAAGTTAAATTCTTTTCTTGATGGGTTATTTAATTTAAAGATCAAAGGTATTATCAACAATTAATGTCAACAAATATTGAGTACCTTTGTTCAGTTGTGTCTGACTCTTTGTGACTCCATTTTGGGGTTTTCTTGGAAAAGATACTAGAGTGGCCTCCCATTTCCTGCTCTAGGTCATTTTACAGATCAGGAACTGAGGCAAAGAGGGTTAAGTTACTTGACTAGGGTCACACACTTAGTTAAGTGTCTGAGACCAGATTTCAACTCATGAAGATGAGTCTTGTGGTTCCAAGCCCAGTGCTTTATCCACTGCTCCACCTAGCTGCCCCCATTGAGTACCTACTATATGCTAATCACTCTACTAATAGCTGTGTGAGTAGAAGAAATAGAATACCTGTCCCCAGGAGACTTACAGTCTAGCTGAGATAAAACTAATGATAATGAAGCATTGAAAACAATACAAGAGAATATATTATCAGATATCAAATTGTGTGACATAGACACTAAGTGCTGCAAGGTGATAGTAAAGGGAGATTGGAGACCAACAGTGAATAGTCCCAGTTGATTCAGGACCATGGAGTGTAGGTAGGATTTATATCATATAGAGTTGAGGGTGAGGTGAACTTTGTTAATGAAGGCTTGGAAATAGAAATGAGTATAGAATGTTCATGAGATAATGAGAAGATTGACCTGACTTGCAGCAGAGGCTACATTTGGGGATACAACAGCAGATAAGACTAGATAGATAAAATGACTTCAGATTGTGGAGACATTTGAAAGCCAGCCTGGCAATATTTGTTCCTCTTTGATTTGCTGGTATACCAAGGAAATGCTGATTTTCAGACATTATGATAAAAGTAGCACTGGACTTGGAGTGAGAAGACTTGACTCTACTTTTGGTTAGTCATCCTTTCATTTGACCTGTTTTCCACATCTATATAAAAGGGGGAGGGGTTTTAGACTAGATGATCTCCTGGGTTTCTTACAGTTCTAACAATTTTTATATGGATATGGGATCATAGATCTAAAACTAGAAAGGATCTCGGAGGCTAATTTAATACTTTTATTTTGGAGAGAAGGAAACTCAAGCCTAGTGAGGTCGAGCAGCTTATCTACAGTAACAAAAGTACTAAGTATCAGAGGCAGGATTTGAACCCAATTCCTCTGACTCTTGCCACTGCCTTCCATTCCGCATTTCCCTTAGTATTCCATTCAGAAGGGCTATGTTTTAAGAGAAAAGTCTTTGAATTCACAGTTTTTGAAGTTAAGAAAAGATATTCTAGTTTTCAGAAGAGAATAGTAGAAACATACATACAAAACAATCAGAGTTACTCTATCAGAGGCGGCATGACAATTATATGGGGTTCCAGACCTAGAGTCTCAAAGAATTGGCTTGAAATCCCACCTCTCACAGTTAGTAACTGTGTGAGCTTCAGGCAATTCCCTAAGAATGGTCAGTTCATGCGTGAATGTATGTGTGTGTATACACACACATGTGTATATACATATATACACATATATGCACGTATAAACTATATACTTCAATTCATGTATATATCAATATATGTGTGTATTATATACATATATATATATATATATATAAATATACATACATGCATATACATAGTTATGTTAGGATCTGCTTTGGTACAGTAATCACAGATTCTTGCCAAATAGAAAGCAACCAGAATCATTCCATGGGCGTAGAGTTACATTAAATTTTCTTCGCTTTCCAATCTGGGTACTGTTCCCTGGGAGTGAATTACCCAGTTGGTGACATTTTCAACACCCAGTTCCTGTCCTTTTCCCCAACATCACACCCTTTCAACAGCTCAGTTGGGATTTACTCTGCACTCAGACCTGGTTTGATGTTTATTTCCACAAATGACAAGCAGAATACACTCTCCTAAAAAATGCGAGAAAATGCAATCAAGATATTCAAATAATGACTAAATATACTCACATTACCATTCAGGCGAGAGAGAAACTGACTCTAGAGAAAAAGCAGCTGTACTGTAGAATAAAATAACAGCCACCATCAGCAGACACATATGCGTGCGCTCACACACACACACACACACATTCTTTTTTGTAAATGGAGGATAAACGGAATGTCAAGGAAATAAATAGCACCAAGTTCAAGTGTTATACACAGCAAGGACTCTGTGTGTTGCTGAGAATATTATCCTCCAAACCTTCATGGAGATGTCTAAGATATCAAATAGTGTCAAAGTTTGCTCCTCTGTTGGGGAAGATACTTCCAGAAACTCCTCTGTGTCAAACATTTGAGTCATTTGTGCTGGGAGGTAAATGGCCATTAAGACAGTTAAAAACATTATTTTGGCCTATTTTGGGAGTCAATGGTTTTCACTCTTGTTGTATATTAGAGAAAATATGTCTCATTAGTATTTCATTAAAACTCCTGCCATTAAGAACATTAGGTACATTGGAGAGCGACAGAAAGGCTGCTTGTTATGGTGCGATTACTGATACAAATAGAAAAATGATGGGTGATGAGACAGCTAACTGTGGCAATGGAGACAAGGATAATTGAAACCCACAGATAATGTTAATCCTTCATTTTCCACTATTTATTCCAGTCTTTTTAAAGAAATAGCAAAACGTACTGATTGAAATGTTACCTTTGTTTAGGCCTTGAAAACACTCTGATGGGATGGTTACTAACACCTTCTCTTCCTGACTTTCCAATTTTATTAAATGGCAACTTCACCATTCTTGCAGTCCCTTCATGCTTATGACCTTTGAGTTATATATAACTCCTCCCACTCCTTCATCATAACCATCCAAATAGTTGTCAAATGCTGAGTTTTTTTGTGTACTTTTTAACATAAAAAGTGTTGTCATTATATCACTTATCACATTTTATCATTTTGTCATTATATCACTTTCATTTCTAAATGAAGTTTCCTTTCAAATTCTTTTACATCTTACTTTTCTCCACATATTCTACCACCTAGTCATATTAGACTGCTCTTGGCACCTGGCACTCCATTTCCTATCTTCCTGTCACTTTTGCACCAGCTGTTCACCATGTGCCTGGAATGCTCTCCCTCTCAATTTCTGGTTCTTAGAATCTCTGACTTCCTTTAAGACTCAGCTGGAGTATTCCCTCCTTCCATAGGCATTTTTTCTTCCCTCTTAGCTGCTAGTGCCATCTGCTCTTAGGTTATCTTTCGTCTGCTCTGTATTTATCTGTTATGTTCTGATTTATACAAGTTGTCTCCCCTATTAGAATATAAGCTTCTTGAGGGCAGGGACCACTTTTGCTTTTCCTTTATATCTCCAGCATATAGTAAATGCTTAATAAATGTTATTGGTTGGTTGAATACATCCTCTCCTACATACTCAGTGACCATACCTTGTAATACAGGATAAAATAGTAAATAGCAAAAACAATAAAGATCAACAAATTTATGACATTATACACTCATACAATCCCCCCCTCCCACCCCATTCAAACAGGGAAGAAAATGTACATTTTCTCAATTTTCCTTTCTGGCCAAGCAATTATTCAGTTTCATTTTTTGTTCTTCCATTTATGTTATTTTCTTTTTCTTGGAGGCTTTGGATGTAGGAACTATGACTTTGTTGTCTTTTTTCTTGTTGTATGTTTTGATCTTCTTTGTCACCAAAGTAAGATTCTGTAGTCTGATTTTTTTATTATACTGTTTGCTCATATTCCCAGCCAATTACTTGACTTTTGAGCTCTTTGTCAAGGTAAGACTTTGCTTTCAGAGTAAAGAATGATCTGTCCCAATTTTCAGGGGTTTTGCACAGCTGTTGTCAGAGGTACTTCTAGGCACCTGTAAATTTTCAGTTCTTCCAAGGTGGTATGATCAAAGGAGAGGTGTTTACTGTGAGGGCCTACAAGCAATCTTTTCTGCCTTGGAACTGTGAGGAGGATTCCCTCTCCATAGCTGATGCAATCTCTGTCACACCAGCATTCTTCCTCATCCCAGGGCCACCACCCAGGACTGCGACCCAGATCCAAGTAGGGCAAAGCAAGAGAATCCTGCCTCAGCACCAGCAAAGAGATTCCTTCATCCCCTCTCTGATCTGCCACTTGATTTCCTCACCATCTGTGGTTCTGGAGCTCCAGAAGCTGCTGTTGCTGCTGCTGCCACCACCTTTACCACCCTGGGGTTAGGGCTGGACTGCGCTATTCTCTCATCCAGGTCTGACAGAGTGTCCACTGACCTTCTACTTTGTCTTTGACATTTGTGGGTTGAGAAGTCTGTAAATCTCCACAGCTGCCAATGATTCAGACTGCCCCCGCCTTCCCCCAGGTCTGCTCCAGCCATGCTGGACTGCACTCCACTCCCAGCCTGTTGTGATAGACCCTTCCTGTTGGCCTTCCAGGCTGTCTTGGGCTGAAGATGGGTTTCACTCTGTCATTTTGTGAGTATTGTAGTTCTAGAATTTGTTTAGCCATTTTTAACAGAAATTTGGAGGGGTTTGGGGGAGAACTCAAGCAAGTCACTGTTTTTACTCCACCATCTTGGCTCTGCCCTACCATTTACAGTATTTTAGTCATGTGTGTATAGTTTTCCTGGTTCTGCTTATTAAATAAATTCACATTATCACTTAGTTGAGAAAGTAACTGAAGCCGGGGGGGAGGGGGGGGGGGAGAACCCAGCTGCATTGTAGAATTAATTAATAGCCACCATCCCCTTCCTCCATGCCCCATCCTCCCTTTTTATAAATGGCAGATTAACTGAAAATTGGGGAAATAAATGATATCAAGAATTTTAATTTATATTAATTTATCTAGGTTTTCCCATGATTCTGTGTTCCTCATAGTCATTATTTCTTACTATCTGGTAATTAATCAGTAAATATTTATTAAGTACCTGCTATATGAGAGGCACTGTGCTAAGCACTGGGGATATGAAAAGAGTCAAAAGGCAATCCTTGCTCTCAAAGAGTTTACAATCTTTTCCACAAGTTGGTTAGTCACTTATCTAGTTGACAAGCATCTTCTTTGTTTGCAGTTCTCTGCTATCACAAAAAATTGCTGTTGTAAACATCTTTGTGTATTTATATATGTTTAGTGTTTTATATATGTGTATATGTGTGTGTATGTATATGTATACATACATATACACACACATGTAGTGTGTGTGTGTGTGTGTGTGTGTGTGTGTGTGTGTGTGTGTGTGTGTGTGTGAGACCTCCTAAGGTCATATTGATTAGGAGCAGGATCTCTGGAACAAAGGACATAGAAACTTTAGTCACTTTTTAAAATCCATTTCTAAGCCTAGTACTTTTGGTCTTACCTCTACAATATTTCTCACATCCCTTCCCTCCTTATTATTCTTACTGTTACTTCTCTAATCCGGGTTCTCATTAGTTTTTGCTTGGACTACTACAGTTTTCTCTTTATAAATCTTCCAGCTTCTGGTTTCTCTTTCTTAATACATCCTTCATGTGCAAGTGGGCAATCAACAGCATAGTCTTCAGTCCATTGCTTACAGAGGTCCAGTGGCTCCCCATTGCCGACTTATTAAGTGAAACTGCTTAGCCTATATAAATAATGCATGACTGACCTGTCCCCTTCCCCTTTAACTATGCACATGTCTGATTTGTTGCAATTGATGTGTCCCTAGTGAAAACTGTGCTCCATTCACAAGACAAAGAGTTGTGGAGATACATTAAGATGGAGAAAACACGAATATGCAGGTGGGGGAAGTATTTTTTTAAAAAAAGTAGCCAGAGTAGCCTGACTGAAAAGGGCTTTCATCAAGTCATTAGGAAATAAAGTTGCCATTAATGAAAATTAGCTTCAGATGAAGCGATTTTTCTCCTTCTTTGAGGGTATAGCATTGAGGTATGCTCTCACTCAATTCTTTTAGTATGTATACCACCTGAAAAACAATTATATACTCTCACAGCCTCTCACAGGCATTCAAGGAACTTCTAACCTGGCACCAACACAGCTCACAGGATTGTTACACATTTCACAGGGTTATCGCCAGAAAAGAATTTTGTAAATTTTAACGTGTTATGTAAAGAAGTCATTACTGTTACTAGTATTAATAATATCCTATCTCCTCAGCTTTACCTCATTTCTTCTCCTCATGTACTTGATTCTGTCCTCCAGCTGAATTGATTTGCCATCCCTTGAATGTTTCCCTTGCCCCCTTTAGTTTTTAAGCTTTGCTCAGATTGTTCCTTTTGCCCAAAACACCCTTTTAATATCTCTGACTAGCTACTCTTCTTTCAAGACTTAAGTCAAGTGGCACCTTCTCTTTGAAACTTTCCCTAATCCCTTTAAATCAGTGGTTCTCAACCTTCCTAATGTCACGACCCTTTAATACTCATATGTGGGTGTATCTGCATGTGGGTGACCCGCCTGGAGACTGATAGAGGAGTGGTGTCTTGGTTCGTAAGACCATCGGAAATATGGCGACCCCTGTGACCCCTGTGAAAGGGTTGTTTGACCCCCAAAGGCGTTGCAACCCACGGGTTGAGAACCGCTGCTTTAAGTGGACGTGATCTCTCTTTTTTTCGAAGCAACCAGAATTCTATTCTTCTTTAATGCACTTGTAGTCTAATTTGTATTTTATTTATTTATCTTTAATAATAAACCCTACCAAATTGTTAATTTTTTGAGGGCAAGGGATATGTTTTATTTTTATTTGTATCTTTCTCCTATACATTGCACATATCCAGTACTCAGATATTCAAATGAACTTGTGATCTCACTAATTTGGCTATTTCCTTTTGCTATCCATTCCTGCCCATCCTATGGGACTTATCCATGTCCTTGCATAAGTTCACCATCAGGGTTTTCCTCCAAATGTGTGCTGGAGGTCTTCTTCAGTTTCTCCTGATGTCATAAGGATACCAGAGGAGTACTCAGGTTGTCTACCTGTTATCCCTTGCCTGTTCTATTTACCTAGTCTACCTTTTCTTCCAACCATACATATCCTTAATATCTTTTATTCTTGATCTTTTTAAAAGTTATTTATTAATTATGTTATTATAACCTGCTTCAGCTCACCATGCACCTGACTGTATGATATTAATTATTAACTTGTTAAAGACTATGTTTCATATAACACAACTGCACAATACTAGTATTAAAACTACAGGCTTTTGTACTTCTTTGCCAAGACAAACTACTCTACTTGTATGTTATTCTTTTCTGTCCCATCTTCTCCAGAAGATCGCTCCCTCTATTATCCTCACCCCTCTCATTAATCTATAATCTCTCCCTGTCTTCCCTACTGCCTACAAAGATACCTGTGTTGCATGACCCCATCCTCACTTGACCTGACCATCCTCACCAAGTTGTGTGCTATATCTCTCTTCCCATTAGTGGGTTAAACTTACAATCAATGAATCACCCTCTTCTCTTTGATACAGTCTTCTCCCTATGTTTTTATGATAGTGTTTTCTTCTGGTTCTCCTCCTATCTGTCTGACTGCTTCTTCTTAGTTTCCTTGGCTGGATCTATGCTGGGCCCTCTTTTTTTTTCCCTCTATATTATTTCACTTGGTGATCTCATCAACTTCCATAGATTCAGATATTCATTCAATTATCACCACTATGCAGATGATTCTCAGATTTATTTATGAAGTCTGAAGATTTATCCTGACCTCTAGTCTCTCATTTCCAAGGGACTAATTAGTCATCTTGAATTGGATGTGCTATACATACCTCAAATTCAACATGTCCAAAACCGAATTCATTATCTTTCCCTGCAAACTTTTTCCTCTTCCTAAATTCCTTATTGAGGAATTAGATTCCTCCAAATCACTCAGACTTGCAACCTGGGTGTGATCCTTTACTATTTTCTCTCACCTCTCCACATCCAATAATTTGTCATTCCTACCTTTGTATATATATATATATATATACATATATACACATATCCTACTCTCCTCTGATACAGCCACTAGTTAGTCTACTTGATTCAAGTCTCGCCCTACTCCAGTCCATCTTTGACTCAGCTGTCAAAATATTCTTCCTTTGCTGCCTTGATAAGCTCCAATGATTCCCTATTATCTCCTGGTTCAAATATAAAATGTTTTGTTTGGCCTTCAAAGCCCTTAATAACATAACCCCCTTCTACTTTTCCCATCATATCACACCTTGCCATCCTCCATTTTGGATCCAGTGGTACTAGACTCCTTTCTTGCTGTTTCTTATATACCACGTTCCATCTCCCAACTTTGGGCATTTCTCTCCTCCCCTACTCCTCATCTCTTCTTCCTGGCTTCCATGACTTTTTCAAGACTCCGCTAAAGTCCCATCTCTCTACCTTTCTGCAAGAAGCCTTTACCACTTCTAGGTAATCTTAGTGCCTTCTATAATGTTGACAAAATAGGAAGATCTTCCCTGCCCATTAAATAGGCCTAACACATGGACCCTGGGTCACATGGAGCTCAGTGTGGGAAGAGCTTGCCCAAGGAGGAGAGAAAGAGAGAGAGAGAGAGAGAGAGAGAGAGAGAGAGAGAGAGAGAGAGAGAGAGAGAGAGAGAGAAGCAAGCTGTGAGTGGGCAGAGGGAGGAATTTGTCTAGGGGAACTTGTTTGTGGGGAGGCCTGACAGAAAAAAGGTTAAAGATGTTGGTGCTCCCTTGATTAGTGATAATTG
>CM053582.1:411553568-411577116 GCA_028627135.1 Pseudochirops cupreus
CTTTGTGTATATATATATATATGTGTGTGTATATATATATATATGTGTATATGTGTGTGTGTGTGTGTGTGTGTGTATATATGCAATTATTATTATTATTATTCACTACATCCAACTGGAACTTGAGATACACAGGCACTGCGGTTGGGAGATCCATTCTGCCCTACCAAAAAGTGACATAGGAGAGAATAGACTGGGGGAGGGGGGAAACACTGGGATGGCTGTTTTGGGGTGGTGGGCGGGGGAAAGACGGGGAGAAAATATGTAACTCAAAAAAAAATTTAATATAAAAAAAATGAAAAAATTAAAAAAAAAGAATGTGCACTCATTTGCACTTGAGTATAGAGAGGGGAAAGTATATCATTACATTTCAACTTGGTGTCAGGGATAGAGACCCAGTTAGAGATGAGAAAGGCAGAGTTGTGTTCTCTGACATAAGGATGACACTTTGAGCTTTGACTTCCCTTGTGTTTTTCATAATGGAATTCGTGGAAAAATAACCAAAAGTAGGCCCAAATGCACAAAAATATTTGAAACGAGTGCAATCCACAAATTGTGGAAGGAATGATCAAATTTTGGTGTTCAGAATATAATGGAATTTAATTGTGCTTAAGAAACGACAAATATGAAGAATTCAGAGAAATTTGGGAAGACTTTGAATTAATGCAGAATGAAATAAACAAAACCAGGAAAATTTTCATGATGACTACAATATTATAAAGGAAAAAAAAAACCACTGGAAGACTTCAGAACTCTGATCAATGCAGTGACCAATCATAACTTAAAATTTTAGGGTCCTTTATTGATTGTCATTTACCATAATTAAAATTGCTACCATGTGAAAGTATTTGATGAAGTTGCTATGTCAGATTTGTAAAATGCAAAGATGATTCTGGAACACAGGTTGCTCTAATTTACTAAAGACCTGTCATCTAGGTAAAAGTTTATAAAAATTAGCTTTGGGAATAGGGTACTTGAAAAGAAGAATTTAGTCAACATTTAGTCTTTCATTTTTTCTGAAGTACTTATTGAATACTTGGATATGTTTAATCATGATATAAAGAATTAATGGCAAAAGATTATGTAGGAGAATTCTTTAGTAAGGAAGAACAATTAGCAAATTCACTAGTTACTTATTAATTCAGCAAAGAACTTATTGAAGGCCTAGTATGTGCCAGGTATTGGGCTAGTCTCTAGGGATAAAAAATAAGAATGAAAGAGAACGTCCCCTCAAATTACTTTCAGTCTACTGAGGGACCAGGGTGGGAAGCCACATGTATATAGCTAAGTGAATAGAACATATATACAAAGTAATTTCAGGGGTAGGGGTGGGGCAAAGAGGGCACATGGGCCTCATGAAATATTTTAGTCAGCAAAACACATGGTCCCAAGAAGCTATAGAAAGTCAATTAATTTCTGAAAATTCAAGAGGCCTTCTTTCATATTTTTCTTATTAGGTGGTGGTACTTGGGCTTTTGAAGAAATCTAGAGATTCTTCTATAAGGTGGAGGTATAGTCCAGCTATGGAAGACAGCCTTTGAAAAGGCTGTCATGTATCCAGAAAAAGCAGATCAGCTGGTTTGGCTGGAAAGTAGATTATATGAAATAGAGTAATATTCACTAAACCAGAAAAGGTAGTCTGGAACCAGAAGGTAAAGGAATTTAGTACTTAATAGATAATTTTTTCTTTCAATCTGGAGGCAAGAGGCAGCTATTGGATTCTTGAGTGACATAGTCAGAGGTGTACTTGATGTTTATACTTCTGATGTTTTAATCATTTATCTACTTGAAATAAGATTTTCTGCTTTCACTGAAATCACTAATGTTCAATAATATATGGTAAATGTGACTGAAATTGAGAAGTATGAATTTTGTACATCTTACCTTTTGCCATTAGAACTAATGCTCAGTCAATATGTATACATATTGACACTTGTAAATAAGGCATAGGATCCTAGTGAGATTAACAAGTAGTCTTTGATATAGTACCATAACCTGTCCTTGGGTCATGGATTTGCTAGCTTTTATTCTTTGATGTGACTGCCAGCTCCTTTGTACTCTAGTGTACTCACTGTGTGACTCTAGGTAGGCCACTTAACCCTGTTTTCCTCAGTTTTCCCATCTGTAAAATGGGCCAGAGGAGGAAATGGAAAACCACTCAAGTATCTTCACCAAGAAAACCCCAAATTGGGTCACGAAGAGTTGAACACAACTGATACAACTACATGACAACATGCATACTACATTAAGATGGAGAGACTTTGTCTTGGCCAAAGGGTTTTTGTTTTGTTTTGCTTTTAGCCATTTGAAAATAATCAGGGGGCAAAACATTCCAAACTGTTCAATTAAAGAGAAAACATTCATTAGGCACCTACTACATGCAATGCAATGTGATAGGCAAGTGGATACAAAGACCCCAGTGGCCTAGCAATAACAGAGAAGAGGCATTTGCAAGTGACTGGAATGAAATCTTTCTGTTGGAAGTAAAACTCATCATAAGGATATTCAGTGTTAGATCCTGGCTAAGGAGAAATGGAAAGGTCTATAATGAAAGATGGAATAGAGAGATGATGAAAATATAGGTATCAGTGGTATAAAGGTCACATTTTGAGTTTGCCAGATTTTTATAGCATCGTTTGTTATACAGCTATTCCCAAACTTGTAAAGATTTCACCCCATCTGTTTCTGATATCGATTATTCCAAACCAGAGAGGAGAGTGTGAATTCATGAAATATCTTGGTCAGCAAAGCAGATGGTCACAAGAGACTATAGAAATGCAGTCAGCTTCTAAAAAGTCATAAGGATACAGAGTTACATTATGCTTCTCTGCCGAGATGAGAGGGAGAAAATGAGTTGAGAAAAGCATATTTTTGATAATGTATTTGTGGTGGTCATATCAAGGGATGGCATATGTTGTTCATTCTTCATCATTTGTGGTAACACCTTAGTTATTTATCTTCATAGTAATAAATTCCACATTATGGGTTTCTTCATATTTTAGAATGGTTTTTAAAAAGCAGTTTCTATAGTTTTAGCATTGTTATGCTAGTGAAAAAAAAAGCCACCTTTGAGTCGGAAGACTTAGGTTAGATCCCGGACTTTACCACTCATTAGCTATGTTACTTTGGGAAAATCCTTCAATTCTGAGAGTCAGTTGATAAATAGATGTATTTCAACCTATGTACTTCCCTGGGTTATTTTGATGTTCAAATGAGATGAAATACGTAAAGTTTTTTGTATTAAGTGCCATCATGATTATTACTGATATTATTAGTCAGTCTTTAAGTTAGTTATTTCTTATTAGTGGTTTCTTACAGATAACAATGGAGAAGCAGAGAGGTCTTTTAGCCTGAGAGAGACGTGTGTGCAGGTTTCACCTCTGATACATGAAGGTTATGTGACACTGAGCAAATCATTTAACCTCAGCACCATGTGCAACTTTCTAAGGCTATTGATTACAGAAAAGGTGCTGACTTGTTTTAGGAGAAAGAAGGTCCTTGTTTAGGAATTCTCTGAATGAAATCACAGGTCCAGGTCTTATTTTTGACCTTCAGATGAATGAATCAGTCAACAAGTGTTTATTAAATACCTGCTCCTCATCTGGAAACTTCCCATGTCAATAAAATGACAGATCCAATCACCTCTCTTCTATCTTAATTACCCCAGACACTGGGTTAAGTGTTGGGAATATAAGGACAAAGAACAGAATTATCCCTACTGACAAGCGGCTCATGTTCATATATGAGAAGACGGATACATATATAAGTACATACAATACAAATAAACACAATGTAATTAAATTTAAAATAGTTTCAGATTGAGGTCACTAGCAGTTGGGGGAATCAGGAAAAGCTTTATGTAGAAGGTACTAATCTACCTGAGTCTTGAAGAAAGAGAAGGATTCTAGGAGGTAGAAATGAGGAGGGAGTGCAATTGACCAGCCTTTCCTCATAGGATTTAAGGAAACTTTGGGCAGCTAAGTGTGGTACAGTGGATAGAGCACTGAGGCTGGAGTCAGGAAAACTTGAAGTCAGGAAGAGCTGAATTCGAATATGGCCTCAGATACTTACTAGCTGAGTGACCCTAGGCAAATCATTTAACTCTGCTTGCCTTGATTTCCTCATCTGTAAAATGAGCTGGAGAAAGAAATGGCAAACCACTACAGTATCTTTGCCGAGAAAACCCCAAATGGAGTCGTGAAGATTGGACTGAAATGACTGAACAACAGCAAGAGCGTTAGGAAAATCAATATTAAAGTCACCTAGTACAAAGATACAAGTTGGCAAGGAGAAGAAAATGGTGAGCAGGTGCTGAACTCCACAAAACTCCACAAAAAAGGAGGGAGAATGACTTGGGGGATGGTATACAAGAAGTACTACAATTTGGACTGAAGATTTTGATTTAGAAGATTTTGATTGAATTGACTTCAGAGGATAAGTAAAGGGAGAGTCTGGAAGTGGCAGTGGGGAGCAAGAAGTATTCCTCCTCCCCCTCCAGGATCAATGTGACTGTAGGTATGAGAAAAAGGTACAACTGGTATTTCAGAGGATGGCTAGGGATGCAGTTTCATCAAAGGAAAACTACTCTCAAGGAGCACTTAGCATAGTGACTAGCACATAGTTGGTAGGTAAATTCTTGTTGACTGAGTAGATGGAAGGAGTGTGGGGAGAAAAAGTCCCAGAACAAAGGGAAATTTCTTCCTTATGGAAGGGGACCTCCAGAGGACACAGTAGAGGGGGTGAGTAGGGTTGGAGTGGTACAGAGATGGGATAGGGTTGAAGAAGATATATTTAAAAGAACAGGAGATGTGGTTTGTGATTAATTTACTAGTAATTGATGAATGCCTGAAAGACTTTACCGTTTCTACTCTATTGACCTTCCTGGCTTCCTTTAAGATCCAGATAAAATCCTATCTCTTCTAAGAGGCCTTCCTCAGTCCTTATTTTCAGTGTCTTCTCTCTGTTATTATTTTTTCCTATTTATCCTGTATGTAACTTGTTTCATATAAATTTGTTTGCATGTTCCCCATTAGATTGTAAACTCCATGAAGGCAGGGACTGTCTTTTGCCTCTTTTTGTATCCCCAGTACTTAGCACAGTGGCTGGCACATTACTATATGCTTAATAAATGTTTATTGAATTGAATAGTATGAGGAGAGAAACAAAAGACATAGGGCATAAGCTATAGAGACATACCTATGATATCTATTATATGGAATTCTATGAGGGCAAGGACTATGTCCTATCTACACTTTCTACCCTTGTTAATACCATAGGACAGTGCTCAGCATGCAGCAAGCATTTAATAAATGTTTGCTGAATTTGAATCTATAATAATGCTGGTTGGCTAGCACTGGAATGTGAAAATTCCAGTGGTGAAATATACTTCTGACTGCAATGGCATTGAAAAATTATTTTATTTTCTTGAAGTGCATTCACATTCACATTTGGTTATTCATGCATTCTTCATAGGATTTAAGGAGGTTTTGGGGAGCTAGTGGCACAACGGATACATCACTGAGCCTGGAGACAAGAAAACCTGAGTTCAGATATGGCCTCAGACACTTGCTAGCTGGGTGACCCTGGGCAAATTATTTAACTCTGTTTGCCTTGATTTCCTCATCTGTAAAATGAGCTGGAGAAGGAAATGGCAATCCATGAAGATCCTTTTGTGAACTATATTTCCAGGCTGCATAGCCATACCCTATAGCAAAGTACATTGACTATCAGAAGAATGAAAAAGTAAGGCAGAAACTTTAATTCAACCTCACACATTTGAAACACAATCTACTCTTCTTGAGAAACTCATGGTCCAGTCAAGGGAGATTAGACTTCAACTAATACATGAACCAACTGGTTGAGAAATATAAATTCATGCTAATGTATCCATAACTCTATACTGGTGGCCACGTTGATGGTGCCTTTTTTTTTTTAAGCATTTTGTATTTAGTTTGTTTTTTAAGGCAAGTGAGTCTGGAATGGGGTGTTGAAGAATGTGGTGAGTATAGCTTAATGGAAAAGATGCAAGAAAGCATACCAGGAGGAAATGCAGCATGAGCAAAAAAAGAAAGAAAAATGGAAAAGATTTGTTTAAGAAATGAATAGGCGATGCTAAGAAAGTTCATAGAATCCCAGGGTTTTGTTTTTTGTTTTTTTGCTTTTTAGAGGGGGGAATGCAGGGCAATTGGGGTTAAGTTACTTGCCCAAGGGCACATGGCTAGTTTTTGTGTTAAGTGTCTGAGGCTGGATTTGAACTCAGGTCCTCTTGACTCTAGGTCCAGTGCTCTACTCATTGCACCACCTAGCCTCCCCAGAATCCTAGGTTTAAAGCTAGAAGAGAACTAAGAGGCCATTGAGTCCAGCCCCTTCATTTTACAGATGAGCAATCCAAAGCATAGAGAGATTAAGTGATGTGCTCAGAATCACACAGTTAGTACTGTTTGAGGTTGGTTTTGAATTCCAATCATTTTTACACCAAGTCCGGTGGCCTAGACATAGATCTTTTCAGTTGCCTATCAGTTAATGTGTTCTGAGAGGAGTAATGCATTAGAGAATATTTACAATGAACTTTTTTTTGTTTTCTGAAGGGGTGATTGATGACTACTATTACTAAAAACAGCTCATATCTGAATAGCAATTTAAGGACTGCAATGCACTTTCCTCACAACAACCCTTCAAGTATTGTTATCTCCACTTTGTAGAAAATGAAACTGAGCCTCTGAGAGGTCAGATGACTTGCCCATGATCTAACAGCTAACATATATCTGAGGTGGGATTTGTATCTCATGCAGCCCCTTGTGTAGTGTTGAATAATTGGTTGTGGATTGAATAAATAATCAAATACATGTGAATGCACTTCAAGAGATAATATGATTTTCCAATGAATTCTCTGGGAATGGGATAACTATTGCGGTTAGATGAGTTAAAAACAAAACAAACTCTGCTGCTACCACCAACACAAAAACCCCAAACCAAATTTTTAAAAATCTTCCTGTAAGAGACCTGGCTCCCCCACCCCCCTCTTTGGTGGGGAGAGTTGTGCTCAGGTATTTTCATGGGTTCTTTATATACATATACACACACACACACACACACATGTATATATATACACACACATACACATGTATATATACATATATATGTATATATGCACACACATATGTATATATACATATATGTATATATACACATACACACATATATGTATATTTACACATATATAATATTTTATTTTCCCTAATTATTTGTAAAAATTTTTATTGTTCATTTTTTAAAAATTTGATCTCTAAATTCTCTCCCTCCTACTTCCTCTCCTCCCTCATTGAGAAGGCAAACACTTTGATATAGTTTATACATGTGCAGTCATGCAAAACATAAGAATCGATTAGTCACATCGTCAAAGAAACCAGGCCAAGAAAAAAACGCAATGAGAAAAATAAAGTAAAAAAAGTATATTTCACTCTTCATTCAGGCTCCATTGGTTCTTTCTGTGGAGATGAGTATTTTTCATCATAAGTCCTTCAGAATTATCTTGGATCATTGTATTGTCTAGAACAGATAAATCATTCACAGTTGATCATTGTACAATATTACTATTATTGTATACAATGTTCTCTTTGTTCTGCTCATTTCACTTTGGATCAGTTTGTGCAAATCTTTCCAGGTTTTTCTGAGATCAATCTACTCATCATCTCTTATAGTACAATAGTATTCCATTATAATTATATACCACAACTCTCAAAAGAAATGTGAGATGCACAAATTTAGAGAATCCACCCCGCATGTTCACATGGACTATTTTTGCCCAACCTATGGTAGAGTATTCTGAGCTCATATTAGTCTGATCAGCCACAGTCATATGCATTGTAACTTGACTCTAACCGTGATGTCATTTTGGTCCTCTTCAAGAACAAAGGATAATCAATGCACAACTTGTTTAGCCATCCTTCATTGATGGACATTCCCTCAATTTCCAATTCTTTACCACTCCTAAAGGAGCTACTATAAATATTTTTGTACATATAGTTCCTTTTCCTTTTTTTTTTTTTAAATCTCTTTGGGATACAGACCTAGGAGTGATATTGCTGGGTCAAAGGATATGCATGGTTTTATGGACCTTTGGTCATAGCTCTAAATTACTCTTCAGAATGGTTGAATCAGTTCACATCTCCAATGCATTAGTCTCTCAATTTTCCCATATCCCCTACAACATTTGTAATTTTCCTTTTCTGTCATATTAACCAATCTGAAAGGTGTGAGGTGGTACCTCAGAGTTGTTTTAATTTACAATTCTGTAATTGATAGCAATTTGGAAGAAAGTTTTGATTACTTCATCTGAAAACTGCCTGTTCATGTTTTTTGACCATTTATCAATTGGAGAATGGCTCTTATTTTTTATAAATTTGGCTCAATTCTCTATATATTTGAGAAATAAAGCCTTTGTCAGAGAAACTTACAGTAAATTTTTTTCACAATTATGATTACAGTGTATTTCTCTCCATTCTTTTTTCCCTGTTTATCCTACTCTCTCTTTCTTTTCACCCTTTCCATTCTCAAAAGTGTTTTGCTTCTGCCTACCACCTCCCCCAGTCCCCCCTACCCTCTGTCAGCACCCACTTCCCCTCCTACTTTCCTATAGAGTGGTTTAGATTTCTATACCCAACTGAGTATATTTGTTATTCCCTCTTTGAGACAGTTCCAATGAGGATAAGATTCAAGTGCTCTTCCCCACTTCCTCTATCTTCCCCTCCATTGTAAAAGCTCTTTCACATATCTTTTATGTGAGTTAAATTCTCCATTCTACCTCTCCTTTTCTCCTTCTCCCAGAGCATCTCTTTCTCATACCTTAATATCATTCCATCATATTAAACTCACATTCACTTTCTCCTTTGACCCTATCCCTTTTCAAAAATGTTTGCTTCTAACTACCCTCTCCTCTCTATCCTCCCCCTCTTAACTCCCCCCAATTTTCCTGTAGGGTAAGATACTCAATTGCATGTGTATGTTATTCTCTCGTTAGGCCACATTCAATGAGAACAAGGTTGTCCCATTCCCTTTCACCTTACTGCTCTTCCCCTCTGTTATAACAGTTTGCTCTTGCCTCTTTTCTATGAGATAACTTACCCTAATCTATCGCTCCCTTTCTTCTTCTCCCAATAAATTCCTTTCTCACTTTTTAATTTTATTTTTTGGACATCATCCCTTCATATTCAACTCATCCTGTGCCCTCAGTCTATGTATACATGAACATACAAATGCCCACACTCACATATATATTTATATACACATATATCCTTCTATACATACATACATACACACACACACACACACACACATACACACACACATATTCCCTTCAGCTATTCTCATACTAAGAAAAGTCTTATGAGTTACAATTATCATTTTTCCATGTATAAATGTAAATAGTTCAACTTTAATAAGTTCCTTATGATTTCTTTTTCCTGTTTACCTTCTCATGCCTCTCTTGCTTCTTGTATTGGAAAGTCAAATTTTCTGTTCATCTCAGGTTTTTTCATCAAGAGTGCTTGAAAGTCCTCTATTTCATTGAATGACTATATTTTCCCCTGAAACATTATACTCAGTTTTTCTGGGTGGGTGATTCTTGGTTTTAGTCCTAGCTCCTTTGACCTCCAGAACCTTTGATCCCTTAATGCAGAAGTTGCTAGGTCTTGTGTTATCCTGATTGTGTTTCCATAATACTCAAATTGTTTCTTCCTGACTGCTTGCAATATTTTCTCCTTGACCAGGGAACTCTGGAATTTGGCTATAATATTCCTAGGAGTTTTTTTGGGGGGGGATCTTTTTCGAGAGGCAATTGGTAAATTCTTTCAATTTCTATTTTGCCCTCTGGTTCTAGAATATCAGGGCAATTTTGCTTGATAATTTCTTGAAAGATAGTGTCTAGACTCTTTGATCATGGCTCTCAGGTAGACCAATAATTTTAAAATTATCTCTCTTGGATCTATTTTCCAGGTCAGTGGTTTTTTCAATGAGATATTTCACATTGTCTTCTATTTTTTCATTTGTTTGAATCTGTTTTATAGCATCTTGATTTCTCATAAAGTCATTATCTTCCAGTTTTGAAGGAGTTATTCTCTTCAGTGAGTTTTTGAAATTCCTTTTCCATCTGGCAAATTCGACTTTTTAAAGCATTCTTCTCCTCATTGGCTTTTTGGACCTCTTTTGCCATTTGAATTAGTCTGTTTTTTAAAGTGTTATTTTCTTCAGTGTATTTTCGGGTCTCCTTTAGCAGGCTGTTGACTTGCTTTTCATGATTTTCTTGCATCATTCTCATTTCTCTTCCCAATTTTTCTTCCACTTCTCTTACTTAATTTTCAAAATCCTTCTTGAGCTCCTCCATGGCCTGTAACAAATTCATATTTTTCTTGGAGGCTTTTGATGCAGGAGTTCTGACATTGATGTCTTCCTCCCATTCCATGCCTCGATCCTTTTTGTCCCCCAAAAAGGATTCTATTGTCTGTTTGTTCTTCCTGTGCTTGCTCATATTGGCAGCCAATTACTTGACTTTTGAGCTCTTTGCCACAGTAGAACTCTGCTTCCAGAATGGAAAGAGCTATGTTCCAAATCACTGGGGTTTTTGCAGCTGCTAGAGCTATTAGGCATCCTCTCTACAGCCCCCACGCACTCTGGCACAACCTCAGGACTACCACCCAAGACTGTTATCCAGGTCCAAACAGGTCAAAGCAAGAATGATTACCCTCTGAACGGTTGCTTGGTCACCCTACAATCTGCAGGCCAGGAGCTCTGGAAGCAGCCATGTGGCAACGGCTGCAGCCACCATTCCTCTTCTGCTTCTCGCACCAGGGGTAGCAGCCAGACTGTGCTTCCCCTGTCCCAACACAATTCCACATTGACCTTTTACTTTGTCTTTGGCATTTGTGGATTGAGAAGCTACAGCTACCACTGCTGTTGATTTACTCTTGTGAAATGTGCCTGTGGGGGCTGCCCTGGGGCTAAAACCGTGGCTCCTGTGGGACTGTGCTTGGCTCCCAGCGCACTGTGATGGACCCTTCCTGCCGGCCTGCCAGCCTGCCTTCAGTAGGAGATTTGTTTCTCTCTGTCACTTTGTGGGTTCTGTAGCTCTAAAGTTCTTTTAGAGTCATTTTTTACACGTATTGGAGGAGGTGGAAGCCAGAGCCGCACGTAAGTCCTGTTTCTACTTTGCCATCTTGGCTTCGCCCCCCAGGAATGATTTTCTTCAGTGAACTTTGTACCTCTTTTCCCATTTGGCCAATTCTCCTTTTTAAGAAGTTCTTCTCTTCAATGAATTTTTATGCCTCTTTTACTGTTTGACCTATTTTGTTTTTCAAGATATCATTTTCTTTACTTTTTGTGTCTCCTTTACCAAGTTGTTGACTGTTTTTTCATGATTTTCTACACTGCTCTCATTTCCTTTCCCAATTTTTCCTCTACTTCTCATTTAATTGTTAAAAGCCTTTTCAATCTCTTCCAGGATTTTTTTTTGTGCCTGAGACTAATTCACATTTTTCACTGAGGTTTTGGATGTAGGAATTTTGAATTTCTTGTCTTCTTAGTTTGTGTTTTGATCTTTTCTGTTGCCAAAATAACTTTTTATGCTCAGCTTCTTTGTTGTTGTTGTTGTTTGTTGATTTTTCCAAGCCATTTTGGACTTTTAAATCTATATTAAAGTAGAACACCCTCTGTTCCTATGATGGAGGGAGCACCATCCCAAGCTTCAGGCCTTTCTTACTGTTGTTCTCAGAGTTAATTCTGGAGGTTTATAAGTTTTCAATTCTCCCAAAGTCATACGATCTAAGGAGAGGTGTGTTTATTGTTCTCCTGGCCTATGCTTTGGTTTGTAAGTGATCCCAAGCACCCTTTCTACCCTGAAAATGTGACCAGGGTCCTGGCTCTTCTGTGGCCACAAGCTTTAGTGTGCTGGTGCTCTTCCTTGCCCTGGGACTACAAACCCAGGACTGCAATTCAGAACTACATTTGGGCAATGCAACAGAGTCCTAGATGCAGTACCAGAAAAGGGACTTGTATAATCTCCATCTGACCAGCTGTCTGACCATCCCGTCATCCCTTTTACTGTCTATGGGCTGAGAGCTCTGGAAGTTACTGCTGCCACTGCTGATTCAGTCACTCCCAAGGCTGCTGCTGGTTTCCTGGGGTCTAGTTTGTGCTGGCACAGCTTGTGCTAGACTGTGCTCTACTCTCCCCATGATGCAACAGACCTTTCCTGCAAAGCTTCTAAGTTGTCTTGGGATGGGAAATTGTTCCACCCTGACCTTTTGTTAGTTCTGTTGCTCCAGAATTCATTTTGAGATATCATTTAAAGTTGTTTGGAAAGAAATTTGGGAGAGCTCAGGCAAAGCCCCACCTTTTCTGCAACATCTTGACCCTACCCTTCCTGCCCCAAATCAAGAGTTATTATATTTCCATTTCTGGTTGTCTGATCTTGGGCAAATCACTTTTCTGAGCCTCAATTTCCTCATCGGTAAAATGGATATAAAAATATACTACTTATCCTATAGATTTTCTTTTGTTTTTTGTTTTTTTACAAAACCAGCTAAGATAGTATATGGAAAGTGCTTTTTAAGACCTAAAGTGCTAAATAAAATTAAGCTATATTTAATTTGAAGGAAAATATCTTGGGGGCAGCTAGGTGGTACAGTTAATAGAGCATTGGTCCTATAATCAGGAGGACCTGAGTTCAAATCCATCCTCAGACACTTAATACTTACTAGCTGTGTGACCTCGGGCAAGTCAACCCCAGTTGCCCTTCCCCCCTCCAAAAAAAAAGGCAAAAAAAGAGAAAATATCTTGACTCAAATTAGTGGCCATATTTTAAAAAATAAAAGTCTTTTCTTCAGAGTTTTTTTCTCCATTAAAAACAAAACAAAATACTCCCCCCGCCCCCCCCCAAAAGAAAAATAAGCTAGCAATAATTTGAGAGGTTAATCCAGGCAAACTTGCTCTTTCTTAAATAAATTTTGACCCTCCTAATTACTTTCTTGGGGTTATATAATAGTGTCAATTTGGCTTTGAAAGTCTATTTTGGAAAAGCAGTTGGAAAAAGACAAGAAAAAAATCATTTTATTCAGTTCTGCCTTACAGAATAATATTTCCAAGTATGTGTTAAAATGATTAAAACACCTCATTATCCACTAAAGGATATAGGTCATGTGTATTTTGACTTAGGTTTGTCTGTCACAGGAGTTGATTTTGAACATTTGCTCGCTATCAAGTCTCCACTGTGGATATTTAGCAATGAAACCATTAAAAACCAGATTTCAGTTTGGAATAATAATATATGGTGTTAAAGTTAAATGTTCACTTGGCTTGTTGCAATGTACTGTTATGATGGACATAAGGGCATTGTATGTTCAACTCTGTAGAGAAACACTAATTTACTAAAGTACTTTGCTTATCTGACTGCCAAAAGCCTGGACCCTGAACTCATTTTGAACTGAGTGTTCCAGGTGGTTTGTTCTACTTAATTAGCACGAAAAACCTGGACCCCGAACTTGTTTTGAACTGAATGTTCCAGGTGATTTGTACTATTTAATTAGTACAGTGTTAAAGGTTCCCCTCTATCTTGCAGCAAATTGGAGAACAGCAGAACCCCATTCTGTTGCTCATTTCCTCATGTAATGCCTATTGGTTCTGCCTTTGCTAAATCCCTACCTGTAACCATCCGCTCTTGTCACACCGGGTGTGTATTCTAGTGTCTTGTGTTCATGATGAATACAGAACTGAGTAACAAATCACCTCTTTATATAATCAAGACCCAGATAAATCCACAGATCTTACAATCATAAGATCTTGAGTCTACAGCTTGGAGGGTCCTCAGATGCCTCTAGCCCAACTCCTTTCATTTGTAGATAAAGAAAGGCCTAGGAAATAAGGAATATTAATTGACTTGCCCAAGGTTATAAAGGTAGTAAACATCCTAATCAGGGTTTAAAGCTAGGCCCTGACTCCAGAGTCAGTGTTTTCTCCTGTATCACAGAAGGAGGAAGGATTATGACAATAGTTATTTTTATGTAGTATAGGTTTCACTAAGTACTCTCCTAACAATAGGTTGTGGCAGAGAGTGCCCTATTTTACCAATGAGAAAGCTGAGATTCAGATGTTAAATGACATGTCCAAGGCCACATAATTACACAACCACAACTTTAATCCAGGTCTTCTGATTCAGTATTCTTCTCCCTTTCTCCCCACCTTTCGCTATACCACATGGGCAAACTACAATGAATTTACCATTGCCTGCATCTAACCCAATAGGCATCTGCATCTATGAAAGCACCAATAAAAGTAAATAATTTTTAACTTATTAAAATGGTAATATTTAATGACCATTTTTTTTAAATTGGGAGGCAACATGGTCTAATGGATAGAGAGCTAGGAAAACCTGGGTTCAAACCCCATCTTTGATACATATTGACTGTGTGACCTTGGGCATGTCATAGAAATTCAGTGCTGAGGGAAACTCAGACTAAATTTCAGAGAAGAGATTGCCTTGCATTGGTAGAGAGAGTTTCTTCATGTGGCAGTTCCCTAGACCAGTGAAACCATGATTCCAATCTCTCTATCCCTTACAAAAAATGACACAAAATTAAGACTGATAGTGGAAACCAAGCTATTAGTCCGGCGTGGTTTGGTTGTACAAGAAAGACATGGAATCCAAACTAAAGCCTCAGCTTTCCACAGAGCAGCTGTGTGCCCTTGGATAATCTTCTTTAACCTATCCATGTCTTTGCTTCTCTGTAGAATGAGAGAATGTTGGACTAGATAATCTCAGAGGTTGATGACATATTGGATTTGGAATTAGGAAGACCTACGTTTGACTCCCATACCTGAGAGTAGGTATTTGTGGTGTGAGGGGCTTAATTACTCTGAGATCTGATTTTCTTATCTGTGAAATGATGATCATAGTACTTGAAGAATCTTCACCCAGGATAGCTCTGTGGATTAAATAAAATGATGTATGTAAAACACTTGTAAGAAATTCTACCTAAGATAGAGTGTCAGACATGGAATCAGGAAAACCTGAGTTCATAATCTTGCCTCAGACCCTTAGTAACTGTGTGATCCCAGGCAAGTCACTTAGCCTCTACCTGCCTCAGTTTCCTCATCTGTAAAATGGGCATAATAATCACACCTTCCTGCTAGGGTTGTTGTTAGAGATAATATTCATAAAACTCTTTGCAAACCTCAAAGTGCTCATATAAATGCCAGTTAAATTGTTGTTGTTGTTCCAGTTCTAAAATATTACAATCTAAAGTGAACATTAATGAAAGGAAAACAAAAAGAAATTTGTGCTATTGGTCATCTTGGCTTTCTCAAAGTTCCAACTAAAATCCAGTTTTCTGCAGGAAGCTTTCCCTAATCCCTCTTAATTCTAGTACCTCCTATTTCCTATTTATTATCTATATAGATTGTGTATATTTCTTTATTTTGTCTCCCACATTAGATTGTGAGCTCCTTGAACCTGAGGACAGAGACTATCTTTTATCTCTTTTTGGAGTGCTTAGCACAATGTCTGGCATGTAGTACGTACTTAATAAATGTCTGTTGACTGATTAATCATTTTGCCCTATCAAAAGGTTTGACTGTATTTTATTGTGCATGAGAGAAACACCTCACCTGATATGTCAACCAACAACTCCCACCTTTACCATAGCAACACCATGTAGTACCACAGGCTACACTCAACAGATTCATCTGAAGGTAGCCTAATTAACACTGAAGCAAATCAACGTATACTCAATCCAACAGATGCTTAGGAAGAAAATTAATTTTACTGTTATTAGGAAAACCAATTTTTTATTTGTATCTGTCTGCTTATAGTTACATTTGGAACTTTCCCTTCACTGACTTTTCCTGTGATTTTAATCTAAATTGATAGGGACCATTTCCAAGGATTAGGATGTATATTCCGTTTAGAGATGTAAAAGCTTGCCTGAAAAGGAGGTAGAAGCCTAGTGCAGGCAGAAGAAAAACAGGAAAAAATTAAAGGAAAAAAACCCAAAGCCACTTTATTTCTAGTTCAGCCTCCTTGTTTCTCCCACCTGTCCTCCCTTTCTTCTGGGAAAAATTGCATGCGTTGCATAAAATGACAAAACATTATTATTATTGTTGCTGTTGTTACTATTATGATTTGCATTTTGAGGGAGGGACTGAAGGAAGGCATTCATATCTTTCTTTCAGTGAGGAGACAAAGGGCAACTCTGTGGGTCTAAAAGTCTGGTACATTGTGTTATGCCGTGGTCTGACATGGAAGATATCCTACAGAAAGTCCATATAGAAAAGGAATTTCCTATAGAAGTTAAGATTCTCAAGCTGTTCCTAGTTGCAGAAAATACTGCGCTCTCTGTGTTGAACCCAGCGCTGCAGGGTCTCCTGCATGAGAATAAAATTCACTCAAAAAAGATAACCATAGCCATTCACAATGGAAAAACCAAGTGGATAGAGAATCCAGACTGCCCAGATTAAAATGTTGGCTAGTTAGGCTATTGGGTTAGTTTAGATATTGGACAGAAATCGAACAAGAAATATACAGGTACTGGGGTAGGGAGATCCATCCTGCCCTGCCAAAAAGTCAGAGGAAGGATGGGGGAGGATACAGGAGAGAGCAGACCAGGAGGGGTATACAGTGGGATCACCGTTTTGGGGCGGTGGGTAGGGGAAAGACGGGGAGAAAATATGTAACTCAAAATCTCGTGGAAATGAATGATGTAAACTAAAAGTAACAAAAGTTTAGAAATCAAACAAGAATAATGATGTAAGTCTGAAGTTCACTAGGGAAAAATGTTGGGATAGGTCACTTCTAGAAAAATATACAGTGCTTTTAATTATCTCAAGCTTCTCCTGATCAAAAAAGTCACCTTCTTAACATTAATACTCTTCTGATAATGTTATATGTCCCCAAATCATGGAATACTTAAATCTTTTGAGAAAAAATTTAACCCAATTTAAAGGAAAGACAATGATATAAAGGACGTCAGAGCAGTGACTTAAATGTGAAAAATATTGTAGGGCAGTTAGGGTGGCACAGTGGGTAGCATATTAGAGACAAGAAATCTTGAGTTCAAGTCCAGCCTCAGATACCAACTGTGGAATCCTGGACATGTCACTTCACTTTGCTCTGAGTTTCCTTTTCTATAATTGCAGTTACCTGCAAGGGTTGATTGATGTGGATATAAAATGAAATAATATTTGGAAAGCGCATTGCCAACTTTGTAGCACTATATACAAGGTAGTTATCATTGTTAGCAACAATAGTAATAATAATGATAGATTTCAAGGGATCTATACATTAGAAAAGGAAGAGGATTGGTCATGTACCAAACAGAGAGACAATAAATAGACTGTACTGGCAGCCACAAAATATTAAGAGAAGGATATATGGTTGGTAGAGTCTTGCTAGAGGACAAGACTAGATGAAATGATAAGGCATAGATAGATTATAATTTGTGCCAAGGGTGAGAGTATGGACATCAATGAGATCTTGTATTTACTGAAGTAAGCGTAATTACAATTCTTTGTTATTTCAGGTTTGATTGTTTTCTATGGCAGTTTTTCTTGGGAAGGGGAGAAGAGAGAATAAATTACATTACAGGTACAGGGAAAGCGACTAGCTGCATACATTTTGCACACATTACTATTTGCTCGATTGGATCTTTCCTTTTAAAAAAAGGTGACATGGTTTCCAATTCAAAACATTATGGAGTGTTATTTAAAAATTATCACTATTATTGCTGTTTCTGATATTTCCTCCCTAAAATCAAAGGCAAAACTCATGCCAAGGTTGTGAAATATTTCCAAAGGACCCTCTGGGACATGTTTAAAATTATGAATATGTAATTGAGACCGTATCGGTGTTTCATGTCCCTGCTCTATTGTAATCTCCTTGAGAGCATGTACTAGAATAGTTCTCTGGAAACATGGGAAAGGAGACAAAAACAGTTAATTGTTCATGTTGCACTGCAAGACTGGAAATGGGCAAATGTGCTCACTTTTAAAAAATAAAAGAGGCTGGAGTGTGAAATTATTGGCTAGGTGATGTTGAATTTGAATCCTGGCAAAATTCTAGAATCTATTTATGTCAGTTCAGCTGAACAGGGTCATTCTGGGTTTGGGAGAAAGGAATGATTTGGCTTCATCACAAGGAATAAATCATTGGATGGAGATAGAGAAAAGATATCTAAGTATTTAAGCCCCTGAACCTCAAAATACTTGGAGTAGTAATACCCTCCAGACAACCAGCCCTGTTTTCAAACTAGTCCTCTTAGCCATCTTTAAGGAAGGGGCACTGTGTGTGGAGGGCCAGCTTTTTTTGGCACCACCAACACCATTTTCTAACCAGGTAAAGTCAAGAGCTAGGAATGCAAGTCAGACCACAGGGTTATGTTTCCAGCCCACCTCCTGCAGCCATGGTCCCTAAAAGCAATCTCTATGGAGATGTGACCTGGTGATTGTTTCTGCAGGTGCTACATCATCCGCCTCCTCAGAAACCACAGCTACTGAAATTAAGTTGTTGATGCTGAATTCCTTGGCACTGTCAAACGTTTCAAAATGAGAGACGGATATGATTTTTTTCAGTGGAAAGAACATTAAAATAGATGCATTCTGCTTTTCCACTGTATCCTGCAGATCATGAGAACTTTCCATCTGATTTGAAGCTGAAGCCTCTTAGATGTATTATCTCCTCCATTATAATGTGAACTCCATGAGAAAAGGGACTGTCCCAATTTTCTTTTGTATCCTTCACGCTTTGCAAGTTGTTATTGTTAAGTCATTCAGTTGTATCTGACTCTTCCTGACTCCATGGACTTGTCCATAGTGGTTTTTTTGGCAAAGATACTGGAATGAGTTGCCATTTTCTTCTCTAGTGTGTTCCCATTTTACAGATGAGGAGCTGAAGCAAATAAGGGCTAAGTGACTTGCCTTGGATCACAAGATAGTAAATGTCTAAGGCCAGCTTTGAA
Source organism: Pseudochirops cupreus (assembly GCA_028627135.1). Lineage (NCBI taxonomy): Eukaryota > Metazoa > Chordata > Mammalia > Diprotodontia > Pseudocheiridae > Pseudochirops > Pseudochirops cupreus. The sequence goes on from CM053582.1 coordinate 411,572,567, forward strand.
CTGAGATCTTCCTGACTCCAGGCCCTCTGTTCTATGCCCTGAACTCCCTGGGTGACATTTTGCTTTGCAAGTACTAAGCCCTTAATAAATTCCTTTTTTCATTCATTCATTTATTCATTCCTTATGTGATGATCCTAGAACCTAGAACTCCTGACTCTGAGCTACCTATGAGGCTCTTCTGAGTGGAAGGATTTCATGTAGTTTGTGATGTGAGTGAAATTGCCCTGTTTACCTTTGTTGCCTACAAATGGCCAGTCTCAATCTATAGAAATGTCTCTAGAGTTGTTAATCTGATAGATAAAGATATTGATTGCTGTAGGTATACTTTATGTAGATTTGTCAAAGGTACATTTGACAAAGTCTTCCATACCATTCTTATGGAAAAAAGATGGAGCTATATAGGCCGGAGAATAACGTAACTAGATGGATTCAAAACTAATAAATGACTAGACTCAAAGACTAATTATTATTATCCTGTTATTAGCTTGAAAATATTGTGCCCGAGGGACTTGCCTTCACTCTTGTTCCTTTCAACATTTTTCTTAATCACTCAATGGTATGCTTATAAAATTTGCAGATGACACAAAGCTAGAAGGGATAACATGTTGGTTGGCAATCAAAATTAAAAAAAGTTTAATACAGACAGATATAAATCCTTAAGCCTGGGTGTGATAATAAGGTGTATCAATAATGCAGTATTCACAATGCCTACAGTAACTACAAATATGCTGATATGGTTATTAATCACAAAATGTAACAGGCTCTCTACATGGGAGATATAGCTAGAACATTTATTCAGATACCAGAAAACTGAGTCCCCAAACCAGAAAGTCAAAGCCATCACAGTAGTTATGAAATTGGCACATGCAGTTAATGTAGTAAACACCCACATTCTCAAGCCTTCAAAACAGGACAGGCTATCTCAGGCAAAGATCCTCCTCCTACATAAGGGAAATGTGGTTTGACAAAAATTTTATGCAAAAAAATTTGGGGATCATTAGTGGACTGCAAGCTCAGTATTGGTGAATAGTGATGTGAAGGCCAAAAGAATTGTTGAGATCTTAAGGGAGATGTAGACCAAGAAAGCTTCCTCCTGTATAGAAAGGGACTAACAATATGTAGAATACCTATCTTAAGGGTTGTTGTGAGGATCAAATCTAATAATATATGCAAACCTTTTCATTAGGTCTAAAGCACTTTACAAATGTCATCTATTATTATTCATTCAAAGCAACTTAAAGAGAAACCAGCCCTCTTTCTAGATACTTATGGTTTATGACAGCTAGCCCTGATATAGGCAGAGGCATTAATAGCATAAATGAAGTGCATGTTTTAATAACTGAAGGCTAAGAGGTTGATTAACTTAGTGGGGTAGTGAACGAAAGGAGACTCCTTGTCAGGGAGAAATCACCTTTGCTCTTCTAATTAGTGAGGGCAGGCTTTGAAGAGAGCTTATGTTTCTGGTATTGCTTGAAGGATGATAAGGGGGAGTTGGGAGAAATGGGACAGAAGGTGCACTCCAAGTGACTGTTGAAAAATTTGCCAGAAAGAAAGAAGTGGGCCAACAATAGGAATGAGAGCAGTGATATAATATGATACCATATGCTGCCATAAACATTTAACAAGCACCCATTGTATATACAGGATTATTCTAGTACATGCTTTCAAGGAGATTACACAGTCTGCACCTTCTTGCAGAAAGTGGGATTTTAGGTGTTAAGTCCATTGTAACAATAGTAATGGGACCATCTAGGTGATGCAGTGCATGGAGTGTTGCATCTGGAGTCAGAAAGATTCATCTTCCTGAGTTTAAATCTGCACTCAAACACTGTCCAGCTGTGTGACCCTAGGCAAGTCACTTAACTTTGTCTCAGTTTCCTCATTTGTAAAATGAGCTGGAGAAGGAAATGGAAGCCATTCCACTATCTCTGCCAAGAAAACAAAGAGTTGGGCATAATTGAACAATGACAAGAAGACCCTGGGCAAATCACTTAACCTCTGTTTGCCTTAATCCACTGGAGAAGGAAATAGCAAACCACTCCAGTATCTTTGCCAAGAAAATCCCAAAAGCCATCTTGAAGAGTTGAACAGGACTGGACAACAACAACAACCCATAGTAATAATAGTAATAGTAGTGGTAGTAACATTTATGTAGCACTTACTCTGTACCATGCTAAGCACATTACAATTATCATCTCATTTGGGATGAGAACAATCCAGGGAGGAAGGTTTTGTTATTATTCTCATTTTACAGATGAGGGAACTGAGGCAAACAGGTTAAGGGACTTGCCCGGGGTTACCCTACTAGGTAGTGAATGTCTGAGTCTGGATCTGAATTTAGGTCTTCCTCACCTTGGGCCCAAGTCTCTAACCACTGCACCACCTAGCCGCCATTGTAGAGTTACAAAACAAGCTGCTATGTATCTGTTGTAGAATCCCCAAACCAAAGGTGATGTGAGGTCCTGGGGAGAAGGTTGTCACTCACTGCCAGGATCCTCACTTGGATTTTAAAGTACAGATAGGAATCTAGCAAGCAAGGAAAGGAAGAGAGAATTTTCTATGAATAGAGAATAGTCTAAGCAGGACATGAAAGTGTGCAAGTACAATGAATGCGTGAAGGGCAGAGAGGGGTGTAGTGTGACTAGAGTATAGAGCAAATGGAGAAGAGAGACAATGAGGTTAGATTGGAAAGATGGGGTGGTGCCAGGTAATGGGGGGCCTTCCATGCCAGGAAAGGGGTTTTGAACTTTTCTCCATAAGCACTGAAGAATTTCAAACAGAGGAGTAACATGGCTCAGTTCTATGTGTAAGGGTGTGATGTAGTATGTTTTGTGACCCAGAGAGGTTATGTGTGTCTATACAGATGTGTGTAAATGTGACTCACAGGGAGGCATGACGAGATACAGGGCTGTGGTGGTAAATGTTTAACAGACATCTCTCTTAAGCAAGAAAAATGTACCTACAACTCACTTTTAACTATTAATACTTTCTTAAGTCTAGACAATTGACAAGACGATAAATCAAGCCTTGATTTGTAGCATTTTGCTGATTTCCTAGGTGTAAGTTGTCATACTGAAAATTTAACAATGGGCTCTGGTTAGAGCTGGCTTCAGCACATCCATGAATGGATATCTCTCAATGATCCTTTGCCCCCCTTTCTCCAAGGGCGACTTTCATTCCTTCCAGGTAAGAATGAGGAGTTATGGGCCAGAGAATGGTCATTCTCTTCTCCTCAGGGAAAGGGTACTGGCCCAGAATTATGTGTCTCTACTCTCCTAAATATTGTTAGTCCACGGCAAATAATTTTTAGGCTCAAGCTATGCTCCTGATCTCTGTCCTTGCAGTGGGGAAAGAGCTCCCAAAGCAATATGTCTAAAGCTTAAATCTGTTGCCACCCAATGCTGGTTTCATAATGAATTCACATGGCAAATACACTCATTTATCCAAGTCAGAAGCAAACACATCAGAGTTTTGCGAAGGAAAAAATGTACCAGAAAATTCAAGTAAATTCCTCTGATTGTATGAATGTGGACAGTATTAATAATAATAATAATAATAATGATAATAATAGATACGTAGCATTTTATAGTTTGTAAAGCTCTTTACATGTTCTCTTAGTTGATCCTAATAATAATCCTATGAGCTGGTCAGGGCAGATAATATTTCCATTTTACAGACAGAGTACTAGAAGCTGAGGCATCTTACTCTAAGTCCCACAAGTAATAAGTGTTAAAGCTGGGATTTGATCCTGGGTAACATGACTGAAAATCCAGTGCTAGACCTGCAAGTTAAGCAAACATTTAAATGCTCACTGTGTACCAGGCACTGTGCTAAGCCCATGGTCAGAGCTTTGTTTTTGGAAGTCCTCTTCATTGGCTGAATAGAGGATGGTCTGGGCTGGAAAGAAACCCCAATCAGAAGACTATTGTAATAGCTCAGACATGAAGATCTATGCCAAGGTGATGTTAGTATGAGAGGACAGAAGGGGATATTTTTTGAGAAATCTTGTGATTCCAGTTCTACGTCTGGGGTAAAATAGCTTTAGGAATGTATGATTTTAGTGTTGGAAGGTACCTAGAAGATCATACACTCAAACCTCTCATTTTAATGATGAGGAAATTGAAACCTAGAGAGATTAAATTCCTTGCCAAATTCACAGAGGTAGCAGAGTTGGTATTTGCCCCCCCCCCCCCACATTGGGGTCATGAAGAGTTGGACACAAGTAAAACAACTGCACATTAACAATTTTTATTAATAACAAATCCTTAATAATTGTTAGGGATTAGTAAAGTGTACAGGCGTACCTGGCTTTACACAACTGATATAGTCTTGAAAAATTTGAGAGCCATTACAATTTGGGATTGATTGGGGATACCATTAGGCATTAGCAAATCCTTAATAATCATTACAATAAACAAAATGCTTTTAAGCTCTATTATCTCATTTAGTAATCCCTACACCCCAGTGAGTGACAGAAAAGTAAAAATAAAACAGGCTTTGCCCTTGCTGAATTTATTTTCTTCCAGAGGGATACAGCATGAATGAAAATA
>CM053582.1:411577616-411652581 GCA_028627135.1 Pseudochirops cupreus
TGTGTTTCTCTTTTGTCGTATTTTAATTCTCTGGTTTTAAAGACTGGATTTTAGTCCAAGGAAACATGCAAAAACTGTAGCTCTTAAAGAGCATCTTTCAATGATTGTTTGAGGTAGTGCAGTAGCTGTTGCTTTGCAAAACTCAAGTATTTCAAAGATCATTTAAACTACAATGAAATAGGATCAATCTCATTGGAGCAGAAAGGAAAACATAGTCAAAATGAAAAAAAAAAGACAGTTCTAAGAATTGACAAATTATTGCTGTGAAACAGCTTACTCAATCCTCAGAAAACAAATCAAGACCGTCAGAAGGATCTGGTGGCCAAGGATTATTATTGATTCCTCAACAATGTGGCATGGGCTTCTTGAATCAGAAAACCAGCAAGAAGATCAGTAAAAAAATAGCTACTAAGTGTTGCTGTGAAAAAAAAAATACTTGTCATAGGCAAGATAATATAAAGACCGAAATATTTAGTAATGGGAAAAGACAGTTTAAAAAATTTATTTTATTTTCAATTCACAGAACAAAACAAGCATTTACATAATACAGTACAATAAACAGCAGATTGTACATGAAACTGCAAAACTACCACGTACAACATGCTATTCCCTATACAACAGATATCATGTATATTTCTTTTTCCTTTTTTCCTTCCTTCCTTCCAAACTGTCCCCCCCTCAGTTAGATATGACTACTATTACACACACATACACACACACAATTATTTTATACACAGTTTCATTTATCAGTTCTTTTTCTTTATGCAGAGAGCATCTTTATATGTCCTTTATTTTTAATTTGTATATTTGCAATAGTCAAAATGACTTAGTTGCTCAAAGTCATTCTTAAAACAATATCGCTGTTACTCTTTACTCTTGGTTCCGCTCGCTTCACTCTTCATCATTTTGTGCAAGTCTTTCCATGCTCAAGATCATTGAGCTCATTATTTCTTATAGCACAGCAATAGTCCCTCACAACCATACACCACAACTTGTTCAGCCATGCCCCAATTGATGATGAAGGAAATGGCGAACCATTCCAGTATCTTTACCGAGGAAACCCCATGGAGGGTTTTGATGTACTATGGTCAGTGGGTCACAAAGAGTCATACACAACTGAACAGCAGCAACAAAAACCCCCTACTTTCTGTAATCAGGTTTAGACTTGGAAAAAGGAACCATTCAGTAAAGGTCCCTTTAATATCCCATATGAGAAGTGTTCATCTGTCATGAAGAATTAAAGAATGTGGTGAAATCTTTGTGAATTTAATACCAAATCATGCAAAACAACTGGTTACAACAAAAGGGAGACATTACATATCCAAAGGGTTGGTTTAAAAAAAATTTTTGAGTTGTAAAAAGTTGTAAAGTTTATCGTACATCAATACATTTTATTATATTACTTTGTTCAAGGTAATTTGAACATCACTGTACTTAGGTACTAGGGACCTGTTAATGGTGGCTTTACTACAGAAGCACATAGGAGATACATGTAGTAACTCATATGGCCTAATAGATTTCTAAAACAATTATTTGTTTCTGGCCCCATACAGAGGCTGTGGCAAGTGGGGGTTGCAAAGTGGGGAAAATTCCTGAGGGTTGCTTCTCTAGCAGCCTCAAGTCAAGAGTCCTATAATATAGCCTTTTAACTTAGAGGAAGAAGTTTTCCTAGGTCATGTGATCCAGAAATCTAGCCTTCCAGTAGAAAAAGTGAGGTTTTTTTTAGGAGTAGCACAAGATTCAGAGGTTGCCTTGCAAGTAACTATGAGTTTGAGAATTTAGGGATTAGGTTTTCTGTCAAGAAAAGGGAAATTTTCTGGTTCACTGTGATTGAGAGAGGAGGATTTCACATTTGGCTGTAGGTGCCAGAAAGAACCGTGGCTAGGAACTATGGTCATAATATAGGCTGAAAAATGACCTAGACTTTGTACTCTCTGTTTGGTAAAGGGATAGGGACTTGATCTGTAATTTCATTGGTATATGGATCTCTCGGCTGAGGAACCAGGTACCAGGTTGGTACCTTTTCTGCCACTTATAGTGTTAGGGGGTGCCTTAGAGTATGGACAGGTGAAGTGATCTGCCCAGGGTAACACAGTCAATACATGTCAGAGGCAGGTTTGAATTTAGCTCATCCTGGCTCTAAGTCCTGTTCCCTTTCCATTACGTCAGCTTGCTTCTCACCTCAAAATTAGAGTAAGTTATTTCAGTGGTGTAGATCTAACAGAAAGGGAGAGGTTTCCTGTATAAAATTATCAAGTGTGTTTCCCTTCTAGGGCAATACAGATCAGGGGATGATGCATCCCTTTGGAAAGTGGGACTCATTAGAATGTTAGGGGCTTGACTATCTGGTATCCCCAAATTGATTTCCCAATAAGAAATCATGCCCCCAAACTAGTTGTCTTTTGAAGGGAGTCCAAATTTTAGGGTGAGGCTATTAATCTGGAGAAATTTAGAGCCTTGTGTAAAGTGGGAATCTCTAGAAAGGGAAGATTGTATTGGTTGTTTTGAGTCTTTTTCGTGTATATAGTATATTTATAGGTTTTTATGATTCTTTTCCATTTTCTCTTGGTAGAATAAAAGTTAACTTGTACCTAATATATTACCTGGACAACTTGTATGGAATCTGGGTACTCTCTTTATCAGTGTCTGCAGACACCTAGACAAAAACCACAAAAACCATTATGCAGAGATTTTCCCAAAGTAAAGTCTAGGTGGGGTCACTATGATCCAAGAAAAGTATTGCAATTTGGGAATAGTTGTAAGGATTGGGTTTACTTCAGATAAACTTAGAACTTTGGTAGTCTGGATCATGGATCACACATAATTAAAAAGTTGTGGCAACATTGAGAGGCAGTGTGGTATAGAGGGTAGAAGAGCAGCCCTCAGAGACTTGAAGACCTAGCTTCCAGTTCTCTTCTGACACACACTAGCTCTGTGGCCAAAGACAAGGCATATAACATCTCAGTATCTCAAGATTATTCTCTAAGACATCTGAGTTTCTGATCTATAAGTCAACCGTGATGGAGATTTCCACATTGGTTGTTGCTTAAACCTATGACATCATGGGTCTGAATTTAAAAAAAAGTCAAGTTAAAATATAACTGCCCAGAAAACTTCATTGGATTAAATAATCTTTTTCCTTATCCATAATTTAAAAAATAAATGTTGGAAAGAGAGAGCTGAGGAGAAGAAAATCTGAAGGTGCTTGAGGCACATTCATGAATCTTTACCTTAGTTCTCGAGATATTTCTGAACAGTCACCCATAATTTGGAATGGAATGTGGTTTTCTCCTCGCTGCCACTTAGCTTCCTCCAAGGTTCAACTCAGGGGCCACTTTTTACTGGTTTCTATTTCCCTTACTTAGTGCTGTCTTCCTCTTCATGTGATTACTTTTCTATGGCTTCTCCCCAATAGAAGTTATTCCCAGAGGGCAAAGATTGTGCTTTAATTTTGTCTTTTCTTGCAATCCCAATGGCCTAGCACAGTGCCTTGTATACAGTAGATGCTTCATATGATTGTTTTGGATTGGATTGAATTTAGAAACACTCAGCCACAAAGTCATTCAGGACAGTGCCCAAGGTGGTCATGGCAACTTAAAGTATGCTTGTACCTACTCCACACCTCATGTCAGCAATTAGTTCCACTCTCTTTCCTCACTACCATCTTATTATGGCAAATAAGGAGCAACATAGATTGATTAGAAATTCTCTTCTTTTCTGCTCACATTGATTTGGGTAGAGTTGTTAACAAGAAGTAAAATAAACCAAAGGCTGAAGGGAGGAGGAAAAGAAGTAGGTTTTGGAAAATAAGTCAACTGAATAATCTGATGCCAAATGAGCAAGACTTACTGTGTGGTAAGCAGGTCATTTGAATTTGAGAAATGCTGTTAAAATTTTTACCCTTTTCTTTGTAAATTTGGAAAGGTGTTGTGCCTTTAGATAGCAATGGGACATCAAAAGTCCTGTTGCCCCTGCTGATTTATTGTGCTTTCCAAAAAGTGCCTATGTTCAGAATGTAGTTTATTCCCTGACAGACTCTAGATCAGCATTAAAGTCTTTCTGTGGAAAAACAAGAGATTTGGAAATGACATCAGAGAGTCGACTAATCAATCTCTCTGTCTCCATTCAGGTCTTTTGTCTAACAATCATGGACAGATGGGTATCTCTTTAATGCTTCCCCACTGATACCACCTGTCACCTTTCCATTATCTATTATTTCCCTTCTTTCATTTTTTTTTCTTTTTGATGGCATGACATATCCTGTGCAGAAAAATTCAGGCCTGGCTTCTTCTGCATACAAACCTTTCCCAGCTCCGGTACATCTCAGTGTCCTGGCAACCAGACGTGGTGGATTCAGTGATGGTAACCTTGGAAAGAAAGTGGTTCTGGGCAGCCTTGTGATGTTTAAGTATCACGTAATCCCTACCAAGAGGTCTGGGGGTGGAAGCTGTGTGGGCAAGAGATACAGCTTCTAACTGTTCTTGTAAATATTCATAAAAACATGGCAGTTTCTCTAAACCCCCAGCCAGTGAAAACTATTTCTTGCTCCACATCCTGCATCCTTTTTTACCCCTGTTATTCTTTTTTGTCTGTCTTGAATTCCTTCCCACAATTGTTTTTTCCTCTTGTGTTCTTGAATCACAGCTAGCTACCCATTGCCTCATAGCCCCTGGTACTATCCTGCTATATTTCTTTTCTAAGCAGTGACCTGCTGCTGGGAGCCAGGGAAATGAAAGGCATCATCTATTCCAGGGATGTGGCTTCTTTTCTCTTCTTGGTTCCTTGTTCCTGAGGAACACAGCGGTTATTCTGCCCAGGAACTGATGGGGATTTCTGAGCAACCTGGCGCATCTGAAACATTTTTCTGACTCGTTGAGCTGGCATATACTGCTAGATCAGCACTGGCAGCGCTCCATGCAGCCTGTCACCAACAGTGGGTGTTGCTGTAAGCACCAGTTCTGATCATGGTGAGATGAGTTTAGTGACTCTCCCCCTTGTTCTAGTGAGTTCAGGAAAGGCATCTGGTCTCCATTCACATTGCAGCTGATAGCAGTCCAATCCCCAAGTGATTGTTGCTAATAAAGAAATGTAAGGGGAAAAAAAAAACATGTTAAGAACTCTGGGTACAGGTATATTCAACAGACAGCTTTGAGAGGTGTGGAGTAGGATAGATTGTGTAGAAAGGGTAGAGGTGAACATATCATGGTTCAATGGACCAAATTGGAGACAAGAATACAGGGCTCTTCCTGCTCCCCTCAGTGAGTATAGTGCCTTAGGTTACTTCCCTAGGAAAGTGATGGATTATAAAGTGCTTCATAACTATGAAGTTCCTGAAGAGATTATCTGTCATCGTCTGTGTGTGTACAGAAAGCCATATACATTTAAATGTGTCTGACTCTTGGTGACTTCATTTGGGATTTTGTTGGCAAAGACATTGGAGCAGTTTACCATTTCCTTCTCCAACACATTTTTTTTTTGGAGGGGTTAAGGCAAGGCAGCTGGGGTTAAGTGACTTGCCCAAGGCCACGCAGCTAGTAAGTGTGTCAAGTATCTGAGGCTGGACTTAAATTCAGGTCCTCCTGACTCCAGGACCTGTGCTCTATTCACTAGCCACCTAGCTGCCCCTTTCCAACTCATTTTACAGATGAAGAAATGGAAGCAAACAGGGTTAAGCAACTTGCCCAGGGTTCCACAGCTAGCTAGTAGCTGAGGCCAGAGGAGTCTCCCTGACTCCAGGCTGGCGCTCTATCCATTGTGCCGCCTAGTTGCCTTATGTATTTATACATACATTTGTGTCATATATTCTGTATGAGAGGAAGTGTCACAAGGGGATAGAGCTGGCTGAAAAGCCCCAAAGATGTGGTTTTAAATCTTGCTTCTGACATGAACTAGCTGTGTGTTTTTGGTTTAGTGATCTAGGCCAGTGGTGTGGAGCTCAGACAGAAATGGGGGCCACTGAACCTTACATAAGGATCCCTGCCAACCACACGTTCACCACATATTAAAATTACCTGTGTTCTGTTGTATTTTTACTTGTTAATATTTCCCAATTACATTTTAATCTGGTCCAGACCTCTCCAGGAAATGTTGGGGGCTATCCCTCTGCCCTAGGAAATATGGTAAATTGCAAAGGAAGGTAAATTGCATTAGTAGAGAGCTCTCTACACTGGTAAAATCACAGGTTTATCTCTTATCCCACTATATTTTTTATAAATAGACAAACATTTGTATACACATATATGATTATTTTTTTATTGTTGTTTTGTCTTTTTTTTGTATCCTCAGGGCTTAGGAGAGGTCCTGGAACATAGTAGGTACTTAATTAATGCTTAACATGGTTTGTTGGTTAATTCTATTCAATTCCATTTCGTTTTTTTCAGGGTCTTATTTGAACTTACTCGAATTTCAGGGATCCCTCAAGGATAGGAGAGCAGGACCGGGTTGTGTGAAATGAATTCATGGACTCAAGCAATCTTTAAGTCAAGTTGGCAAAAGTTTATTTTTACCCTATTCAGTGGGCAAAACATCTTAAGGAACCTGTGACCTTAGAGGAGTACAGTTAAAGTTTATATAGAAAAAATTATAGTAAAACATGTGCCAAGTATGCTAATTAGGTGATTCAGAGCAAGACTAGAGAGTAGTTAAGGAGTAGTCAGTTCTTAAAGGAACATGCACTTTTAGTATCTATTGCACAAGCGTTTTACCCAGAGTTCACCAGGAAATGCCCATGGAGGGAGCACAAGGAGGTATGGTTTTAGGTCTGCCACTTCACTAAGTTAACTAGTGGTCAGGGCTGACTGAGGAATGCCCCGTCTGCTACCAATTAATGTCTTGTTTGAAAAGATAGATGTAGGAAGTATACATATGTCTAAAGTCTAGGATATATATAATGAGGAGTCCAGGATGCATATGACAAGGCAGGAAGTTGGTATAGATTGTCCAATGGGTATTGACAAACCAGTTCAAACTAATAATTCCTACAGGTGCAGTTTGTTACTATACCAGAGAGAAAGATAAATGTTTTGCTGGGGCCCGCTCATGAGTAATTGCTAGGCATAGTGTTCTTGGGCTGGAGAGAAACTGCCAGGAATAGTGTTTTGAGGCTAGGGAGAAATATGGTCTTGGAACTGGGATCCAAGCACAGGCACCCAAGAACCCCATTACTAGCACTATCCTAGATAGACTATAAAGGAAGTAATAATGATAAAAAGATCACAGATTTACAGTTGGAAAGGTCTTAGAGATCATCTAATCTAACCCCCTCATTTAAAAAATGAGGAAACAGGCACAGGAAGATTAAGTGACTTGTCTAAGGTCACACAGGCAATAAGTAAGCAGAGGCAGGTTTCAAACCTGAGTCTGCTGTCCAAGTTCATCATCCTGAGTGGGGTACACTCTCTCTCTGCACCCTCTCTGTGAAGACTCCTCAGAATGAGCAGGGAAAGAAACTATCTGGAAACTAGAGACAGACTTCTGTAAGACTGGACAGACCTGAGTCCTGATTTCCTAAGAAATTACATAACCTAGGACCCTTCCCCCCTTTCCTTGCTGTCAATCAGCCTTAAGCCCTTCAGGAATTTTAGGAATCTCTTAGCCCCTCCCCATTCTTCACTTTGGTGTTTGCCAAATAAGGACAGGAACAGTATCCTGGTTTCCTGTCCCACCTCCCAGCCAATAGGGGATAGTGGTGGGCTTCTTTGTTATTCACCATTGGGAAAGGTTTAGAGCTGAGACTGAGAGCCCACCTTCTAGCCAATGGGAGAAGGGACTGGGGGTGGGAAAGGGGCGTGACTGCGTTAGGGTATAAATTCTTGTTCTGTCTTTTGTAACATGCCCTCTTCATGCAGGGGGAAGAGAATAAAAACTTTCTGTTCCTTCCTCAAGATACCTCTAACTTTTAATTTTTCTGGTAGGGGATTTTTGGGGTTCTCCTATCCCACACAATCCTTTCTATCACTTCACTCAGTGAAAATGGTTTAGATAATTTACAGATCTTTTACTTAAATAATCTTATTTGATCCTCACCAAACTCTAGTGAGTTATATACTCCTGGTATCTCCATTAGAGGAGTAGACTGCTTTTCAGAGAGGCTAACTTTTGGCTACTCTAAGGCCTAGGGACATTTTACACTGTAACCGACTTCCTCTTTATATGTTAAATAAATTGTCATCATCATTAAAATAAGGGCCCACAATTATCTATTACTTTAAGGTTTGCAAAGTACTTTCCCTCAGTTAAAAGCCCAAGAGATTTGTTGCTGGACACATTTGCATATAAAAAGCAGGGATATTTGCCAGAGGGGTAGAGGATAATGACCTTGCCTCTTTTGTTTTTTTTCTTGGACTCATTTGGATACCAATCATAAAAAGCACTTGGGAGATAAGTGAGCTCCTTCAGCTTCAAAACAGTTCCTATGCTGTTTTTTAAAGTGTAGTCGCTGAAATGTTGTTGTCCCTATAAAAGGCTAAGCTGGAGTTATAAAGACCTTCAAATCTTCAGTCAAATAGTGGCTTGGGACAAGAATGTGGATTCTGCCACCAGAAGGAAAGTAGTTCAAAAGAGAAAATAAATCCCTATTAGCTCTATCTGACTGACCATTCCAGGTCCCCAAAAAAACTTCTTCTTTGGAGGCTACAACGTGAGAAGCTCCTTATAGAGAGAAAACTTTTCTTTTCATTAGTCTAGTGACTGAGTATGTGAAGGCTCTGCCTTTCTTTAAAAAAAAACAAAACACAAAAAACCTGAAGCTTAAACTCTGGGATCCAACATAAAAGAAAGATGACAAAATTCTCTCTTCCCATTGTGGGAAAGAGATGCAACTTTACCTGAGGACTTCAGGTGAAGCCTACTAGGTGGCCTTAGAAAATGATGGGGAGTAGGGAAAAACATTGATGAGAGACACGAGGGGGCTCATGTACAGAGGCATGAACTATCTTTCTAGGAGTGTACTCTGGTTTCATGTGTTCCCTACATGTATGTCCCATGTATTGATGATTATGCATTTTCATTTTTGTCATAGATGGTGCATATTTGAAGAAGTGTACATACCTGGTTTATTGAGAGGAGAGGAGGGGTGGGGAAGAGGGCCAGCTATTCTATTATCATTTTTCTTATTATGTTATTTCATGAAATGCCTTTCATTTGAATTAATCATGTCCTCTGGGTGTCTAGCAGAATAAGCATATCGGTGGGGGCTCATTAGCTATGGTTTCTCAGGGATACAGATGCACAGACTAGCTTGAATTTGGAGTAACTTTTTTTGGTGAAGATTCACATATTGGGGATGGGGGAAGGGAAGTTCTTTTTACCATACTTACCATAATTGTCACATAATTAGTGTAAATATTATTAACCCTATTTTAGAGAAGAGTTATTTGCCCTTGATCACACAGTTATTAAGTGTCTAAGACAAGATTTGAACCTATTACTATTCAATTCAAGGTCAGAGCAATATGTACTATGTGAAGCTGTCTTCTTAGAATAATCAAGAATAAATATTTATTTAGTATGACTATATGAAGGGCATTGAAATAGGTGGCATGGGACATTTAAAGAGCTACAAGGGAAATAACCTGTCTTCTAGGAGTTTATGACACAGCTAGGGAGATACATGCATGAAAAATCAGTAAATGCTAAGTATTGGAGTATTCTTTTTTTTTTTTTGCCCTTTTTTGGGGAGGGCAATTGGGGTTAAGTGACTTGCCCAAGGTCATACAGCTGGTTTTTTGTGTTAATTGTCTGAGGTCAGACTTGAACTCAGGTCCTCCTGACTCCAGGGCCGGTGCTCTATTCACTGTGCCACCTAGCCGCCCCAGTATTGGAGTATTCTGAGTCTGATGAAGCCATTGTAGGGGTATACTATGGACCTAATATATTGGAATGAGCAGACTGCTTCTTGGGCAGATGACCCGAGGTTGACATTGGCATTGTGAAGAGAGGCAGCTCAGCTGTGAGTACTTGCAGCAAGTAATAGAAGGAAGGATCATGTGAGATCATCAGAAGTGATATAGATCTCAAGGTCTGATGGGCTAGGGGCCAGACCTAGGGACCATGATACAGCTTGATAGAAGGGATGATGGAAAGAAAGAGCTTTTCTAGTGGGCAATAAACAATGACTGAGATTTGTCACTTTATAGACAGGAGCAGGCGTGAGAATGTTTCAAATAGGGTGTGATAGATGATTCATTGGATCCCTATTTTATTCTCCAATCAGTATTAATCGGTTTACTATGCTTCCATAGGGAAAGTGATTATAAATTCTGTATTTTAGGCCCCAGAGCTGTGAACTACAGATTGTACTTTCACCTGCTTAATTGTGGAAAGCTAACTAGGGACCCTCCACCCTTGTTTTTCCTTGTTACGGTGATCAAGTCCAGCATGGCAGAGGTGACTCAATAACATGGAAAGTACCCCAGCCACTTTTGTTACCCCTTTGTTCCTCATCATCCCTCTGTTTCACAGATGGTCATGAACACTTGTTTGCTGGCCTGTTGCTTGCCTATGTACTGGCCCATTGGCCCATGTAGATGCTTAGACTTCTGTTTATCAGCCTAGCTCATGGGTCTGTTCATAGGCTTGGTAGGACCCCCTGAAAGGTCAAGAGATTCTGTGCTCTGTATAGACCCTCCTAGGGGATCACAGTCAAGACCTGTCAACCAATGAGGCTCTGTATTTCTCTGTGCCTCTTCTGTATCATCTGGGTATCAAGGACCATAAAGTGAAGGCCCTGAAGGAAAGGAGCATCTTGGAGCATGAACAAGATCTTTTAATGAAGTGCTATTGGCTCAGGTCTCTGTCTTGGTATCTTTTATTGCAGGTTGGACAATTTTGGACCCCACGGGGCTTGTCCTATGAGAAACAGTCATTGTTTTGTAGGTTATATTCATATTTGATTATTTTTTAATGCAAGTAATAATGTGATGAGGCAGTATAGTCGATTGTTGGTAGAGTGCTGGCCTGAGAGTCAGGAGCACTTAGAGTCAAGTCCTGCCTCTGACTGCCTTTCTAGCTGATTAGGGTTTTGAATAAATACGAAGTGGCAGTGAGGGCATTTAAGTCAGGGGAGAGTGATCAAAGGTCCCAAGACATGGAAATGCATGACAGATTTAACCAACAGTAAATAGATAAGCAGGGCTGAGCTAATGGGTTGGTGTAGGGCAGTAGCAGAAACCGAAGGTGGTATGGAAGGTCTTGACAAACTAAAAATGTTGACCTTTATCCTTAAGTTAATGGGGAGTCCTCCAAAGTGTTTAAATATGGGAGACATCATCAAAAACACTTATCATAGCACAATGGTAAGGATGCTGTATTTGGAGACAGAAGATCCGGGTGCTAGTAAAGGGTCCAGTCATAGAGATGTGTGTGTGTGTGTGTGTGTGTGTGTGTGTGTGTGTGTGTGTGTGTGTGTGTGTGTGTGTGTGTGTGTTTTGTTTGAAAGTCCACTTGGTTAAGGTTGGAGAAGCTCTTTATCAGAAGGTTAGTCTTCAGGTAATGATTTTTTCCCTTTAGAACACTTCATGAAGACTATCTAAAAAGGAGTGGAGAGCTTGTAATCTGCCTCTGTAGAAGGAATAACCGCAATGATGGACTCATAGACATTCTGAAGAATTGCATTATATTTGGTGTTGTGGAAAATACACTAGATTTGTAGTTGCAAGACTTGGCCTTATATACTAGGTCCACCACTGATAGTTTGTGTTATCTTCCTTTATTATAACATGTAGGTGACATGAAGGAAGATATTCTAGGTCTAGTATGAGAAAAAATATGGAGACACAAGATATTTTTAGAAGAGATAGGTAGGTCTAAATGCAGTTGAAAGGTCAAGTTGAAGATTAATAAGATAAAAATGCAAAGATATGGGGTAGGGGATACAGAGGCATTAATAAAAAGCCTTGATAGCTTGACTGAGGAATCAGAAGTTGGTCCTTTTAGAACTGAACTGAGTTGAATTGAATAATTGGTATATATCTCCTCATTGTACTTGTAGTGGTGACAGAGAGTACCATAGTCCCATGACTTCTTTTCTCCTGGAGCTTCCCTCTTTCCTGACTATGACTCTGATCTCCTGCCAGAACTATAATGAACTATTTCCTAGAAAGGAATGTGCTCTGGAGCTTGGAGAACAAGCATTCATTACCACCTGGTAGGTCTGCCCCAATCTCTAAAGCAAGCATAGCCTGACAGAGCCTGGAGGTGGAAGAGATGATTCATGGCCAAACAGAAGCACCTGTTCCTAAAGTTTTTTTTTTTGGAGGGCATTTGGGATTAAGTGACTTGGCCAAGGTTACAGGGCTAGTTTTTGTGTTAAGTGGCTGAGGCCAGATTTGAACTCAGGTCCTCCTGACTCGAGGGCCAGTGCTCTGTTCACTGTACCACCTAGCCGCCCCAACACTACACCACCTAGCCGCCCCTCCTGAAGTTTTTAAAGAAGACCAGTAGGATGTCCAGCTGGGTGGAGCATTTCTTTCCTTGCTAACCTTGAGCCCATCCTCAAAAGACATGACTATTTTGAGGGGGCTACAAGACTTCTCCGTCAGTTTGTTGGGGTTTTCAGAGGTATCCAGGAGCGACGCCTAGTCTAATTTCAAAGTAACATGACTAAGACCAAGGAAGGCTTAGGAGTATGTCTTAGTCAAACTACAAGGCTCATTAGCAGCAGCAGCAGGACTTTTAAAGGAGCCTCCCTTCTACCCCTCCCCCCCCATTCTTCCCCCTTCAATGCAAGGGTCTTGCTGCCCTCCCATACTGCTAGTATCCAGAATTTCCTGTCAGAGTCTGTCATTGGACTGGAGCCCCAGCCCCTGAGCAGATCATCAGCTCAGTTTGTGTATAGACAATTCAGTTCTTGTTCTATTATCTACCCTTATCTGTGTTGTGTTATATCATTAAAAATCAATTCCCAGTCTTATTAAAAAAATTGAATTGATCAAAAAAAAAAAGTCACGGTAGCCACAATAAATATAATATCTGAACAATATCCCTTTTTTGAGATGTTTTTGGTGTATAAACGTAGCAGTGGTATTATAGCCCTTTGGGCAGAGTTTCAAATGGCTCTCCAGAATATTTGCATCCGTTCACAACCCCACCAACAGTACATTAATGCCCCAGTTTTCTCATAACTGCTCCAACATCTAACATTTTCCTTTGTTGTCATATTAGCCAATCTGATAGGTGTGAGGTGCTATAGTGCACTGATTCTTAAACTTTTTCACCTTAGGACTATTTACACTCTTAAAAATTACTGAGGATCCCAAGGAGCTTTTGTTTATATGAGTTATATATGTATTTTTTTTAATAAAATGTTTCCTCTGAGTTTATTACTTAAAAAAAAAATCTAAAACAAAGACTCTTCAACCAGTCATGGCTCCAGTCCCTCCCTTTTCCCACATTTCCTAATGGTTCTTCAGGTCCTACTCATAAAACTTCATCTGTTTTCAGAGAAAACCTACACTGGGGTAAGGGTATGGAAAAGGGTAGAAGACAGTAGTATCATCTAAGCTCCACCCAGTGAGAAAGGGGAATTTCTTTGCTGAGAGATCTATACTGGGTGGAGATTCACAGAATCCAACTGATAAGAGGTAGGGAAAGGGGAAGGAGGGAAGCAAAAGTTGGGAATAAGCTAAGGGACCACTCTCTATTTCACATACTGAGTGACTTGGGGGGAGAGGGAAATCAGATGAACCACAGGGTATCTTGCTAAAGGGCATTTCTCAGCTCTTCTATTGCTAAAGGTGAGGAAGGGGTTGGAGGGCACCACTAACAGACAAAAATAGAATCAAGATGGTGTCCTTTTTCAAAACTATCCAGGGCTCACAAGAACCACAGATCTCACAAGATCCACAAATAACACTTGAAGGGGCCAAATTGTGGGTGAACAGCACCAATTAGGTTTCCATTACAACTTATCAGGGGAAAGTCACTTATTGGGAAAGAAGAGTAAAGGGATACAGCATTGAAATTACAACACCCCCCCCACCCCTAACAGAGAAAAAGGTAGATGACACAGATCAATGATTGAAAAACCTCCCAGACCACTACTGATGTGGAATAATGCATACACTGTGAGATGCGGTCCATTTGAAAGTTGTAAGTGATTTTCTTTGTTACAAGACAGGGTTGGGAGAGGGTGTTACTGGGAAGTGATGGTGGCATAAAAACCAAAAGTATCAAGAAAACATTATTAAAAAAAAAACTCATCTTACACTCTTCCCCCCACCCTGCCATCCTCCCAGAGCCCCAGGTAGAGGAGGGAGAGGATCAGGATCAGGCTCCTTCCTTGGCCAGAGATGTTGGGCAGAAACTCCTCAGAGAAGCCAACAGAGAACAATAGGGCAATGGACTTCCAGGATAGAAAAGGTCCACTGGAGCCTGACTGGTGGAAGGCACAATTTTACAATGGTGGTTCATTCACCCCTGGGTGGTAGAAGGCACAAAGATCCTCATAGGGACAGTGGCCTTTTGAGAAGTGTCTGCAAACAGGGTGGTTGGATTTATCTGTTCTATCACCCTCCTAGACTCTATCCTTGAATTGAGGGGCATTCTTAGGCCAGGGGATATTCTTGGTTGGATGGCAACTACTGCCGCCTCCAAGGTTTCTCCATCCATCAGGAGGACCATTCTTGGCATGGTCCCCATAGCCTGTTCCCCACCTAGGTTCCGGATCCTCATAGGCCCAATGGCTATGTAGGTATAGTCGAGGTCTGGGTCCTGGGCCCGCTGTCATTGGGCATCCTCCCCAGAAAGGAAGTGGGAGGCTCAGGAGTGGTGGAATCACTGGTCCCCTTAAGCCCTAGGGCCCTCTTTGGAAGCCTGGATCAGGGCCACCAAACTTCCCATTGGCTATGGGGGGAGGGCCCAGAAGGCTGAGTGGACCAGCAGAGTTCCCACTCTCCTCATCCCCACTCTCCTCGGGATCTGATGGTCTCTGCTTTCCCTTCTTGGGCATCACAGCCAGTGTAATAGCAGCAATCAGAATTGGGGCTGGTGGGAGCGGGGGGTGGTATGTGGAGGGAGAAACATATGAGTTATATCTATATAGATTTATCATATTAGAAATGAAAACTGATAAAATTTTAACATATTTATTAATTCATTTAAAATAATAAACCCCTTACATGTTAAGCTAAATAACATTTTTTAATTTTAAAAACCCTATATTTTAAAAAATTGGTGAGAAGAATGGCATTGTTTACATATTCCTGCACATTTCTTTAATGTCTGGTTTCATAGGAGATAGCTTAACTCTCATATCTGTTTTTGCATTTAGTCTGTTGTTTTGTTTGAAGTGTATGAAAAAATCTGGCCTCACACAGATATGTAGTTGGAAAAGGGAAGAGTATTTTAATAGGCAAAGAATGCCTTAGTATTATTGGGACCCCAAGGATGCTCTGGAAGTTGGAGACCCCAAGAGTCCTTAGACCACACTTTGACAACTTCTGGCATGGTGGATAGAGAGCTGGCCTCAGAGCCAGGAAGACCTGAGTTCAAGTACTGCCACTGAGACATACTGCTTGTGTTACTCTGGGCAAGTCACTCAAACTCTTAGTGCGTTAGGCAACTTTGACTATACATTTCAAAGAAAGTACTGTTCTACCTCGGTGCAGGAAGTTCTTCGCTGGGGGCTCACTCTACTGATAGAATCACATCTGTTTTTATAAACTGCTGTTATATGAATTTAGGGAATGGTAAAATTTGGGTTCATACTAAGTCCATCACAGTGAAAATGGAGAGGAGTAAATCTGAGAAACAAGAAGGACAAGGCGAACTAAGCCAAGATGATTAAATGAATGTGGGCACAAAGGGAGGTATCAAAGTGTTTGACCTTGGGCAACCAGGAGAATGGAGCTGCTGCTCCATAGAAAATAATGGGGAAGCTGAGATAGGGTCTTGGTTTGGAGGAGTTGGGGCCAGTGAGTGACCAGTGCAACAGTTGCAAAGTGAAAATGGCTTTGTAGGTAATTATAAAGGCATGTTCTGAGGAGAAGGAAAAACAGGGCTAGTGGTATTGATTTGAACACCATATGCTAGATGTTGTGATTAAAAGTAGAAGAGTCTCCCAAGGGAATGAGTGTGGAGGATGGAGAAGGATCATAGAATATTAGAACTTAAAGTCTCTTGGATATCATAGAGTTTAACCTTCTTGTTTTATAGTTGAAGAAACTAAGACCCAGAACGGCTGGGTATTTGCTCAGATTCATGCAGCTAGTTGTTAATAAAACTGAGTTTAGAACCTGTTGAATCCTACAAGCCTTGGGATTTATGTACCATTAGGAGGCAGGAGACATGCTCAATAATTCCTGTAGTAGAGAGGTTGAGGCGAATGAGGCATGCTATGTGTGTGACCTTGGCAAGTCATTCAACATCCCTAGGTCTCATTTTCCTCATCCATAAAATGATAAGCGTGGAATAGCTGGCTTTTGGGGGTCCCTTCTAACTGTAAGTCTATGATTTTATGATTTAATGATCTTATTGGATTCAATTAGGAGTGAAAAATTTATAGAGAAGAGTTCCAGTGAGATGATAAGAATGGAGGCCAGATTATACTATTCTGGTGGCTTCAGAAGGTCAGAGACTATGTTTGCTATAGTAAGTACCCTAAGGAAGTATACTATGCAGCCTGACACTCAAAAGATACCTTCCATGATGAGAAAATGATAGAAAACTAGAAGTAATCTGGTGCTGCAGGTTCAACCCATGGGATCCATAGTTCCTCTGCCTGGGTGTTTATTTACTCACCTCCATGTTGCTTCACGACTGGGTTGCCCTTCAGATGAACGTAATCTATTTTTGCAGATGCTGTTTCAAAATTGACTAGATCTCTGACCCGCCTCCTGAAATCATCCAACCTATTGAAGCAACAGAATGGGACGTGGATTATAGGGTTTCAGATAACACCCAGTCCCTTGTGAAAGGTATGTTATTTCGTTGCTTTGTTCTGCTTTTGGAAACGTGTAGCTGTGTTTTCTTTTTCCCTCACTGTATAGGTCACAGCAATTTTTTTTTCCGCTGGGAATTACACACTATAAGGAAAGCCTCCAGAGCCGAATCACGGTTTCAAATGAGTACTGAATACAACTAATCAGTGGCTGGATGGTACACAGAGGGTAATTAGTGGGTTATATTTGGGTCAGCACTAAGGTCAATTTCAGAGATATCACAAGGAAACCTGACCTTTGGATTGCGTTGTGGAGTAATTGAAAGATAAACATTTGGGGCATTATCCACTCAGTCTTAAGACAGACTGTGCATTATAATGAACTAAAGGCATTTATGGTGAAATGAAAATATCAATTTGATGTGGTTGTGTATCTGTGTAAATGAGATGGTTTACACAACAAAATAAAGCATGGCATTAGTAATAATGCTAATAATACCTCGCACTCATATAGTGCTTTTTAACTTTTCAGAGCACTTGGATACCCATTATCTCAGGAAAGCATCACAACAACCCTGGCATCTGTAAGGACAGGTCTTGTTATCCTTTTGGAGGTGAGGAAACTGAGGGGAAGAACTCATGCCTCCTGACTCTCTGCTTACTCTTTTTTCTTTCTTTCTGCTATTAACATCTGTTGGGAAGTTTTATTTCTCTATTTTGGTTGGTTGGTTGTTGTCCTTTGCTCTTGACGAGGACCAAAGTGACATCACTATGCTAGAGTCAAGTTTCAGCGTGTCTGACTGTGGTTGATCAGACCAATAGGAGCTTGGAATGCTCTGCCACAGGTCCGGCGCAAAGACTCCGTGTGAACAGATGCCCTCTAGAGTGGTAATTACTTAGCTCCTGGCAGAAAGAGTGTGTTCCCCAGCTTGTGTTGGGGTAGGGCTCTTAATTGTCTGGCAACCAAAAGAGAGGTAAACGCGACCTGCAGCAATAACGGATGTAGGTTAGATGTTTAGTTGTTTTTATCAGTCGAGTCCAACTCTTTATGACTTTGTTTGGGGTTTTCTTGGCAAAGATACTGGAGTGGTTTGCCATTTCCTTCTCCAGCTGGTTTACAGATAAGGAAACTGAGGCAAACAGGGTTAAGTGACTTGGTCAGGGTCAAACAGCTAGTCTGAGGTTGGATTTGAACTCAGGTAAGAGGAGTCTTACTGACTCCAGGCCCAGCTCTCTATTACCTTGCTACTAAGATAGATGTAAGAAAGGCATTTTAGAGAGTGAGAGTTATCAGATGTAGGAAGACATTGACATGGGCCATTCCTTTGAAGGAAGACAGATGTCTTTTAATAGAGGATAGATTTCTTTTATTGGTGTGCAATTATTTTAGTGAAGACTTGGTTATAGGTGAGAAAGATGAACTAATTTTATTTTCAAAGTTCTTTTAAGTCCTCATGTTCTATAATGAAGGGAAAAAAAAACCAAGGATTTATTAAGTTCATTATGTGTCAGGTAAAGTGCTAGGAATACAAAAATGAACAAAAAGAAAGATAGTCCTTGACCTCAAGCTTAAATTCTAATGAGAGGAAGACTAAAAAGGGGATCTAAAAAGTGTGTATATTTGTGTGTGTTGGGGGTGGGGAGTTTGTTTATATTGAATAAAATCTTCTAGTACTATTATTTATTTGTTTGTTTTTGTGATGCAGACATCTGATTTCGTGAGTACAGGCAGGTTCCTAACACTGGAAATTTCCTCCACCAAAGCAGATCAGCAATTAGATTAGCAGCTTCCAATATTTGAGAGATGCTTAGGTCACTGAAAATTTATGTGATGTGCCCATGTCACAGAGCTAGTATTTATTGATTCCAAGGCTGACCCTCTCTCCAAAAATTATTTATTAAATATCAGCTACAACAACCCTGTGGGAGGTAGGGCAGATAGTCTTGGCACTTTACAGATGAGGAATCTGAGACTTTGGAAGTTGTGACTTACCCAAGGTCACGTGACTTGTTAAGTGGCAGAGACAGGACCTAGGATTAAGTCTGAAATTCCAAGACTTTCTTTCCACTAACCAAGCCTAAAAAAACGACTCAATTCAATTAAAATACCCAAATCACAAAGGAACATTGGCACTTTATCCTTTTAACTGGAGGATACTGACTAGGAAATTGATAGAATTTGTAACATCAATACTGACAATGCTGATAGTTCAGAAATAAGACAGAACTGAGGGGTGCTAGCGTTTATGAATGAGGGCCATCAATGATTTTGAGTTTCATGCACCTTTAATTTACTTGATGGAAACTGACATCCTTTAGGTATGGTCACCTTTAAAAGTAAGCTGTCCCGTCTTAACTGAATACTGAAAATGAGGAATGAGCAATGTTAGAATTTTGTGACAAACAGGGTTGTTTCCCATTATTTTACAGAATAATGATGTGAAATTTTGGAAAATTCATCTGAATAAAATTAAGTTGACATTACACATTAAATGCATACCTTTCAGCATAAAATGCATATGCCTTTGTAAGACCCTCCTCATAAAAGTAAGATATTATAAATAAAACAAAGAAAATTGGTCATATTATCATTATAATTTTTATACTTATTAGTACAACTTGAAGTAGATTTTTCCTAAACTTAAGAATTAATTTTATTTAAATTCAATTTAACACTTAAATTTAACTTAAGAAATATTTACGTACTTACTACTTATTATCTAAAGGCACTTTGTTAAGCACTGGGTATATGAACATGTTTTTATTAAAAAAGTTTTTATTTTTAAAATTTTGAACTACAATATTAAAAACAATAACAGCAGAACAAGCATGTTCATGTACCCAGCAGAATGCAAAAGAGGATTGTACATAAAACTGTGAATTTCCATTTCATACTCCTTGCCTTTTAAATAATAAATTCCATACATTACTTTTAAAACTATCCTCTTTGTCTCTTCTTCCTTCTGAACTTTATACTGTTCTTTTTTGCGCATTTTTAGAGTATTTCAATCCTTTTTTTTTTGCTTTTTTTTTGGAGGGCAATTGGGGTTAAGTGACTTGCCCAAGGTCACACGGCTAGGGGTGTGTGTGTGTGTGTGTGTGTGTGTGTGTCTGTGTGTGTGTGTGTCTGTGTGTGTGTGTGCGTGTTAAGTGTCTGAGGTCAGATTTTGAACTCAGGTCCTCCTAACTCCAGGGCCAGTGCTCTATTCACTGTGCCAACTAGCCGCCCCCAATCCTTTATTTTTAACCTCAAAATTGCTAGCCCTTTTTCTCCTCCCTATCATACTCCTCAATTTTAAAAAAAGGGGAAGAGAAGCCCCTTGGAACAAATTAGCAAGGTCAAACAAAACAAGTTTACACAGTGGTCATATTCAGAAATGCACATCCCTTTCTGCACCTATTATGTGCCAGAGCTTTACAAATATTATCTCATTGATCCTTACAGTACCTCTAGGAGGTAAGGTATACAGACCACCTCTGAGTAAGAAAGAACGAGCTAAAAGTCCTGACTTTTAGCATATACTACTTGTGTAACACTGGGCAAGGACTTAACCTCTCAGTGCCATAGGCAACTCTTTAAGAATTAGAAGTTGTTGGGCTGGCTAGGTGGCACATGAATAGAGCCCTGGCCCTGGAGTCAGGAGGACCTGAGTTCAAATGTGGCCTCAGACACTTAACACTCAACTAGCCCAGTGACTTTGGGCAAGTCACTTAACCCCAATTGCCTTGCCTTCCCCCCTCCAAAAAAAAAAAAAGAATTATAAATTACAGAATAGTAGCCTTGAGGACAGTGACTGCAGGGACTATCATTCACATCTTTTTGTATCTCTAGTGCTTAGCACAGTACCTGGCACATAGTAGGCAATTAATAAACATTTATTGATTACCTGATTGATAGTTGGCTCTCTATAGCATTTGTAGAGGCTCATTTCACCAATGAAATCTCAGAGTGAGACTAAAAAAAACGACTAAAAACACATAGATTCCACATATATGTATAGGTATTTTTATAAAGTCCATATATAACTATGAATTATGCCTCTAGTATAGTTGAAATTATCTGATAACCTAGCATGTAAAGCTCCCACAGTATTTCATGCTCCTGGGAGACCTTGGTAAGTCATGCCTTGAGAAGGTTTAGATGGTTGACAATTATGAAGAATATTGAACGGAGAGTTCCCTCCCCATTATCATCACATTGAGTTAATTAAGAAACAATGAAATAATATAAATAACGAGAATGTACCAACTTGTAATGGAACATGAACAACAGCTAAAATTATGCCGTGTATAGAAACCAAAGGATGTGTCAGAAGCTCCTATTTGAAACATATATTACACTTGAATTGCATAAAAATTCTATATTTTGCCTTCAGTAAGAATAACTTAGGCTCTTGCATCAAACTTATTTCTCTTATTTTTTCAGCCCACTCTGACTGGAAAGGCCCCAGATAGATATCTTTTATGTATTTTTTCCCCATTGAAAGAACAAATACTCTCTCCAACTCCACCTTTTATTTTTATTGCTTCGCAAGCTTCTTATGCTGACGTTTACTATGCCAACTGTCTCTGGGTTCCCTGTCCTGATCATTCCTTTCATCCTGGTAAATCTTAAATCACTGTAGAAATATGAGCCAGTGTAGCCTAACAAATCAGTTTTCTTTTGGTAGGTAGGTAGAGAGTCCCTCAGAACCCAGGACTGTGAAATGTCTCGCTCTGGGGGAGCAATTATCCATATCTGGTTCACATTATAATCATAAAATTATTATGCACTGAAGCAACCATCACTTTATAGGAGTGATTAGTGATACGTGGCTTTTTCTCCACTTCTCTTAGAGGACAGCATGTGTGTTAACTAAGAGAATTTCAGTTTAGCAGCTTCATGCTTGGCCATGTGGTCAAATCCAGCTTCCCTTCACAATTGATTTCACAATTGGTGAAAAGCATCCTTAAGTTCAAAATCCCAGTAGAATTTTGTGTTATCACAGAGATGGTTTTTATTAGACTTGACCATTAGAATGTGAGGTCCTTGTGGCCAGGTACTGGGGTTTTTTCTTGCCTTTTTTTTTTTTTGTATCCTCAACCCCTTAGCACTTAGTAAGCTTTGCACATAATAAGGACTTAAAAAATGATTGTTCACCGACCTTTGATTCCTGATCTTTTTGCTTTGTACATTCCTGAACATATTAAATCTGGGGAACCTCAAGCATACTCAAGAAGAGCCACAAACCAAGAGCTGATCTATGTGCATACATTTAAAGACAGGAATGAGCCTGTAATGTTATCCTTTGTCAATCATCTACTTATTATTTATTACATCTCTATAGCACTTTTCCTTTGAAGAGCTCAATATACCTTAAACACATGTTACAATATACTTTAAATAGGTGTTACCAAATTTGGCATTGCGTATTAGACATGCCGCTAAAACTGTGAATTCCAACTACAAATTATTGAACTAGTGAAAGAAAATTCCAGGCATCATTTTCAAATGATTCCCTTTCTCCTGCAGTAGGCCTGCCAGACCCTCCCCTCCCCAAATCAATTGTATGGTTAAGCTTGGAAACAGCAAGCTACCTCTAAGTATGGGCACTTAACAACCAACCTTCAAGATGTTTTGCCCTTTTCTCATTTGCAAAGATTTCAGCGTTTCCTTTGACTCCTGAAAGATATAAGAGCTACAAGTGTTGACGGAAATAGAATTGACAGACCCAACAGGCCTGTGATGTTGATTAGGTTTGGCTTATAGGGGACTCCTAGTCTATCTCCACTGAAAAGCTGTGTATTTTCTTCTTTTCTTTATAACAGTTACAGCTGAAGCTGGAACTGAGATGAAGGGAGCTGTCAACAGGGTTTGTCAGTCCCTTTGACAGCAGGGGTGGGGGTTGAGGAGATATGAGGGTGATGGAAGATGACTGAAACCAGTCATCTTGCCCTCTCTACCCACTGTGCTCTCTTTGAGAACAAAGTCTAACCAGAATGAATTTCCCATCAGAAAGATGTCTGGCAGTGAGTATCTTCCCATTTCAAACCCCATTTCCTTCCTTGCCTCCCCCAAGTCCTTGCTATTATATACTCACTTCAAAAAACAAAAACAAAAACAAAACCCCAACCCTTAAACCCTCAAGAAAAACCTAAATCTCCCTAGTGCCTCATTCTAGTAACCTTAAATTTAGAGTTTGAGTTATTTTTTTACCTGTTTTCTATCTTTTTTTCTTAAATACTGAGGAGGATTGTTTTCAATTTTAGATAGACTGCATTCCATATGAGCTTTGAAATGATATCCTTGGACCTGTTTAGCAATGGCAGCAATTCATGGTATTAGTAGCCGTCTTTCCATAGTAATGCTGTCACAAGATCATAGGGCTATTCTAAGGCTCTGCCTGCGAGCATGTTGGGTATTTTCGATTTGGAAATCAAATCCTACAGTGACACCACAAAGCCACACACTGGTCTCGCCCCTTCTTGAAAGTCCATTAGGATTGGCTGCACTACCCCAGTCTTGTGTTACTCAAGAATAAGTCCTGCTGTGTTCCTTCACATAAGAACCCCTTGAATTTGTATATAATGATCCGAATGATATCATTAGGTGAACAAAGGCACTCAAAGGTGGTATTTATTAACTAGTCATATCATCCATGTTTAAATCCCATGTTATATTTCAGGGAAATTGTGTTTGAACCTAACTCCAACTTAACTTTTCCTTGGGGCCCATGGCTTTAAACCGTATTAGAATTATAAATGAAAAACACAAAAAGCAGACTTTCCTTTCCAAAGGAAGCATTTCACTTAAGAGGTTTAGATTGAGCTCCAGCTCAGGTTTGGAGGCACCTATAGCGTTGATGCTGGGGCTAAGCATAGTACTGTTTGTACCTTGCAATTAGAATTCTTCTACTTGAAGGAGCAAGAGAGGGTGATTAGCTTCAAGGAGGTCAGGGACTGTGATCTTGAGTTAGCAGTGTTATTGACCTGAGAATAAAAAAGTCTGCATGCATATGCACAAAAGGAGGTCCTACTGTGTGGATAGGGGTAATGGAAGTCATGTGATGGGATCAAAGAGGAGTGAAAGTCCATGTCATAGCATGTATGCAAATGGTGCTATGTGGATGTTTGAGAGGAACAGTGAAAATTTGTGAAAGCAGCCGTTCGGGGTAAGGTTAGAGCTTTATTGGAGGAAGTAAAGTCATGAAGTGATAGGAAACTCATGTGAAATTAGGAATGACCAGTTTGAGTATATGTGCAAAGGGATGTGATTCCATATGATGA
The DNA here is from genome assembly GCA_028627135.1 of Pseudochirops cupreus. Lineage (NCBI taxonomy): Eukaryota > Metazoa > Chordata > Mammalia > Diprotodontia > Pseudocheiridae > Pseudochirops > Pseudochirops cupreus. Next base: position 411,601,759 of record CM053582.1, read on the forward strand.
TGAGAGTTGAGAACATTGAATAGGTTACAGATTGCATATGGTGGCCAATATTGAGCTAACAAAGAATTTAAAAAACATAGTATCATTTTCTAATGTATCCTTATTTTCTTTTTCCATCACAGACTCAATCTTATGTAGTTCATCAGTTCAGTTCTTCCTAGCCTCCACCTTTTGCTTCCTTATCACCACTCATATCTTGTTAAATACCAACCCTTAGGTTACTCTTACTGTAAGTGCTGCTAAGCACTGCTAGAGAAAATTATGAAACTGAAACTGAGTTCATTACCAATTTTTGTTCTCTAATCTCAATCGTACTTTGACATTATTTTATTTCTTCCTCTCTGAATAACTTTCTTATCCTCTCCACAGTGGGTATTAATAAACCTTTTCCTTCAAAATTCTTATATCAGCTCCTCTTAATTCCCTGTGAGGAAAGGACATTGCCTCCTATCATACTAAATCTAAAGACCATCCAGGTCTCTCAAATCCTCAGACACCTTCCACTTGATCCTGCTCTCTGTTAAAGCTGTTGTCCTATATCTTTCTTCTCTTTCATAGCCAAACTCCTGGAAATGGCCCTCCACATTCACTGCTTCCATTTCCTTACATTCTACTCACTTCAGAGGCTCCTTGTCATCTTGCTTATGGCCCACCACTAGACTGAAAATATCCTTTCTAAGGCTGTCAATGATTTCTCACCTGCTAATCCAAAGGTCTATTTTTGGTCCTCATTTTACTTGACCTCTCCCCACTTCTGACAATGTCCACCACCCTATCTTCCTGTATAACTCTCTATTCTTTTGTCTTATATGACAGTGTTCTCTTCTGGTTCTCCTTCAATCTGACCACCGCTTTTTAATCTCTATTGTTGATTAATCTTCTTCATACCACCTACTATTTATGGGAATTCCCAAAGTTTTGTCCTGGGTGTTTTTCTCTTTCTATGCCTTTTTTGGGTAATCTGATCAACCACCATATGTTTGATGATCATTTATATGGAGAAGACAACAAATGGATGCATCATGCTCTAATCTTCACATTCCATTTTTTTTTTGGAAAGCTCTAATTGTTATGAAGTTTTTCCTGATCAATTTCTATCCTTTCTTTATGGCCCAGATTAAAAGATATCTTTTCCATAATTCCCCATCAGAAATTATCGCCCCCCTACCTTGTCCTCCTATAACACTTTGTTTTTCATCTCTCTAATGCATTTAATTATATATCCTTACATATTGGAGACATCTGCATTTGTGTCTCATTTTCCTACCAGATTGTGAGCTTTGTAAAAGTAGGCACTCTGTGTTATATAAAATTAACATCTTCCCTATTTTTTCCATAATGCTTTGCACACAGAAGGTGCTCAATAAATGCTTCTCTTTTGTTTTTGGTTATCATATCTCCAGATATTATCATTCTGTGCTCCAAGCACTTTTTTTTCTTGTCCTTGTGACTTTTTGTGTAGGAAAAACTCCCAGATGTAGAAAGTTTCTTCAGTACAACTTAGAGATCTGTTTTGGGGAACTGCTTAGTATAATATACCCCATATTTGTCAAGGGCCAGGATTTGAACACAAGTCTTCCTCATTCCAAAACCAGCCCTCCCTCTACTAAACTATGACATTTCTTGTCCTATGTTCTTATTGACATGAAATATCTGGAATGATACCCTGAAACATCACTGCAGCACTATTTATTATTGAACAGAGTTCATAAGTTATTGAAGAATTAAAGTTATTGAGTTCTTGAAGAATGGAAAGAACTTACTTAAGTAGTAGTTCCACAGCACAGGATAAGAGTATGGTATTTATTAAAGCATTTAAAAAATGTCCACTATGTGCTAGGCACTGTGCTAAGTGCTGGTGATAACAAAGAAAGGTAAAACACATAGTCCTGCCCTCAAGGAGCTTACATTCCAATTGGGGAGAGAGGTTACCAATAACTAGGTATATATAAGATGTTTGTGTATATATCCATTTAATATATATGAATATATATTCATATACTTATATATTTAAAATAGATGGAAGATATGAGAAGGCATTAGTAGCTGGGGGACCAAGAAAGACCTCCTGCAGAAGGTGGTATTTGAACTAAGTCTTGAAGGAAGCCAGAGAAGGCAGAAGACAGAATTAAGTAGGGACAGCATTCCAAGCATGAGGGATAACCAATGGGAAGGTGCAGAGCCTGGGGATGAGATGTCCTGTGTGGGAAACTGAAAGTAGGGCCTGTGTTGTTGGATTATAGAATGTGTTAAGGTTTAGGAAGAGAGGGAAAATAGGAAAAGGCCAGGTAATGAAGAACTTTAAATGACAAATGAAATTTTGCATTTGATCTTAAAGGTAATAGGCAGCCACTGGAACTTACTAAGTAAGGGTGTGCCATGGTTACACATGTTTTAGAAAAATCAGCTAAGTGGAAGATAGACTGGAATGGAAGAAGCAATTCATCCCCATCAAAGGCTATTGTAATAGCCCAGGCATGAGGATCTAAACTAAAGGGTGGTAATGTCAGAGGAGAGAGGATTCAGACAATGAAAGATATCATGAAGACAAAAATGACAAAATTTGACCAAAAATTGGATATGTGAGTGAGAGTGAGGAATGGAGGCTGACACCAAGATTGTGGGCCCGAGTTACCAGGAGGATGGTGGTGCCCCTGAGAGCAATAGAGAATTTCAGAAGAGGAAAGAGTTTGGGATAAGATAATGAGTTCTGTCCTGGCTATCTTGAGTTTAAGGTGGCTATGGGACCTCTAGTTCAAAGCAAAGCTGAGCTGAGGGAACTTAGACAAACACTAATAATGCAAATAAGACAGTCATTTAAAATATTAATCAAAAATGACTTACCTCTTGGTGGGCATGGCAGAGCAAAGGGACAATTGGTTAATTTAAAATTAAACACATATCTTGAGTCCTGCTAGGAAGGTCTCTAATGATTGTTACCTTTTTTTTAATATTGTCAGCTGGTGTGATAGTCTAATAACAAATTACAATCACAACTTACTCTGTAAAATAACAACTTTATCTTTTAAACCCACAGAGTGTCACCTAATTAATTTTTTAATCGTTAAAGTGATCCATGCATTTTCTCTCCACTTACCTTTCATCATTAAAATGGTTGGTGACTGTTAATTGACCATACGCTGTCTTATCTTAATAATTTCCATCCATTTCTGGATGTTAATGGGCTCTAGGAGACTCATCACCATCTAGCACCGACTGTGCTAGGCGACCAAGTTCACCTGGGGAAATGGTTCAAAAACACTGACAAGTAAACTAAACGAAAGCCCTACTTTTCTTGCAATCCGATAGGGGCCCCTGGCTCTCAGCCTTGGTCCTGGATCAGAGTTACCACTGAGTGCAATTGTTTATGCCACATTACAGTGGGATCCAGACAATGCTACACAATCAAAGCCTTCATATTCAAACAGACATCACACTCTGTAATTATATTTGCCTGACAGATTATTATAATTGTATGTGGCAGGTAGTGTAAAGCAGTTCCTTTTTAAAGCCCAAATAATGTGGCAGCTTTTGCATACTCTAAATCAACCTTGCAGAAAGTGAATTATGAAAGCTAAATACACGTTGAGTGTTTTTGTTTACTCTTTCAGTTAGCATCTTCTGTAGCGCTAGACAGCAAAAGAGCATTGCCTTATTTTGCCTGGTACTTAATGGTGTTTTGTTTAACACTTTGCTGTACAAAGTTCCTTTTTGTTTGGTGGCTTCTATCCATGTGGGGTGCTTTGTTCATCTTCAGCAAAGAACAGTTACTCTCATGGACCTTGTCAGGATCAGACTCTGTATGTGGCTAAAGGGTACTTTCTACGTGGCCACTTGACTTGTGAATGGTTGTAGATCATACTGTCCCTTTCATTTTTAAAGCTAGTAGACTCAACTTTGCTAATTCCTCTAGTGTAGTGGTCTCTAAAATGGGGACTGTGGTCTGCCTCCAAGGGTACTGTGGTTTGAATGAAAGGAAAGTGTGATCAATTGATCAGAAAGTGGGAAGGTAGGTACCTTCCTGCAAAACTCTAGCCCTCGTTTCCCAACCATCCTTCCACCGTGCAAGCTTGCACTCTCCCCTATCTAAGCTTGGCGTTGACTTCACGGCATTTATAATCATGCTATTATTTGAGTAACCCACAGCAGCATCTGTGCAGATGCCATGAGAAAACCTATATCGCCTTCTATGCCTTACCACATCCTGCTCCCCAGATCACTGTGGGAGGGAGGGCTCTGTGTATGTGGGTAGTAACCTATGTGTAAGAGCCCTTGTCCCTCCTTTTCATTTTGGGCATGGATGAGCAGATATGAATAGGTTGTATGTTCTTTCTCTAAGAGTCACCCAGATTGACAACGTAAGTGTTATCTTTGACTCCTTATTCTCACTCTCCCCACATTCATGCAGTTGCCAGATCTTGCCATTCCTACCTCCACAGCCTCTCCGACATTTATCTTCCCTCTATTTGCACAGTCACAACCCTCTTCTAGGTCCTCATCACTTCTGACCTAGAATACTGCAATGATAGCCTAATTGGTTTCTCTGTCTTAAGTATTTCTCCATTCCAACCCATCCTCTGAATAGCTGCCAAAATGACTTTTTCTAAACCCGGAAAAACTTGTATGAATTGATGCAAAGTGAAATGAGCAGAACCAGGAGAACATTGTACACAGTAACAACAATACTGCATGATGATCAACTGTGAATGACTGAGCTATTTTCAGCAATACAATGAATTCAGAAGGACTCATGATGAAAAATGCTATCCAACTTTAGGGAAGGAACTGATGGCATCTGAGTGCAGATTGAAGCATCCTTTTAAAAAACTTTCTGTATTTTTCTTGTTTTGTTGTTTTTTGGTCTGTGTTTCTTTCACAACATGACTAATATGGAAACATGTTTTGATGACTACACTTGTAAAACATAAAATTGTTTACTGTCAATGAGGGTGGGAGGGAGAGAATTTGGAACTCAAAAATTTTAAGAATGAAAGTTAAATATTGTGTGTTTTTTTCATGAAATTGGAAGACAAAATATATTTTGAAAAAATCCTACAAACCAAAGTGACTTTTCTAAAGTGAAGGTTTGACCGTGTCATTACTTTATAAATCCTAATGGCTCCCTATTGATTCTAGGATCAAATATCACTTCACTTTTATCTAACTTCTATTTTTGTGTAAGGTTTATAATGCATGCAATTACCAGTACAGTATAGAATTTATTAAAAGGAAATATATACAATTTAGGAGTATATGTTCAAAACATTTTACTGTTAGGGTGTGTATGTGATTAAAAAAAAAGTTTGGCTATCATTGCCTTAGTGGATTGAACCATTTGGTAATTTGCATAGTTGTAGAGGTAGCTTTTATAAATACAGGGATGACCTTGGAATCAAGAAGACCTGACTGAAGTCTATCTCCATCCATACTAACTGTGTGACTACTAGCATGTCACTTAACCTCTCAGAACAATAGCTAACTTTCTAAGACATGAATTAGGGAAAACTCGTCAATTTGCATCAGTGAGGAGAGTCTTTCTACCCTAGAAGTGCTCCAGACCTGTGAATTTATAAGTCTGAACCATTGTCTCACCAAAATAAAGAATTTGCACAAATTCTACCTGGTTTGTCTTGTACTTAGAGAATATGACTATGCATAAGATATGATGAACTGCAAGAGGCCTTCAAGATAATCTAGTTCAATTCAATTCCACAAGCAGCTATTAAGCACTTTTCATGTGCCAGGCACTGTGCTTGGCATTAGTGATACAAAGACAAACGTGGAAAAGTCCCCTTAGCACTGAACTTTCTTTTGGGAGAAAGCAACTTGTACACAAATGTTTAAGTTCAGATAAATACAAAATGTCAACAAAAGTCAACCATATTCTTTTGCAGATGAAGGAACCGTGTCCCAACTAGGTAAATAAACTTGTCTGAGATCACATAGGTAATAAGTAGAAAATATGGATTAATTTGGGCACCTAGGTGGAATAGTGGATAGTGTGCTGGACCTGAAATCAGGAAGACTCATATTCCCGAGTTCAAATCTGGCCTTGGACACTTATTAGCTGTGTTACCCTGGAAAAGTCACTTAATCCTGTTTGCCTCAGTTCGTCATCTATAAAATGAGTTGGAGAAGGAAATGGTCAAACCACTCCAGTATCTTTGCAAAGAAAACCCCAAATGCGATCATTAAGAGTCAGAGAAAATGACTAAACAACAATAAATGGCTTATTTTACTAAAGTGTTGTGGGATCTGGACTTTCCCAAATTCAACTTCATTGGCAGGTCAGGTCCCCAGAGGGAGGTTACTTAACCCTCCTCAGGATTCTAATGGTAACCCTAAGGAGTTAGGGTGTCTTTCTAATACTGTCAACTCAAACTCTCATTCTGGTATATTCCCCAGTGATTATTGCCCCATTAAAATTTGCCAGTCCCAGTTAGTTTCTCCATGGTATCATTTAACCAGTTGATATCTTCTTGATATCCTTAATAAGCTGTTAATATCAATTAACTGGGGCAGCTAGGTGATATGACGAGTAGAGCACTGGGCCTGGAAGAACTGAGTTCAAATGCAGCCTCAGACCAGTCAGCCAGGGCAAGTCACTTAAGCTCTGTTTCCTCATCTGAAAAATGGGGACTATAATTACTCACCTCCCATGATTAACCAGAGGATCAAATGAGACAATAATTGTAAAGCCTGACACATAGTGGACACTCTATAAATGTTTTTTATTATTATTATTAGTTAGTTTTTACAAAGGTATATTTACTGAGTCACAGATAGTTATAAAAATTCCCCTTCCTTATATTTCTGAATTGGTAGCACACTATATTATCTTCCATGTTGGTCTCTGGGAAGAATTGGTTTAAACTTAAAGTGGTAACTACAGACATCCTTCCCACCACTGAGTTGATTTCTGGATAGGATATAACTGTTGGATGAGTTGCTGTTTTACTTGTAGGACATGACTTCTCAGCTTCTGGGTTGATCCACTACTGGGTTGGGTCAAGAAGGTCACTCTTCAGAGCTGGGCTCCTTTCCAGCCTTGTCAACCAGATCACTAGTGTCTCCTCCAACCTTTGGAAGCTTGAGGAGTCAGTCTGGTCTTTCTGTCTTGATACTTATTGACATGTGAACTGGAAAGAAACTCAGAGACATAAAAACAGAGAAACCATAGTGTTGGCTGAGTTGGTGAGAGCAGGGACCAAGACTTTTCTCCTTACCCAACCACTTAGAGTATTTCTTCCCTAGATCTCTACCAGAGAAGATAAATAGATTTGTCCTACTTATGCTTTTTGTATGTACTCTTTTTTAAGATTTGGTAGCCAATTAAAAGACTTTTCTTCACTACAGAGTCTGCAGTCAGGAAGGAGTCACAGAGTATATGTACTCGCTCTGAATCAGGGGCAGGACCTCTCTATTACATGTCATCATATACTTCCGGAAGCAGGTTGCCAAATTCTTCACATGAATTGGTAGGAGCTAGAACCACTTATACATGCTCCACGGACTGGAGTCTTGTTGGTCCACTTCCCTGTTATATTACTGTAAAGCTTTACAATATCAGTAATTACATCTATATGAATAACCCTTTCACCAATACATATCACACTCTTTCCGTGCTTAATTGATCGTCTTCACATGTGGCTGTGATTAAAAAAATGAATCAGCTGGAAGCCAACCTTCTCTTGCTAAGCTTCTCCAAACTTGGTCTGTGGAAATTCTTCTCCAATGTGTGCTGCATCTTGGTGTGGTGCTGACTCTAAGTTCTTGAAAGCTAGACCAGTGGAGGGTAAGCTCTGACAGATCTTAGAAAACCCTTCATAAAATGGTCAAGTGATAGACTTGTGGTATCTGTCTACTGAAGGCTAACTTAGCTAACTTTGGAAAAGCCTCATCATCACTCCCAAAGTTAGCTTACTTGTCTAAATTTTGCATAAGACTTATGGATATCACAATGTTTATTAACCAACAGCATGTAATTTGTTAAGCCAGCTTCACAGACAGCCCTGTACCAAAATTGGTCTATGTTGCTACTGAAACATGACCAATTAAAGTTGCTGTAGTAACATGTTTAGTGGGCTGTGCTGGATAAATTGAGAATGTTTGGGTATAATGTGTTTCTGTGATGGTTCTTATGTGGACTATTTGGCTTGAGATAGATCTAACACTTTGAAATCCATTTACCCAAATGAGGACTCCTATTACTCTCAACTTCTCTGTAAGCAAGTTGACTTATTGCTGTTGGAGTATGTGCTTAGTCCTCTTCCTTGAAAAATCAATGTATATTTGGTATTCTCTGACTCTGGTTTGAGAATTAGTGTACTCTTTCCTGCCAGCTAGTACATTTAGCATACTAATATGTGCTCAAAGCAATTGGCACCCTTTTCTTTGAGAATCAGTTCAAATTTGACACTTCTTCTACTTGCCACCTCATTGGTCTACATCCTCAAATCTCTCCCTTCTCTAATCCATTCTCTAAATCACTGCCAAAGTGATTTTCCTGAAGCAGAGGACTGCCCATGTCACTCTCATAGTTAATAAACTTCAGTGGTTCCTAATCACCTCTGGAATCAAATGAAAAATTTTCTGGTTGGCATTATGAGGTGACTCGAATGTATTTTTCAAACCTTATTAGACATTAGTCCCTTTCATGCATTCTAGGATCCAGCCAAACTGATCATCTTGCTGTTTCTTATATACAACACTCCATCTCTGTACTCTCCTTTAGTACAAGCTTGTCTCTCATGCTTGGGGCTTGCATTCCATTCTTACCTCTGTCTCTTAGAACTCCTAGTTTCCTTCAAAATTCAGCTAAGCTTCCCCTTCCACATAAAGCTTTTCGTGATCACTCCTATCACAGTGGATCTTTGCCCAGCTATTTCCTAATATCCAGTCATGGCTTAGGAAGTAATCACCTTAGGACCCAAATGCACAAGATGTCTATCTAACCCTGGTATTATTCTTAAGAAATAGAGATAACCAGGCCAACTAAGTGGTACAGTAAGTAGAACACTGATCCTGGAGTCAAGAGGATCTGAGTTCAAATCCGACCATAGATACTTACTAGCTGTGTGACCCTGGGCAAGTCACTTAACTCTGATTATTTTCCCCTTCCCCCCTGCCCAGCTTCTGCCTCCCCTTACCCCCAAAGAAAGAGAAACAACCTTTTTTTTTTCTCCCTTCCTCATGAATAGACCATAAGAAATATATTGTTCCTTTTGTATAAGAAAAATCAGAGGCAGCAAGACTCATTTCTGAGCAAAGCTGGGCCTGGCATGGCATTTGGTGAAGCAGTGAGGGCAATGAGTTTTAATCTTGGTAAAATGGGAGACAATTTAGTAGGGTGGATAGAGTGGCTCTGAAGTTAGAGGACTCAAGTTCAAATCCTCTGTCTGATATTTACTACTTGTGCAATCTTCGTCAAAAAATTTAACTTACTGAGTCTCAGTTTATCTGTAATATCAGTAAATTTCACCTGATAGCCTGAGGTTCCTACTGGTTCTAGGTAAATTGAGAGGACTTCTAATGTGGTTGAAGTTTAGAAATATAAAAGTTCTTTAAATGACACACGCCTATTTTTCTAAGATTTGGAATTGGTTGTTAGGTAATCCTTCTCTGTCTTTGTGTCTTCACCTCAACTCCCTGGTTCTCAGAGCAATTTTCTACCTTCAACAAATTCAGGAGCAATTGATCAAACATTGGGGTAATTTGCTCCCAATAATCCTAACCTTGGTAAAAACCTCCCAAATCAGACATTTAAAGTCTTAATTGGTGTTGTGCACTGAAGGGATTGTTTGATTTTAGAATCTGGTTCTGACTCAGATGACAACCTCAGACATAGACTCTCGATGGGGGCATTTTTCCAGGTACATACTGTAATTTACTAATTCCTCTACACTTGTGTCAGGAGAACATTTCTATTGAACTGGGAGGAAAAAACAGTAGAATCAATTATTTCTGGTCTCAAAAGGTATTCAGTGGAGAGAAAACCTCAGGATGTAGAACTATCTTGTATAAAGGATGTTGGTGTCCCTGATAGTTTTGCAAACTCTTTACTTGCCACCAAAATCATTCAGATCTTCTTGAGCAATGTGGTTGACGATAATAACTGGTATTTAACATAGTGCTTTAAGGTTTTCAAAATGCTTTTACATATGTTATCTCATTTGGTCCTTGAAACAACTCTGTGAGGCAGATACTATCACTATCTAGATAACCACTCTATATTATTCTAGAATTACTCTATTATCTAGATCATTATTCTAGATAAGGAAATTGAGACAGAAAGTAAACAACTTGGCTGTGGTCCCACAGCTAGTAAATGTCTGAAGTAGGCTTTGAGTTTTAAGTCCCAGATCCAGCACTCTTTTTCACTACAAGAGCGAGCTGCCTCAGGGAGATCAGAGACCCCCATTATTGTTGATATTAAGGAAAGTCATCCATTCCTTCCCTTGATGATTGTCCCTAGATCAAACCTTATTCTCTGAGACTTTGAAGGAAGATTGCCTACTTTGATAGACGTGTGATCTCCTTGACGTACCTTTCCTGTCCACTGGTGCGGATTGCCAATGATCTGTGTCTGTCACCTTGTATCACTCTTCTTTTTCATTCTGTAAGTCATCTCTAAAGGATGTATCTGACAGGCAGGAGGTCTTCCTCCAGGTCTCTTGGTATTTTGTGAATATGTGTCCAAGACTAGCGCTCTATATCATGCTCTTACTACATGACACTTGCTCTTCCTATAGGACCAACTCAACCTCTTTTCTAGTTATAAATGCGTTTAATAATATTTTCTGATGATATTAGTAAATGACTGTTGTATTGAATCGAATTGATGTTGTTTACCTCAGTTCTTGTATTCAAACCATCTCTAGTGATGTTCTGTAGCTTACCTACAACTAACTTGAACTAACAAAATTTACTCCTAATTATGTCCAGGAGTGTGGAATCCTATATGAACTTAACACATTTATGGGAAACAATTTATTGGAAGAGAGCATTTAAGGCTACATCTTGCTATTCTCAGTCAAAGACTTTTTTTTTTGTAGGCAATGAATAATGGTTAGTATTGGATCTTTTATTCTCTATATCTCTTAGTTGATTTTGACTGAAGATGAGTCTGCTGTTGAAAATCATTTATAAGTACCTGCCTATTTACTTTTCATATTTTCATCAAATCATACTTTATATACACAGTTCATTTTCATAAAGATTGTATAGAAAGGAGAAAATCGATGTATAATTTGGTAGTTGGTGAAGAATAAGCATTTATATAGCATTTACTATTTTCCCTATTTGATACTTACAACAACCCTGCAAGTTAGGTACTATTATTATCTCCATTTTACTGTTAAGGAAACTGAGGCAGACAAAGGTAAAGGGACTTGCTCAGGTTAACACAGCCAGTAAATGTCTCAGAATGGATTTGAACCTGACTCCAGAGCTAGCGCTCTATCCACTACACCAATTAGTTGCCTTATGGGAACTCTCTCCAACCTGCCCTACTCCCTGTCATCCTGTTTGCTTTTGAAGGGAATTTGATACACATCAACAGGTCAAAGTGTACCTTTGTCTCTTGGAATTCCAGGACTAAAGGAATAGAGAAATAGGAAGAAGATTGACTTACAGCAAAGGAGCTGAGGTCCTTTCCTTAGTTCCTAGAGCCACTTTGCTTGATCAAGCTGGGTTACCCTTGGTGGATCCTCTCAGGGTGCTCTGAATGTCTTATGCTGCATCAATGGGAAGTGCGGTGGCTGGCAGTGTAGAGTGAGTGGTGAGTGACAGAGATGGGGAAAAGAAAACAAAAACCTTTACTCAACTCTGGCTTGGATGCAGCAGAGAACCAAATTTCAGGGTTAGCTCTCATCTTAGAGTGGGAGATAAGAGAAAGATATATTTATACCTTGAAAGAATTTCTGCCTTTAGCAGGTGGTAAGTCCAGAAATTAAATGGTGTGTGTTGACTATGTTACATACACTATTAATACCTTTTATTTAATACAATTAAATGATTGTACATTAAATACCAGTCAGAGAAAACCTCACCATGGTGCCATCCCCACTGGGTTTCATTATGTAGTGATGGGACCAAGAAGAGAACTTTTCCTAAACAGAGATGGGGACTGAGTAATGGATCTGATTGGTGGAAATTAGTCAAGTCAGCAAACATTTATTAAGCACCTAATATGTGTCAAGCTCTATCCTAACAGATGAGGATTAAAAAGAAAGGCAGAATAACTGTCCCTGTTCTCAAGTCCCCACAGTCTAATGAAAAACCAATCCATACCTACGTAGATAAGTGCAGTAATTGATACCATCCAAAAATGGGTAGAACCAAGAAGTGAGTGGCAGCCAGTATTAGTTAAAAGAGTTATAAGGAGCTCAATAGTTACTCCAGAGCACCTTTTGATACTGGGCAGAATGAATTGGTGGATTTGAAACCTTAATCCACAGTCATATGCCTTAGTTCCTAATCACTAAATAGGACCAGGAACTAGTCACAATATCCCCCTATGTAAAATTGAGAAAAATGATTATTTCTTTATTATTTTAATAACAACTTTTATATACAGCACCTAGAGATCTGTTCAAAGCTTGGTCTCTCAAGGACATCTTTGACATTGTCCCAAAATTAATCCCACCCAGACCATCTTATCTAGGTAGAATTCTTACTGCATCCCCACCATTGTCCAACCCAGGTTGGACTGGATTCCTTTGTATAGATTGTATAGATTGCTGGAGGTGGAATGCTGGGAGAGTGCTAAAAATGATCAGAATCACCTTCCTCAGCCTCTCATTAGAATAAACCCACCTCTCATTATAATATTTATTTTCATTTAACCAATCAGAGTTGATTTCTACCTGTCAGGGACAAACCCTTTTCCAAAGATACTTAAACATTCATTTAAACCCCCTGTGGAGGAGTCTTTGGTTTCTGAGAGAACCACTGACCTCAATTTATTGATCATCTACTAGCTTAATTAATAAATTATTAATTACCCAGAAACTCTTTCTCTTGGACTTTTCCATTCATTTCAATTCTATTGTATGTATATGTGTGAAATTTTTCTTAACTAATGGTTGCATGTTCCTTAAAGTCCAAAACTCAAAATTAAAAGAATGTTACGATAATTATAATATAATAGATAATTGATAATAATATATTTGTATATTTTCTACTTGGAAGAAGAAGGAGAACTTGTTCTGATCATTTCTTTCCTTTTGCCATCCAATGTGGTCAAGGTGAGAAGAGGGAAGGGAAGTATAGGCAATATGGATATTACTTAGGCAACACCCTATCCTGGAAGTTATTGAACTTTTTCCTATATATTCTTTTTAGATTGTCTTCATAGTACAGGGGCAATATCACTCACTAGACATTTAATCATACTGTATTAATTAAGAATCATGGTAATGGCAATAAAGTGTGACAAATGCTATCTCATTTTTTCCTAGAAAATTCTTCCAGGACCCCATCCCTATATTATAAATATATATTTTTAAAGCGTGGAGTTTTAATTGGGCGTTAGAAATAGCTTCTTCCTGTACTTCATGCTCATGATTACCATGACCCAAAATTAATCCAAGATTACAAATTTGATGCTGGGCTAGGGCACTTCAACGTAACACAGGATTCACAATTCTGGTCCTTTGGCCCCAAAATATGGATACTCTTTGAAAGCCAGTTGATATTGGGAGGAAGGAAATTAAATGCAAAAAGAATTAATTAAAACTTCTACAATTTTAATCTTATTTTAAAATAGAAAACAGGAGAGAAATGTGTAGACAGGTCCTTGGATAATAGTTCCAGGGAAAATTTTTCTGCTACTTAGCCCAACAGTACACATAGAGGCAACATGCCATAGTGGATAAGGAGTAGTTTGCAGAACTTGGAAGACTTGGGTTGAAATCCCACCTCTGACATATACTAGCTCTGTGACCCTTGAAAGCGCACAACCTCTTAATACTCTAGGCAACTCTCTGAGACTGCAAGTTGCAGTCCATGAGACTAGAAGGTACAGATATCCAGTTGTAGAAGGAGTCTCCTCGTCTGGGAGTTCCCTATACTGATGAAATCACTGGTCCAGTCCCTGTGCTCTTTTGGGGAGCTGTAGGGACATGACAGAGAAGGGAGAACACATAGTTCTAGCATTTAAGAAACTCATGACCCTAGTCAAATAACAGCTCATATTGACATAGAGCTTTGAGGCACTTCTCTACAACCCTGTGAATCAGAAGCAGGTAGTACAACTATTATCTTCCTTGTTTTAGAGATGAGAAAATCAAGCCTTGGGAAGACATATTGACTTCATGATCACAAAGTTAGTACGAATTCAAATCCTGGTCTTTTACCTTTGTGTTCAAAGCTCTTTGTGGCCCCTCAAACATTAAAAATCCAACTTTGTAGCAAAACAAAAGCTCCAAACTGAATTTGTCATTTGAGCAGTTCACAAATTCAAGTTGAAAAAATGGAGACCACCAAATGTCCAAAGTAAACTATATCACCATATATACATATGTAGTTTCTGTGGAATAATGATGCCCAAACGAGAGAGGGCTGAGTGGGAGTGGGAATGGGCTATAGGCAGGAAGATAAGGATACGGTAGTGTTTGAAAACTGGCCAATAGGAATTCCTCCAGTCTTATCATTGTCCCATGCTACCTGTCATGAATAAGTAGAGACTTTAAGTTGATTTTGGGAAGAAATAAGGTTGGAGAAGGTAGACAGATTACTAAGTGAAGAGAGCAGAAGAATAGACAGGGATTAACATGAAGAAACAGGAGAAGAGGGGAAAGGGAAAAAGAAATAATAGTTTCTAAAAGAAAAAATTTGTTCAAACTCCTGTCCGTGATGTAGAGGCAATAGACTGACCTTAAAGGACATTAAGAATCACAGAATCTTCAAGGTGGAAGCAGAGCATTGGGTTAATTTATATCAACAGGAATCTCCTTTGTGACATCTCCATAAGTCATCATTTAGGTTGTACTTAAAGACTTCTAGTAAGGAGGCTCCCATTAGAAGAACAGGTTCACTTTCCTTATGGGAGAACTGTATACTGCAGCTTTCCATTTGCCCACCTGATAAAGCAAAATAAGAGTTGGTCATTGCTCATCTGAAGTTAGGAAGGCATTAATTATTATAGTCAGAGAGCACAGAACTGCATAAACCCATGCAACACTATACATGTTTTTGTTATAAATGAAAATTTTGCTAGAATGTTTTTATTGTTAATTAACTAGCTACCAGGCAGCTAGGTGACTCAGTGGATAGAGGGTTGGGCCTGGAATCAGGAAGACCTGAGTTCAGATCTGGTCTCAGACACTTACTAGCTGTGTTACCCTGGACAAGTCACTTAACCCTCTTTGCCTTAGTTTCCTCATCTGCAAAATTAACTAGAGAAGGAAATGGCAAGCCACTCCAGTATCTTTCCTAAGAAAACCCCAAAAGGGGCTGCAAAGGGTTGGACATGACTGAAAAGACTGAGCCACAACATCAAATCAGCTATGAGAATCAAAAAATATTTATAGAAAGTAACTGGCAGGAGTGGGTACAGAAAGGCAGATGCTACTTAAATACATTGGGAAATGTAGGTGACATAAAACCCAAACACATCAATATAATTAAGTATTTTGAGGTATTTTGTGATGTAGTTGGGATTATTTATTTACTCTGGAGGAAAAGGATTCCTGAAATTGTAATATTGAGTTAATAAGAATTTGTAATTCACTAGCATAAACCTAAATTCTGGCATTGGAGTAATGGTCCAAAGATTGTGTGAAGATGATGGTCTCGATGTGGCAATTAACCCTGATGCCTGGGGGATGAGTTAGGGATAGAAGTGTAGACTAGCAATAGCTTCACCTGAGGTAAGTGGCAGGATTGCAGCAGATAGAGTGGTTTGTAAGGGTGGGAGTTAACTGCTAGGTGAGGGAAGCACACTGTGAGATACCCCTAAGTTTCTACCCTGCTGAAAGTGTTGCTGATAAAAGGAAGACTTACATCTTCATTGCTGAAGTTGGAGCTCAGAAAGCAGGCCATTGTCACTTCCAGGGGAAGGGAAGAACAGAGAAGTATGTGTCTCTAGGACACATAGTAGGCACTTTAACAATAATAATAATAATATATATAATTTATATGTTGCTTTAAAATTTGCATATATTACCTTGTGATGTACATGCTGTTATCTCCATTTTATAGATGAGGAAACTGAGACCTAGGTCAAATGACTTACACAGGGTCAGTGTATGAGCAAGCACCCTATATGATAGCTGCTAGCACAGGTTCTTAGATCTGCTTTTCTAAAGGAAAGCAACTCAAAATGGGTTAACAATCTTACTTTAATCAATCAAATACATATATCATTTACCTAGTTCAGGGGAAAAAGTCAGCACCCTGAACTTCAGAGAATGCAAACACAAGTTACAAGCAAACAAAGAAACAGATCAGCAGATGGCTTCCAACCTTCTGACCATTACATCCATACCTATTCAGTTACCAGAGAGGGAAGCACCAGCCAGAGGGCTCAATGGCTTCCCAGAGTCTCGTCTGGCCAAATCACATAACTCTTCTCAAAGTGAGCCCCAAAACAAAACCTCACATCAGGATGTATATAAAGCCTTCTCCTGGATCAGAGAATGTCACAGCCCTCTTGACCCGCTGCCCAATCCCAAAGCAACAAGGCACAGGCATTCCCTAAAAACAAGCCTCCTGCTGCAGGCTCCATGTGGTCACATTCAGCCTATTAGGAGACAGAGTATACTTTCAAATCTGGGAAGGTTCTCAGAGTCATTTAAGCCACCTAAGCAAAGGGCGTAGGGGCACGGAAGATCTTCAGATTCCCATAACAGTCAGGTAGCTAATAAGAGTCAGTTCTTCCTGCACTCTATCCATTGTACCACCAAGCTGCCTAAATTTATTGTTGTTCAGTTGTTTTTGAGTTGTGTCCAACTCTTCATGACCCCATTTGGGGTTTTCTTGGCAAAGATACTGGAGCAGTTTGCCATTTCCTTCTCCAGCTCATTTTACAGATGAGGAACTGAGGCAAACAGAGTTAAATCGTTTGCCCAGGGTCACATAGCTATTGAGTATCTGAGATTGGATTTGAACTTAGAAAGAAGAGTCTTTCTGACTCCAGGCCAGGCACTCTATCCACTGAGCCATCTAGTTTCCTAAACAATAACCCTTAATAAATGAGTTGATGGATTGGTTAATTGATCAGCACCTTCTATATTCTCCACCCTGGACCCAAGGTTTGATTGCCTTGCCCTTGTTATGGCTCTGAGTGGAAAAGGCTAATAAGGAGCATGTTATAGTGGTCCAGTCTTGAAAAGACCGGGGTCTGATGAAAGGTCAACATAGCAAGTTTAGCATGAAAGAAAAAGTGATTTTACTTGTTTGCTTAATACTACGTGAATACCACTGTCAACACATATGTCGTTTTAACATTTTGTGCTTATTAAAATATTAAATCTGTGGAGAACATTCCAGTCTTTGTACAATTATTCTTGAACCTAATGCACAAGTGAAAAAAATGGTGGTAATAACATCATACGATGCTGTAGACAATTTCTCAGCCTGCAGGTACAAAACATATTCCTGATTGCCTGAGCTTTGTGCCAGTTCCTTTTTATCTGTCTGCTTGCTGTTTTTCATTCAAATTATAACATCTTTTCCTCCGAGATAAATTAACAGGTTTTTTTTTTCCTTCTTAGATTTAAGCTTAGATCCTTCAAAAAGCTTCATATAAAGTAGAGTCATTAGGCTTTGGTAAGAGGCCAAATTTAGCCAAAACAGATACAAAAATACTTCATGAAAAATAAAAAATTCAAATATGAGAAGCAAGTGCAGAGCTGCCTGATTACTGCATTTATGAAGGCACCCCAGATTGGTTTTAATTTCTTTCTACTCACAGGAATCCAAGCTTTATTTCTCATATTTTTTTCTTTTCTTCTAATAGCTTGGGTGAATATCTCGTTTTTCATTTCCCATTCCTGGTCCTCTATTCTTTTTAATGAGGAAATAATTTCCTTTTCCTTCACAGCCACTTAAAAGATTTACTCTAAAGGCAGAAAACTGTCATTTACCCCTGAGTAATCATTGATTTAACCCAACTAGAGGTTGCCTCTTCTTAGCTGTGAAGACATATGTGTCTCCTATTCTGGGGTAAGGCACACTGATGGGTGACAATGAGGGGAAGGAACACTAAAAAAAAACCATATGCAATGCATTTAGAACTTTCAAATAGATACTATCTCTTTGGCTGAAAAATGGGAATCGTATAATTATGGAGTAGGAAGGAACCTTAGAGACTGTCTAGTCCTGTCCCCTCCCTTTAATTGAGGTTAAGTTATTTGCCCAAAATCACAGAGATTTTTGTAAGGGGGCAAAACAAATGTTTGGAATCAAGCCAGTGCTCTTTCTCTGATACTACATTGTAGATGCCCTTCATGCCATACATTAACTTCCTTATTGATTTAGAATGACATTTTAATTGTGGATACAGGATTTGGTACTTCTTCTAGATCATTTGAGATCAATTTACATTGAATCAATCAATTAACAAACATTTATTGAACCTCTACTATGGGCTATATAGCATTTTGTTACCCTCAAAGGGATGAAAAATTAGAAGATGTAGTTCTTGCCTTTCAAAAGCTAAAAATTGCATTGGTGGACAAAAGAATCTGTAGGTGAAAAGGCTGTTAATCACCTCAGGAAGTAAGTGATAAATACCAAATGATTAGAGGGAAGGAAAACCAGCATTTATTAAGTGCCTACTGTGTGCAATGCACTTTACACATATTATCTCCTCTGATCTTCACAACAACCTTGTGAGGAAGGCAATTATTATCTCCGTTTTACACTTAAGGAAACTGAGGCAGAGGTTAAATGACTTCCTAAGTCACATAGCTACTAAGTATCTAAGGCCAGGTTGGAACTCAGCTTTTTCTGACTCCAAGCTTAACACTCAACCCACTGCACCACCTAACTGCTACAGATGAGTGCAGATAATAAATCCTGTGAGCTCAGAAAAAGAAAATGTCCTCTCTAAATAGGAAATGAGGGGAAGCTTCATAGAAGAGGTCTCATTTGAGTTAGGTCTTTAAGAATGAGAGGGATTTCAACAGGAAATGCTACAGGTTCTTGTTGATGATTGAATATATGGGTAACTCACAGTCGTGTTTGCCTTTCCAGGGCAAACCTGAGGGGAGGAAATGAGCCCTCCTTTGGAAAACTAGTTGCTATAAAATTTAATGCTCATGAAGAAACCATGGAAGGCCCCAATTACAGCTATTTTCTGGGGTCTGACTTTCTAAAAGAGTAAGCACAAGAAACCGTTCTGTGTAGATACTTTGGTAATTCATGACTTTTTCCTCTTGTAGGGGTTCTTAACCTGGAGATCATGAACACTAAAAAATTTTTGGTAACTTAATATGATTAGCTTCCATTGTCATCCTATGAATTTTATTTTATGATTTAAAGATATTATTTTGAGAAGGGGTCCACAGACTGCCAAAGGGATCTATCCAAAAAAGGTCTTTGTGCCTTGCCAAACTGCATTGCCAAAGGATTTAGACACACAGCACATGACTGTTTATCAAACAGGTTGTTTGGTTGCCAAATGAAGGCTTTTTATCCAGACAGCTAGGTGGTACAGTGGATAGAATGCTGGATCTGGAGTAAAGAAGACTTGAGTTCAAATTCAGCTTCAGGCACTTAGCACCTGTACTGGTCAAGCCACTTAGCCTTTGTCTGCCTTAGTCTTCTCACAGTAAAATGGATCTTAGGGGGAAAGGATTAGCATTAAGGCGGAATCAGGAAAGACTTTGTGTAAAAGGTAGATTTTAACTGAGACTTGAAAGAAGCTAGAGAAACCAGGAGGTAGAGATGAGGAAGAAGGGCATTACAGGCGTTAGCGACAGTAAATCAAGGAATCCAGAGATGGAGGATCATGTGCAAGGAACATCAAGTAGACTCGTGTCATTGCATCAAAGAGTATGGGGTGGTGGTGGTAAGGTTTAAGAAGGCTGGAAAAGTAAGAGGAGGCCAGATTATGAAGAGTTATAAAAGCCAAGCAGAAGATTTTATATTTGATCCCAAAGTTAATAAGGAATCACTGGTGTTTATTACTAGAAGGGTGATATAATTAGACCTGTGCTTTAAGGAGATCAATTTGATAATTGAGGGTGGACTGTGAGTGAGAGAGACTTGAGACAGAGAGACCAATCAGAAGACTATTGCAGTGGTCTAGGCATGAGGTGATAAGGATCTGCACCAGGGTGGTGATGGTGTCAGAGGAGATAAAGAGTCATATTTGTGAGAGATGCTATAAAGACAGAATCAACAGGAATTGGCCAATGATTGGATATGGTTGGGGGGAGCTGAATATAACACCTAGTTTGTAAGCCTGGGTGACCAGGAAAATTGTAGGTGCTTAATAATTGACTGACTGGGAGAATGGTAGTCCTTGATAGTAAGAGGGAAATTGGGAAGAAGTGAGCATGTTTTTTGGGGGAAGAGGAATACAGTTTTGGACAGGTTGGGTTTGTAGTATCTATAGAACATCCAGTCTGAGTTGTTCATTTGGCTTGAAGATATGAGATGAGGTTAGGACTGGATAAACAAATTTGAGATAATCTACAGAGAGATGATAATTGAATTGATTGAAGTCGGTAAGACCACCATGTAAAATCATATAGAAGAAGAAGAGAAAAGGGCCAAGGACTGACTGGTATAATATTCACAGTTAATTGACATGACCTGGATTCAGATCCAGCAAGGGAGACAGAGAAGGAGTAGTCAGACAGGTACATAGCAGGAGCACCAGGATAAAGCAGGGTCATGTAAATACCAAATAGTGAGTGTTAGTCACTAATATTGATTGACAATAATGATAATAACCTTACATTGATGTGTTACTTTATCATTTTAAAAGCACTCTCATAAATATGTATGATTTTATTTGATCCTTTGAGATAGGCATGGCAAATATAAACTCCTACATTTTACAGATGAAGAAACTAAAATTTAGAGAGGTTAAGGGATTTACCTAACATCACATCACCAATAAGTAGCAAAGCCCAGACTTGAGCAGGCCTCCTGTTCCTAGTCCAGAACTCTTGTGCTCCTCCATTACCATTTGCTACAAGTACAACGTATTTTTTGTAGATTTAATTAGTCTGGGATCCCTAGGAAAGCATTCCCTGGAAAGAGGGAGGGTTTCCTAAATTGACTTTCCAAGTGGCAAGAGGAAACAGAAATTGGACCTAAGCATCACAACAAGATGTAGGAGTGTTGGTAGATACCTTGTCCTTGGTTGTCCCATCCATGCGTTAGAAAGTTGTATCTTGTTGACTTTGGCATCACATCTGAATATGGACTGTGCTTCAGAGCTATATCCATGTGTTTGCTGACTCTCTCCCATCCTGTGGGATTTCACCCTAATCTGTAACAGTTAAACTAATCGGATTTAGAATTGACTGCCTTTGTTATCATCTGTGAGAGGTATGCATTAAATTTTAACACCGTTTCCCCTCTCTCTCAACAGAAAGAAAGTACATGTGGTGTGATTATATAGGATTAGATTTTTTTCATTAAAAAAGGTTTTAAACACTTCAGCAAAGAAAATGTAGGATCCTATTTAATGAGAAAAGAAGGTAAGCAAAGTTTGAGTTCACTTTTTTTCTGTCTCCCCAAATCCACAAAGTGCTTCTTTCAACCAATTTGCTGTGAACAAACCATTTACTTGTGATTCACAAAGGGAAAGCAAAAGAACCTGACATCAGTCCGTTCTTTACCACTTATGCTGGGCAACATAATACAAAATGAAACCTGTTACGAAACAGAGGAATGATTATGCAGAAATGTAAGCAGATCTGAATGCCTTAGAGACCAGCCACTGGAGACCCTTTGCTATATTTTCCAAGGCGAAAGTGATTTTATAGTCCCCACACTTTAGGACACAGTGAAGTATTTTATGACCTGTGATAATATTAAGAGATTCAACTGCTACATTCCTGAAGAAAATTAAGGGTCCTGGGACTCCAGCCCCAAAGTAGTCAAAATGGCCTGGATTTGCTAACACTGGCAAAGAGGTTCTATGATTGGAGAAAGAAGAGTCTCTAAGACATGGGCACTTTGATTTTGAATCATTCTTATTGTACTTGGCGAACAGGGAGTCATTCTATACCTGCCCGGGGCTACATCCAAATGCAGAAACCACTAAATGAGAAACCCAGGTTTCTGGAAACAGAACATTGAGCCAAAATATTTAGCAAAGTAATTTCACCATCTTAAGGGAAAAAACAAAACTTGCCAATGCTTTTTAGCATATTTATGGGGTACATATCTATCAAATAAAAACCCAGGGTCAAAATAAATGAACTGGAGGTCTGTATGTAGCTTTATTTCTATTTACCTACCAAGAGCTAAAAACAAGATTTCCAAGCCATCTTGAAAAGTGAACTGGTTGAAATTAGAGTAAGAAGGCTCCAATAACAGCTTAATCTGTGTTGATGTGAACTTGGGCAGTAGCATGGTGGCTATTGGGAATGTTGTGTGTACATTTTCATTTATGGCTAATTAAAAGTATTTTTATTACTGGGTATTGGGAAAAGTGACATAAATGTCAGCGTGAGGCTATGCACAGCTTCATCTCAATTAATAAGAAAGAGACGATACACTGGCATCAAAGCAATATTTAATGTACTTTGATGCAAACTTTGAGAAAAATGTAGTGTCTATTAGAAATGGTATGTGTACACTCTCATTTATGGCTAATTAAAAGTATTTTTGTATCTGGGCATTAGAAAAAGTGACATGGATGTCAGCAAAACACATAACGCTAGCAGTTGCATCTCAATTAATAAAAAAGAGATCACTGAGGTTATGTTGCTAGCTTGTTTTTGGGTTGGAGAGAGCTGGGAGGAGTTCATTAAGGCCTGGCCTACTGCCTGGGTCCACAAGTTCTGAGAAGGTCCACATGGTTGCATTGGAAACATGGGACTGGTTGTGCTACATGTTCTTTTAATTCAGTAATAAAATTGTGCCTTCTAAGCATTCTTTTTTTAAATGCTAGAGCTGTAACCTACCTGATTCCCAATTTTTTGCTTGCCTTGCCTTCGTAATTCACTCTTACTATGCTTAAGCCGAACCCTCTACTCATCCCAAATTGTCATCTTTATCTACCCTTCTCTGGGATCAGTTTCTCTTGTCAGTTGTTTTTTTGACCCCATCCAATATAATTCCTATTCAATCCAATTCATCCAGCATTTGCTTGATGTTTTTTAGGTACCAGCTATTGTGCTGGGTGTTAGGAATACAAAGAAAAAGAAACAATTCCTACCTTCAAAGAGTTTATATTCCAGTAGAGGCAGCTAGAATAGAAAGTAATAGTTTTTATTCAATAACTGGATAGAGCATTTGACCTAAAGTTAGGAAGCCCTAAGTTCAAATTTGACCTCAGACATTTGGTGAGGAATTACTAGCCCAATGTGAATATGAAAAGGATGTTAACCACTTGACAAATATCATTGTTATCTGTAGGTAGCCACAGCAAATATTGCATGTTTTACAGTAAACTCTTCTAACACCAGAGTTCTAGATGCTGCTTAAGCTACCAACAATTAGCCAGAGAATGGTGAGCTTGGTGAAAGATGATGCAGAATGAAAAACATGTCAACATGATAAATTTTTTTTTTTGCTTTTTTTGGAGGACAATTGGGTTTAAGTGACTTGCCCAAGGTCACATGGCTAGTAAGTGTTAAGTGTCTGAGGCCGGATTCGGATTCCAGGGCCAGTGCTCTATTCACTGCACCACCTAGCCACCCCAACATGATAAATTTTTAATGAAAAAATTAAATAATGTTTAGTCCAAAAGACTAGTAGCAATGGGGGAAGGAGGCAGGGCAAACAGGCTAGTTATATACTATGTATTAAAATCAAACTTTGTGTAGATAGGTTTGCTTGGATTTTATTTATTTATCTTAATGAAAAGTGTATTTTGATAAACTTTGCATTTTTATAAATATACAATGAATTATCTAAATGTTACTAATTTCATTTATTACAAAAATATGCAGTTGTAATACATATGGCCATAACCATGCTACATGTTAAAATGTTCAGTTGGTGATGTTAAAACACCCATTGCTTGTTTTCGAAAAACAAAGTTAAGGCAATAAAAAGAATTCTCCACTCTGTGTAATACCCATACACACATGTGTGATGTGTGTGTGTGTGTGTGTGTGTGTGTGTGTAATCCTGGGCAAGTCACTCAATCTCCATCTGCCTCAGTTTATCTGTAAAATGAGGAAAACAGTACCTACTTTCCAGGTTTGTTGTGACAAAAAAATGAGATATTTATAAAATGCTTTACAAACCTTAAGATACTATGTAAATGCTAGTTAATTGTACTACTGGGGCACTTTTTGGCACAGTGGATATCGGCCTGATGTCAGAAAGGCTCATCTTCCTGAGTTCAAATCTGGCCTCAGACACTAGCTGTGTGACCCTGGACAAGTCACTTAATCCTATTTGCCTGAGTCTTCTCATCTGTAAAATGATCTGGAGATGGAAATGGCAAATCACTTCCGTATCTGTGCCAAGAAAACCCCAAATGGGGTCCCATAGAGTAGGACACAACTGAAAACAACGGAACAAGCAATAACAGTGACATATCACAAGGGGAAAATTGTAGGCATATAAGTTAATATGCCTCCTTCTCTCTTTTCAGGGCTTCTTTTTCAGAGTCTTTCTCTTTCTTCAGGGAACTCTTTCTAAAGAGAATCTGGAACGTTATGATTTCTCTCCTGAAGCTGGCAACCAGAAGACCAGGATCACTCTTCTCTCATGCTCTTGCCAACTCTTCCCTTCATATAAGTGTAGAATGCTCAATAATCAGTCTTCATCAATGAGGAGAGCCTGATGGAAATAGACTTGGGGTGGGGCATTATATTCGTGTCAAATATATTCAAAATAAATAAATCCTGAGTAATTGTGAGTAGTGGTGTGGAAAGCCCTAACAGCTGGAAGAATCAGCAAAAGTCTTTGCAGGAAATGGCACTTGAATTGTGCCTTGAAAGGAACCAGAGATCTCAAGAGGTGAGAAGGAGGAGAGGAAGTGTTCCAGACATGGGGGACATTCCCCACAAAGGCACATCTGTAGCTGTGGAGTGGTATTTTTAGAGAGTATCAAATAATACAGAAAGGCCAGGGTGTACCTTTTGAAATCTCTCATATTTTAATGAAATGACCATGTGACAGGGATTCAGAACTTACCTTATCTTTTGGGCCTGGATGCCAGAAGTACCCATATTTTATGTAAAGAATTAAAAATTTGGGAGTGGCTAGGTGGTGCAGTGAATAGAGCACCAGCCCTGGAGTTAGGAGGACCTGAGTTCAAATCCGGCCTCAGACACTTAACACTTACTAGCCTTGTAACTTTGGGCAAGTCACTCAACCCCAATTGTCCTCCAAAAAGCAAAAAAAAAAAGATTTAAAAACTTAATAGAATATTCTATACTATCCTAGTACAGTGTTTGAAAGAACAAGGGTTTCATGAAAGTGGTTCAATGAACAATGCTTTTATTCATTGTCACCAAAAATTTATTAATCTTACTATGTGCCAAGTAATGTGCTAAACTCTAAGCTTCATGTTGCCCAAAGCTAGAGAATGCTGAAACCTATGAAATTATTTAAATATAGCATTAATAGTTCTGCAGAATAACCTTGGGGTCAGTGGAATTTGAAAAACCAGACTAAATATTTGTCAAATTTTCCCCACCCTTTTCTCCCTAATCTCTCCAAAACCCAGTTGTTTTCTTATCTACTTTTTTTAAAGAAGGTGGTGGTGGTGGAAAGGTGTGTTATAATATCTTCTGTCCCTTAGCATAGGTTTGTCACTATGTCACTTGAACCTTTTAGTAAGAGGGTAAGAGTATGTGACTAGATTGACAGGATCAATTTAATAAAGCTAAAGAGTGAGGACTTTGTTCTGGCTTGGAAGAAACCTTGTGGAGAGAGAGTCATAGGCTAAGAGATTTAGAACTAGGAGGAACCTTACACTTTGTGAAGTCCAATCCCCTTTATTACATAGATGAAGGATTGTGACCCAGAGAGATTAGGTGACTTGTCTGTTATACAGGTAGTAAGTGGCAGAGCTAGGATTTGAAACTGAGTCTTTTTCTAAATCTAGGACCACATCTGAGACTTTGATGAGGTCATCTTGATGGATAAGAATATTCTTGTCCTAAATACATTTCATCCAGTGACACTACATTTAGACTGAGTCATGCCTGTATAGATTTGAGTTATTCCCTTTTACTGGTTAAATCCACAACAGCTGTGATTCAATCAGTCAGGCAATAAGCATTTATTAAGGCCTACCATGTGCCAGGAACTGTACTAAGTGCTGGGGATATGGAAAAAGACAAAAGTTAGTCTCTGACCTCAAGGAACTCATAATCTAATGGGGGAAGACAATGATGCAAACAACTATGTACAAATAAGTTCTCTATAGGATCAACTGGAAATGACAAGAGAGAGGATGCACTAGAATTAAGAGGGATTAAAGAAGGCTTCTTGTAGAATGTGAGGTTTTAGCTGGGACTTGAAGGAAGCCATGGAAGTTTAAGAGGTAGAGAAGAGGAGAGAGAACATTCCAAGCATGGAGGAAAGCCAGTGAAAGTGCCCAGAGCTGAGAGATGGTGTGTCTCATTACAAGAAAAGCAAAGAGGCCATTGTTACTGGATAGAATAGTTGGGAACAGAAGGACAGTGTAAGGTACAGAGGGGTGGGACCAGGTTATGAAGGGGTTTGAATGCCAACCAAATGATTTTGTATTTGTTCCTGGAAGTGAGAGGATGCTACAAAAATAAATGTGTCAATATAGTTATGCCTCCTAAATATCCTTGTCTTTTAAACCCTTTATATTTTAGAAGTCCCATAAGAATTAAATTATTTTGAAACCATTAATGTCAAACATTTCTTTCTTAGGGCTTACAAATGTGAATTTTACATATTAACCTGGAAATAAGGCTACCTGGTTGTTTTCTTCAATTCACAGAAACTTTAAATGTGTTAATGTTCTGGGGGCAGCAAAGATCTTTTTTTTGAAAAATTAAGTTTTTTTGAAATCAACAAGCATTTTTTCTTTCCCTTCAATTCTACCTTTTTTTCATTGAGAAAGAAAAGGAAAACAACACTCTTGTGAGAAATATATATGATTAAGCAAAACAAACTGTCGTACTATCTATGTCCAAAAATATATGTCTCATTCTGCATCTTGAATCCATCACATTTTTTTCAGGATGTGGATAGCACTTTTCTTCATTGGTGCTCTGGAATCATGGTTGATAATTGTATCGAATTCTGCATCCACGATTCCAATAACAGAGAAAAGCAAAGGCAAAAAAGAGCAATGACCAGTATGCTAGACTCAGGCTAAGAACTTAACTGGCCCATGAATTTAAAGAAGTAAATGCACAGAAGTGTTCATCATTCACTAACATTGTGTAATCAGGTGGCATCCATAAATCAATAAGCATAAAAAGAAACCCCAGAAATAATAAGTACAAATCATAGAAATAATAATTTCGCTAAAGAGACAATGAGACAAGATACCAAAATTTGTGAGCTGTCGCCAAAGCAGTACTTAGGGGAAAAATTATATCTCTAAACACTTACATCAATTAAAAAAAAAGTAAGAGCAGACCAATGAATTGAACATGCAATTAAAAAAACTAGAAACAAGAACAAACTAAAAATCTCCAATTAAACACCAAAATAGAAAACTTGAAAATCAAAGGAGAGAGTAATGGAAATTAAAAAAAAAAGTTGAACTCATAAATAAAACCAGGATCTGGTTTTATGGGAAAAAAATCAATAAAATAGACAAACCATTGGTTAGTTTGATTAAAAAAGAAAGAAAACCAAATTACCAGTATAAAAATAAAAAGGGTAAATGCACCAACAATTAATGTAAAATTAAAGCAATTAAGAGCTATTTTACTCAATTATATGCTGAGAAAGCTGATAATCTAAGTGAAATAGATAAATATTTACAAAAATAAAAATTGCCCAGATTAACAGAAGAGGAAATAGAATACTGAAATAACTGTATCTAGAAAAATAAATTGAACAAACCATAAATACCCAGGACCAAATAGAATATAACTGAATTCTACCAAACACTTAATAAGCAATTAATCCTAATACTGTTTGAACCATTTGAAAAAATAAGTAAAGAAGTCCTACCAAACTACTTCAATGACACTAATATAAGGGAGAGCAAAAATAGAGAAAGAAAACTGTAGATCAACTTTCCTAGTGAATACTGATGCAAAAATTCAAATAAAATACTAGTCAGGAGGTTATAGCAATCCATCACAAAGCTTATACACTATGACCAGGTAGAATTTGGACCAGGAATGTAAAACTGGTTCAACATTAGGAAAACTATACGTATAATTGACCAAAAAAAAGTACCCAATGAAAATCATATGATTACCTCAATAGATACAGAACAAGCTTTTGACAAAATACAACATCCATTCCCATTGAAAACACTAAAAAGCATAGGAATCTGTGGAGCCTCTATCTAAAACCAAGAGCAAGTATTATCTGTAATGTGAATAAACTAGAAGCCTTCCAAATATCATCAGGGGTGAGTCTAAGATGTCCATTAGCGCCATTATTATTCAGTATTGTATTAGAAATTTTAGCTATAGCAACAAGGCAAGAAAAAGATAATGAAGGAATAAAAATAGGCAATGAGGAAATAAAACTATCACTTTACAGATGGCATGATAACATACTTTAAAGAGCCCTAGAGAATCAACTAAAAAACTAGTTGAAACAATTAACAGCTTCAGCAAATTTGTAGGATATAAAATAAACCCACAAATGATCAGCAATTCTAAATATGACCAACAGAAAACAGCAGGAAGAGCTAGAGAGAGAAATTCCATTTAAAATAAGTGCAGACAGTATGAAATACTTAGGAGTCTACATGTCAAAACAAACCCAGAACTGTATGCATACAATTACAAAACAAATTTCATGCAAATAAAGAAAGATCTAAACAATTGAAGAAATACTAATTTTTCATGACTAGGCCAAGGAAATATAATAAAATGATAATTCTACCTAAGTTAATTTTTTGCCTAATAAATATTTTTATTGTATTTTATTTTGAAATTAAAAAATATTTTGCTTTTTTCCAATTAAATGTAAAAGCAATTTTCAACATTAATTTTAAAAAGTGAGATCTAAATTCTCTCCCTCCCTTCCCACCTCTCTTATTGAGAAGGCAAGTGATTTGATATGGGTTATACAAGTGTAATCATGCAAATCATATTTCTGTATTAGTCATATTATAAAAGAAAACACAGACAAAAATAAAAACCCAAGAAAAATAAAGGAAAAAAAAGTATGGATCCATCTGTATTCAGATTTCATCAGTTCTTTCTCTAGGGATGGATAGCATTTTTCAGGATAAGTCCTTCAGAGTTGTCTTGGATTATTATATTGCTTTGAACAGTTAAGTCATTCACAGTTGATCATCTTACAATATTGCTGTTACTGTGTAGAATGTTCCCCTGGTCCTGCTCATTTCGCTTTGCATCAATTCATATAAGTCTCTTCAGGTTTTTATGAGAGCATCTAGCTTATCGTTTCTTATATCACAATAGTATTCCCACACAATCATATACCACAAATTATTCAGTCACTCCCTAATTGATGGGTATCCCCTCAATTTCCAATTCTTTCCTACTGGAAAAGAGCTGCTGTATGTGTTTGGGCATAGTTCTAAATTGTTCTAAATTTTGATTGAATCAGTTCACAACTCTACCAGTGGTGCATTAGTGTCTCAATTTTCCCACATCCACTCCAACATTTATTGTTCTCTTTTTCTGTCCTATTATTAGCTAATCTAATAGGTGTGAGGTATTGTTTTAATGTACATTTTTTCCAATTAATAGTGATTTAGAGCATTTTTCACATGGCTATAGATAGCTTTGATTACTTCATCTGAAAACTGTTCATACTTTTGGATCATTTGTCAATTGGGGAGTGGCTCTTATTTTTATATATTTGACTTATTTTTCTATATATTTGAGAGATGAGGCCTTTATGATTGCTAACTGTATTTCACTCCATCCTAATTTCTCCCCTGTTTATTCTATTCTCTTTCTCTTTTCATCCTGTCCTTCCTCAAAAGTATTTTGCTTCTGACTATTGCCTCCCCCGATCCACCTTCCCTTCTATGAGCACCACCCCATCCCCTTCTCTTATCACTTTCCCTTCCTATTTTCCTGTAGCATGAGATAGGTTTCTATCTTATCTATAGTATGTATATTATTTCCTCTTGGAGCCAATTCCGACAAGAGTAAGGTTCAAGTGTTCCTAACCACCTCTCCCATCTTTCCTTCCACTGTAATAGCTCTTTCTTGCCTCTTTTATGTGAGATAATTTTCTCCATTCTATCTCTCTCTTTTTTTTCTCCCAGTGCATTCCTCTTTCTCACCCCTTAATTTTATTTTTAAAGGTAATAACATCTCATCATATTCAACACACACTGTTGAATGTCTATATAAATTCCTTCTAACTGCCCTAATAATGAGAAAGTTCTTAAAATTTACAAGCATCATCATCCCATGTAGTAATGTAAACAAGTTCAACGTTATTAAGTTCCTTATGATTTACCTTTCTTGTTTACTTTTATATGCTTCTCTTGAGTCTTGGATTTGAAAGTCAGATTTTCTATTGAGCCCTGGTCTTTTAATCAAGAATGCTTAAAAGTCCTCTATTTCGTTGAATATCCATTTTCCCCCCTGAAGAATTATACTCAGTTTTGCTGGGTAGTTGTAATTCTAGCTCCTTTGCCCTTTGGAATATCATATTCTAAGCCCTCTGATCCTTAAATGTAGAAAATTCTAAATCTTATGCTGTCTTGACTGTGGCTCCATGATACTTGAATTGTTTCTTTCTGGTTGCTTTCAATACTTTCTCCTTAACTTAGGAGCTCTGGAATTTGTCTATATTATTTTGGGGAGTTTTCATTTTGGAATTTCTTTCAGGAGATGATTGGTGGATTCTTTCAATTTCTATTCTACTCTCTGGTTCTAGAATATCAGGGCTGTTTTCCTTGATAATTTCTTGAAATGTGATATCTAGGCTCTTTTTTTGATCATGGCTTTCAGGAAGTCCAATAATTTTAAAATTATCTCTCTTGAATTTGTTTTATAGGTCAGTTGTTCTTCCAATAAGATATTTCAAATTGTCCTCTATTTTTAAAAATTCTTTTGGTTTTGTTTTATTGTTTTTTGATGTCTTGTAGAGTCATTGGCTTCTCCTTGCTCAATTCTAATTTTTAAGGAATTATTTATGCTTATTTGTAAACATTGGCAAAGAATCCAGAAGAGACCTACATAAAAGTATACATATATGACTAAATGATTAACTTACATATGAGTTACTGGAAGCCCTTTTCTCTCTTTGTAGAGTCCTCATGAAGTTCCTCTTAGTTGTAGTTCTTTGCTCGGTTCCAAGGATCAGTGTTTTTCTGTACATTTAGCTGTCACTTCCTCTCTCATCAGGCACTATAATTTTGGAGGTCACTGTTATTGACACCTGCAGGCTATGCAGCTGACTCTAGTTATCAGTGGGTCCTTTGAGCATTTGGTTTGGATGTCTTGAGCTTACATAATTGTCTAGGTGCTCTCTTTATCAGAATACTCATTCACTTAAGACCAGCAAAGAATAAACATAAAAGAATTAGATACTTTTTGCTTATAGACACTGGAAGGAAAGGTGAGAAATAGGGCAGTTGTCCTTATCTCCCTCTCCTCCCCACCCCAATCAAGGAGCACATAGCAATATTTGCCTCACTTGTCACTAGGAAAGAAAAGACATTGAGAAATCAATGAACAACTGAGGGTTGTCTCTATTGTATGTGAAGCCATTTCTACCTCAACCCCATGTAAATTGATTCTTTCTACTCTATAGCCAATTAGAAGACTTTTCATCATGACATAATACGAACCCTTCAATCACATATAACTGGAGACAGGTTTCCAAGGTCTCACATGTTAAATTGGAATCAATAGGGTATATCTCAGCATGCTCTGTATAGCCCACCAAAGACAAATCAGAATGTTCTCCAAGTACCAGTCCTCTATTACATAAATATATTCAGAGTAAATATACTAAAAAACTCATATGAATCTGTGATTTCATCATTTCAGGAGGTCACTCTATTGGATATAAGTCACAACCCAACCATACCTGCCTATTTTGTGTGATGCCCTTCTTAAGATTCACCCAGGGATCCACATACTATTCTAGAGGCCTTCCTTACTTTCTTCTGACATTGAGAGAGTATAATGGATTACTCTGGCTATCTACTCGTCTCTGTTGCATTGTATTTTGTTTATTTTGTCGAACATTTCCCAATTACATTTTCATCTGGTTTTCTGAGGGCTAACATTTCTGGACTAGAAGATAGACTGGGATTCAGAGGGATTCGAAGCAGGGATATCCATTGGTAGGTAATATAATAGTCAAGTCTTGAGGTGATAAGGACTGAAACTGAAGTGGTGGGTGTGTGAGTAGAGAGAGAGAGTCAGATTTGAGAAATGTAGAGTTAGAAATGTCAAGATTTGACAACTGATGGGATATATGGGGTCAGAGACAGTTAGGATTTGAGGATAATAGTAATTGTATGAAACTGGAAGACTAGAAGAGTAGTGTTGCCTTCAATAGAAACAGGGAAGTTTGGAAGGGAGGTTGGATTGGGAGAAGGACAATGGGTTCTGTTTTGAACATGTTGAAATTGAGATGTTTCTAGGACATCCAGTTTTAAATGTCCAATAGGTTGTTGATGAGAGAAGACTGAAGTTTGGGATAGAGTAGTCCTGGATATATAGACCTATGAGTCTTCTTCACAGAAATGATGATTAGACCCAAGGAAGTTGATAGAGTCACTGAGAGAGAACATTGGAAGATGAAAAGAGGAAGGATCAACACAGAATCACAGGGAACATGCACAGTTAGAGGGTGTGATATAGATGATGAATCAAGAATGGAGAGTGAGGAGAGATGGTCAGACAGGTAGGAGGAAAACCAGAGAGAATAATGTCAGTATCCAAGAGGAGAAGTTAGTCAACATTGTCAAATGCAGAAGGTAGATCAAGAAGGATGAGAACTGAGAAACTACCTTACCCATGGGAACTAGATGGTTCAGGGGATAGAGTCCTAGGCCTGGTGTCAGGAAGACCTGAGTCTGAATCTGGTCTCAGGTATTTAGTAGTGGTGTAACCCTAGGCAAGTCACTTAATCTGTTTGCTTCAGTTTTCTCAATTATAAAATGGTAATCATAATAATAGTAACAACCTCACAGGATTGTAGTTAGAATCAAATGAGATAATATTTGTTAAGTCCCTAGCAGTGTCTTGCGCATAGGTGCTATATAACTACTTATTTTTTTCTTCCTTCCCCAACTCCAACATTTGATAATTAAGAGATTAATGGTATCTTTGAAGAGAACAATTTCAGTTGACTGATGTTATACGAAGTCAGACTTTTTTGAAGACAGTAAGGAAAAGAACCACAAGATAGAGAGAGGTTGAAGATTATAGGGGGTGGGGATGACTGAGAGGACAATTTGCTGGAGAAAATAGGGAGAAATGGGATAAAGGATATATGTAGAAGACTTGGGCTTGGCAAGGAGAAAGGCCATGTCATTGTTGGAGTGAAAGTGGAAGATGATGTCAAGGGATTTTGAGATTAGGAGAAGAGAAGAAGGAATTTACATGAATGACATCAGTTTTCTCAATAAAGTAAAAAGTGACATTATCAGGGATTTTTAGGGAGGAATAAAAGTACTGTCTTATTGCAAAAAGGGGCTCAGTTAAGGCTAGATAACATAATTTGTAGTGTATTCATTCAGCATGGTTGTGAGACTTCCTCTGGCTTCATTAAGTAGCCTCCGAATAGAAGGATAGGAGACATGCTTGGTAGTATCCCATATCTAGGGTTTGGCAAGGGATAATTGGAGGTAGGACAAGGGAACAAAGTATTTGAGAACAGAGGAAAGTGTGATATTGAATTGGTTAAGTGTAGGCTAGGGTTCTTAACCAGCGATTTACAGACCACTCCTTTCCCCAGCGGGTCCATGGATTGATTTTAGGGAGTCCATGGGTTTAGAAGGAAAAAAATACATTTTTGCTTTCATTAAGCTTTAATTTCCTTTGTAAGTCTATGGATTTTATTTTATGCATTTAAAGATATTACTCTGAGAAGTGGTCCATTGATATCATTGGACTGTCAAAGGAAACCATTACATAAAAAAGATTAGGAACTCCTGGTATAGAGTCAAAATTAGAAAGGGAGGAATGAAAAGTCAGAGTAGGAATAATGGTATGAGAACATGCTGAAGGATGGTGGGATTCAATGTTGCAATTAGAGTGAAGAACAAGTTAAGGAAGGAGAAGGCATAAGGAGAGATGGAACGATAGGAGATTATGGTCAGATAGAGGAATATCAGAGTTTTTGATCAAGAGAGTAGAATGTTTGTAGGTGATGGTGGGATTCAGGTTGTAACTATTTCTGTGTGTAGAGTGAAAGAGTAGGTTACAGAATTTGAGAAGATTGAGGAATGCGAAGGTTAGTGTATTTGTAGAAGCATCAACATAAATGTTGATATCCTTTGGGATAAAGGTAGGAATAGAGATGTAGAAGAAAACACTGGCATGTCTCACTTCTCTCTATAGCACACTAACAACTGCCCTCCAAAAACTATTTTTTCACATTTATAGGATAAATGTGCAACTATTTGGAGAAACAGGGTATCTGCCATCATATCATCATCCTCATCATCCTCATCATCCTCATTTTAAGATCCAGTGTGTTGAATATGCTGGCTGATCATCTTTCTGAGGAATGACAATTCTAACAATTATAATAGGAAAAAGGATGAAGGAAACAGAGCAAAACCAAGATATGATTCTCCCTCTTCTTGATGGGGTATCGCCAGAGATTACCTTTCAGATTTTTGAGTTTCAGAGACATATAGGCATAAAAGAAGATACAACAAAAGCTAATAGGCAGCACAGGGTATTATTAGAGTAATTTGAGTTATCTATCTGTTATTGGAGTAAGAAAGACTTGGGATTAATAACCAATCCCAGTTGTATGATCATAGGCAAGTCACTTAACCTCTCTCATTCTTGGTTTTCTCATCTGTCCATCTGGCACAATAATAATAATAATAATAATAATAATAATAATTTAACATAGAACCTATAGTACATGCTTTGTGTGATGCTTGAATATGATCATGTAGGTAAAGTGCTTTGAACACTTTAGTGCTACATAAATGCCTGAGAGACAAGACAGCCTTGGAGTCAGGAAGCCTTGAGTTTAAGTACCACTTCTTACTGTGCAACTCTGGGCAAATCACTTAATCTCTCAGCGCCCCCAGAAATCCTCTTAGTCTATAAACTGTAGGGCAAATGGAATTCCTTTCCTGTCTCTACCCACTAATTCAATCATAGGTCCAAGTTATATAGTATGTCAGTGTCATTGACAATGACTTTTAAGTGCAAGGATGGGGATGGTGGTCCTAAGTCAAATATGTTGTCTAAACTGAAATCTCTGCAAAAATCTAACTCTTTATCTTCTCAGATCAACAATCAGGATGTAGTAATTGCAAGTGACTCTGATCTTGAAGATGAAAAAGAGCGATGGGCAAAAGATGAAGGAAGAAAGGACTTTGAAGTTCAAGAAAAAATATCCTCCCTCTTCCACTAGTTCTAACCACCAAGGTTTTAATGTGATCTATCAACTCTTCTGTCTGTTGACATGCCAGCAAATGATACATCTCTTTGATTCGCTTAGGTTTTCAAATTTAATGTGAGGGCATTGATGCTGTGTACACAC
Source organism: Pseudochirops cupreus (assembly GCA_028627135.1). NCBI lineage: Eukaryota > Metazoa > Chordata > Mammalia > Diprotodontia > Pseudocheiridae > Pseudochirops > Pseudochirops cupreus. The sequence goes on from CM053582.1 coordinate 411,637,705, forward strand.
AAGCCAGAAGGATAGCTGGAGGCTTTGGGTTTGCTCTGGGCTTTCAGAGCTCACTGCCACTCTTATAAATAAAGTATTCGCTATCTCACAGTTTCTGAGAGCCAGGAAGGCACATCGCGTGCAAATCCAGCTCAGTGGCTAAGCTTCTTCAGTGTTGAAGCTAATGGTAACTGACATGTTGCAGTAAAAGTACTTTATAAAATCAATATTAAATTCACAGCCTTTGACATTCTGGGACATCAAGGATAAAGGGGAAATAAGCTGTGGAGTAAACAGTCCTCCAGCTATGTCCGCTGCTGAAGGAGATAGGGAAGATGTGGGAGGTCAGGTGCAAGAAAGTACGGGTGCTAGTCATGTTTCCTACTAAGGTCTTGACATCAATGAAAACATTATAAAAATGGCATGCAAAGTCTTAAACACAAGGAGGAATGGAAAGCAGTAGGGAGAGACCCATCAACTTATAGACCCACTGAAGCTATTCATATTGCATCCTGAAGCTCTTCTATGCAAGACAAGGTATAGGTTTGATCTCCCAGAAAAAAACAAGGTGACACTTAAAATAATGGTTTATAAAAGTAGAAGAGCTCTTCTCCCCCAGGAAGATATAGTCTAGCCAAAAATGGTTCTGTTGTAATTATATCAGTTACTCTTCCAGCAATACCTCACCTGCATTCTCGAGGACCTGCATAAAGAAGAAAGTGATGTTTGAAACTCCACATAAACCATAAACATCATTGCCATTTTAGAATATCTACTTTTGGACCTCTGGCTTTCTGAGAGACAAGTTTTCAACCTACTACATCCTGCTCAGCAGAGTTTTCTCCCCTGGTGAGATATGTTACCTAAGAGGTCATAGAAACAGTTGAGAAATCACCTATCATCTTATTTACTGGCCTTCTGCTAAATTGTTCAACTCATCTTGGGTTAGAGCTATGGGTAGCAGCCAGCTGGATTTTTGAGACTTTAGCACTGAGGAATTTCCCCCTCTCTGAATTGCTACAAAATTGGGCTATGTGCCCTTGTATCAGGACTGAACATTTTATTTCTCATGAAGGAAATGAAGTGGCAGGGCTGCTTCCTCTATCTAAGAATACTCCCCTCTGTCATATTCCATCTCTTGGAGGAACAGCTTGGATTTAAGTTCTAATTTGCCATTGCCTAACATTACTGATTGCCTCCTGCTCAGTAGACTCTCAATAAATGTTTGTTGAATTGAAATAAAATTGAATTGAATTACCAACCTGAACTTGCCTCTTCAAAGATGCTGTTTGAGTCTCTATTTATATCTCTTAACTGTGGTGTCCTCTGGGTCTTGTCAACAGTCAGGGCCCTGGGGCAGATTAATCACTCAGCACTCTGTTCCTCACTGTGATATCCCAGGCTCTTACTGAGGATCATGTGTCAATTATGACATGTCACTTGTATGACTCTGCCCCCATCTTCAGGCCACACCCTTTCCTTTTCAAACCCAGGGAGTATTGTTTTAGTCACTTACCTCTGGGCAAGGTCAAGCTGCACAGTAATTTCATCAGATTAGATAAAAGCATGGTAAAATTTAAAGCAATAGACACATGTATCCCAAAGCACATTTTATTTACTCCTAGTTCTTCCTCCTGAGGCAAAAACTCATAACAACCCTTTCATTTTGAATCTGATCCCTCCCTCTTCAGGCTCCTAGCCACCACAAGGAAGCAAGAGAAAGTCAACCTTGAAGTTTGGTGTCCTGTATTAAACCTACCAATGCCCAGTAAAGTAGAAGCATGTCTACTCTATGGAAGATTTTGGTTTTTGTTATGGTTAAAGTTGCCTGGACAGAAAGGACCGCAGATTCCAGCTTCAGGATCCTAACAACTAGGCTTCAAATGTGGAGTTCTGGTGGATACTATTCTGGTTCACACCCTCATCTATTTTTGAAGCCTCTCCTCATTACCCCCATCACTTTCAGTGGAAAGAGGTGTTGTTTAAAGGTGCCTAGAGTTAATGTCACCCAGAGCTTAGTGGCAAGAGGTGTTGATATTACTGTGCATTCTTTACGCCCTCTCTCCTTCCCTATCTCTCCTCTTCCCTCCACTGTTGTGGTATTGTCCTTCAGTCCCTGGCCTTTTTATTTACAAATTCCTGTATACAGTGCTGTCTGATGTAAGCCCCCTCCTCTAGGACTCTGATAAAACCATGTCAGTATGTCATATCACCGGCAAATGATTTAGATATCCTTCTTGAGCATCTCTGAGGTCCCTGGCAGTGATTCAGTCTTTTCCCACATTTGCATGTGCACACACATGATTTGGCAATACCTTGAATCATAGCAGGGAAGATGAGTGCAATAGGGAGGGACGCCATTGGCCTATAAGTAGAGGTTAGGATTCAAAGTAAACCAAGTCTGACTTATGGGTAAGAATCCTTCTCTTGAAATTACTGATGAGTTTTTTTTTTCATTAGATCTTGAGCTTGGACAATATCAAGAAGACATTGTCACACCTTTGAGCATAAGATCAGGTAAAACTACATTCAGATAAGACTTTTCACCATTAATTATACCATTTTACCAATTCTATGAAGACAAAAAAAATTCCGCATACATTTTTCCTTTTGTTTTATCCTATAATGGCACCAAACTCTATTAAGTGTAACAGTGGCGTCTCATTCTAGAGAATAGGGCATTTATGAGTTTGATATAATGTGTATGGAATGTGTGTGTGTTAACATGTAATTTCATGGTTGATAAAACTTGTCTATATGTACTTGGTGTGTGGAAAGAGTGGAGGACACCTGGCAAGTTACCATTAAGATTTCTCTTAAACATTTCTAGGAATAGCTAAAAAAAATTGATGGGGCTTCACATAGTGTTTCCTCTTGAGTTCATACTTTAAAAGGACAAGTACAAAAAGTGGAAAGAGGGGAATCTAACTACGGAAAACTCTAAAAGAGTACCATAGACTTGTAAGAATGGTAATATGAAGACTAAAGTCTTAAGTAAGCAGAAGTTTCTGGAATGCTAAGGAGAACTAAAGGGATTTTACATGCTATGTTTGGTGAAAGTTAAATAAAAAGAAAGAGATAGGACTTGTGCACTTAGGTAAATTGCTTAATGTTAACTGATGACAGAAAGAAAGCAAAATTATCTACATCTATTCTGCTTCTGTCTCCTCTATTGAGGAGAATGACCTTCTGACTGAGAAGGGTAGAGTAAAAATTGTCAAGGGGAAATTGGAGACTGAGATAAATGTTGTGTTAATAACTGAACTCCTTAGAGTTCTGAATAAATTTAGGACACATTTCTCTGAAGAATTATGCCCCAGGGTATTATCATCTATTTATTTTTCCATTTTCTCCTTCCTCTCCAGGTGCTTAGTGTTTTTCTACAGCCCCGGACCCTCCTAAAATGTGAGCTGTTGAACTAATTTCTCCCAAAGGTGTGGGTGAGCCCGTGTGTTACTGAAGTATATTTGCATTAAAAAAGTATCCATAAAGGAGAGTTATAAATCAAAAAGGACTCTCTCTAATAATGGAATGAGGACCTTATTGTACTTAGCTAGGATAGATGTTTTTATCTGAGATAGTGGTAGTTATGGAGACTGCCTCCAATGCCTGTCTGCCTGCATCCTGGGCAAGAGCCTAGGGCATGCACAGTAAGCACTATGGAAAAGGATGATAAGAGAATTTTTAAAACAGAATTTATTTTGGGATCTTGCCCATAATATGAAATCATGACAGATGTTCACTCATAGAACATGAACAGGGATCACTTGATTTGGCCATGTCCTGGGACCTTTGACTGGATTTTAAATGGAAGGCTGGCCCTAGCAGATGATTTTTCCAATTTCTCTCAACTTTCTGAGAAAAAAAACAAAAACAAAAAACATAACCTTTGCCAATTTCTTTCCCCAGTAACAACAACCTAAAGAACAAAGATACTGACTTACAAGTGAGCCAGATGGTCCCCATCTCCTTTCACTGAATTACTATCTTCTGAAGAGTTCTTTTTGCAAATTACAAAGAGCATGTAATCACTTTAGCAATTCCCAGGCTGTATAATGAACTCTACTTACATTGTATTGACACTAATAGAAACTACAACTCTGATCTTCAAGTTCCCATTGTAGGAGGCGGGTTTGGGGAAAGTCTATCACAGCCAAGAATTCATCAAAAAATAGATATTTTTAAGTCACCTTCTAGTGACCAGGAGCCCACTTGACTAGTTCTATTTGTGAACACAAAGTACTCAATTAGCAATGAAATGAATGCAGTTAAAAGTCAAGAAAAATTATGGACACTTTTGAGTTTTGCCCTGTTCAATTTCATGTCAAATTAAGGGGCTAAGTAAACCAAACATTTATATGACTGAGTCATACTGTGAAAAAAATGTGATCACAGCTTCAGCCCACAAAACCATTAAGTTCAGTGCAAGCAATTTCCTCTCAGCATTTCCTTCTATCGTTCCAGGTTTCCTTCTTAACGAAAAAGTATCAAATTAGGAAGCTTAAATGACTGAGGTATTAACACTCTTGGAAAGAAATGATTGCTTCTCCTAATGAGAAAAAACCCCTACCATACCACCTCAGTAACATAAATAGTTACAAAATAGCAGGACCTGAATTTTCAGTTTTACTCTTCTAGCATAAAAAAAAAAATCCCAAAACAAAAAAAACCCCTCAAGTCCTAGTGCAAATTTACTTTAAAATAGATCCTTTTAAGCTATTTTAAGTAGAATATAGGCAATAGCACTTGAAAATTAAATAGTTCTACTACTAAGCCTTTTGGAGACTGGGTGGGTGCTAGTGGGGAAAGGTAATGTGGTCTAGTGTGTAGAGTGGTGGATTGGAAATGAGGTGCCCTGGGTTCAAATCTTAGTTTTCCTCCCTATTGACCATATGTTCTATAGTTGCTTTAGTTCCTTGGTTATCGAGCTACACACTTGTTATGAAATACCAGTTTTTAAAAGAAGAATTTTTGGAGACCACAGAAAAATCTACATTTCCTGTAATTTTATATAGGCTAATCAACCAATACTGGTCAACCATCCATGAATATCGTCTGTAATATGATTTTATGTAATTTATTATATAGCAGTAGTACTATAACCCAAAACAATCTACCCAATTCATTTCATAATCCTACTATACTGTATTATATAGCAGTAGTACTATAACCCAAAACAATCTACCCAATTCATTTCATAATTGTCTTGGTTTTATTTCTACAGTGCTCATTTCCTAAGCAGTTTGCCTATGTTCTTTTTTTTTTTTTCCATGATCTAGTGGAAAGAGTACTGGCTATGGAATAAGAGGGCATGGGCTCAGTTTCTGGATCACACTTAACCTATGTGACCTTGAACAAGTGAGGACCTCACTGGGTCTCCATTTCCTCTCCTGTAAAATAAAGAAGTCGGACAAGATGATGTGTAATTCTTGTGATCTTAGAAGCATATGCAATTTAATTTTTCTATATTACTGTGTATTCTAGAAGTAACTTGTGCTTAATTTAATTAGTATATCTAAGTATAAATTTAAATTTGGCTGAATTTAAAATTTCTCAGTTCCACTTCTATTAGATGACTCTATGGACCTTAATGCAGTTCCAGAATTCGATCTTTTATAATCTTCATGACATCAGCTTCATTTTGGATCAATATACTAGTTAATGGTCTCCTCTATCCCCAGATTCTTCATATCTCAATGAATCTACAATGTCAACGATGTGTTTATTTCCTCCAATTATACACATCACAACCCTTAAACAAGATATGAGGGTATAGATAGATTATAATCTGAATTTCACAGCCTCATTCTAGCTATATGAAATTTTCAAGTAACAATTTCAGTTATTTTCATGCATTTTATTTTTTTAATCAATCATCTTAAGTGATTTGTACCTTAAAAATTAATTTCAATTTCAAGGACCTAAATAAGGGTAAATTTGAATAGCCAGACTTAATTAATTTCCTTTCTCTCCCCAGTACTTTCCTTGAGCCCAGAAAGGAAATATATTCTAGTTCATGAAAAGGAATTGTTACCTGGCATATTAGGGCTTCCATCTGCTAGTTACTCCTCTTGTCCCTCCTGAACTGCCTATTTCCTTTCAGGGTGATTGTATATGTCCCACTTATGTATTAATATGAAATCATATCTGACTTCACTGGTATCCTTGTTGGGAATATGTGTGTGGTGGTAGTGATGGTATTAATTTATGTAGTTATAATATTTTATGAATATTCCAAGATTTAAAAATGAAATGAAATAGAAAAGAATACCTAGGCTCCAGGTGTTTTAGATTTTTGCATGTTATCAAATGAAGGGAAACAAAAATTGACAACTTACTTACTTGGCAAGCAACATAATACTAAGCCTAAGTGAAAGTCTAATAAGGAATCTATGGTGTTATTCTGGTTCTAGAATAGATTTACTTGGTGACTTAACAAATTACTTAACTGATCAGTGTATCAGTCCCTCATCTCTAAGAGGGAAGATCAATGTTAGAATACCTCAAAAGAATGTTGGAAATAGTAAGTGGTGGAGAAATTGTAATGTATCTTGCTAGTATGAAATACTTGGCAATAAATATCTATGATTCCCAATTATTTGACAGGTCATTTGACTAATTACATCCAACCTAATTTAGATACAACCTAATTTCTGAACAGAATTTCTATAAAACTTCCTTTTGAGGGGAAATTTTTTAGCATTTAGGTTTTTAATTCTGAACTTAAACAGTTTAAAAAATTAAAGATTTCCATATACACAGCAGAATACAAAAAGAGGATTGTATATCAAATCAAATTGTATATCAATCACTATTTCACATAGTTTGCTTTTTAAAAAAAATAGAGGAAAAAATCAGCACAACTTATCAACATATTGAAAAGTTCAAAAACATAGGTAATGTACAACACCCATCATGAAGGGGTGGATTGGGAACATTCTCTTTTATCTCTTCTTTTAATCCATGCTTGTTCTTTATAATATTGCAACATTTGCTTTTGTGTGTGTGTGTGTGTGTGTGTGTGTGTGTGTATGTGATTGTTCTTTCCATTTACATTGTTGTAATCATTGTATATGTTGTTTTCTTGGTTCTGCCTACTTCATTCTGCATCAGTTCCTGTAGCTCTTCCCATACTACTTTGAATTCATTATGTTTATCATTTCTTATAGCACAGTAATATTCCATTACATTCATGTACCACAATTTGCTTAGCCATTTCCCAATTGGTGGGCATCTACTTTGTTTCCAATCCTTTGCTATCACAAAAAATGTTACTATAAATACTTTGGTGTATTTGGGGAGAAAGTATATAATAAATCCCTCATCTTCCTTTCAAAATTGTACTGCTCTTCTTCCTTCTGTTCTCTTCTGTGAATTTTCAAATGGGTTACAATGGATCCCTGTCTTTTGAGATAACTAGTAATAGCCACCACCTCTATTCTTCCCTCCCTCTCTAAGAACTGAGAGGGAAACTCACATTGTAATAAATAAGTATAGCCAAGTAAAATGAATCCATATGGTGACCACGTCCAAAAATGTGCATCTCTTTCTGTATTTTGAGTCTGTCAGTCACGTCTCTGTCTGGAGCAGGTGGGAGGAACCATGTTTCATTACAGGTCACTGCATTGGTCGGAGTTCTTAAGCCTTTCAAAGATGTTTCTTTATAATATTGTCTTTGTATAAATTGTTTTCCTGGTTCATCTCACTTCACTTTGCGTCAGTTCATATAACCTAGAATTCTCTGACATTATTTCCTTTTTTATTTCTTATTATGCAATGATATCCTACTACATTCACATATCACTGTTTGTTCAGTTACCCCAAATGATAGGAAACCCTTTAGATTCTAGTTCTTTTCTTTTTTCCTTTTAATTCCTACTTTCAGGATCGGGGAATTTGTTTTGCTTATTATTATTCTTCCCCTCTTAACCACCTTTCTTATCTTCAATTGTTTCTCTCTGGAATTTGATGTATTTCTATTCCAAGTTACGTATTTGTGTGTGTTCAACCTTCTTTGGTCTGTTTCATACAAGTTAAGCTCATGATGACCACTCTCCACATCCCTTCCTCCTTGTTTGTATACTTTTCCTATGCCTTCCAATGATGAGAAATAGCATGTTCCAGTCCCTCCTTCTCCCTTTCTATACTATGTAAAGTGTATTCCTTTTACCCTTTCTTATCTTTATCCCCTTAAATACTGAATAACAGAACAATTCCACCTCCAGGCCATCTCTTTCTCATATTTAACTGCTTCAATACCTGAAGTTTTTTTCATTTTTAATTTGATTTTATTTTCAGTTCCAAATTCTTTCCCTCTTATCTCCCAAGACCCTTACCTATTGAGAAAACTGGACAAATGAAACCTGTTACAAATAGGTATAATCAAATAAAACTAATTCCCATATTAGCCATGTCAAAAAAAATATGCTTCAATCTGCACTCCCTCAACACCTTTTGAAGAAATTAAGGTTCTGAAGGGACATTTTTAAATCTTTTTCCCTTATCAGATCTTAGTACTTCATTCTCATATTGCTCAGATAAATGTATTTTTCTAGTTTTCCCTTCACTCTTATGTTGTATCCAAAGTTTCTACTCATATCTGTTCTTTTTTTTAAAATCAGAAATGCTTGAAGGCACCCTATTCCATTAAAGGTTCATTTCCCTCCTTGTATTCAGCTTTATGGGAGAAATAATTATATGTTATAAGTATATATCATTTGCTTTCTGTAATATATTCCAAGGTCTCTTCTGGTTTATAGTACAAGCTGCTTGGTCTTGTATGGATTCCTGACTGTGCTTCTTTGGTCCTACTTCTTTCAGGATTTTTGTAATATTTTTTCTCTGATGTGGAAGCTTTTGATTTTTGCTATAATATTCCTGGGTCTTTTCCTTTTGGGGTTTATTTCAGAAGAAGATCTTCTATCCTCACTCTGCTCTCCAGGTCTAATATAACTAGGCAGTTTTTATTTATGATTTCTTGAAATATAGTATCCAGGATTTTTTTTTTTAAACAATGGCGTTCAGGGAGTCCATTCATTCTTAGGTTGAACTGTCTTCCAGGTCAGCTATTTTTGACAGCAGCTAACTTAAATTTTCTTCTATTTTTTTAATCTTTTGACTTTGTTCTAAAAAGAAAAGATTTTTTTGGCTGTCTTATGGAGCCATTGATTTCTGCTGAGCCTATTCTAGTTTTCAAGGAATTTTTACTTTGGTGAGATCTACCACTTTTTCTTCTAAGCCTTAATTTTTAATCCCTTATTTTTTCTGGGTGTTGATATAATCCTTATGGAAAGTACATTTTTGGGAGTCTCTTTTTAAAGTTATTACAAGTTATTTTTTCCTTCTAGATTCAGTTTCTGGGCATCTTAAATTTGCAATAATTTTTATACTAAAAAAAAAATAGATTTATTCCTCTTTCTAGCTTTAGTTCCTGAATTGGGGTTTTGTGTTAGGATTAGGCTTCACCATCCTCATGGGTTTTTTCCCCCAGTGTGGTGGGTCCAGATCTTCAGGGTCTTTTATGACCTCTCTGAACAGAGCTCTAGGGAATCTGGAGCCCTTGGCCACCTACAGTCCAGCTTTGAGTGCTGTTCTGCCAGTGTTGGTCATTGCTATTCCTGGCAACTTCCAAGGTGCTTTGTGAGCTTTTGATCTACCTTTGGATTTCTCAAGAAACCCTTTCATTCTTATTGCCTCCCAATACAGAGATTTATAATTTACATGTTGTCTGTGGTCGTTCTTGGAGACTACTAACTCGTTTGTCTGTACTGGAATGCTGGTTTTCCTGGTGGCTCCTTTTCTTATTGCCCAGGAGCTTCTGGCCAACTTTGTGTGAAGCTCTGGACAGGAAGTACTTAATTACTATAGTTTCTTAATCATTATTTGATCTAGTGGGAATTTCATTTTTTTTTTGCTTGAGTAGGTATGTGGGAGTTGAACAGTCTACCTCATTTCAGATAGTCATCATCTTTATATAATTAAAAAAATAAATCAGTATTGATTTTTTTTTCATATCACCAAAACTTCTCTCACTAGCCCTTCATTTCTTCAAGTATACTGAAACAAAGCAAAAAGTTAGCTATCAGGGCAGGTAGCTGCATGTGCATGCTCAAAATTTTGTGGCCTAATGGCTATTCTTTCAATGTGCAAGACCTTTTTCTGCTATATTTCATTCTTCATATCCATGATGGCAGTAAGGATTAGACATGAGATTATTGTTTTCCTTTGAATTGAAATACTTAATAGCATGTACAAATGAATTTTACCGAATCTGCTATTAACAGTGACCTGTTTTTTAAAAAAATACAGTTATCAAAATATTTTAAAAATCATTTTTATTTATGGTGTTAATTATTTCCTAATCAAATGTCAGATTTTTAAACAATCATTTAAAAAAAATTTTGAATTTCAAATTCTCCCCCCTCCCCGTCTCTTTAGGAGAAGGCAAGCAATTTGATAGAATTATATGTGAGATCATGCCAAACATATTTGCATATTAGCCAGGTTGCAAAAGAAAACCCAAGCAAAATAAAACAATAAAAATAGAAAAAAAAACCCTTAAAATATGCTTCAATCTGCATTCAGAGTTCATCAGTTTTTTTTCTCTGTAGGAGGATAGTATTTTTCATTGGTACTTTGAAATTGTCTTGGATCATTGTCTTCATCAGAATACCTAAATCTTTCGCAGATGATTATACTCACAATACTGCTCTTACTGTGTACAATGTTATCCTGGTTCTGCTTACTTCACTTTCCAGGAGCTCATCCAAGTCTTCCCAGGTTCTTTTGAAACCATCCTGCTGGTCACATCTTATACCGTAATAGTACTCAGTTACAATCATATACCACAACTTGTTCAGCCATTTCCCAATTGAAGGGCATTCCCTCTATTTCTTTGCTACTTCAAAAGTGCTGCTATAAATATTTTTGTGCAAATTGGTCTTTTTTTCTTTTCTTTGATCTCTTTGGGATACAGACCTAATAGTGGTATTGCTGGGTCAAAGGGTATGCACAGTTTTATAGCCCTTTGGGTGTAGTTCCAAATTATTCTCCAGAATGGTTAAATTAGTTTGCAACTCCACCAACAGTGCATTTGTGTCCCAATTTTTCCATATTCACCTCAAGCATTTGTCATTTTCCTCTTCTGTCATGTTAGCCAATCTGATAGGTATGATGTGGTATCTTAGAGTTGTTTTAATTTGCATATCTCTAATCAGTAGTGATTTAAAGCATTTTTTCATGCAACTATTGATAGCTATTTCTTCTTTTGAAGACTGTTCATATCTGATCATTTATCAGCTGGTGAATGGCTCCTTTTTAAATAAATTTGGCTCACTTCCCTATGTATTTGAGAAATGAGGCTTTTGTCAGAGAAATTTGGTGCAATTTTTTCCCCCAGTTCCTGTTTTCCCTTTAATTTTGGCTGTATTAGTTTTATTTGTGTGAAAGCTTTTAAATTTCATGTAATCAAAATTATCTGTTATAGGAAAGATGGCAGAGTAGGTCAGAAAATTCAAGGCTCTCAAGATCATCTCCCACAAAAGAGTTAAAATAGTACCTTAAGGAGAACAAAGTGTGCGTGTAGATAAATAAGAACAGGGCATAACCTGGGTCTTCTTGGGACAATTTGAGAAGATTAAAAAAAAATCCCATGGGGAGGTTTGGTCCCTATGAAGAGTAAATACCTCCAAGCTAGGTTCTGTTTTAACAGGTAAACTTCTTTAAACAACAAGTGGAAAGCCCTGGGATTAGTTGGTTTGAAAGGCTGCCTCAGCCCCAGTCACTAGAACTTCTACCCCTAGGATAGTGAGGGGAGTGGGGTGTCTGAGGCTAGAAGATTGAGGGAACCTCTGCTGACCAGGAATGCCAAACCCAGCTTTGCTGCAAAGAACGGTGGGGGCAAGAACCAGCGCACACCTCAGTGAATGCAGAAGCAATGGGACAGAAAGCCTCTGCCTGTGGGCACTTACAGTAGGCTGGAGATTTGGCTTTGGTTTCAGGTTAGAGGGAAGAACTGAAGATCTCGGGCAAGAGGTGCCATTTCCCATACCCCAGCGCTAGAGGCAACCACGAATAACTAAGCTATCACCACAGACAAACAAACAAAAAATCACAGGCAAAGGTGAAAGAATTGAACTATAGAAACTTATTATAGTAATACATAGGACCAGGGTTCATCTTTAGAGGAGGAAATTGGAATAAAGAAACCCCTAAAGAGTAATGTCAAATCATCACCTGCGCCAAAAGAATTTATAGAAGACCTCAAAAAACACTTTAAAAATCAAATGACAGAGATGGAGGAAAAACTGAAAAAGAAAATAAGAATAATCCAAGAAAAACAAGAAGGGTATGAAAGGAAATTTAACCAGCTAGAAAAGATCCAGAATCTTAAGGAAGAAAATGATACCTTGAAAATTAGAATTGGGCCAAGTGAAGTCAGTGAAATTATAAGAGATCAAGAAAGGATTAAACAAAATATGAATAATGAGAAAAAGAAGAGAAAGTGAAGCATCTTATAAGAAAAACAACAGATTTGGAGAATAGATCAAGAAGAGAAGAGAAGTAATTGAACTAACTGAAAGTTACAATCAAAAAAAGAATCTTGGTACAATAATACAAGAAATAATTAAAGAAAAATTGTCCTGAAGCATTAATTAGAAAGGGGTGGGGGGTGGGTGGGGAGTAGAAATAGAAAAAAATCCATCAATCATCATTTAAAAGAGATCCTAAGAGGAAAACTCATAGGAATATCATAGTGAAATCTCGAAATCCTCAGCTTGAGGAAAAACTATTAAAAACATCAAGATTAAAACAATTTAAATATGATGGAGCCACAATTAGAATTACACAAGACCTCGTAGCAGAAACATTAAAGAACCACAGGTCTTGGAATACAACATATCCAAGGGCAAAAGAACTGGGGCTCCACTCAAAAAAATCATACCCTGAAAAGTTAACTATTATCTTGAATGAAAAAAGTGGACATTTGATAAACTCTCAGATTTTTAAGACTTTATTAAAAAAATCAAACAAACCTGAACTTAATAGATGATTTAACATATAAGAACTAATATAAATGTAAGGTATATAACAAAGACTGATTATAAGGGATCCATAAGGGCAGACTGTTTACTTTTTATATATGTAAAATTTCTAAGAATCTTATTAATAATTGGATAGTTCATAAGAAAGATTGGAGAAAACCTGGACGTGATATGAATTTGAAAAGTAAGACCATTTAGAAACAGCTAAAAATAATAATGATTATTATTTTTTCTTTTTTGGAGGGGGAAAGGCGGGGCAGTTGGAGTTAAGCGACTTGCCCAAGGTCACACGGCTAGTTTTGTGTTAAGTTTTCGAGGCCGTATTTGAACTCAGGTCCTCCTGACTCCAGAGCCGGTGCTCTATTTGCTGTGCTACCTAGCCGCCCCTAAAAATAATTATTTTATACAAATGAGGTGCAAGAGGAAGAATTGATACATAGGAATTAGATGGAGGAGGAGGGCTGGTAGTTCTGGTAACCTACATTCATTGGGAATGGGTATAAGAGGGAACTATATATATATATATGTATAATCACAGGAGGTCAAAGTAATGGGTGAAAGTAAAGTAGAGGAGGCAAGAGGAACAAGAGATCTGCATATACATAAAAACAAAGATCAAGAGTAGAATAGGTTTGTGAATGTATATGTCTATACATATGTATATGCATATATCTATAGCTATGCAGAAACATATCTAAACTTTATTGTGGCCTTAGGGGGAAATGTTAAGGGGAGGGAAAAAAAAGAACAAAGTAAAAAAGTGCACAGCAGAGAACAAAAGAAAACTCACAAGGAAGCAAAGAAAAAATGGACAATTCTCAACACAAGTATTATTTATCATATAGGCTTTCTTGAAATGAAAATTTGTTGTTACATATTTTGAATCCTCTCATGTTCTATGATGCACATGATATGCTTTTATTTTTTCTAACTTTGTATTTAAGTTCCAGTATTTAAGTTTATGATATGTTTTTGTTTCTTTTTTTCTCTTTTCTATTTGTGTTCTGTGTTTGAGTCTAAAATAAAATTTTGGGAAAAAGTTATCTATTATACTTTTATTAACCTTTATATCTAAATCCTTTATCCATTTTGGCCTTATCATGATATATGGTGTGAGATGTTGGTCTATGCCTATTTTCTGCCAAACTGCTTTCTAGTTTTTCCAGAAATTTTTGTTAAATGTTCATTTCTTTCACCAAAGGTTTGAATCTTTGGACTTATCAAACATTACTTTTTTTTTGGAGGGCAATTGGGGTTAAGTGACTTGCCCAAGGTCACAGGGCTAGGTTTTGTGTTAAGTGTCTGAGGCCAGATTTGAACTCAGGTCCTCCTGATTCCAGGGCTGGTGCTCTATTCATTGCGCCACCTAGCTGCCTGAAACATTACATTTTTATGGTCATTTACTACTATGTATTGCATACCTAATTTTTCCCTGTGGTCCACCATTCTGTTTCTTAGCCAGTATTACATTTTTTTTCAAGTCATATTCAGATAAAGATTTATTGTTAAAAATGTTAATTTTTAAGATCTATGTTTTAGAAATTTTTAATTCATTTTAAACTTAAATACAGGGGGGGTGGAGCCAAGATGGCGGCATAGCAGCAGCAACATATTGCAGCTTTCACATAGCCACCCCAAAATACCCATAAAATAGGACTCTAAACCAATCCTAGAACTCCAAAACGCACACAAAGATACTTCCCACTAAAGTCAGCTCGGCTACGAGGAACCATATCAGCACTGTGAACTGAAACCAGCCTGGCCTGAAGCCGTGGCTGTGCCCTGGGGGTGGCTGGACGGGAGGAGCAGAGGAGCCTCTCAGGTGAGCAGATTAGCAGTAGCTGCGAGCAGCTCA
>CM053582.1:411653081-411794481 GCA_028627135.1 Pseudochirops cupreus
ACATAGGAGAGAATAGACTGGGGGAGGGGGGACACACTGGGATGGCTGTTTTGGGGCAGTGGGTGGGGGAAAGAGGGGGAGAAAATATGTAACTCAAAATCTTGTGGAAATTAATGATGCAAACTAAAATAAAATTAAAAAAAAATAAACTTAAATACAAAATGAGAATAGTACCAGATTTTTTTTTGATGATTAATGCTTTGTAATATAATTTGAAATCTGGATCCACTAGGCTGCTTTACTTAACTTTTTTTTCATTGCTTCCCTCTATATTCTTAATCTTTTGTTCTTCCAGATGAATTTTATTACTATTTTTTCTAACCCTACAATAGAATTTTTTTGCTAGTTTGATTGGAATGACACTGAATAAATAAGTTGACTTAGGTATAATTGTCATTTTTATTATATTGACTTGGCCTCCCCATGAACAATTAATATTTCTCAAATTGTTTAGATCTGACGTCAGTTTTTGTGTGAAACTTGTTTTGTAATTGTTTTCATATAATTCATGGGTTTGTCTTGGGAGGCAGAATACTTTTTATGGTCAGGGTCATTCTTGTTGTTTGCTCATTTTTTTTTTACCCTATTTCTTGATTTCAAAACTTATGTTAATTTTGGGCTCTATTCGGGACAAGTAGGGGAATGTGGGCGGGGGGACTGTCAAACTTTAGGCTTTTTTGCACTGCTGTTTTCTGAGCTTGTTCGCAAGGTCTGGAAGTTTTTGGTGTTTCTTAGGTGGTATGATCTGGGGACATGTGGGGTGACTACTCTCCTGGTCTGCAGTCTGGTCCTTACCCAAGAAGGGCTACTGATCCCTTGAGATTGCAATAAATACTGCTTCTCAGGGACTTTATTCCCTTGGCATTGGAAACAATACTGTTACTTGGGGTGCTTGATCCTTTGGGGCTGGAAATGATACTGTTCTTCAGGGTTTTTACTCCTTCTTGACCAAAAGCATTCCTTCCTGACCTTGAACTATGACCCAGAAGAGTAGGTATAGACGATAGAGTTGCCAAAATGCATCTGGTCCTATTTCTAGTACTAGCACAGGTGTCCCCTTGTAATCTCTTTTTGGCCAGTTGCCAGTTCCCTTTAGTTTCTTGGGCTCAAGAACTTCTGAAGCTGCTGCTGCTTCTGTCTCCACCACCTAATGCCACCACTGGTGTTTCACATGGGCTCTGGGCCAGTCTTTTTTCCCTTATCACAGTTCTCTCTTTCTCACTTCTTATGCTGTCTTGGGCTGGAGGAATGTCTCAGTCTGGTATTTTGTTACCTCTTCCACTCCAGATTTCAGTCTGAGGCATTATCTTAAACTTGTTTAGAAGGGAATAGTGGGAGTGCTCAGCTGAGTACTTTTCTACTCTGCTGTCTTGGTTCTGCCCCTGGAAGTCCCTCAAAATCTCCTGTTTTAGATAATATGATAAAGTTATACAAACTTTCTAGGAAAATAAATCAATTATATATATGTATGTATACATGTACGTATGTCTATGGGTATGTATACACCCACCCATACTGTATAATTATTTTCTCTCTCTATTCCTGTAATTGTACCTACCTTTTTATTTCATAAGCAGTCTTCACTTACCAAGCTGCTCTTTGCTCTTCCTCTCACAAGACTCGCCTCTCTTGACTCCATGCCTTTTTATTCCGTACTGAAATGCACTTCCTCCTCATTTCTACCTCCTCATTTCTCTTTTGTTTTTGTTATTGTTCAGTTGTTTTCCAGTTGTGTCCAACTCTTCATGACTCCATTTGGGGTTTTCCTTGCCATTTCCTTTCCTAACTCATTTTACAGATGAGGAAACTGAGGCAAATGGGCTAAGTGACTTGTGCAGGGTCACACAATTAATGTCTGATGCTAGATTTGGACTTAGGTCCTCTTGACTCCAGGGCTGGCACTATCTTAGCTTCCTTTAAGTCTAAACTAAGATCCCACATTCTGCTATCCAGTCTTCCTTGGTGTCTTCTCCCTGTTATTACCTCCAATTTATGCTGTATATATCTTGTTTGTACGTAGTTATGTGTTGTCTCCCCTGTTATCCTGTCCACTCCTTGAGCGCAGGGAATGTTTGTGCCTTTCTCTTTACCACCAACACTTAGCACAGTGCTTGGCACATAGATAGTACTTTGTAAATGTTTATTGATTTCACTGTAAGAGCATCCACTAGTTGTCTTTTTTTTTCTCTCCCAAATAAAGATTCTTACTATGACTTCCTCTTATCTGCTGCATTTCTTGAAAGATGCAATATTTCCCCTTTGTTACATATTCTGGGAATAAAACATTTCAAAAAGTCTTATTTTGATATCTTTTGTTTTAATAGCCCCTTCATTTCCAAATATATCACCTCCTCCTCCTTCTCTACTCCAGAGAGCCATCCCCTTTTAAAAAAAGGTTCATAAAGAGAAAAGAAACAGTTAATCAAACCAAAATATCACCCAGATCTGATAGTACATGCAATATTTCACACCCATAGCCTCCCACCTTTTTAAAGGGGAGATGGAAGACAAGGACATTTTAAAATGTGACTTGTTACTCTGAGGTAGCTTTCAAAATAGCTTCCTGCTAGGACTGGGGAAAGGATAAGACAGGAAGAAGACTGCTGCTAAAAGATCTAGAACTTTGACAGTAAACTTTTTGATGTGAGAAAAAAATATCTTTCTCTGAATATCAGGTCCCTGTGGAAAAGATTTCATTCTCAAGTCTGGAATGAGAAAAACAGAGGAGTCAGTGTGGGCTACATCAGGGAATCTGTTCTTCAGGAAAGACCAAGTCTGTAATTCCACGACAAATTGGAGAGCTTAGGTAACTACCCAGATAATTTAGAAGTACCCAAGTATTTTTTTCCCCTCTTAAATTATCTAGATAATTGTTTCAACCCTGATTCTTTCTTTCTTTCTTTGTGTAAGTCTAACCTAAGAAAACCACTTTCCATTGTAGTAAAGGTGTATTATATGGTACCTTTAAAATATATAAACAGAATGGCTCTGCTATGTTCAGGTTAGAAGTCATTTATGTAAGAGTGCTCTGTGAGCGTCTGGCTAATTTGGTTGATAGAAATGAAATCCTGGGAGATGCAAGAAATGGATCTAATGGTACTCTCAAATGATAGTTCCTGATGGATTCTAAGATCACACAATGTCCTAGTTTTCTTTCTCTGTTAGTAATATGTTATGATGTAAGGCAGACTCTGCTATACAGGGTAATTCAAGTGCTCTTCTGTTGCACATGTGGTGCTTTTAAAAACACTCCAAAGGTTGATCTGGCTGCCACAGCTGAGGAAGAATAATACAGTGGGAATGGAGGGATGTGGGACTTGAGAAAGAAAGGGATTGATCTTATCAAGATCAGATACAGTAGTAGAGCTTTGGGCAGAAAACAACGCAAAAAAGACTTAAAAGGAAAACCATAAAGAATTACATTTGTAGCCATTTGTTTGACTTTTTTTGGTTATAAAATGTTTTGCATTCATTCTCTGGATTTTGCATATTTATTTTATTTTAAAATTTTGTTTCATTACAGCTAATTGAACAAGCAATTAAATCCATTTTTCTTTTTAATGTAAAGGAGTAAGTGAAACTAGGGTCATAGTGAAAGAATAACATTCATAACTGAGACCTATACCTTTTAATGTTTGCAAAGTGATAAATAAATAAATAAATAAATTGACTGAACCTCACTACAGCCCTGTGAGGTAGATATTATAGGTATTGTTACCCCCATTTTACAGATGAAGAAACTAAGGCTTAGGGACATTAAATGATTTGGTCTTAGTCTCACAGCTAATCAATGTCAGGGGTGACATTTGAATCTAGATGTGAATTTGAATCTAGAAGCCAAGATGCGTACTCTAACCGTTATATAAGGCTACCAGTTTCTATGGTATTGGGGAGGGGAGTGTAGAGAGGGAGTGAGGGAAGGGAGTGGTCTAGATCCATGATTTCATCATGTAGGGATCTCCTAGTGACTCACTTCCTCTAATAATTTGATTCAGTAAATATTCTGTAACTTAGTCTTAAAGAGTTCCCTTGAGGCCCAGAGACATTAAAGCATTGGCCTAGGTAGGATCTCTCCGCAGGTATCCTTCAGACATGGATTTGAATTCAAGCTATCCTGACAGGGTTGGTCTACTCTACCACACTCTTCCTCAAGAGAGGACAGACGAGGAGAGAAAAGCACCCTAGTGTGAGAGGAAGAGCTGGGATAGAAAGACTGACTGAGAACTTGATGCTGAATTCATTGAGAAAAGGAGAACATCCTGGGAGCAGGTAGATAGTAGCTATCAGAATATAGATTGGTTGATATATATGAAGTGAATGAACCTTAAAGGAAGAAAGGTTACTGAGGGATTGTGGTAGGAGAGTCTAGGAGTGGCAATGGGAAGGAAAGAATATTCCATCTCTCCCCTTGTCACCTTACCAGGAAGTACGAACTATTAAGTAAAACTTGCAGAATTCACCAAAGCACAAAATTTCTTTGTGAAAAACAATTTGAAATCAATACGTGTGCTTATTTCTTGTTTAGTACTTATGCCCTTTGATGGTTTTTTCAAGAGAATCCACAGAAACATTGTCTCATATTTTGGGATAAAGCCATATTTATTTCTGTATTCTTTTCTGTCACGCTTTCTTCCCTTCCCTTGGTGAGCCAGTTCACCTATCTACTATCCTCTATATTTGAATATCTCACCACCTTATTCTATCATTGATCATGACTTTCCAAGCCCCCAACTTTGGTTTGCTCCTACCATTCAATGCCTTTGCTTCTATTCACATGCTGCTGAATGGCGGTGGAGTAAATCATGGAACCCTACCAATGCGTTCTACTACAACCTCAACTGTGCCCTCACTATAGCAAGGTAATCCTTTTATACCTCCCTATTTATTCCAGATTTTTTTAATTTATATTATTTGTTCCACTCACCACAGTGGCTATTCCAAACCTTTTCATCCCTCTGTAGATCTTGGATGTATTCCTCCTCCTCCTCCCCTCTCAGGTGATTGATTACCTTGCCTCATACTCACTGAAAAAAAAATTGAGGCCATAATGTTCTCTCTTCTTTCTTCCTCCTCATTTTTCATCACTTATATGTCTTCTTCGCTATCTTTTTCTTTACCTCTGTCTCTTGTGAGGAAGTGGAACTCCTTGCCAAGAAAAATCCATTTGCATGTAGAATCCATTCTATCCTGTCTTCTCCAGTATATTTCTCTCTCTATCATTCCTACTCTCTCACTAATCTTCACTCTTTCTCTGTTTCTTGGCCCTTTCCTTATTGAAACAAACATACCCATGCATCCCACCTCCATAAAAAACCCTCACTTGACTCAGACTAACATCTCTTCTGTCCTCCTTTATCTCTCTTCATTTTCATAGCTAAACTTCTTTAGAAAATTATTCTCATGGGGTTTAGAAGAGAATGAGAGATACAATTGGAAATATATAAGGCACGTGAACTTGTGCTCCTTATATGCCAATTTGGTACTGGTGTTTTCCATCTTGATTTTGTACTAATGAACTCAAAAACTACACTGAAATCATGCTTTTAAGGCAGTTTGCTATCCTTTATCCCCTCTTTCTATGCCTCTGGTAATAGGTTGATTGGGAGTTGTCAGTGAATTCTCAGTTTTTGCTTTCTTTCCTTTAGTTTCAGTTTGAATTAAAACAGAGTCAATGGATATGCAAATCCAAGACTAATAATTAAAGTTGTCCAGAAGGGGAATGGGTGAGCTAGGAAGGTAGTGAGGTCCCTGTGACTGGTGTACTTTTTTTTTTCTTGCAGTTTTATTGATATCTTTTGTTTTCACATCAACCATTTGGGGATATGTCCTTTCACCATCCTCCAATCATTGAGCCATCCCATGTAACAAAGAAAAACGGTTAAGCAAAACCAATACAGCTACATCTTCTAACATTTTATGTAACATTCATACCTACAGTACCTTAATCTGAGGAAAGATGAGAAAGACCTTTATGGCTTGTTCAATTTCACTTGGTAAGACTGAGTTGTTTAAGCTACGTATTTCTTATTTTGTGTATTTTATATTTTTGTAGGGTAATCACATTTTTGTTAAAAATTGTAACATCTCAATTTGATTGAAACCCTAAAAGTTCTTGTCTGCAACCAGTTAGCCACTGCTCTGCTTAGCTGCCAGTCTCTTGTCTCTTTCTTCAGCCATCGTAAGGCAGATACCCTTTCCTTTGGGAAGAGAGATCCAAAGTTTATTACCTTTGCCAATAACAAAAATATTTGAGAGCCTGGTGGTAAAACTAATGCCATTGGCATCTTTTATCTGGACAGCATCAAAAGAGCCAGAATGTTTCTCCCTGTTTGTGGTTACACCAATTCGACTCAAGTTAGCTTCACTGGTCACCATATATACATAAGTTGCCAGGATCAAACCTGAGAAAATCAGTGATCTTGTCAGCTTCTACATCAATCTGAACTGTATCATTCACTTTGATGAGAGGATCTGGGTAACAGATAGTATGGGCATCAGGGTTTACCAGATGGGGAATACTTTTTGTACCCACAAAGATTTTTTCCTCACTTTGCACAATTTATATTTAACCTCCTCAGCTGTAATAAGATGAACAGCAAAGCGTCCCTTTGTGTCATAAACCAGATGGAAATGTTCACCTGTCTTCCCAATCCATAAAGCCAGGGGTATGTAATAGTAGTGTGAACCTTGCCATCAATCTTGATGAATCGCTGCATGCAGATCTTTATTTCATCTCCAGTTAGGGCATGCTTGAATCTGTTTCTCAGGAAGATGATGAGCAGGAGACATTCCCTCAGCTTGTGGGGACCTGTGGATGGTGTGGAGTAAAAATTCCTGTTAAATTATCCAGCATCCAATGCTTTGGAGCTTCTACACACTTCAGATGCTTCTTGCGACCAAGAGCCATGGTTACACTGTACCTGAGAGAAAGTGGGAAATTTACTCGTCTTTAGGTTCAGAGGCTCCATCTACTTATAAGCTGTGTGCTTTACCCTTTTGGGCCTCGGCATCTTTACTAGCAGCACAACTAGCTGGTTGCAAGGCCGTGAGGTAAAAGTGTGACTGGAGTTCTTTAAGAAGAACTGGATGACTGTTTGTCGGGGACTTTGTAAAGGGGATTCCCTTAATGGCTATGTTCAACTAAATGACTTCTAAGGTCCCTTCAAACTTCAAGAATCTGTGATCCTGACGCTTCTACAAGGGCCTCCTCTTTCCATCTGTTTGATGATAATGTATGGGCATAAAGCTATGCTTTGTAAATTCAATCTTGTTTCTAATGCTTATTACTTGTGTGACCTTTGGGATTCAGAAATCTGTTCCTGAAATTATAGTCTGGTAGATTCACAGAATCTAGAGCTGACAAGGATTATAGAGATTATTTAGAGCAATCTTACTTCACAATTGAAGAAACTGTGACCAGAGGAGTTAAATGACTTACTTGAGGTCACTTGACTAGTCCATGATGGAGCTGCTACTGTACTTCTTCCATTGTGCTCTGCAAAACTTCTTTTGAAGACCTTCTCTTATGTATATTGCCTCCATATATTTTCCTCTACTTCTCCTGTGCTACTTATCACTGCTATCCATGACAATGAATAGAATAAACCAAAGGGGTGGGGTGGGGTAGGAGTTCAGAATATTAAGGTTGGGAACCTTGAACAAATAAGTCTGGAACAAAAATAAAACACAGCAGAATTTTGCCTGCCATTATTATGGACACACACACGCACACACATATAAATACACACACATACACACATATTTACCCTTTTCTTTCTGAAAAATATCAAGTACCAGAATCTTTGGTACTTATCTTTCCCTTTGACTTGACAAAGTTTTGAAATAACCAAATACAGAAACGCACCAGGACTCTTCTGAGAACAAAACTTTCACTGTGCCACTAAATTGCTCCTGAATTGCACCTGAATCACAGAATGTCAGCTTTCTGAGAGGGACCTCAGAAGACATTGAGTCAAATCCACACCTGAAGGAGAATCCCCTCTACAATATACCTAACAAGTGGTTAGACACAAAGTGGAGATGAACCCATTACCTCCTGAAGCACCAAATCCATCTCACTTTCAGACAGCTCTTATTCTGAGGAAGTTTTTCCCTTCATCAAATCAAAATCTATAGCTCTGCAACTTCCTCTCCTAGCTGTTCCTGCTGGAGCCAAGCAAAATCAGCATAATCCCTGTCTGAAGGACAAATTTTCAATTATTTGAAGGCAGCTTTTTTGTGCTACCCAAGTCTTCTCCAGGCTTAACATCTCTAGTTCCTTCAATTGATTCTCATAGGGTGTGACCTCTGTTTTCATTTTTTCATTTGTAGTTTTATAGTTTATATATTTTCATATATATATATATACATACATAGTTTATTCTCAGTTTTCATTTATAATAACTTGAATTTTGGTATCTAGGTCTTTTTGGGGGGAGAGAGTCTTCGTTTTCAAAGAGTTCAATTCTTAAATGATCTCTTCTGGCCTCTTCACCTAACTTGGATTGATTTCCCCATTGGGACCCCTCTTCTAACACTTGTAGCATCTGTCTGTCTTATCGTGCAGAAGGAGTTGGATAGAGAAGTTTGTCGATGTTTCTTTTTGGACTTCTTGATCATTATTCAACCTGGTGCTCTCTTTAGATCACTGCTGGAGTATTTATGGGCTCTTTTATGACCTTTTGTGCTACCATCTAACCTGGAAGTCCACAGTCACAACAAGGAGAAAGGAAATAAGCATTTATTAATTGCCTATTTGTGCCAGGACTGTACAGAGCACATTCCAAATGTTATTTCCTTTAATCCTCACAACAGCCCTGGCAGGTAGCTGCTGTTGTTAGCCCCTTTTTACAGTTTAGGAAACTGAAGGAGACAGAGGTGAAGGGACTTTCCCCGAGGTCCCACTAGGGCACTAGTAAGTGTCTGAGGCTGAATTTGAACTCATATCTTCCTAATTCCATGGCTCAGAATGAAGAAGGACAGGGCAAAACTTTCTGCCGAAAGTGGGATTTAAGGTGAATCTTGAAGGAGATCAGGGTCACCCTTACCTTCTACATAAAACCTTTCCTCATCCTTCAGATTACTAATCCTCCCCCTCTAATGAGATATCTTAGCACAGTGCTTGGCTTAATGCTTAATAAATGCTTGTTCCCTCCTTCTCTCATCTTCAACTACGCTGTATTTATTCACTTTATATTTATTTTTTGTAAGTATTGATACAGCATATGTATAGTATGTTTCGTTTCCCTGTTGGAACATAAACTCCCAAAGAATAGAGATTACTGGGGTGGCTAGGTGGCGCAGTGAATAGAGTTCTAATCTAAACACTTACTAGCCCTGTGACCTTGGGCAAGTCACTTAGCCCCAGTTGTCCTGCCCTCCCCCTCCAAAACAAACAAACAAACAAAAAAAGAATAGCGATTACTTCATTCTTTCTGTTATATCCTGCCACATAGTTCACGTTAAATAGATACTGATCAGTTGATTGGCCGCTATGTCATCTACTAAAATCTTCAGGTCTTTTTCAGTGAACTCATGACGTGACGTTGCTTTATTTCTACCATAGCTCTTTCAAAGAGCTAGACATAATTATTTTGATTTGATGGTGAGTCTGTTGAGTTAATCTTGTGGAATCCATTATCTGCTATTCGAAAAGTTAAACCGATCCATTAAACTGTCCTGTCATCTGATTATTTAGGTAGTCTAAGCTAGGCCAAAGGTCTAAGTTTTCCCTTATAACAAAATTACATTTTAAACATAGAAGTTGTTATAGGCTTGTTCTAAGATTTAGAACCTGAGTTTACTGTATCTATTCCACTGCCTTTATTTTGACAGATGAGAAAATTTAGGCAAAAAGGGAAATGACTTGCCCAGTGTCATATAGTTAATAAGTTTTGGAGATGAATTTCAAATATATAGCCAAGCTATCTTATAGACTTTCACATCTTTTCCTCACTATGACCTATATATAAAATATAGGAACTTGGATCGCCAGATTTATATCTATACTCCTGCTCTGCCCCTTCCCCCAGCCCCATTGCCAGAGAGCCAGCCCTGTATTTCCACATAACTCTTAGATGTGTCATAGGTGAATCAAATTGAATACATTGTCGGAAATATAGGTAAACTACATCTGTGGATCATTTGGTCTAAACCCATCGTTTGATTTACCAGTTATTAGACCTTGCGGGGGGTGGGGGAGGAAGGGATAGGTCAAGAATAGTATGATTTATTCTTTTTGAGTCTCTCCCTATTTCACCCAGACTATATAGCTGGCCAATCATAGCCAAGTCCCAATCCCATAACTGATTGACATGTAAATTCTCAACTCTTCTGTTTCTGACCTTGGGCAATTTGCTGCTCCTCAGGTAGCCCAGTGGCCTCCTGCTTCGCAGGCCTTACCATACTTGTTTCATATATTACATCTGATTGGTGGATATAATTCAGATGCCTGATTGATTTTAGTTATACTCTGGTTCAGCACTTCCTAGCTCAAGTGATCCATAAGCCTCCTTAATAGCAAGGATTATATCTGTATTCCGCCACGACCAACGTATTATTGTATCTTGTTCTTCGTGAAGCCATGCTAACTTTTTGTTTTGACCACTTCTTCCTTTTTTATAGATATTTACAGACCATTACTTTAATAATATCTTCTAGCATATTGCCAGGAATCAAAATCAAGTTCCCTGTCCTGCAGTTTTCAGACTCTGTTTCCTTTTAATGAAACATTCCTCTGTAATATTGTGATGTTTTTGTGAAAGGGAAGTTGGTCCTAGTATGTTAATGGATACCCATATAGTAGATGTTTCCAGGTTCCCTGGGTAAGGATTGTGAGCCAGGAGAGTGAGACAATTCTGTAAAGGGTAATTGGGCTCTTTGTGTCATGAGTCACTCACAAGGGTCCCATGCCTAAAATTCCATTCATCATTTTGTCCTCACTTCTGGTGCTCCCTCTACCTTCTGTATTTTTCTAAGTGGTGCCACTTAATTTTTAGTTTTGGAGTCATTTTGGACTCTTCCTTTGGCTTTATCCCCTATATCATATTAGTTGTTAAGAGCTATCATTGCTACTTGTGCAATAACCCTCAAATTGTGCCTCTCATGTTTATTCCCTTTTCAGCAATCCTAGTTTAGATCAATATATCTTACTTACGTGATTTACTAACCTTTTAGGTCATCACATTTTTGTCAACTCAACCTTAACAAATTGACTAGATCTCTGAGAGTCCCCAAGTCAGTGTCTGTCAGTGGCAGGACTTGAACCCAGGTCTTCCTGGCTTTAAGGTCAGCTCTCTATCCACTATCCTGCCTGCCAAATATTGGATGTCCCCAAAGTCTTAGTCCATTGAAGCCTTAATAGTTTAAAACTGCAGCAAGATAAGACTTTAGGCATAATCTTTATCATTTAAATTCTTGACTAACCATTATCATATTCTAAAATCTGATTCTAATCTTGTTTGTCCAGCCTTATCTCATGGTTCTCAATACTCCATGTGTCCCTACTCCATTTTCACTTGTTGAATTCCCTTCCAGGCTCTGTTCATATGTCATCTAGTCTAGAAAGCTTTCTTCTTTACCTGAATTCCCTGATAAAAGTTATTTTCCTACTTTGAGGTTCTTAACACTTTTTTTCATTCTTTGTCTTTGATGTCCCCTAGCCATGTGACCTTAGGCAAATCATTTTACTTTAATTTCCTTGTAAAAAAGAACAAATCATAATATTCTTGACCTATCCTTCCTCCCTGTCCCCCGGGCTAATAAACCGGTAAATGAAATGATAGGCTTAGACCAAATGATCCATAGATAGAGTTTGCTTATATTTCCTACAAGTATTCAATTTGATTTGCCTGTGAGACATCCAACAGTTACATAAAATGAGGGAGCTGGGCTCAATGGCCTCTGAGGTCTCTTGTAGCACTACATCTCTGATTCTATGAGCCTATCATTCTATTTTATTCTCCTTTTTCCCTAAGAAAGGGAGTTACTGAATCCCAACTACATAGAACAAATCTCCTTAATAAAAGAATTTGTTCTATAAAACTTGGACTCAGTCAAAGGGCCACATTTGAGGACCTAAAGGGCCACATGGGGCATCAAGGCTGCAGGTTCTCCACCCCTGCGCTAGACACTTAAAATATTTTTTTGGAGTGAGTTTAAATGAATTCATTTTATGTATTTGTGTTTGTAGAGAGAGAAAAAGGAGTTATCTGAAAGAAAAAAAAGTTTTAGCTCTGACCACTAGTTATAAGATAAACATCATTAAAATCGTGTCTAGGTAAAATGCAACCTCCTTGAAGGCAGCATTATTTTCCATTTTATTTTTGTATCCTTAGTGCTTACCACAGTGCTTTAAATATATTGTCCATCCTGCACATGTTTTGTTGATTTGAATTGTAGATTCTAGCTCACTGGATCTAAGCCTTTCTTGCAGTCCACTCCTTTTCCTATCTCTCTCAGGCTCAGTTTCCTCATCTGTAAAAATGAGTGAGTTGGATTAGATAGCTTCTGATCTCTCTTTCAGCTTTAGATATCTGATCTTATAATTCTGTGACTCCTACACACACCCAGAAATTGACTCTCAACAAACTTAGTGGTCTTGATTAATGGATAACTGTTACTTTGTATGGTTCAGAAGAAATGGATATTATCTCTAAACTTCATATTTAACGGAACCATAAAGGTGTTTGATAATTCTCAGTAAGCATCTCTTGTTGAACAAACAAGCTATCGTACCACAACTTGAAACCAGCTACTATTACGTTTTGGGTTTTTCATCGATATAGACGGTACTGTACTGGTAAATAGGGCAGGTAGAATGGTGCATGTGATGCTGATCTTGGAGTCAAAAAGACTCATCTTCCTGAGTTCAAATCTGGCCCCAGATAACTTACTAGCTATGGAACCCTGGGCAAATCATTTATCCCTGTTTGCCTCATTTTCCTCATTTGTAACAAAAATGAGCTAGAGAAGGAAATGGCAACTAAATGGGGGTCATGAAAAGTTGGACACTACTGAAGAATGACTGAACACATATAGTACTGATAGTACTGACTTTCTGGGGAGAAAGGAATTGTTAACATTTTCTCTGTTACTTTTAAAAGTCTAGAGTCTAGACAATCAGCAAACAATACATTGAGTACTGATCTGTAGTTGCTGATTTCCAAAGTGTAAATGTCCACATTTAAAATTTAACTACCAGCTCTCATGAGCCAGTTTGAGCTGGCTCCAACACACTCCTGGATCATAGATCTCTTGGGTCTTCATTACGGTTAGAGACCTCCAGGCTTTCACATTGCTTAGGAATAATTGACCTTTAATGCTTTAAAATTGGCAAAATGTTTCGTAGACATTATTTCACTTGGCCTTCACAACATAGCAGGTCTTGCCATTCCTGTTTTATAGATGAAGCAATTGTGGTTCAGAAATGCTAAGTAACTTTTCAGGGTCATACATTAAGTGTCAAAGGCAGAATTTGAACCAAAGTCTTCCTAATTCGAAATTTAGCACTCTATTTACTTTGCTACTATGCCAGATACTTGGTACCGAGTCAAGTCAATTCAACAAATGTTTTTTAAGTGCTTACTATGTTCCAAGCACTGTTCTTGTGATACAGAGAAAGGCAAAAAGACAATCCCTGACCTTGAGGAGTGTACATTCTAACATAGGAGACAACAATAATTAAGCACATACAAGATCTTCTATCTCTCTCTCTACATAGGGTACATATTTATGCAAACACATATATACATATATGTATATACATATGAAAACATGCACACACATGCATGTACATAGATATACGTATATATGTGTTTGCATAAATATGTACCATATATGGAGAGAGAGAGAGAGAGAGAGAGAGTGAGAGAGGGAGAGAGAGAGAGAGAGAAAGAAGACACTACAGAATTAATAAAGCATTGAAGTGAAAAACTGTCAGCCCATCATGGAAATGGCTTAATTACAAATTCAACTGCTTACAAAGAGAATACTAGCACTGTATGTCTGCAAATCCTCTTTTGTTTATAGCAGACATGGAAGGGCCTTCTTCTTCTTTTGTATCCACGATTTATGTTTTGGAAGCTTGCTCAACTTCTACAAATCTCAGCTCTTTTTTAATTCTTTTTTTCCCCCACGTTGAAATTGCGCTGGGCTTACCTTAATTGCTCCATTGACAATGGCCCAGGGTTTGCCTTCTATTCTACATTATACAAAAAAAAAAAAAAGACAGATGAGCCGTAATAGCCAGAGCAATCCTGAACACAAACAATATCAGGCCCCTGAAGACAAAGGAAGAGTAGCTGGAGTTCACTGGGAGTGAGGCACGTATTTCTACTGGTTCTTGGCACCATGTTCTTCAAATGAGGCTATTTCTAGAATGTGTCTTTCTCTTCTTTAGGAATAGTGAAGAGCAAGAACAGCATCACCAGCCTCTAAAAATATTTTCCAGTGAATAAAGTGTAGCGAAAACATGTTTGTTAGCACTCTCATGAGAGATACTATACAAACACTGCCATTGAAGGCATCCTTTCAGTCAGTGAGAGCCGTCTTCCAAAGGTTACTTATCTGTCTTTTTAAGAAACTAGGTTTGACCTAAATCAGGTCGTTGTGTCACAAGGTGTTGTGTCTCTAGCTCAATCCAATCCAATTCGATTTATCAAGCATTTATCAGGTGCTATCATTGTTCAAGGCTCTCTTCAACCATTATGCTTTAGAAATACAAAGGCAAAATGGAAAACTAACCTTACCCCTCAAGGATCTTATATTCTACCTCATGAAGACAAAGTTCAGGTAGCCTGCTGTTGTGGAAAGAGTACAGTTCTAGAAGTTAGGGGATTGTTATTCAAATATGAGATCTGCTACTCGCTCCCTTTAGGAGTGTTGAGCAAGCCCCTTAACCTCTGGGCTTCAGTAATATGTAATATTAGGGGGCCAGACTAGATAACCTCTGAGGTATCTTTCAGCTCTAAATGTAACATCCCAGGTTACCTGAAAGAACTATATAAATGATGACTGTTATTGTTACTTGTACACATGATAATTTAAGGAGAAAGGAGAAAACATTAAGAGCTTGCAGGAGATCAGGGAAAACTTCCTGTAGGAGGTGGCACTTGAAATAAGTCTTGAAGGAACCCAGGAATCTAAATTAGAAGTGAGGAGAAAGTGCATTTGGGGGAGGGAAGAGTCTTTGCAGAGTCTGCTCGGTTAAACCATGGAGTTTAGGAATTAGAGTAATATACAATAAACCTGGAAATGTAGGCTATAGCCATTTGGGAAGGACTAAACGGATTGTGGGATTACTTAGTCCAAAGAATGAAAAATTCAGGATGTTAGAGTGGTAGAAAAAATTGCAGAAAAATTTTGAAGACAATGAATACTTGATCATATAAATCACTAATGTCATAGTAAAATACATGATATTAGAAGAGTATTCTTCAAAGAATTGGCAACAACATAGATAGCCATCCATTGGGGGGAATGTTGAAATAGATTGTGGTACATGAATATAATGGAATATTATTGTCTTATGTCTGTATACGTGCATATATACATAGCAAGTAATGAATATGAAGAATTCAGAGAAGTATGGGAAGACTTGCATGAATTGATTCAGATTGAAGTAAGCAGAACAAGAAAAACAATATACATGATATATACTACACACTACAATATATAGTATACACTATACACAATATACATTACACACAATATAAAAATGATATGCAACATATTCGTTACTACTAGATAAATGAAAAGAACAAAACCCCCTGAAATTGAACATTGTATAATTATAATGATGAAGCTTGATCTTGGAGAAAAGATGAGGGAATTCACTACCTTTCCTTCTTTGTAGAGGTAGGGAGGGGAGAACTATAGATGTGGAATATTAAGAATATTAAGTCGTAAAGGACTCACAAAAGAAACGTCAGATTTAGATTGATCGACCCCAGCTTGACTAAAGAGAAAACAATAAGTAGTTTTTGACATTAATTGTGCATATTTGACAGAAAACTCTGGTTTATAACAGGGTTAGGGAAAAGACTGGCAAATGAGCCCAGTCACACTTTATAAGCATACAAAGCAAGCTGAGTTGATGCAACGTAGACTTTGAAGCATTCATAGATTTTCTGTAATTGAGTCTGCTCATGCTCTGAAGTCCAGGTGGGGATTATACCAACTGGCCATGCTATACCTGCTAATAATGACTGGGCTCACTGATCAGTCACCTCTCCAAATAATAAAGAACACACTTTGGTTCTTTTTTTCTGTTTGTCTCTCTGTCTCTTTCTCTGTCTCTGTCTTTCTGTCCCTCTCTTTCAATAATTTTTAATTTTTATTGATATATTTTGTTTCTATATAATTTCTCCTTCAAAATATATGCTCTCCTATACACAAATAACTATCTCTTATATTAATTTAAAGAGGGGGAAAAAAACTAGGAAATCAGCACATAAATCAAGCTAGATTCTTGGAATTTAACATTAGTTACTGAGTTAGTATTTTGGCTTAAAGGACATTCTGCTTACTGATTAGTATAGTCAATAAGAATCCTCCTCCTCTCTCTTCTTTCTACCTTAAAAGTTTGAGATCTAGGAGCAATATGTTCCTTGCTCCTGACTTGTGGGCCACTAGGAAGTAGCTTTTGAGAAACAATACTCCTTGGTCTCAGGATATTAGGGCAGCTAGGGACCTTTGGAGCATGGGGGCAGAAGAGAGGGTCCTCTGAAACACTCCTCATTATTCTACAGCAATTGGGAAAGATGAATTGAGTGGTCACTTACTTCATCCCCGTTTCTGGCAGTACATTTAAGGGTGTCAAATAAAAAGAAAGTGACTGGTGTTTCTCTTGGATCTGATTGGCCTGTACTTGGTGATGAGGAGGCATTTAGTGCATCAGTGGGTGAGAAACAGTGTTGTGGTGAGAATAAATTCTGGGGCTAGACTGACTGAAGTTTGGAGATTTAGAATATCCATGATACTACAGATATTTGGCCCCAGATTTTCTTGCCTTTGATTTTCATTGGAATATGTAAAATTAGTTGGGGGTGCCTGTGTTAGTATCAACCTGTGGTCTGTGCCATTCTGGAGCACACAAATAATGTGCTCTAGAATTGAGAAAATCAATGGTGATAGTGAGAGCTATGGTCAGATCCAGACTATCCATAGTTGTCTGAATTGTTCTGACTTTAGATTTTCATATACTAGACTGGGGTGCTTAGTGTTTGGCATGGGCCATGAGTAAGCGATATCCCTGAAACAATAGAGGACCCCACAGGGCTGTTTCCCAGGTTCTTATGGTCACTCTTATCAAATGACTTTGTTCTTGAACTAGTAAATCTCAGGATTATTGTCTTGAAAGCTGGAAGAGACTTTAAAGATCATGCAGTCCAGCCATCCACTCCCTAATTTCACAAAGGAGCAGCTTGGATCCCAAAGAGGTAAAGTGCTTTGCCCAAGGTCATATAGGTAATTGGTAGCAGAGCTTAGATTCAAACCCAATTCCTTTGACTCTAATCCAGTGCTCTTGCTATTATACTATAGGCATATTGCAAATCACTCTCCTACTTATACTCCACAAGTCTAGACAAACAACCCTACTTCTCATTCCCTTTCCTTTGCATTCCATTCCTAGCCTCACCATTCAAGTACAAAAAGCCAATTGCCATCAGCTATTTATAAAGAGAAGCAGAGTAGAGATTCACCTATCCTTGCTCTCTCATCGCTGTTCTTTTCTTGTTTAACTTTCATACCACTTTTTCCTCATCTCTTCATCTTTTGCCTTCTTTTCTTAGGCAGAATGGGCGCATCCCAGAGCCAGGCACTGTGATTTGATGGGGTTAAAAGGCCCTTGTGAAGTGAGCTCAAAGACCCTTACTACGTGCCAGGTGCTACGTTGCCCACTGGAGATTCAAAAAGAGGAAGAAGGCAGTCCCTCCTCTCAAGGAGCTTATGGTCTAATGGGAGAAGATAACATAGAAACCAATATATATACAACACAGCAACATACAGAATTAATAGGACACAATAAACAGGGAAGACCCTAGAATTCAGAAGAGTTGGGAAAGGTTTCCTGTAATAGATGGAACACACAACTGCCTCTGGAGGCAGGCTGTATACATCATTTATAGTTTGTCCTTCATTCCTACGGGGTGGCAGTGGCAGACAGAAGTAACCAAGTACAGAGGGAAGAAGGTAGGGCCCATCTATCTCCCGGCTGCTGTTGAAGCTGCAATCTGTGTTCTCTAAAGAGATTATCTCATCATATTTTGTCTTGAAAGATAGCATGATATCAGTAGAGGTTTTCAACTCCTGCCTCTGACACATACGGATTGTGTGATCTTGGGAAAGTCATTTAAACTCTTGGTATTCTTGGCAACCCCCCCAAGACTACAGGTTACAGAGAAGGTGCCAACATGCTTTGTCAGAGGAAGTTTCCTTACCTCAGAGCTCCCCTACTAATGAAATCATTGGCACAATCCCTTTCCCTGGCCTTATTTTGCCATAGTGATTGTTAGGATGATTTGGATCTCTTATCTTTGTCTTGGCATAGGTTGTCCGCCATCCTGGGGAATGCATTCCTTTCTCCCCTGTTCATCTAGCTCTGCTCCCATGCTGCCTTGTTTGGCAAGCCTTTCCTGGTCTCTCTAGTTGTTGGTATTATCTCTTGCCTCCCACAAATGATCACATATGTTATATATTTATGTTTTTTTATGTGTTGTCTTTCCCTATTGGAATTTAAACTTCAGGACAGAGACTGGCTTCCCTTTTGCTTATATTTGTGTTCCTAGTGCTTAGCACAATACCTGGCACAGTAAGTGCATAATGTAACTCAACGTATATTCTTCTCTCTCTCTCTCTCTCTCTCTCTTTCTCTCTCTCTCTCCCCCCCCCTCCCTGGAACTGAAGGTAAATCCACTAGTCAGATCTTAATACAGGTTACTTTCCTCTTTCCCTTTGTGGGAAAGTATATAAGTAGGATTTTTTTTTTGTCTTTTTTGGAGGGGGGAAGGTAGGGCAATTGGGGTTAAATGACTTGCCCAAGGTCACACTGCTATTTAAGTTAAGTGTCTTAGGATGGATTCATGAGTAGGATTTTTAATAAATGCTTCTTTATCTATTTATATTCCTTTAGAACAGGGGTGAGGAACCTGCAGCCTCAACGCCATATATGACCTTCTAGGGCCTTGGGTGTGACTTTTTGACTGAGTCTAAATTTTACAGAATAAATCCTTTTATTAAGGGGATTGGTCCTGTGAAGTATGGATTCAGTTAGAGGGCTGCACTTGAGGACCTAGAGGGCCATATGAAGTCTCGAGGCCACAGGTTCCTCACCCCTACTTTGGAAAAATCTAAAATCTTTAAAGGCAAAGTTTGTTTTGTGTATTGAATTCCCAGTGCCTAGCACAGTACTTTGCCTGTTGTCAATATTTAATAAATGCTCCTGAGATTGGATAGGGATGTCCAGAAGGGGGAGAATTTTTTCTTCATATTCATACTTAGACATTCCTACTCACACTACATTAGTACACATAAACACACACAAACACATTGAATCACATTTTGTTCACATATGCACGTAAGCTTTAAGATGTAACACTTCCCCTGGTAACTCTCTTCAGACCATAAGACATGAGATAATTTTAGGTAACACTTGTGGATTGAGAGGAGGGGGATATTTCTTTTATCTTGGAAAACATTAAAAAGTCTTTCCCTAAGATTTAAACAAAAAAAAATGGAGTTTCAGTTGCCAAAATGTGTTCAGATAGTCCCTTCTGGAAAGAAATGGGAGACATGGAATTTAATCAAATTTTATAATCTTAGAGAATTATTGACTCTTTAAAAATATGCAAGTTTACAGGGATTTACTGTGACAACACAGCACAAACCCAAGCCCTGACCATGTGCTCATACAAAGAAATAAGAACACAGGAAAGGAGAATACAGACTCAATTTCCTATGCTGTCAGACCAAATTAAAAAAAAAATGAAGCAAGACATTTTTGCTGAAATACACAATCACAAATAGAAAAATAATTCAACGCCTACTTCTTGGTCTCCCAGCAATTCACAAGGTCTTATCATAGAACTTCCTCCCACTCTCCCCACCTCCACTTTCTTCTTCTATCTGTCTGAGATGAGATCTGTAATCTAGGTAAAGAGGAGAGGTGACCTCATTACCAGCACTTACTAATAGGGAAGTCATTTTTCTCTCTAACTAAATAACTTAAAAAACCAGAGATTTGCTAAAAGTGATGAAATGCAGGGCCCCTAATGCCAAGAAAGGGTGAGATCAACCAGGTTTTTGTGTGAACATCTCCCGTAAGTGTTCAGGCTTTTGGGGTTCAGCCAAACCCAAAACATGTTCTCCATTCTGTTGTATTTGTACATTCTACTTGCCCCTATTAAAGTATCTCAATATGCTCTGAAAATGAGGAGCTAAAGCAAAGGGATGGGATGGAAAGGAGAATGCTTACTTAGTCTGCTAATCTTTATATAATAACAATCAGTGGGAGAGCTGGAAGTCATGGAGACTCCCACAGAAGGAAAGAGCAAAGACATCCAAGGCAGGTCGTGACTAATGAGCTTGCCTTCAGTTTCAGGGACATAAAGATACAGCTCCTATTGCTGGATATTCTGAAACTGGTTTTCCTGAAGTAAGGCATCTGCATATTAATGTCAGTATATTAGCAAGTGTATTTTAATGGATCAGTTGTCTGATCAGTTATTTATCAACTTGCATATTCAGCACTCAGAAAAGAGGCTGACACTTAGTAGGGTAGTTGATTACTCGATTGACAGTGTTGATGAATGCCCCAAATAGTCATTTCCAGATTCATCTACTTCCAAGGAGATCCCTCTCAGCTCTTGGGTTTCCTATCCTAGTTTCCATCTGTTGTTTCCCCTCAATTTTATCCTTGCCTCTCCTGTCTCTGTGTATTCCTGCAGGCATAGGAACCACTTTATCTTCACCTGTTGAAATCCTTTTCTCCTTTCAGTATTAAGTTCAGAGTCTGCCTATTCCTCTTCTTCCAAGCTTCTTCCTCAGATTTTTCCTAGAACAACTGGAATCTTTCCTTTGCTTCTATAATGCTCTTCCTGTGATATTTGTTTGCATACACTCTTCCCCCCAGATAGATTGTAAGTGCCTAAAGGGAAAGATCTGTGTTGTTTTTATGTCTGTGTCCCCAATGCTTAGAGAGTGAAGGTAAAGCCTTTGGGATATTGTGTGGCCAGGGGAATGATAGTAGCAAGTAGAATTTTAACAATCTTTATTATAATCTAACAAAATTGTTGTTATTGAATCCTTTCAGTCCCATAGTCCAGACTGCTTTTGGATCTTTCTGGCCAGAGATAATGAACTGGTTTGTCATTTCCTTCTCCAGCTCATTTCACAGATGAGGGAACTGAGGTAAATAGGGTTAAGTGACTTGCCCAGATTAGCAAAAGAGAAAGTAGAATATTAACTCTATTTTAGAAAAAGTAATTGAACAAGCCATCAACGAAAAAATCATCATATAGACTATTTGGAAAAATAGGTAAAGAAGGAGTCCTACCAAATTCCTTTTAAGACATAAATATAGTGCTGATATCTAAACCAGGAAGAATAAGAACACAGAGAAAACTATAGACCCAATTTCCCTAGTGAATATTGATTCAAAAATTTTGAATAAAATACTAGCAAGGAGATTAAAGCAACATAGCACAAAGATTAGACACTATGACCAGATAGGATTTATACCAGGTTCAATATTATTAAAACCATCAATGTAATTTATCATATCAATAACAAAACAACAAAAATCAGATGATTATGTCAATAGATGCAGAAAAAGCTTTTGACAAAATACAACACCCATTCCTATTAAAAACACTGGAAAGCACAAAAATAAATGGAGCTGTCCTTAAAATGATAAATCGTTTCTCTCTATAAATCCGTCAGCATGCAGTATCTGTAGTGGAGGTAAGCTAATACCCTCCCCAATAAGATTAGGACTGAAGCAAGGATGTCCATTTTCACCACTATTATTCAGTATTATACTAGAAATGCTAGATAAAGCAATAAGAGAAGAAAAAGGAATTGAAGGAATTAGAACAGATAAGGAGTGAAAACAACAAGCAAAACTATCACTCTTTACAGATGATATGACTACTAAAACACTAGTTGAGACAATTAACAACTTAGCAAATTTACAGGATATAAAATGAACACACGATAAATCATCAGCATTTCTATATATCCCCAACCAAATCCAGCAAGAAGATATAGAAAGAGAAATTCCATTTCAAATAACTGCAGATAATATAAAATATTTGGGAGTCCCCCTGCCAAGAGAAACCCAAGAACTATGTGAACACAATTACAAAACAAGTTTCACACAAATAAAGACAGATCTAAACAATTGGAGAAATGTTAATTTCTTATTGGATAGGCCAAGCCAATATAATAAAAATGACAATTCTTCTTAAGTTAATTTAGGGTCATACCAATTGAACTACCACAAAATTATTATATAAATTTAGAAAATATAATAACAGAATTCATCTGGAAGAAGGAAAGGTTAAGAATATCAAGGGAATCATTGAAAAAAAAATGTGAAGGAAGGTGGTCTAGCAGTTCCAAATTTCAAGTTACATTACAAAGCAATCTAGTACCACCTAGGAAATAGAGTGGTGGATCAGTGGAATAGATTAGGCATATAATATACAGTAACAAATGACCACAATAATCTAATGTTTAATAAACCCAAAGATCCAACGTTTTGGAACAAGAAATCACTATTTGGCAAAAATTGCCGAAAAAATTGGAAAGCAATTTGGCATAGGTACAGACCAACATCTTACAATGAATACCAAGATAAAGTAAAAATGGGTTAAATGATTCAAACATAAAGCATGATATCATAAGCAAATTAGGGGAGCATGGAGCATTTTACCTGTCAGATTTATGGATAGAGGAAGAATTTATGACCAATCAAGGGATAGAAAAGATCCTGGGAACTAAAATGGATAATTTTCAAGACATGAAATTAAAAGTTTTTGAATGAGCAAAACTAATATAGACAACAGAAGAAAAACAGGAAAGTGAGGGGAAAATTTACAGCAAGTTTCTCTGATAAAGGCCTCATTTCTCAAATATATAGGGAATTGAACCAAGTTTGTAAAAAATATTATCCATTCTCCAGTTGGTAAGTGTTCAAAGGATAGAAACGGGCAATTTTCAGATGAAGAGATCAAAGCTATCTATAATGATATGAAAAAAATGCTCAAAAATCATTATTGATTTAAAGAAATGTGAATAAAAACAATTTTGAGGTACTATCTCAAACCTATCAGATTGGCTAATATAACAGAAAAGGAAAATGACAAAAGTTGGAGGGGTTGTGGAAAAATTGGAACACAAATGCATTATTGGTGGAGTTGTGAACTGATCCAACCATTCTGGAGAACAATCTGGAATAAAATTTTTGCATACCCTTTGACCCCGCAATGCCTTTACTAGGTTTGTATCCCAAAAAGATTAAAGAAAAAACAATCTATATGTACAAAAATATTTACGACAGTTCTTTTTGTGGGGGCAAAGAATTAGAAATTGAGGGGGATGCCCATCGGTTGTGGAATGGCTGAACAAATTTTGGTATATGGTTGTGATGGAATACTATTGTGCAATAAGAAATGATGTACAGATGGTTTCAAAAAAATCTGAGAAGATTTATATCAACTGATGCAAAGTGAAATGTGCAGAAATGAGAAAATATTACACATGGTAACAAAAATCAATTTGTAATGATAATCAACTATGGACAACTTAGCTATTCTGATCATTGTAATGATCCAAGACATTTCTGAAGAACTTATGATGAAAAATGCTATCCACGTCTGTAGAAAGAACTAATGGAATCTGAGCATAGAATGAAGCATATTTTTTTCACTTCATTTTTCTTGCTTTTTGTTTGACAGTGTGGCTAAAAAGGAAATGTTTTGCATGATTTCACTTATATAAGTGATCTCAAAATTGTTGCCTTCTCAATGGGTGGAGGTGTGATAGGAAGAAGAGAATTAGGAACTCAAAAGTTAATAAATGAATGATAAAAATGAATAAATGATAAAATTAAAAAATAAATATGTAAGGGGTGCTACAGATGTGAAATGTTTCATATACTCTCAGATGATGTCACTGTATTAATAGTATTACTCAGTTGGTTTACTTTGTTCCAAGACACTTCTCATGGAGTGGGAGTAATCTGCAAATATCTGTAAGGTAAGAACAAAACCCTAAATTTTGTTTTCAAAAACAAAATCACTCAAGCTTTTTTAAAAGCACATCTTTATAAATTTTATTTTTTGTTTGCCAAAGAAACTTTATTAAAAAACCAATTGAACATATTCTTGGCACAGATCATCTTGAAAGTTTTCCTCTTGGTTGGAATCCTTTGTTTTTAACTCTTGGTGTGGTCAGAATTTAATATTACCTTACCATAGCTGCTTAAAAGTTCTTTTGTGTTTTTGTGACTGTTGTAGATTTTTTTGGATGTTTATATTAATATCCTTATTTAACATACCATAATAATTTATGAAAGGAAATTATATTGGTTATTTCTGTAGTAGTATGATGCTTAAAAAAAACAAGCCATACAACAGGAGTTGCAGAAGATGAGAGGTCAGGTATTTGGTTGAGATTAGCATTATTGGAGAGAATATTCTTATTGATGAGATTACAGAACTCCCTGCAGAGAATCAGGGTCTTGCACAAGGATTATTATGTAATCAATGTCTATTGTATTGAAGTCAGTTGCGGGGGCGGGGAGGGATGGATGGAGGGAGGCGAAAGGAAATATGACCTGTACGTAGTTAAATATAATACAAATTAGACTTTAAGGGCATATGTTTGTTGTTCAGTCCTTTCAGTTGTGTCCAAGTCTATGTCTCAGTTTGGGGCTTTCTTGGCAAGGATTCTGGAGTGGTTTGCCATTTTCTTCTGTGGCCCATTTTACAGATGAGGAAACTGAGGCAAACAGGGTTAAAAACCTTGTTGGTGTCACAGAGCTACTAAGTGTCTGAGGCCAGATTTTAACCCAGGTCTTCCTGACTCTAGACCTGATGCTCTTTTCCACTGCATCACATAAGAAAAAGATAAAATGCTATGAGATCAGTTTAAGGAGAAATAAGCTCCTTTTACTTCTTGCTTGTATCTGTGTTCCCAGCACTTAGCACAGTGCTTGGCATATATAGTAAATGCCAAATAAATGCTAGCTGCCTGACCATTACAGACGGGTATCTTCTCTGCAATTTATAGTCTCAGAGAGTTGTCTTGGAAAAGATTAGGAAAGGCCTGATAAAATAGGTGACCCCTGAACTGAATTAAATCTTGAATGGAAATAGGGATTACAGGAGACAGAGGTAAAGAGGGAGAACATCTGTCCTGGACAAAACCATAAAATTTGCCATTCATATCTTTCCATAGACTAATTTGAAAGGGGCCCTAAGTAATATGCACCTGGGCGCTGGTAACCAAATAAAAGAGAGTATTTTCTCCACGTAAGTTAAAAAAAACCCCAAACCAAATAATAGAAGCACTAATGGGGGATCTGTCAACAAGCATCAGAAGAAACAGAATGCAAGATGGGCAGCTCAGTCTTGCCTTAGCCAGGGCTCAGTGTGAGGCAATGGCGCCCTGGGTTTAGATGCCACTGAAAGCTGCAGGCAGTGCATCTGAGGTATTTTGACCTTCTCAGACATTTTGATAAAATACTTCCCAAGAGATTGATAAGAATACTTGGTTATTGTAGCCTCAGAGGTAAAAGCCTGACCAGAGCCTAAAAAGACTGGACTAGAGAGAAAGGAGAGAATGGGAGCAATGTGTCCAGTTGTCAATGCAGAATGAGGTTAATAGTGGAATGCCCTGGGGAGCTGTACCAGAAAGGATGTGTTGTTGAATGTATTTATTAACCATTTATAAAATGAGGTGAATAAAGGGGATGAAATTATCCATGGCCCCAAATTTTTAGGCTAATAGGGATTGTGAGGAATTACAAGAAAGACTTAACAAAACTAGGTAATTGGGCAGATGAAATCTGAAGCAGGCAAGTATGAGGTGCTGTACATCAGAAGGAACAATTTAAGCTAATCATACACAGTGATGGGTAGTGAATTAGCCATAACCTTCTAAGAACAAGATCATGAGTCCTTCTCAATGTGCAACAGTGGAAAAAATAAGTTGTATGAGGAAGAACGAGAATAATATGGACAATATTACGTTGCCATTATATAAATTGACAGCATATCTTTGTCTTGAATATCATGTTGAGTTTTGGTCACCTCATCGTAAAAATAGCCATAAGAGAAACAGATAAGAGCCACTGGAGGCCAGCTGAAATAGCGTGAAATATGGGCATTTGCTTCCTTGTGAAAGGAATATTTTTATGTAACATTTAACTCTCTGCTGTCACAGAGTTGAGAGGGATAAGAAAATTTTATATATAGATATAAATATGTATATCTATATATACATATATACATATTTTAAGCTTTTCAAAACACTGTACATGTATTATTTCATTTGATCCTCGCATGGCCATTAAGGATGAGACCCTTAACCAGAAACACTATATTGAGTAATGGAACTTTTTCTTATCCTAATATTTTTTTGAATATATACTATGCTATGGCATGTTAATGGTAAAGAAAACACAGATATCCTGGGTCATAATTTCAATTGACACTTTATCAACTCTCTTATTTTATTTTATTTATCATATTTTCAATTAAGAAAATTCCTTTCTCATACAGTGATCAGACATTTATGGAGATGATAAATTTGAGTGATATAGCCTCCCTGAATTGGGATGGCTCTAAAATGTATTTGAGCTTCCTCATTCTTTGTTCAGGCAGTGAGATTTTATCTGGCTCCATACATGTATATATTCGGCTAGCTTTTAAGGGAATAAACCATAGGATCACCCAGACTGTTTGCTTCCTTTAACCAAACTTTCAGGTTGACACCACATACTACCTATGTGACCATGGACAACTTACTTGTTTTCTCAGTACCTTCATAGCAACTCTCTGCTAAGATAAATTGAAGATATGTGGTAAAGTTTCTACATTGGGAGTTCTACCCACTGATGAAATCATAGGTCGACTTCTCTAAGAAGCATGGCAATTCTTTGTAAGTTAGGATCCGGAGTGTGAATGTGGTTTTATGTTTGTGTATATATATGTATGTGCTTGTATGTGTGAGGTTTTATTTGTGAGCATATATAGAAAGGATCAAGAAATTTCATTCCAAAGTAGAGTGACCAGAGAGAACTTTTATAAGTTGGATAAAATGGCAGTCTATTTCAATTCTAATAGGAGTATGTCTAGAAAATTTCCTTTTGACTGGAACTTAAGGTGTTTAAATTTTTTTTTTAATCTTATGTATCAACATAGTGGGGATGGGAAGGGAATAAACATGCTTATACATACACATATAAAATATCTACCATGTGCAATGTACTGTATTAAGTGCTTTACAATCATTATCTCATTTAAGCATCAAAACAACCTGGGTGGTGGGTGGCTTTGTTATCCACATTTTACAGATGAGGAAATTGAAGCAAACAGAGGTTAAGTGACTTGCCCAGGGTCATTCAGCCAGTAACTGGTTGGACTTGAACTCAGGTCTTTCTGACTCCAGGCCCAGAACTCTATCTACTGCACTAATTAGCTTCCTTCAGTGAATTCAGTAATCCAGCCTTCTGTCCATTTAATGAATTAATTTGAATGTTTATATTATCATAATGAATTTTCAGTCATTCCTTCTAAGGAACCCATTAAGATCTTTTATTCATTCGTTCTCATTTACTCATTCATTCTTCTCGTGTGGTTTTTGTTAGTGTGCACTTCATTCTTCTGGTTCTCTGTCTCTGTTTCTGTCTCTGTCTCTCTTGCTTTGGATCATTTTGTAAAGGTATTTCTAGATTTTCTTTGTATTCCTTATACTTGTTTATCTTAATGGCATCTAAGATAAGGGCATTCACTGTAGCAAATAGAATGAGAGCCCCTCTAGTCTGAGGAGTTTAAAATTTAGGAGACAATTAGTTTTTCCTACCCATTTCAATTTCTTTAGTTGGCAGCAAAGGCTTCTTCAAATGAGTAATAAACTGCTATCTGCGTTAGAGAGGGGGAGGAGAAACTGCAAAAGATGTGTGTGTCCAAACAAAATTAAAATTTTCTGTACAGAGAAGTCTAGAGATGACAATGTGATCCTGAGTCCTCCAAAGTCACGTTGAAATTAGGATAATGATATAGCATTCGCAAATATAGTTTCCCAGATTTCTCTTTTGTTTAGGAAAGGTTCTGTCTCTGATGTGTGCTGAAGATGCCCCTTCTTTTTCCGGGGACCCAGGAAAGTGATTGGTAGAGCTAGGTGTTATGTGTTACCTTCAAGTCCAGGCCATAGGTGGCTCAGTGCACTAGGCCTAGACTTAGGAAGACTTGAGTTCCAATTCAACCTTTTCTCTGTCTCAGTTTCCGAGGAGCATAAATTGCGGATCACAATAGC
Organism: Pseudochirops cupreus; assembly: GCA_028627135.1. Lineage (NCBI taxonomy): Eukaryota > Metazoa > Chordata > Mammalia > Diprotodontia > Pseudocheiridae > Pseudochirops > Pseudochirops cupreus. The sequence continues at coordinate 411,681,624 of CM053582.1, forward strand.
ACCTGCTTCACATGGCTGTTGTGAAAATTGAATGAGATATTTATAAAACACTCAGTGAACATAGTAGGCACTTTCTTTTTTTTTTTTAACAATGCTTCCACTTTTGTTGGGTTTCCAGGTAGAGTTAAAAGAAGGCATGTCAGAATAAATGCTTGTTCACAGATTCTTGTGTTAGGATCTTAGAACACTGAAATTGGTTGAGGGAGATGGACTTATGGGAATGGAATGTTTTCTGATTTACACAAGATTAGCTGGCAAGGGGGCATGGGCCAAGAAGGGCCTTTATCTATGATGATAGTTAATACCAGACTGTCTGGGCCTAGATGAACACTTTATCTGTGAATTATTATTGGACAAAAGAGGACAGAATCTCTCTCTTTCTCTCTCTCTCTCTTTTTTTTTTTTTGCTTTTTTTGAAGGGGAAAGGCAGGGCAGTTGGGGTTAAGTGACTTGCCCAAGGTCACACGGCTAGTTTTGTGTGTGTGTGTGTGTGTGTGTGTGTGTGTGTGTGTGTGTGTGAAGTGTCTGAGGCTGGATTTGAACTCAGGTCCTCCTGACTCCAGGGCTGGTGCTCTATTCACTGCACCACCTAGCCACCCCTAGGACAGAATCTCTTGGCTCATTTTAGGGATGAAAGCTTAAAACGCAAGGGAATAATTGGCATGTACATGATACACTCTTATTCTCTGGAAAGCACAAAGATAATTATCTTGGGTTACTTCTCTCAAATGAGGACTTCAAGGCTTTATAAATATGATTGTTTTTTTAATCATAGAATTCTACTAATTCTTCATATGAAATGCTAGCTCAGATTCCATAGGAAAAAAGGAATAAACTTCTCGTACAAAAGATAGTAAGCAAGGGAAAAAGACTTTACTTAATATCATAATTAGGTATAAATGTTTATATGTATCTATATAAGTACATACATATATATTCATTGTATAGTAAATAATGTCAATTTCCTTACCTTCCTCCGGATGGAGAAAGATAGCACTTGCCCTTAGAAAATTCTAAAAAGCAAAGCCACATCCTTTTTTTTTTTTTTTGCTTTTTGAGGGGGGAAGGCAGAGCAATTGGGGTTAAGTGACTTGCCCAAGGTCACACTTTTATTAAGTAATTAAGTGTTTGAGACCTGAACTCAGGTCCTCCTAACTCCAGGCCTGGTGCTCTATTCACTGCACCACCTATCTGCCCCAAAATCATATCCTTACACACATAATAAAAAAAGGGTATTGAACTATTGAGACCAGGCATTATGAAAAGCATTGCACAAGATAAAATGTTGTTGGTTCTGCCATAGCATCATAGTATTTTGTACCACAATTTGCTTAATCATTCCCCTTCTGGACATTCATGTGGTTTGCATTTGTGTGTATGTGTGTGTGTCTGTGTGTGTGTGTGTGTGTGTGTGGGATTACTTATAATTCTGGTATGGAAATCCTTGAACAGAAAGCTCTTTTTGTTTGTTTTTGAAAATATTTTCATTGTATATTTCCCAAAATTGTTTCATATATTTTCCTAAATTTTTTTTTCATCACAATCCGGAATATGTAGCGGTGGGTTATTAACCTACGTGTTTGATTAATGGTACAACATGATTTCCTGACCATCCAAGATTAAGGGAGTATAAATTCTTTTCTGCACTCCAGGTGAGAGTGGACATTAACCCAGATTAATGGAGGCTACAATGAATGCTGGAGAAGCATTCCACAATGGAACAAAAGACAGATAAATTAGGCTTCTGGTGAGAGGGAAAGGTGTTGTCTCCCAATCTTCTTGTCTGAGACTTAATCTTGGAAAGGGCACTGGATCTGGAGGTGGGAAATCAGAGTTTGGATTATAGATCTGTCGCTGTGTGACAATAAGCAAGTCATTTCCTCTCTCCATCTCAGCTTTTTTATGTGTAGAATAAAAAGTGTATTCCCTGTTCCACCAGGTTGTTGAATGGCATACTACCCTTATTTCATTCATTCATTTATTTGTTCATTCATTTTTCTGTTTTGTTCTATACTTAAATAATAAGTAAAATGAACATTTCCCTATACACAGTAAAAGAGAAAAAAGATCGAACATGAAACTGAATCTCTGTTGTGTACAACCCATTTTTACTGAGAAATATATAATAAATGCAATATGAAACTTTCAAAGCTGTCCTCCTTGTCTGTGATTCTTTTTGGCCTTCATTCTCTTTTCTTTTGTGCATTTAAAACACTTCAATATTTTTATTTATTTATTTATTTTGATTTTAATTTTTTTGATAGCTACCCTGTCCCTACCTGTCATTTCTCATTCTCTCCTCCTTCTCTACTCCCTCCTTCCCCCCAATCACACAAAGAAAAGGAAAGTAGAATCTTTGTAACTAATATGTATAATGAAGCAGAATCAATCCCCACACTGGCTGTGTCTGAAAATATATTCCTTCTCGTGCATCTTGAGTCAATCACCTCTGTCAGGGGGTGGTAGAATGCTTCTTTATCTTTGGTCCTCTGGCATGGTAAGGCAATTCCATTGATCAGAATTCTTAACTCTTTCAAAGATGCTTTTATTTATAATGTTGTTAGGTTGTGCATGGCAAAAAGGGAGAATGATGCACTTGGAGCTGGGAAGAACTAGATTAAAAACCCCACCCCTGATATTAACCATATGACCTTGGGCAAGTCACTTCACTTCACTCCCCCTCAGCCTCAGTTTCCTCATCTGTAAAGCTGGGATAATGACTCCTGCATTACTTACTTGTAGGGTTGTCACGAGGATCAAATGAGAGAATATAAAGTTCTCTTTGGTAACTTTAAAGCATTTTCTAAAAGTCACCTAATATTGTTGAAAGGATAATATGACCATAGATCTAGACCTAAAATGACCTTAGGAGTCAGACAATTGAACCCCTTCATTTGACAAATAAGGAAACTGAGATCTAGAGAATTTAAGAATCTTGTCTAAGGTCACTCAAGGTAGTAAGTGGAAGAACCAGGCTTTGAACCCAGGTCATGTTACTCTAAATGAAGCACTTGGTTAAAATGTGATACAAATGTGCATTTCAACATTATGCTTTCCCTGCTTAATAGAAGTTAGAGTTACAGGGAAGCAGGATCTTGGAAATGTTCCCATGGAGAGCCTGAGATGAGGTGACTCTGGTAACTTTGTAGTCAGACCAAAATACACACACACACACACACACACACACACACACACACACACACACACAAACAAACAAAACATCACAACATAATCAGTTTGAACGACACAAGTATGTCAGATACCAGACTAGATAGGGAAAGTAACAGTCAGGGTCACCAAGAAGCCTCTGAACGTTGACTTTAAGGAGCTTTTATTTTCTTAATTTTGGGATTGTCCATTTTGAGACTGTTATGATTCATTTTTTATTCATTGAACAAGCTTTCAGCAATCTAGTGCCTACTTCACTGGGGTTTAGATATAAAAAGTTGAGATAAGATTAAATCCCGGCTCTCACGGAGCTTACAGTCTAGTAGAAGGATAAGATGCAAACACAAATAAATATAATTCTCAGTATTACATAATAAACATACAAGGGAATTCTAAAATAAATCGCTGTGTAAGATGGGGGAAATTGTTTCTGGGAGCATCAGAGAAAGCTTCATGAAGAGGTGCCATTTGAGTTAGGCTTTAAGGAATAGCTAATAATTCAAAAGGAGAAATGGGAGAGGGAGAGCAGTTCAGATATGAGGAATAGTGTGAGTTAAGACATAGAAGTGGTAAAATCTAATGTGTTATATATTCGAGGGCAGAATGTAGTCCAGTTTACCCAGGAATAGAATGGATTTTGAAGAATACCATGCAATAGGCTTGAAAGGTAGATTGGTGCCAGATTGTAGGTTGTTCTGAATGCTAGGCAAAGGAAAGTGAATTTTACTTAATGGGTACTAAGGAGTCATCGGAGATTTTTGAGCAGGAAAGTGATAATCCAACTTCTATATAAGAAATATTTATGCTCACAGCTGTATGAATGACATCAGAAGGGACAAAGAAGGGGTTTAGTTATGTGCTTTTATTGGGGGAGGTAGTAATAGTAATGAGAGCTTATACTCTGCTGACAGTAGTGGAAAAATAGAAGATGGGAGAGGTGTAACAATTGTGGAAGTAGAATTGATGCAATCTGATATTTGATTGTATGTGAGAAATATACGAGATAGAAGAGTCAAAGATAATGCCAGTGTATTGAATAGGAAAGGATGAATGGTGCCATAGATGGGAATATTGGAGTTAGAAGGAAGAGCAGATTTAAGGGGAAAGATAATGAGGAATGCAGACGAGGAATAATTACTGGAGATTTGTGACTCAGTTAAAGGGTAGAGTCTGTATGGGGGTGGGAGGCCTTGAATACCAGGCAAAGCAGTTTAAATTTTATTCTGTGGGAGACAGATAACCACTGAAGATTTTTGGATATAGAAGTGCCATGTCACCCTGTATATCTGAGAAAGATTACCCTGGCAATTCTGTAAATGATGGAATGGAAAGGGGAGAGAATGGATATTGAAAGAAGTATTCAGATACATTTTTCAGGGGGATATAATTGAAACCATGGAAGTGAATAAGATTGCAAAATGGGAGAATGTCAAAAGAGAAGAGGACCAGGAAAAGACCTTTGAGAAATACTTCCATTAAGGGGTCCAGAAGAGGTAGAAAAACTAGTGGAGAAAAAGTAGAAATAGTTAGAGAGGTCATAAGTATAAAGGTAGGGGAATGTAATGGCCTTTGAGAGCTCAGTGTTGATGAGTATGTACAAAAGAATCTTCCTGATACAGTCCCATAAGTGGACTTCAGAAAACATGCAGGCATTGTTTCCAGTGTATTCACCATTTGAAGAAGAGAAGCCTTTTGATTGACTCGAGCTGGAACTGAGAATGCCTACAGAAGGCACTAAGTGGATGATCTGGGCTCTCTGTTTCCTAATTTAAAGCAGAGATAGAGAATGCTATAAGCCTTCTAGTGAGGAAAGAGGCCTTGGGGGCTTTATTTTCCCACCTAGATTAGTGCTGTATGGCCTCTTTCCTGTTTTATGTTTATGTGGCTTGCCTAGAGTTATACTGGTATGTCTCAGGATTTTCTGATTCTAAGTTAAGCCCTTTTATTAACTACTCAGCTTTGCTTCTTCAGGTGTAGTATACAGAGTTGAAAATACTACTGAACTTTGGAAAATTGGGCCTTTATGTACGAGAAAATTATCTTTTTTTTTTACTTCACAATTCAGGATAACATAATTGTCTAAGCCAGAACCCCACGCGTCTATTTGTATTGGAGAGGAAGTTAGATACTTCTGAATTATCAGTGAAGTCCTTGGTGAAATTTAGGCCACAAGAGCACTGTTTTGTACATGATTGTTTCGGTGAACCTAATGGCATCCTGAGGGCTCCACTGAATTTCTACAACTTCCTGAAATGCCTCCCTTCTTCCTAGGGAGTGCTTTCTATCAGGAAGATGTGCTTTGATATACAAAGGCAACTCGTTATTGAAATGATACTTTATAATCCTCAAAACCTTGGAAAAATGATACTGACCCAATTGAAAGAGCTCATTTTCACTAGGTATTAGTACTGTCCTTAAGTTGCATGTTATATACTAACAGGATTAACGAGGATATGCAGTAAATGAAATGCACTATAACCGAATGCACTATATTTTTCAGATGATTTGTAATTTCCAAGGAGAGCTCATTTGGATTACGTTTATAATATTCATTTAGCAAACTCCATTAGCAATGTTTACAAGTGCTTATGGATCCAGTAAATGAGTTTGCGAATGTGCTGTGAACGAAGCTAAATGCATCCGTTTCTGGATGGTGTGTAATGCATAAACGCATTCCAATCAGGCACGATGATACAGCACACAAAATTTTAGACCTGGAGTCAAGAGATTTCCTAAAATATTTCCCAATATGACTTTGGGGTTTAGCTTCTTGATGCCCCTGTTAATTTATTTTTTTCTCTTGGGTCATAGATCTAGAGTTGGAAAGGATCTTGAAGTTGATGTAATCTAATTTTTTTATTTTACAGATGAGAAAACTGAGGGAGACAGCAGTTAAGTGACTTACTCAGGGTCACATGACTAGTGAGTGCCTGAGTCAGGATTTGAACTCAGGTCTTCCTGACTCCAGATCTAGTGCTCTATCCCTTGTGCTGCTTAGCTGCCTCTACCACCCATATACATTGCAAAAAGATGCTGATCTAGATTCTGGTTATAAATTAGTCCCCTTTGTGGAAGCTAAATTAACTCTTTCAATCCACCAGAGTAGTATACAGTGAACAATAATGTCCTAGGAGGGCAAATATGGCTTGCAAAGGTGAGCCTGCTAGCCGGGAGAAGATCTTACACTGGACCAGTCTATCTCACTGGGTAGGGTTTCTCTCAGCTTGCACCTTAAGAGAAGGGCTGTATAAATTTACTAATATAGGATAACATATTAAAGCATTGATTCAGATAATCTATTTTTTTCTAGGCTCAATTATATTGGCTAAGAATAACAGCCATAATGATGAGGGAGGAGAAGGAGGTGTGTGTGTGTGTGTGTGTGTGTGTGTGTGTGTGTGTGTGTGTGTGTGTGTGCAGGACTTGGGGTGAAGCAGGAGGCTGACTGGAACTTGTTTCTCAGTCATGGCTGGTCAGCTCTAAGAGGCAATCATGGGGTTTAGGTAGGGAGTCAAAATAATAGGCCTTTCAGGCAACACACCAGATAATTGATGTTTTCCTTGTGGCTTAACTTCAGGTGCAAAATTGGCCACAATTGAAGAATAATCAATCTTTTCCAAGGTTAGGCAGGTGTTCTGTTAGAGTGGAGGCCTTGGTTTTAGAACACACTGGGGAATCTTAGAAGATTTCTAGTGTAACTCCCCAATTTTGGGCCCAATTTTGTTCAGAGGTCCAGAACTCTGAGTCATTTTTTACTTGATTAAAAAAAAAATCATCAAAACAGTGCCATCCAGTGAGGGTATTTTCTTCCCTCCCAATCCCTTTCGAGACCAAATTGAAGTATTCTGTTATTATTTAAAATTTTTTTCTCAAGTATAGCTTTTTTCCTCCCATAGAACACAGATGCTCTTAACTCTCTAGCAGTCACCATCTGTACCTCAATTTACATTTCCCAAAACACTGTTGACATCTGTTTAAATGCCAATCTCTCCCCAACCTAGTAAGATTTTAGCTCAGAAGTGGTATCATGTGAATGATTTTTGAGTTTCAAAAAGATACTAATTTTAATTTGTAATGCCAAATGACTGTAGGTATAAGGGCTTTAATCTCAGTCTCTCTCTCTCTCTCTCTCTCTCTGTCTCTCTGTCTCTCTTCCTCTCTCTCACCTTTTTTAGAAGTGTAAATTTTTGTAGCTCTGACATTGTCGCCAGCTAGTTCACTAATATTTAAAGCGACATAATATTTCCAGATGCGTGAATTATCTAACTAAAGAAACAACCACCTGTGAGAATAATGCTTCTTCTGTGAATGTGAAATGATAATTGTATTTTGTCCATTTTTGCTTCTTACCTCTATGCCACCCCCTGTTTCTCTATCCCCATGAAGGGATATTAACAATGTAATAATAACAAATTAAATGGGATGCCTAACTCATTTCTGAAACCAAAAAGGTCCTAAGGCTACAAAATGATTTTTCTTTGGAGGGGGCCAGTCTAATGCCTAAAGCAGATATTGATATGATGCAAGTCAACCCATACTGTACATCATTATACTGTACAGAGACAAAATCAGAGACTAGCCATTCCCTTAGTTTCTCTCATGGCCTGTGTTTTCAGGGTATGTAGCCTTTTGGGATAAAAGCATTCATACTGTCAACCTGATTAGGAAGGAGATAGACATGTTTTTATTGTGTGACAGTGCCGACATCCCCGATTTGCCTTGCATTTTGGAGTTAGTGTTCTGAATGTCGACAAGTCTGTTGGTAAGTTTCATTGCTATCACTCGTGGAAGTTGTCTTGGTTGACTTGGCAGGTTTTCTATAAGGAGTATTAACTCAAGAAGATTAGTTTCATTGTCTTGAAAAGTAGTTACGTTGATGTTAACAACTCCTCTGTGTCATCATTTACTGCCTTCTTCTCTCTAATCAAAGAAGATATAATCCTACTTGCCACTAGGGCCACTCCTTTTACCGGAATCCTTAATCACTTTCTATCCTACCTTCTCTATGACTTTCTGCCATATTCTCTCATCATGTATTTTCTTTTTCTTTTAAATAACTCACAAGGTTTTTATTGTTTTACAGTTTATAAAACACTTCCCTCACAAAAGCTTGTGAGGTAGGTAAAGTATTATTATGCTCATTTTACAGGTCAGGAAACTGAGGCTAAGAGAAGTAATTTAATTTGCCCAGGGTCACCTACTTATTAAGTATCCAAGCTGGTACTATTGGAATCATAGATGCTTAAAATTGTAGGGAACCTTAGTATCCCTCTAGTATATCTTCCTGTTATGGGAATCTGAAGATCTTCCCTGCCCCTAGGCCCTTTGATAGGCTTAAGTGGCTATGAGAACCTTTCCTGATTTGAAAGTATACTCTGCCACCTAACAGGCTGAATGTGGTCACGTGGAGCCTGTGGTGGGAGGCTTGTTCTTCAGGAATTCCCATGCCTTATTACTTTGTGATTGGGCAGTGAGTCAAGAGGGCTGTGACATTCTCTGATCCAGGAGAAGGCTATATATACTCTAATGTGAGTTTTTGCTTTGGGGCTTACTTTGGAAAGAGTTGTGTGACTTGGCCAGATGAGACTCTGGGAAGCTGTTGAGCTCCCCGGCTTTGAAAACCTAGATGTTGATGCTTCCTTCTCTGGTAACTAACTAGGTATGAATGTAATGGTCAGACGGTTGGAAGCCCGTCTGCTGATCTGTTTCTCTGTCTGTTTGTAACTTGTGTTTGTATTCTGTTTGCATTCTCTGAAGTTCAGGGTGCTGACTTTTGTGCTTGAACTAGGTAAATGATATACATTTGATTGATTAAAGTAAGATTGTTAACTCATTTTGAGTTGCTTTCCTTTAGAAAAGCAAATCTAAGAACCTATGCTAGCAGCCACCCTGGGTATGCTAGGGTGCTTGCTGATACACTTCCCGGTGTTACCTATGTATTTTCTTTTTTAAAATTTATTTTTAACTAATTAATTTTATTTTTAATTCATGGAATAAAACATGCATTTCCATATATAATAAAAAAGTTGATTGCACTTGAAACTGCAAACCTATTATGTATAACGTTCTAATTCTTTCAAACATATAATAATCATGTGAATTTCTTTTTTTCTTCCTCCCCTATCCTAGAGATGGCTACCATTAGACACAAATATGTATGTACATATATGCAAAGTCATTCTATACATACTTTTATTTTTAATTCTTTCTCTGGTTGCAGATAGCATCTTCTTTCATATGTCCTTTGTAGTTAATTTGGGTATTTATAATAGTCAAAATAACTTATTCGATGAGTCTAAAAACAGGAGTGAGTTTCTCTAGGCAAAAGCAAAACCAAACCAAAACCTTGGATTGTCTATTCTATCCCATCCAACTACTATCATATTTCTTTCATCCCTCCAAAGCAAAAATGATGAACACATTTAGAGCCCTGACTTGAAGAGAGAGACTTCCTGACCTGAGTTTATATCCTACCTCATATTATAGCAAGCTGTGTAACCCTGCACAAATTACTTTCTCTCTTGGTCTCAGTTTTCTCATCTGTAAAATGGCGGAAAGGGTAGCAGCACCTACCTCACAGGATTGTTGTGAGGATCAGTCAATCAGTAATTACGTACTGAGTACTTAACTATGTTCCAGGCACTGTGCTAGGCTCTGGGGACAGAAATATAAAGAATGAAAACAATTTCTACCCATAAGGAGCTTATACTCTCTCTCTCTCTGTCTCTGTCTCTGTCTCTGTCTCTCTCTTTCCTTCTCTTCCTCAAACACACAAAATGTGTATATATATATATATATATATATATATATATATATATATATAATGTATATATATACATGTATATGTATATATATACATATAGAAGTACATATGGAAGTATAGAATAAATACAAAGAAAATAAATATAAGGTAGTTAGGGAGGGAGGACACTAATACTTGGGAATGGATTAAGGAAAACTTAATGTCTAAAGTAATGCTCAAATTGCATCTGTGTGTTGAAGAAGGAGGGATTCTATGAGGCCGAGATGAGGAGAGAGTGTATTCAAGACATGCTGGACAACTAATTCAGATGGAGATGGAGATGGAGAAAGAGAAAAGGCATTTTGGCTGGATCACAGAGCATGTGTGGGGCAGTAATATGGCATGATACTGGGAAGATAGGCTGGGGCTAGACTGCGGAGGTTTAAAAAACAAATAGAGGAGTTAACCCTTTATCCTAGAGGCAATAGGCAGCTGTTTGGGTTTATTGACTAAAGGAGTGACAGGGTTGCTATTTGTACTTAAGGAAAACCATTTAGGTAGCAGTGTGGAAGACAGACTAGAGTGGGGAGAAAGGAAGTAGGGGGATCAATTAGAGAGCTGTTGAAATAATGTAGTTGAGAAGTAATTAGGGTCAAATGCAAAAATGCATATACTGTAAAACCCTTTGAAATCTTTAAAGTGTTGTATATGACAGCTATCACACCTACTCCTACCCCTACTTTCTCACTATCCTTTCTCCCTCTAGCCTTACCTACAAGGTCATTTCCACCATTCTGTTGAAAAGGTTTTCTTAAAAGTCACCAATGACCTCTTAATTACAAAATCCAATGACTTTTTCTTCTTCATCTCTTTAGGCTAATGACTTTGATAATCTTGACCAATGCCTCCTTCCTCCCCTGTTAGATATTGTATATCATGCTGTCCTGGTTTTCCTAGGCTTCTAAACACTCTCTGTTTTCTTTGGTTGTCCCCTCTGTTGCGCCAATGTGATATTCACAGCACTGACAGTCACTATGAATATGCTGGCATAGTTCTGAATCTCAAAATATAGAAGACTCTTTATATGGAAGACAGAAGCAAAACATTTATTCAGACATCAGAAAATTAAATCTCAACACCAGAAAACCAAATTCATCATAGCAATAAAAAAAATCTATACGCAATAATACTGCAGAGAGCAACACCATCCGAAAGTCTTTCCACAAACACTCACAAACCTTGCTGTCTGCTTGCCTGCATCCTCTCTTCTTCCTCTGTTCTACCTGCTCTGACTACCCCTGGGCTCTGCTCCACCCTTCCTGCTCCATCTGTTCCTCCAACCAAGGCTCTATGTGATTACATTTGGCTTATAAAGGGGCAGGGAAGATCTTCAAGATCTCATTACCATTATACCTTCCTGAGACCTCCAATGAAAAAAAAACCCATTTATTAAAAGTGCCTACTGTGTGCTAAGCACTCTGTTAAATGCTGAGAGCACCAATAAAAAAGAATATGGCAGTTTCTGTTCTTAAGAAGCTCAGACTTTAATTGGGGGAGACAACACAACTGTGAAACAGTTCATTAGCAGGGCACAAGAAAAGACCAGAGGTTTCATAGGGTGCACTGTCAGTACTATGACAGTGCTTGTGGCTCTGGAGGGCATATTGGCAAGGTAAATTGAGGACTCAATGATCTTCTCTCTCATTAGAAGGCTTATAGTTGGTGACTCTGAGCTCATCCAAGTGGTGGGGGCAAAAAATGTTTTCCCCACACACTTAATCTTACACCTCAGCTTCTTTCTCTACCTTTCTTTCATAGGAAACATATGTATTTGTGGCTTCTACTACTATTTTTATACAGATAACTTTCAATTCTTTGTTACTAGCCCTGATCTCTCTTTTGAATTCCAGACCTGCATCTCCAAATGCTTGTGGGACTTCTTTTACCAATATTTAAAATTGTACATGTCCCAAATTGAATTCATCATGTTTTCTTTAACCCTGCTCCTTCTTCTGACTCTAACCATTTCTACTATTGACTTCACTATTTACCTAGTTTCCCCATACTCAAAACCCTGGGAATATCTTTTGACTTCTCTCTCTCCCCACTTTCCCTATCCAATGTTATCAAATTCAGTTGATTCTACCAGTACAATAGCTTTGCATTCATTCTGATTTTCTCTCTTCCCGCTGTTACTACCATAGTGAAACTTATAATTATTACCCACCTAGACAGTTGCAGCAGCTGCCTTTTGCTTCTCCCCATTATCCAATCTGTCTTTCCTGCTACTGCTAGAATAATTTTTATACAGAGTTCTGGTCATGTCTCTCTTCTGGTAAAACATATTCAGTGGCTCCCCTGTTGTTTACAGAGTAAAATTCAAATTCCTCTGTCTGCTTTTCTTGGCTGCCACAATGTGCCATTCCCTTATGTTTCCAGTCTTATGCTACAGGATCATAGAGAGATGGAAGGTATCTCTGAAGTTATGTAGTTCAACCCTCCTCATTAGATATATAAAGAAAATGAGGTACATGGAGGTTAGATCCTAAGGAGGTTATGTGTCCAAGGTTACATTAGGGGTAAGAATTAAACCCATGGCCTCTGACTCATTATCCAATGCTTCTTCCAATATACTGCATTACCCCTCAAGCTCTCCTTTACCCATTCTATGCTCCAGCTCAACTGGGCTATTCTCTGAGTCCCAAACATGGCTGTGTTTTCTTGCCTCTATAATTTCCTTCACACTTTTCTTTGTGCCTTGACTGTCCTTGGTTCCCTTTTTTGCTTTTTGAATTCTTTCCTGTCTTTTAAAGGCTAGCTCAAATACTACCATCTCAGCCTCCCATGATTATTCCAGTGAGTCATAATTTTCACCCAGGTCTCTTGAATAATACTTTGTTTCACAATTCTCTATGTGCATTTATCATGCAAAATTTTTAGTATAATAATTTGTTTTTCTCTTTCTTCACTCCCTCCCCAGCCAAATTGTAAATACCATGAGGGCAAAGGTATAGTGTGTATAATGACTTTGAGTGAACTTAGAAGTCCCATAATGCAACTTTTTGTCCATAGTTTGAATACTCTCTATGGAAGATCTGATAAATGTTTTTCCAGCCTGTTTGTATATCTCCAGTGACAGGGAACTCAATAACCCACAGAACAGACCGTTCCATTTCTGGATGTCCTTGGTTGTGTTAGATTGAACTCTCTCTCCCCCAATTTCCACCCAGTGGTTTTGTCTTCTGGAACCACAGACAGATGTGTCTAATTCATATTATACCATAAAAGTGGGGATGAAGTGGGAACTTAAGCATTATTTAAAAGGTTATAGACTTCCTGTAAGTTATCACTTTTGCTAAGAGATAAGGCTGCATTTTCTCTTGTAAATATTATGCACTTCAATGCTACATGGAGGAGAGCATCACAATGGTGTGGGCTTTTTGCTTCAGGCTCTGTAATATGTTGATCTGGTTCATGCAGAGACTTCCTCCCGTGTCCCTTAATTGACATCTGGGTTTTAAAATTCAACTGCCAGCAATCATCCCACTCAAGGAGAAAAACTAGAAGTGCTGTAGAGCATGATGACCTCAGACCCCAAGGAGGACGGAAATTGCTTGGGACCAACGTTCCAAGGGATCAAGTTGCTTGGGACCAAGTTCCTGACTGCATGGGATTTTATTGACAATGGATGGGAAGGCTCGGGGAGGAGGCAGGGAATATGCTGAGGAGCTTCCAAATACAAACAAGATAAAGGAGTGCTGGCACTTCAGCTCTTGAAGATGATGTGTGATTGAAAGCAGACAAGTCAGACAAGCTCAAACCTGATGTTTTACAGTAAAGACACAAATGAAGCATTAAATGGCAAAAACCTGTGGACAGTGTTCTGTAGCTCTGATCTTTAGTGTGTGGCTTAGAGGAATTGAGCCTAGTGATGGCTGCCGTGCTAGTAGTGGTCAGCAGCCCATAGCTGATAAACTTTAGCTGCATCATCATGATATACTGTACTGGAAGGAACAATGGCCCCAGAGACTTTCTTTTACTAGCCAGCTATGAGAACTTGGGCAAGTTATTTAAACTCACCCAGTATTTGTTTCTTCATCTTCAAAACAGGAAAATAATACTTGTGCTACCTTCCTTCAGGATTGTCAGGGGATCAGATGAGATAATGCAAGAGTAAGGAGAGTCACGAGTTCCTAGCCATTGCTCCATTTTTAGTTTTGTATATAATCACAGAAAATAAGAGATAATAAGTTATTGAAAAGTGAAGAGACGTGTCTACATATGGTCATCCCTTTAAGAAATATGAAAAAAAACTGATAGAATTTGAAGGGGAGCCTTGCCACTGACTGAGTGAAAGTTGGTCCTACTTCATGGTAGCCCTCAAAAAGCCTGCTTACTAGATCAACAGACATTCCAAGCAGCAACTGGGAATCAAAGAATTCAGCCCCTGAGCTGGGATTTCTTTTCATCTCTTGGCAGGGGGGAATTTCTATTTCTTTGCTTGGCTAACTTCTCCCACTCCCCACCCCACCCTCACCCATGGAGCCTTGCAATAGAGTTACTTGCCCAGAACAAGGCCAGAGTAGTTGGATAGTTTGGAGAGCCTCTCACTTCAGAGCAGGGAGGGGAGACATATTCTTTAGACAGTTGCAACCAGAGAAAGGAAGTAATGAAGGCAAGAAATAGCTTCAGGGAATGAAACCTCTGGCAGCAGAGAAGAGAGCTGATTATGGATTTGAGAAGAAATAGTCCTAGAACTTGAAACTTTAATTTCAAATACAAGAAAACAAGAAGAAAACCTAGCTGAGCGGCATGTCCAATAGAGGTGCTGAACCCAGGGTGAAGCAGTGTGAGGACTACATGAGAGAAAAGAAATCTGGGTTCCATAATGTCAGAGCTTTGTGTTAGTGTGACTGCATGTGTTACCCACATATGTCTCACTGCTTTATTTATTTATGGAAGAGTGTGTTTTATCAGAACTGTTGTTATGATTACTCAGTAAATATCTTTGCTTTCAGCTAATTGTATCTACTGAATAACTGTTACAAACAAGTAAGCTTAACAGTTGAGCATTGTGTGCTACTGTTTTTTTAAAAATATATTTTATTTGTGTAATTATGTTTCCCAATTACATGTAAAATTTTTTGAACATTTTAAAAAATTTTAAGTTCCAAATTCTCTCTCTTCCTTTTGGTCCTTCCTCACTCCTTGAGAAGGAGAGGAATATATTATTGATTGTACATGTGAAGTCAGGCAAAACATATTTTTATATTAGTCATGTTATAAAGAAAACACAAATAAAAAAACAAGGAAAAAGGTTTAAAAAAGTATGCTTCAATCTGCACTTAGAGTTCAGCAGTTCTCTCTCTGGAGATGGATAGCATTTTTTTATCATGAGTCATTTGGAATTTTCTTGGATCATTGTGTTTCTGAGAATAGTTAAGTCATTCACAGTTCATTATCATACAGTATTTCTATTATTGTGTACAATATTCTTCTGGTTATGCTCACTTCACCTTGTGTCAGTTCATATATATATCTCTTCAGGTTTTCCTAAAACCATTATGCTCATTATTTCTTTCTTTTCTTTTTCTTTTTGGAGGGGATAAGGCAGGGCAATTGGGATTAAGTGACTTGCTCAAGGTCATATGGCTAGTTTTGTTGCATTTGAACTCAGGTCCTCCTGACTCCAGGGCCAGTGCTCTATTCACTGTGCCACCTAGCGGACCCCTCATCATTTCTTGTATTCCATCAAAATCATATGCCACAACTTGTTCAGCTATTCCCCAATGGAAGGGCATATCCTCAATTTCCAATTCTTTGCTACCACAAAAAGAGCTGCTATAAATATTTTTATACAAATAAGTCATTTTCTCTTTTCTTTGATCTCTTTGGGTTATAGACCTAGTACTGATATTTCTTAGTTAGGGTATGTGCAGTTTTATAGTCCTTTGGACGTAGTTCCAAATTGTCCTCCAGAATGATTGGACTAGTTTACAAGTTTACCAATAATGCATTAGTGTCCTACTTTTTCTGCATCCCCTAGAGAATTTGTCATTTTCCTTTTCTGTCATGTTAGCTAATCTCGTAGGTATGAGGTGGTGCCTCAGAATTGTTTTAATTTGCATTTCTCTAATCAATAGTGATTTAGAGCATTTTTTTCATATGACTATAGCTAGCTTTGATCTCTTCTGAAAACTGCTGTTCATATCCTTTGACCATTTATCAATTGAGGAATGGATTATATATATGTACAATATGTATATGTTATATGCAATATATATGTATTTTTTTTTTACAAATTTGGCTCAGTTGGCTAGATATTTGAGAAATTTGAGGTCTTTATTAGAGAAACTTGCTAGAAATCCCCCCTCCCAGTTTCCCATTTTCCTCCTAATTCTGGCCATATTTGTTTTGTTTGTGCAAAAACTTTTAAATTTCATATAATCAAAATTATCTAGAGAAGGAAATGGCAAATGACTCCAGTATTTTTGCCAAGAAAACCCCAAATAGGGTCATGAAAGAGTTGGACATGATTGATACTACTGAACAACAATAATCAAAATTATCCAGTTTATTTACTGTGATCTTCTCTATTCAAACTTTGTGGAGTAGATAGTACCTGTCTCATCATCTCCATTTTACAGATAAGGAAGTTGAGGCCCTTAGAAATTAAATGATTTATTCAGGGAAACACACTAAAGTATATCAAAGTATCAGAGAAATATCAGAGTAGTCTCAAAACCAGGTCTATCTTGACTCCATGTCTAGTGTTCTTTCAACTATGGTTGTTGTCCTTCATTCTTGAAGAGGACCAAAACAACATCACCATGCTAAAGTCAAGTTTCAGTGTCTCTGACTGTGGCTAATCAGACCAATACAAGCTTGGAATGCTCTACCACAGGTCAGGCACAAGTAGTCCATGTGAACATTTGGAGTGGAATCTCCAAATTTGCACATCCTGTGCTCCCTTTGAGCTGCTTCAATTCTGCTTTGCTCGTAGAGCACAGCACCTTCTCTGATACGGGCTCATCATGCTAAATGGTTCTGTACCAGTGTCTCCCATGTCACACAATGAATTCTAAAGGTCTTGAAAAAGACCTTGAGAGTGTTCTTGTATTACTTCTTCTGACTACCATCTGAACCTTGCCTGGTGTGAGTTCGCTATAAAACAGTCTTTTTTTTGGCAAGTATACATTTTTCATTTGAACAACATGACCAGTCCATCAGAGTTGTGCTCTCTGAAGCAGAGTTTGAATGCTTGGTAGTTTAGTTTGAGTAAGGACCTCGGTGTCTGGTACCTTATCCTGCTAGGATATTCAGTTGAAATTCAATTCAAATGAAAATGATTCACTTTCCTGGCATGGCGCTGGTAGGCTGTCCAGCTTTCACAAGCATACAACAATGAGGTCAGCACAATGGCTCTGTAGACCTTCAGTTTGGTAGTCAGTCTAATACTTCTTCTCTCCCAAACCCTCCTTCGGAGCCTCCCAGACCCTGAAATAGCTTTGGCAATGCCTGTATCAACCTCATTATCAATGTGTATGTCTCTGGAAAATACACTACCAAGGTAAGTGAATTTATCCATAGCATTCAAAACTTCTCCATTTGCTGTAACCCATGGTTCCATGTATGGGTGGTGTGGTGGTGGCTGATGGAGCACCTGAGTTTTCTTGGTGTTAATTGTTAGGCCAAAATTAGCACAACAATACCAGACCCCTATAAAATTTTGAAATCTCTTTTCTTCTACCTTATCCTATATATGTTAGTTAAAATACCACAAAAGCGTATTAAAGTCTTGAATACATGACACAACGGGAAAGAGTTAAGAAACTGAAAGAGTAAAAAAAAAAAAGTCTTGGGAGACAAAAGTCCACTTTGCCCCGTCTGTATAACATACATAGAGTAACTGCTATTAAAATTATTAAAATAGTTTAAAAGCACCATCTTCCTTAGATAGATGCCATTCAAAATGAGGTACAGAAGTTGCTGAATGATTTCTTACCAGTGCTCATTTGTGATTGCTCTAGAGACACTCCATGATGAATTTGCTGTTTATTGATGCAAGAGAGTGATTATTTAGTGCGAATGGACAGCAATGTACAGTCACCATTCCTTTACTTATCTCAGCTTTGGTACCACAAAGCCTTCTCTTGTTCAAAGAGAAAGTTGTCAAGTTTTGAAGCACTGATGGCGATTTTGAAATGATATAAATGATGAAGAAAGGAAAGAGTTTATATCAAAGTATGTGTTAAGTTATTTGAAAATATAACTGTCACTCTTTATTTGAAAGGTAAATTTGGTGAGTCACTCCCATGCATGTATCATATTACTGAATCAGAATAACAGTCTGTGTTCCATGTTTCATTTGAATATTGATTGTATGCAATGGAAGGAGCTCGATTAGGAACAGCTAGCTGTGGTGTCAGATATGAAGTCAGAAAGACCCACATTCAAATTCAGCCTCAGACATTTCCTAGTTGTGTGACCCTGGACAAATCACTAAATTCTGTTTGCTCAGTTTCCTCATCTGTATAATAATCTGGAATTCCAGGAGCTAAAATGGCTGAGTAAGCAGGAAATTGTCTTAACTCTCTCGTATTCACCTCCAAACAACCATAAAATAACCCCCCAAAATGAATTGTGGAACAACAGAGGCAGCAAAAAGATGGGGTAAAGCAATCTTCTAGCCCAAGAAACTTAGAAGGTCAGCAGGAAAGGTCCATCTCACTTGGGTAAAAGGGGAGTCCAGTCCATGACTGGAAGCTTCCTGGCAAGTCAGCAGTAAATCCCAACTCAGCAAATCAGAGGGAGGTTCTGAGTCCCAGTGCAGTAGAGGAGCTGGCAAATGTCAACACCAGGGTTCCCACATGTGCCTCAGCATGGTCAAACAAAGGGGTAGACGGCAGTGCTGGTACCCATCACATGTTTTAGTGTAGGTCCCCACAAATAGACAGACACAAGCCTGAGACACACTCACATACCTCAGTACCCCTTCACCCTGAACGTGCCTAAGCAAATAGGCAGATACCACCTCCAGGACCCCACCATTTAACCCAGCATAGCCAGATGAACAGACAGTTATAGCACTGTAACAGTAACTGGGTCCTACGGCCAGCTGAACCGCTGGAGGACTGAAGAGGCATGACTGGGATAAGGCTTTGTCTGTTTGTGGTGTGGTGGATCCTTGAGTTCCCAGCAACAGAAGTGGTGAAGGGTTTGAGATGTGCTGGACCCTGTGAACTTTGGTGTGTGCCAGAAACTGCTTGGAGGACTGGACAAGGACCTGGGAGCTATCTACCTTGGAGGACTGGACGATTCCTGGGAGCTGTCTGCTCCTGAATCCAGGTGACTCTTTGGTGGATTCGGGTAGGAGCTGGGACCATGGAAGAGGATCCAGGGAATTTGAGAGACCACCCCAAGTCAAGATGAAGAAAAGGCCTCTCCTTGGATATAGAATGCCTGATGAAACTGAAGTTTGCTGGACACCAAGGGGTGGAGGGTTTGTGTAATTTTCTGATGATTGTATTTAATGACTGGTTGCTAGATAAGTGACTGATTAAGTTAATCTATGATTGCCCCATGAGTGGAAGATTAATTATTGTGATTTGTTGTGAAATGACTGAATGATTAAGTAAGAAGGGCTCCCCCCCTCCCCCTTAAGGGAAATCAGATGATTATTCTTTTGTTCTTTGTTCCAAATTCTATGGCCACTGTAGTGAAAACTGTGTGGCCATTCTAATGTTAAGCTGTTGTGAACACTATATTGTGATTTTTCTGTGATAAGATATAATGTTGTGAATATTATATTGTGATTTGTTGTGAATGTTTGCCTTGATTTGTAATGGAATAAATGGAGTGTTCACTATATTGTGTAATCTGAATCTTAAAAGCTGTTCACAGCAGCATTCTTTTGGTAATCTGCTAAGGCATGGTGTTACAAGTGCCAGGACTAGCCATGTGCTTCAGCATGGCACTGGGTAAGCAGGCAGATACCAACTCCAGGACCCACCAGGGACCACAACACATGGGCAAACACCCAGACACGGGGACCTCAGCTCAGCACCAGGGAAACTACCAGACACCTATAGCTTCCAGCATCACCAGGCACCCCCCCCAACCCACCCCCTCAGTTCAGTGCCAGATAGGAGGGTACCCCATGGGCTTCAGGGCAACACTAGCACAGCACCAGGTAAATAGCAAGGGCTTGTAGCCCTTCTCACAAGAAGCATGGACTCCTTCCACACCAGGAGCAGAGCTCAAATTTGAAAGGAATAAGGCTAGAAAAGATGAACAAAAAACAAGCCAAACTAAAACAAAACAAAAAAAGAAAATCTGACCATAGAAAGTTATTATGGTGACATGGAAGATCAAGATACAAGCTCAGAAGAGGACAACAGTGTCAAAAGATTGATGGGCAAAGCCCCTAAAGTGGTCTGGAGAAGGAAATGGCAAATCCCTCCAGCGGCTTTGACAAGAAAATCCCAAATGAGACCACAAACAGTTGAACATGACTGAAACAACTGAACAACAGCCACCTATGGTATGTGTATCCTTGTTGCTCTGCTGAATTAAAGTGAAACCAAAGACATGTAAGTGTGGACATTGCTTATTTTCATACTGAAGTGGCCACAGTGTTTTCACTGAGGTACAAACTGGATGTGTTCATCCCATTCATCCAGGTGGCAGGGAGGATAGAGGGCTGGGCTTGGAGTTGCAGATTGAAGCCAAATGAAGCCTTATAGGTCCTTTAGTTCAGCTTTTTTGACTGAATCCATGTTTTACAGAGCAAATCCTTTTATTAAGAGAATTTGTTCTGTGAAGTTTGGATTTAGTCAAAGGGCTGCACTTGAGGACCTAGAGGACCACATGTGGCTTAGAGGCTGTATGTTCTCCACCCCTGTTAGCTCATACATAGATTTCAGGCTGAATGGGAACTTAGAGGTCACTGAGTCTAACCTCTTCATTTTAAAGATGTGGCAAATGTCAACACCAGGGCTCCCACGTGTGCCTTAGCATAGTTGTAAAGCCAAGCATGAGCAGCTTTCCAGAAGAATGCTACTGTGAACAACTTTTAAGGTTCTGATTACACGGTACCATGAACAGTATTTATTCAATAAAAAATCAGAGCAAAACATTCACAGAAAATCAAGGTACAGTATTCACAATGTTACAACTTACCACAGATAATCAAAATACAGCATTCACAACAACTTATCACAGAAAATGGCCACATAGTTTTCAACACAGTGGTCACACAGTATAATCATTTAGTCAATCAATCACTTAGCAACTCAATCTTTCAATCAACTCAGTCATTCAATCATCCTTAAGGAGGCTTGCCTCCTTAAGGGTCACAAAGTATAATAGTAAAAGTTCTCCACTCATGGGGTGCACTAAGTTACAATATCAGTCACTACTCAGCACTCTCTTAAGTGGTAGTATAAAATACACAGGCCATCCACCCCTCAGTCACAAATAAGTTACAGTCTTCTCAGTCAGTACACAGTATCCAAGTAAAGTCTTCTTTCAGCTTGACTCGGGCTAGTCTCTCAGATTCTCTGGATTCCCTTCCCTGGTCCCAGCTCCTACCTGGATTCACCAAACTGTCACCTGGGTTCAAAAGCAGACAGCTCCCAGTTCCTTGTCCAGCTCTCCATGCTGCTCCTGTTCCACATTGAAGCTCACAGTGTCCAGTCCACCTTAAATCCTTCACAGTCTCTGTTCCTGGGAAGTCAAGGCTTAACAAAGCCACAAACAGGTTCATATAAAGTACCAGTATCACAGTCATGCTTCCTCAGTCTTCAGCAGATTCCAGGAGAAGCTGGTAGCTCCCTAGAAGAAGCTCCAGCTGGTTCCCAGAATCAAAATCACTTCACCTAGGTTCCCAAAATCAAAATAATTCTCTTCAGCCTGTTCCTTTCCTCTTCAGCCTCCCTGGCAGCAGCTGCTTTTGCTTCCATGAAGCTTTTCCCAAGGAGTTCTGACTCTCTCTCTCTGGAGCTTTTCCTTATATACAGTATTGCTCCTCCTTTTTCAGTCCCTTCCTGTTACATTAGCAACAGGAGTTCAAACCTTCTGTTTCTTTAACAGAGGCTTAATTTGAACTTGGTGCTAGCTACTTCTTAGCTTTCCAATGCAAAGGGATCTTTAAATTTCATTACCATTACAATAGTCAAGCTGAGAGAGATGAGATGACTTGCCCACTACTAATAATTGTCAGCGATTTGAATCCAGGTCTTCTTGATTCCAAATGCAGTGATCTCTATATTGTACCATGCTTACTACTATCACCCCTTGAGTCAGAAAAAGCCCAAACACAAATTCTTTCTCAGTTACTTATTAGCTGGAAGAAAAAGCTAAAATAAAAGAGAATGAAGTAACTCAAATTGGATCACAACTTTGTAAATATGGAGAGATAATCCCAGAGCCATCAAAGTTGCTGACCCCCTGTGTAAATTAATCAGTGCAAATGAAGCACTTTAAGACTAATGATTAATTTTTTTTAAAAATTGAAAGACAGATCCACATAGAAGACATTTTGTAAATGCTTGCAGTTCAACTGCCTCTTTTAAAACAAACATACATTTGATTGTTTTTAAATATTGATGCCTTTGCTGTTATTACAAAACACTGAGTAGGAGTTCACACAATGAGGGTGACATGTGAATGTGTCAAGTTAATGTCAAAACAACAGCCTGGAGCAGTATCACATTCTGACAGGTTTCAGCACTGAGTGAATGCTGACTGGACGATCCAAAGGCTGAGACAGGTCTCTCCTCCCTTCCTTTTGGGCATCTGAAATGGGGAACTGGGTCAGAACCCACTGCTGATGTCCCAGTATGAGGGGAGCAGGAGGGCTGACTGTCATTCTGAAATAGTAGGGATAAATAAGAATGATGCTTCTTCCTGAACCAGGCTAGCCAGGGCCTCTGCTTAAGCAGGGTTTTGTTAAAAAACACCACCACCACCACTACAATGAGAATTCATCTGTCTGTCTTGGGGAAACAAAATGTCTTTGCTGCATTTAAAAAATAAAGTTCTCATATAAGATCAACCAACTAATGAATACTCTTTGAGTGCTTGTGGGCCCCAAATTAGGCTGGGCAGGGTATAGAATATAACAGAAGTCTAGCAAGGTCCCTATCCTTGGGGAGATTGTAATCTGAGGAGAGAGAAAAAAATACTGATCATCTGGATTGTTCTTTGGGATTTAAGGTATGGAAAATGGAAGGCATGGAAAAATAGAAGATGCTTTTTCTCTCTGAGACCTTGGGCAAATCAATTAAGCTCTGAGTTTGATTGTCCTCATTTGCAAAATGAGGGGCCTGGAGCAGAGGACTTCTCAGGTCCCTTTAAGGTCTAAATCTTTGATTCTATGAGCCTCTCTTGGGATATTCAGTTTTCTCTTTCAGGAAATAAAAGGGACAAAGAAGGTAAGTCTGAGCCACAGTTCCTAAAGGATCTCAAAGATAGATAGACCATTGATATCAAACAAGCAAGTGTTTATTTTGGGCACCAACATAGTAATAGCTAGCATTTTTATAGTACTTGAAGGATTGCTAGTGTTTACAACTATTATCTCATTTTATCCTCACAACCCTGAAAGGTAGGTGCCATTATTATCACTATTTTACAGATGGGAAAGCTGAGATAGGCAGAAATTGAGTAACTTGCCTGCCCAGCTATTAAGTGCAAAAGGTAATGTTTGAACTCAGGTCCAACACTCTCCCTTCTGCACCTCTTGTATGTTTGGCACCTCAAGGTACAAAAAGAGCGTGAAGGATGGTTATTGCCGCTAGTTGAGGAGAGGAAACCAGATGATGAAAAAAGGAGATGAAACATAAAAATTAGTGAAGACAATGCGAAGATCACCATTACATTCTTATGGAAGATAGTACTGTAAAGGGTGGAACAAACATTTTGGGTAAGAGGATTTGGGTTCAAATCCGGACTGTCTCTTACTTCCCACCTGATTTTGGGCAGACCATTTAATCTTGGAGGAATATGTGACCACTAAGGTTTTTTCCAGATCCAAGTCTATGATCCTATGACTTTCTGACATAATCAGGTGTTAAATCATAGGTATAGAGTAAGTCAATGGATTAGAAGGTGCTTTTTATTTCGGTGGCACAAATACTTCAAAATGTGGATGGATCTGTGATTTTATGGTTGAGAGCTCCCCTTCCAATGGTACAGATTACAATTTAGCCTTGACATCTCCTCCACTCAACATCCTGTGGGCCTTCCTCTAGTTCTCTCGACCTTATTTAGGTGGTGATAGAGCACAGGCTGTCCATTGGTTATCCCTGACTCTCGTTGCTCGTCTGCTCTATCTTTTTTCCAGTGTTCTCTAATATTAATCTTTATGCTGTTTTTCCCGCTTATTTTTTTTTGACTGAAAACATATGGCCAACACATGCCCATCATGTATATCTCTCTCCGTTGCCTCTCAAGTGATTAGGAAATTTAATGCATCAGAGATTTTGGTATTTCATAACTCTGCCATGCAACATTAATTGGAAAATACTGATTTTTGTTGTTTTTACTGATTCCTTTGTTATATATGACCTTCATTTCCTAATAAATTCATTCTCTTTCTCTACCCAGACAGCTGTCCTTTATAGCAAAGACTAAGAGAACAAAAAAAATATTCAATAAAACTAATGAATACGTTCACAAAGTCCAATAGTTTTACATATACAGAGCTTCCTCCTCCCCTCCCCTCTGAAAAGAAGGGAGAGAAGAATCTTCTTATATCTTTTCTTTAGGGTCAAGCTTGGTTATTATATTACACACTGTTTAATTTTTATTTTTGTCGTTGTTAATGTCCTTATGCTTTCTGCTTATACTGTTTGTAATCATTATGTCTATTATTTTCCAGGGTTTGCTTACTTCATCAGTGTTTAAGTCTTCCTATGTTCTTCCTATATATTGTCTTATACAGCATAGTAATATTCTATTATATTTATGTACTACAACTTGTTTAGCCATTCCCCAGAAATGACTATTTACTTTGTTTTCAGTTCTTTGTTGCTACAGAAATACTACCAATATTTTGATGAGATTTCTGTCTCTGGCTTCCTTGGATAAGAATATTAATTTTTGTACAGTGTACTTTTGTTTCAGGGAGAAGCTTGGGACTTCTCAAAGTACCAATTAATTTCCTAAAGAAAAGAAAATCCAAACTCCATTATGGACTGAGTTCATTGTCCATCTATAATATCCATGTAAAATATGCAATATATTATATGCCATTATATAATTCTTTATATAACATGGATGGAACAACTCCATAGATTTTTCATCCAACCATATATCTTAGTCTACAAAGAAACATTCTTTATGTACTTGGTTTTTCCTGGGGGTTAGTTAAGTTAAATACATTTAAATGCCTGTAGATTTCATTTAGGAAGCTCTACAATGTTCCAAGACTTGATCCAGTTATCATTATGTCACCTGAAAATGGGAACATTTGAAGGACTTTACAATGTAGAAGAAAAATCCTTTTAAATTTGGTCTTAGTGCTAGGTTTTTGTGTTTGTACTTTGTGACAGTGAAAGCATCTTTTCTAAACATATGTATCCCTGTTTTATATGCATTATTAGATATCGATAACCAGGTTATTGAACAAAATGATCTCTGTTATTGACATCTTTTAAGGAATATCTCACAGTTTTATTTGGAGGAGAGCCTTTGAGTGAACATTTTGCTCTACTTTTTTATAGTTAACAGGAAATGAACATCATGGGATTTTGTATTCTCCATATTCATTAGTAAATTGTGTGAATATAAAGATCTCATCTTCCATAGAATATTCAAAACGTCTGGCCACTGATTTCTTATATCTTCTTCAAAGATGTCCTTGATATAAGCATTATACTCAAAAGATTTTATATCTTTATATATTTTATAGTATTGGGAGAACTGACATATGGATTAACTAGCTTTTTATATCTTCTGTACTGTAATTTTTTTTAGTAGTAAGGTTCATGAATTTCTTCTTCCTAAATATTTCGTATTCTCTGTTCTTTTAGGTATCTTGAGAACTGTCTTCTCAATCTCCTCAAAGTATGATCACCTCCAGAGCAGGACTCATCTTTGTGTACTTTTTTTGGTTTGGGTTTAATTTAGTGCCATTTCTAGTTTCTCATTTGGCATATTGAGGGGCTATGAAGTCCAAATGTAGCAGCTCCACTGTCATTGGAGAAAATAGTTATAAAAATCTTGACAGATCTTTTCCATTTTTTCATTTGCCATCTTCTTACAAGTTTCAGCCTTAAATTCTTTCTGGATGAATTGGTTTAATTTAGTTTCTTGCCATACTTTCCTTAAATTCATTTTACTCACTATTGCTACTTGCTGTTTTATGGTGATATCACATATAATCTTCATCCATCTTCCTCAATAAGAATTTAGATACAAGTTTATATGCTACATCACTGTTGCCCTTGGATGCCAGGACTCTCTACTTGGTAGAGAGATTAAATGTTTTCTGGTTAAGGCAGTTTCTAGCTTGTTTTGGCTTTCTTGTTGTGGTGATTGATTTCTATCAGTTAAATTTCCTTAGGAAATGATGATAGTCTAGGCTGGTGTCTGTTATTTTACCCAGAATCTATTTTTCAAACCTTGTTTAAATATAGAGTTATTACTTATGACATCTTGAACAGAAGAAGAGGGAAGTGATGGAAGTTTTGTTCTAGGAAGATTATTCTGGAACTGTGATGAAGGATATGGATAAGGGCAGAGTTAAGGGTAGAGCCTTTCAGGTAAGTCAAATTAAAATGTTCCATTCCAAGATCTCAAAGAAGTTGGGGAAAAAGGCAAACAAGTGTGTATATGGGCATGGGAGGGGGCAGGAAGAGACAGAGGCAGAGAGACAGAAAGAGACAGAGACACAGACACAGAGAGAGATACAGAGACAGAGAAAGATTTAGTAATCACATCTATAAGTTCTTTCAGTACCCTTGGATTGTTTGTCTAGCCTTAATGACCTGAATGCTTCAATTCATCAAAGAAAGTATGGTGATTTAATTTTTTTCCAAGCTCTCTGCTTGTCTTGGGTTCTCATTTCTTGTTAACTATGTTTGTCATATCTCTCCCAGACAAGAAAATAAATCTCCTCACTAGGAGAAATGAACATAAAATTATAAGTAAGTAATTCTGTCTTCTCTCCATTGGTTATTATCATAACCCCATTCTCTCCAAATAGTCTTCATAGAAGATGAGATCATCAAAGGAAGGGGTTTACAAAGAGAAGAGAATTGGGCTAAAGACACAGACTTGATCATTTATGTTACAGGAATGGAATGAAGAAGAGATAGCAGGGAAGGAAAATGGAAAGAATTCATGTTAAAGCCAAGTGTTAAATATATAGCTGAGTGCGAGCCACAATTCAAAGATTCTGAATTGATTAGAGGAAAAAGTATTTAATTCAAATCCTTCCCTATTACCTACAAAAATCTCAGAAATTTCAGTGACAATATGAAGTAAGCTAGGGAACCTACGGCCTTGAGCCTACATGTGACCTTCTAGGTCCTTGGTTGTATCCTTTTGACTGAGTGCAAGTTTTACAGAACAAATCCTTTTATTAAGGAGATTTGTTCTATGAAGTTTGGATCCAGTCAAAGGGCTGCACTTGAGGACCTAGAGGGCCACATGTGGCTTTGAGATCATAGGTTCCCTACCCCGGATCATTAGGCTATTCAACCATCATATGAGTTTGTCATTGCTTGATCTAAGTCCTTACACCTTTACACATCTCCATTTCTTCCCCTCCCATCTTCAACCTTGCCTCATTTATGACAGTATCAAGATATGACAATCTAACACATTATAAAAAGCATAGTACTTACTTGAATGTTATCTGCACAGTTAAAAAGTTATACGTATTGCTGAAAATTCTTCAGAGGCAATTTAACATCTTTCATGCATAATTTGTGTCCTTAGATTATGAGTTTTCCTTTCTTGTTTGTAAGGTAGATTTAGTTCTTTTTCTTTAAAGAATGAATTAAATAAATGCTAAGCACTTTTCATGTGCAGAACCCTGTACTGTGCCATACTGAAGCAGAAGACAGAAATGGGTACTGTGGTTCATTCCCTCAAGGATCTGATAGACTAGCTGAGTGATGAGATAGGGAATAAAGCAGTGCAATGCTAAAAGGGGTTTGTGAAGAGGATAATATACAAATGAGAGCTATGGGTTCATCTGGAGATATGACATTGATAGCACTGTCATTATGACTGCTCCTTTAATCATTGATAAATAAATGCAATGCTTTTGAAATAATTAGATTACTTTCTAATCATATAGATGCAATATATGCTATATAATATGCTATATGATATGCTGTATATTATAGAGCAACTGTTCTCCCTGATAACTTTTACATATCCAGGGGGTAGCAAAACTTCAGAGATTAATGTTCAAAGACACATTTTATGCTACTCCTTTGCTGTCCTAAGATATTATTTTCATTGTTTCTCAGTCAGCAGACGGATCTTTTCCCCTGCCATTGAGCTTGGTTATTGCTCTCTTAAGTGTTGGATTTGGGATTATCTGTGGCTTTTCATATTGGGCTATCAGTCTCTTATTTGTCTCATCCATGCACCTGTGAACATATTTGGACACCTGTGTGGTGGCCCTTCTAGGAATCTCCTGAGGTGGGTATCAATGAAATGAAAGAATATGAACCTACACAAAATTAATCTGGACCCAGTGGAGGATTGAACATTTTCTTCTGTGATGGTTTGGAATTGTAACGAAAACCAACCAACCAAACAGAAAAACCTTTCAAGACAAACCAGTGCTTATGTTATTTTAGCTATATTCTCATGTTAAAGAAATCATGGCTGCTTTTTATCTGTGGGTGAAAGAAAAAACTACACTCAGCTATTTTTTAAATGGGGAAGAGAATGGGATTGCTAACGAAATAAGTGTTACCAGAATTCAAGTAGGTGATAATTGCAAAAAGAAAAAAAATAAGCAGAACAGAAATGGTTTTGTGACCTGCTTTAAAAGTGAAAAAGTAGTTGTTATAGGATCCTTAGGATGATGGAATATTTTAGAGTTCTAAAAAGCCCAGGCCCCACTGAATTTGCTTTGATGGTCATGATTTAATTGGTTTTTAATTCCTCTGCTGATATAGTTTGAGACTCCTTTATTCCTTTATTCTTGTTCAGATTTTACAAAGAATCCTATGCATCGGAGTCACAAAATCACCAAATCTGAATTAGCGAGCCAGAAGCCATCTCTTATTATTCAGTCGTGTCCAACTTTTTGTGACCCCATTTGGAGTATTCTTGGCTAAGATACTGGAGTGGTTTGCCATTTCCTTCACCATCTCATTTTGCAGATGAAGAATTTGAGGCAAATAATGTTAAATGACTTGCCAAGAGTCATACAGCTAGTAAGTGTTTGAGGCCCTGTTTGGACTTGGGAAGATGTCTTCCAGACTTCAGGCCTGGCACTCTACTCATTGCATCACTCTGTGCTACAAGAAGCCATCTAGTCTAAGTCTTCTATATAGAATCCCTTCTAAAGTATACTCAATGGATAGTCTTCTAGACTTTACATGGGTCCTTCTTCTCTCCCCCCTGCCCCCCTTCTTTTTGTATCCTAGGAGGTAAGGGAGAATTTGTTGCCAGGATGATACTTAAAGTTTTTCTAATGCTTAGGAATTGACAGAGATTGCATTCTGATGCCATAGGTTTTCAGAATCCCAGTCTCCTCCAATCTATAATGAGACATTGGAAGACTTTCAGATCCCAGAAATAGAATTAATCCTATTAAAAAGACTCAGCCCAGCTAAGTGTACGGAGGCTCATGACCAATTGGTTGAACACTTAATGATGAATTCTTTAGCCATGGTAGCTTATTGAACAAACAAAATATAAGAACTCTCAGTCCCCTGAGACCCCCTTCTACTTCTGTAGGAACAATGGTAGAGTAGTGTGGAATAAAGGACAGAGGGCCCTAAGAAACAGACAATTTTTAAACAATTTATAAACTTTTAACTGAGCTCTTGGTACTTTAAAATTAAGGCAGCTAAGGGGGCACGATGGATAGAGCATGGGGCATGAAGTCAGGAAGACTCATCTTCCTGAATTCAAATCTTGCTTTAGATATTTACTAGTTATGTGATCCTGGGCGAGTCATTTAACTCCATTTGCTTCAGTTTCCTCATCAATAAAATGAATTGGAGAAGGAAATTGTAAACCATTCCAGTCTTTGCCAAGGAAACTCCAAATAGGGTCACAAAGAGTTGGACATGACTGAAACTACTAAACATTGCCACCACCATTCTAATTTTGCTACTCATATCCAAAGACTAACAATTTCTGGTAAAACTGAGAAACCAGGACTGTTTTTGCCTTTCTTTGTTTCCCTAGCACTTTTAGCACAGTACCTGACACATATTAGGCTTTTAATAAGTTCTTGTTTATGTGTTGTTGACTTGGGATTAGCTGAAGTGAAGATGACAAAAATTACATGGGAAAATATAGACCAAGAATAAAGAATGGGAGAAGTGAAACATTGGTAGACTAGATAGCTTCACACCTCTGTTTAATGAACATTTTCTTTGTCAAAAGACTCAAAAGGCACAGGACACTAAATAACATCACCAAAAAATGAAACACAATATTTGAACAGACAGGAATAGATTCATTACTGAAGTAGGAGTTGTTCCTGAATCAGCTCTGTGTGTATAGTAAGACCACAGAATTGTTGAAACAATGAACCAAATGATCATAAAGTTAGAAGAAACAATGCAATTGAGAAAGAAATATGGTATGCAATAAAACCAACTCAGTCTTGTTTTGTTCAAACAAGGTATTATTGTTAGTGAACAATGGGAAATGGGAGGAAGAAAGGATGGACTCAGAACAATAATTTCATAAGAAGATTATCAATCTAGGTTATCTGTCATCAGAAGGAGAATAAAAAAGACTAAAAACACCTTAGCAAACACTTTGAGTTACCTGTCAAGATCAGTATGGCAGTCAAGTTACAATGGCTTAGAATAAAAACTCCTTTGTAAAATCTTATAAAGAAGAAAAATAGAAGATTATAAATGCCTCAGCTTCATAAAGGCAGCTAAGTTGTGCAGTGGGTAGAGCACCAGGACTATAGTCAGGAAGATTTGAGTTCACATCTGGCCTCAGACACTTACTAGCTGTGTGACCCTGGGCAAGTCACTTGATACTTCTTTGTTTCAGTTTCTCTTCTGTTAAATGGGAACACATTGGAGAAGGAAATGGCAAACCACCCCAGTATCTTTGCCAAGAACACCCTAAGGACAGAAGTCCATGGGATCACATAGAACTGGACATGACTCTACAATAGCAACAACTACCACCACTACCACCCCCAGCAGCACCATTTTAGAAAACCACTGAGAGAAATAGTGGAGGGCAAAAACAATGTAAAGAAAGCCTTGCAAGAGACCCAAAGAAATCCTGAAGGCATTTAAGAATGAAAAATGGAAGGAGGACAAAAAACAGAAGAAAATGGAAAATATCTATAAAGATTTTTATAACAAATTTTTTTTGTACCATTAAGTATCACACTTGTGCTGTAGTATCACAACTATGGATCTGCCTATAGAAGCTTTAGAAATGTCACTAAAAAACAAAGCTTGGAAAAACTGCTGGATTAGACTAAGTGTAAATAGAGGTGATCTGTGTTGGAAATGACTAAATTGTAAAGGTGTTGAGGGATCAATGCACAGGGTAACTGAAGGAAAGGGAGATATACCAACAATGTTGAAAAAAATATTGGACTTTATTAATACTGAAAAGGAAAACAGAGAAAATCAAAAGCCACAGATCTATATTCCTACTTTCCCATCTACATACATTAAAAAAATCTACACATATTCAAAGGCATCTTCAATGACACATTGTATATATGTGTGTGTGTGTGTGTATATATATATATATATATATATATATATATATATATATAGACATATATATATAGACATACATGTATGTATGTATATGTGTGTGTATATGTATATAGGTATATATAGAGAGATATATAGATATATACACAAAGCAATTAACAAGTTTTATCGTTTATCTCACTATATATCATAATCTGAACAATAGCTATTCCTTTTGGTTTTTCTGTTGTGTTTGGTGGTTAGGTCAAAACCCTTTTGAGTGTTTGGAGGTCTCTCCCAAGAGGCATTTCAATATTCTGGGGTTTTAAGCCACCACACAATGTCATCCATACGTATGAGTGTCTGGAGGACCTCAACCTCTATAAGGAATTCCTTTTTCAAATTGGACTCTCTACTGAATCTCTTCAGTGAAAATAACAAAAAACCAAGTCTATGTCTCACCTAATACAAATGATCAGAGAGTCGTTAAACAAAGTCATCTATCTCTTCTATTATATCTTTCAAAGAATCTTGAATAATTTTGATGTACAAATGGTAGACCCCTTAGTAGAATTTTGCTCTATGAAGCAGATACCTTTAAAAAAAAAACCAGAGCATGAGATCTTACGTTTGTTACATCTTTTGAGCAATTGTGTGATGTTAAAGTAATAGCCTACTGTGGAATATTGCTAGGTGCATGGTGAAAAAAGTTTAGAGAGTCATGAATAATGTGCAGAGGAGAATGAAAACATGGCTGGTCTGGGCATTATCCTTGAAATGAAGTTTTTAAGAGGCATCAGTCAATTAGAAGAAGGGGTCCCTAGAGTAGAGTATACTTCCATTGTGAAAATACCAGTGGTAGAATGAACTTCTAAGGTGAGGTGGCTGTTGTATCAAGGTAGGGAAAAATCCAGCGATTCAGTGGAACCCAAAGAGGAAAGAAGACATGGCTAGTCTAGGCACTTTTCTTAAAAAACACTCTTCCTGTTGGTACAGAAGACAAGAAATAGATCAACTGAATGGTAATTGTTTTGATGTGATGAGTGAGGTCTGGGTGGTGAGTGGAAAGTGTACTGGACTTAAAGTCACAAAGGATTTGAATTTGATATTTCCCTCCAACATTGACTATTGTGTGACCATGTGACTTAGCCTTTGTAAGCTTTATCTCCTCATCTATAAATTGGTAATACTGATACCAGTAATGTCTACCTCATACAGTTGGCATGAGGCTTAGATGTGACAATATATGTGAAGTAATTTGTAAACTTTAAAGTGTGATTTAAATATCAGCTACTAATGGCATTATACTATTACCAAGTTGGAGGGAAGTTACACAGTAGCCTGCCAATGGTAATTCTTAGCCAAGAATTCTTTAAAATCATTTCAACAGAACATGCAGACATTAGAATTAGCTAAAGATTTAGTCTTCGTTCAACAAGCTAATTTCCATAAACGTTTATTAAGCCCCTATAATATTTCTATTTATTTTATTTTTAACTTATGAAATAAAACATTTCCGTAATATTAGCGTAATAAAAAGATGACTGTAAATGAAACTACAGATCTATTATATATAACTTGCTATTCCTTTTAAATCTGTAAGGTTCCTGTGTGAAATTTTTTTTCTTCCCTCCTCTCCTACCCTAGAGATGGCTGCCTTTAGACACAAATATGTACGTTTGTCATTCTATACAAAGTCGTTCTAGACATACTTCTATTTTGTCAGTTCTTTCTCTGAATGCGGATAGCATCTTCCTTCATATGTCCTTTGTAGTTAATTTGGGTATACATAATAGTCAAAATGACTTAGTTGCTCAAACTTTTCTTAAAACAATGTTGCTGTATACAATGTTCAGTTCTGCTCAGTCAGCTCTTCATTACGGTGTGCAAGTCTATTCATTTTTTTTTTCTAAAATCAACAAGCTTGTCACTTCTTACAGCACAGTAGTATTCCATCACCATCATATACCACAACTCGTTCCATAATATTAAAGGCACTATGCTAGGTTCTAGGGATTGTCAAAGGATTCTCTCAAAATGGAGAAATGAAATTTCTTGGGAAAGGCACGTCTATTAGCAGGATTTTGGTGACTTTGGGTCAAAGATAAGAAGTCAGATTAAAAGTAAAGAAATTTATTAGCATGCTAAGAAAGACTGCCCACTGATACCAGCTTCAGATTATTAGGGTACAGATTTGGTTTTTATAACTTTTCAGGTCTGCTTGGAATACACAGCCTCCCAGTACCATTATGCAACAATTAGGATAGTGTCCATCAAGCATTTCACAGGAGACAGAGGGATAGAGGAAATAGGAATTCAAGGGAAAAAGGGGGAGAATTTGGAATACAACTGGAGTGTATATTATTGAAATAAGAAAACATTCCTTATTTAAGGGCAGGAAATAAGAGCAGGTGAGCAAATACTTTTACGCTTATTAAAGAAGTACTTTTAACTAAGACAGGAGGGTTGAGGTGACCATTTAGACAAGGGTATCTCTTATCCCAGGAAAATAAGTAGTTTTTAAATTTTGTTTTATTTTGTCAGTTTTTTTTTTACAACAGAGGATGAGATCATCTGTTCTACTGTGTCCTTGCATAGTTTATCATAATTTATTTTCCCTTCAGGATTCAAAAATAGAAAAGTGATGTAGGCCCTGCCTCAAGGAGTTTACCATCTAGTTGGAAAATGAGATATACTCAAATATTTATAAGACAAATTAGAATATGACTAAGTAGCAAAGGTCAAATCAGCCTGAGAGAGTCAGTGAGCAAGCCATCCTTTTTCAGTTGGGGAGCATGAAGAAAAATGTCATGGAAAAGATATTAGAGGAGATAAGTCCTAAAGTAAGAGAAGCATAATAGTAGTCAGGGATAGGATGGTGTCTATGCTATGTCTGGAAAATACAGTGTAAAAATATATGGAGATGGAAAAGGGCAGATTGAGATCTAGGAACAATGAATGGTCCAGGTTGGTTTCAGAATAGGGTATATGAAGGTCTAGGAATGCAATGAAAATGGTCTTGAGAAGTAGGTTTGAGTCAGTCCCTAGAGGGCCTTGAATGCCAGGGTTAGGGGTTTGTATTTTATTTGGTGGGTAATGTGGAATCATTAACATTTTTTAAGGTGGGGAGAGAAGAGGGGAGATTGACATGACGAATCCTTTGCATTAGGAAGATTACTTTCAGTAGCAGGTGTGAAGAGTGATTAGAGAAGGGTAGAGATTAGAGGCAGAAGAGCAGCTGGGAGTCTATTATAATAGAGAGAAATTGAGAGTCCAGACTATTATAGTCTATAGTATATTATATACTATGTGGCATACTATATACCCCTACAACCTTTCCCCCCCCCGCCCCCCCACATAGTGATAGTAGAGAATAGGAGATGGATATGAGAGATTTTGGGTAGGTAGAATCAATAGGGTTTAGCAGTTAATCATATATGTACAGAGCCTGACGGAGAGAAAAGAGTAAAGGAATGGACCTATGGTTATCAATCAAGGTAGGGAAGTTAAGAGTACCTAGGTGTAATGGTAATGGGAATTTGAAGATCTTCCCTGCCCCTTATTAGGCTTAAGCGAATTTGAGGACCTTCCCTGATTTGAAAATATACTTTGCCCCCTAATAGGGCTGAATGTGGTCACATGGAGCTTGTGGTGGAAGGAGTTTGCTGAAGGGTGGAGCAGAGCCCACAGGAGAAGCTTGCTTAGGGGAGGCTTAGTTTTCAGGAAAGCCCACATCTTGTTACTTTGTAATCAGGCAGTGGGTCAGGAGGGTTGTGATGTTCTCTTACCCTGGAGACAGCTATAAATACCCATAAAGGTGAGGTTTTGCTTTGGGGTTCATTTATGGGGAGAGTTCTGTGATTTGACCAGATGAGACTCTAAGTAGCCATTGAGCTCCCCTGGCTTTGAAAATCCAGATGTTGGTGCTCCTCTCTTTGGTAACTAACTATGTAGATATGTGACAATCAGATAGCTAGAAGCCCTGTCTGTTGAGTTGTGTTATTTTCTCTGTCTGTATTTTTTGTCTGCTTGTAACTTCTCTTTGTATTTTCTCTGAAGTTCAGGATGCTGACTTTTCCCCCTGAACTAGGTAAATGATATATGTTTGATTAAACTAAGATCGTTAACCCCTTTTGAGTTGCTTTCCTTTAGAAAAGCAGATCTAAGAACCTATGCTAGCAGCCATCCTGGGTATGCTAGGGTGCTTGCTGCTATACTAGGTCAGGTATGGGGGGTTCAGGCTTGAATATATTGAATCTAGACTTCTCAATAGCACTAGATAGTGATTCTTGGGCAATATCTTTATTTTTAGGATCTTAAAAGATTCCTTAATATGGTCTTGTGTAGGGGCACAGGGCAGGACCACATCTAAACAGTTTACTTGTGTGTACTTCATATTTCTGAGCCTTATTTTCCTCATCTATAAAAAGCATGGATTTGAAGGAAGTCTGGTACAGTAGGAAGGGCATCAGGTTTGGAGAAATCCTGGGTTCGAATCCTACCTCTTAGTATCTCTGTAACTTTGGACAGGGGCAGCTAGGTGGTATAGTGGATAGCCTGTTGGGTCTGGAGTCAGGAAGATCTGAGTTCAAATTCAGCCTCAAACTCTTACTAGTTGTGTGGTCCTGAGCAAATCACTTAACCCCTATTTGCCTCAATTCCTTCTCTGTAAAATGGGAACACACTAGAGAAGGAAATGGCACACTACTCCATTATCTTTGCCAAGATCCCCCATGGGGATCATGTAGAGTTAGACATAAATGAACAACAACTGGACTTTTGTTTACTTTCCTGTAAGGGGTTGGATCACATGACCTGTTAGATCCCTTCTAGCTCTAAACCCTTTCATTCTACGATCCTATAAATAAGAAGCAGAATTGTCCAGGGACATTCCACAACCTCCTCCACCGTTTAGTAAACAAGTTCTGTGTCGTCACGGCACGTGTAAAACAGGCAAAATGGTACTACTCTTTATAGCACAGGGCTATTATATAATTAGGTGCTTGCAAAGCACTTGGAATTGCATGTTAAATAAACTCAGGTTTGAATTTTAAATGGAAACTAGACATAAAACAGAAAAAGGAAGAGATGGATATGAGTTAAGATGTTTGACTCTCTTTGCTTGTGCCCAAGTCAGCCTTTTACTTTAGGGTATTTTATTTTAATTAGTTCAGAAACAGCTAAGGTGTTCAAAAAAAAGGAAGTAACAAAAAAGCACAAAAGGAAGTAACAGCTGGCATCCCTTTAGGGTCTCTGATGTGCTTTAGTTCGAAAAAATAAAGTTTCAAGTGTGTTCATTCTTATGTGGAATTGTGACTTAAAGTTAGATGGCTAAACTTTCTGCCCAACATTTAAAAAATGTCAACAATATTAAATTTAGTAGTCTAGAATCAAATGGAAAGAATACAAAATGTAAGACAGATTATGTGGATTTGGGTCCTGGGCAATGCTACTCTCTAGGCAGGTATCCTTATGTAAATCTCTTGAGCTATTTATAACTCAGTTTTCTTTTCATCTGTCTTCTTGTTTGTCCTTCATTTTTCTAAGAGGATCAATGATATCATAAAGTGATATCTTAACTCATGTGTGAGCTGCATTTAAGGGATTCAGAGTTGCACAGAGCTGTCAGCCTCACTCTCTCATCCAGAGTCATCCAGTGGCAAATCAAAAGTCAAGATGACTGGAGATGGCCCAGGATGCAGTGGATGAGTTTGGTGTCTTCCATGTCTGACCAAGCTCTAAGAAAGGGGTTAATAATATCTGTCCCACTGGTCTTACAGTGTTGATGAAATAAAACTGTGTATGGTAAAGCACTTTGGGAAAAAAAAGGTTATCAGTTTGCTTAGACAATGCTAGACACATAGTGGCTGTTCAAAAAACACACAGAAAAAATTCTTTTCACTTGTAGATGATTTTCCCCTTATGTTGTTTCAATTTAATTTGACAGATATTTATGAAGGAAACACAAGCACTGCTCTGGGTGCTGGGGCTTTTTAAAATGAAGACAAAAATAAAACAATCCCTGCCCCCAAGGATTATAAAATTTACTGATTTTTCACTTAATAGTTTTGTGAGATAAACAGGAAATATATTATTATTTTCATTAGACAGATGAGAAACTGAAACATAGAGAAATTGAATGACTTAACCTAGCATCACATGGTGAGTTAGTGTTGGACGTAGAATTAAGACTTAACCCTCATGATTTTCCACCTGCCATTTTCTCACAACACAAAACTTATTTTTATTATACCTTTGCATTAGGGTATAAAACTTATTTGTCCAATAAACATTTATTAAACACCTACCTTGTATCAGACACTGTACTAGGCATTGTAGACACAATTACTTTGTGAAGGCTGTCCCTACCCTCAAGGAGCTTATATACTTTTGTAGGGGGGAAGGAAACAAGATATACATATGGAATTGAATACAGAATATACATCAAGTAATTTGGGGCAGAGGGCACTAGTAGTTGGGTGCAACAGGAAACAGGAAAGGCCAGTTGTACAAAGTCGCTCTTGAGTTGAGCCTAGAAGGAGCATTTGGAGTAAAAAGGAAATGTATATCATTGTAGGTTTAGGTTTTGTAGGTTTCATCAATTTTTACACATGTCAAATGGAAAATAATTTTCTCTCTTATGGCATGTGTTCAGCTTTAATCCAGGTTTATGGGTGTGGGGAATAAATAGAATTATTTAAGAAATAACTCCTCTTCAGTAATCAATCTTGGTTGGTGGTCAACCTCTTTTTGCTTTGCAGCAGGCAAATGTTACTATTGGAACTGAGGCTTGTAAATATGAAAATAGGCTCTCAAATGAAAATGGTGTGGGGCACTTAGCATTCTGAAAAATATTTGAGTCATTATGTTTCAGTTCTAAAATTCTAAAAAAAAATCAGTTCTAAAAATAAATAAGCTATATTTAATAAGGCACACCAGGGCATGAATTATTGTACATTAATTCATACCCAGTGTGTTGCTAGACGCATGGAGAAAGCTGAGTTGAGTCAATGCAACTAACCATGAATATGTCGTAATTCACACCCCAGAGGGTCTTACTGTAATTATCAAATGTTAATAAAGGGTTATTTTCTAAAAACATTTAGATATGTTAAGTTTAAATGCCTATGTGATTTGTGGCACAAGACATTCTCATCAACCTATGAGATCACTTAGTTTCTCACCTTTATGGCACCAGTCTAGACTTCAAAATAAATGTACACATTCAATTCTGAGGTTCGTTTTCCCTTCACAAGGGAGCATAGGGTTGGAAATGTCATTTGATTGTGGTCAGCTTTCATGTGATGAGCACCTTTGAAATTTCTTCTGAGATATAAGAAGTATTCATTCATTCCAGATTTTTAAAAGATGTCATCTTCTAAATAAGGTACATGAAGGAGGGGGAGTAGAAATAGTAATTCAATTTTATGATAGGTCCCACATTAGTGAAATGAATATTTGTAGAAGAGCAAATAAACACTTAGATTGCATATGGGCATACAAGGGTATACATAAGTATAATAGAAAGAGCAATGAATTTGGAGTTAGCGACTTGGGTTCAAACCCTAGCTCATCTGAGAGACCTTGGGCAAATTAATTATTCTGTGGCCCGTTTCCTTATCTGTAAAATGAAATGTTGGACTAGATAGTTCCTTTTTGCTCTAGCATTCCATGATTCCATAAAGTGTATCAATGTTTCTCAAAATGTGCTGCAAAGAACCCTGAAACAATCCAAGTATTTTTTAATGAACCTTATGTTGTTTTTTTAAAATAGGCATGAAAAATAATAATTTTAGAGAATTTTGCTATAAATCTTCTGCCAAAGTTTTATTTTTAGGGCTCTACCACTCTGGAAAAGTTTGAGAATCACTGATCTATATTGTGACTAAAGACTGAACTCTTGCTAAAAAGAATAATTACCAAATTAATGAATTGAGTTCCTCTGACATTTCCATTCCCAAGTCTAAATATAAGTGTTTCTGCCCTTCATAAATGAAAGTGTTTATATTTCATATGTGTTCTAATCAAGGTAAAGGGCCTTTCTAAATAATTAACCTTGAGAATAGAAATTGAGCAGAAACACAATCTGTGAATTTCCTAATTGTGCATTTCTACGATAGGTAATAGCTGAGTTCAGTATCTAACCATATTAAAATAAATAAGTCCAGCAAGCAGATACCCTTCATCAATGATCAAAAAGACTAGGATTGTACTTTTGTTGTTGTCTTCACCTAGGCAACTAAGTGATGCAGTAGAAAGACCACTGGGCCTGGAATCAGTAAGATTTGGACTGAATACCCACCTTGAAACTTACTAGATGTGTAATCCTGGACAAGTCATTTAACCTCCGTTTGACTCAGGTTCAGATAATAACAGCATTTACATTTCAGGGTTTGTAAAGTGCTTAGCACAGTGCCTGACACATGTTAGGCACTATATAAATGTTTATTTTATTACCCTCCTCCCCCTTCATTTTAAAATGAATGGTTTCTTTAAATGTTGGTTACAGTTTTTTGCTAGAATATAAGCTCTGTGAGGGGAGGAACTGTTTGAGAAGCAACTTGGAATAGTGGGTAGAATGCTATACGGAATGTCATTAAGACTGGGGTTGAAATCTCACATTATGAAATTATAAGAGATACTACCTTAGGCAAGACTGACTAGTTTGTCTTAGTGCGTGAAGTGGTGTGTGTTTGAGTCTGAATGTGACAGTGGATGCTCCTGATTTGATTTTGGAAGGTTTTTTTTTTCTTTTACAAATTATATATTTTATGTGCTAATGAAAACAGTTGAATAAGTTAAATATTGGATTGATAAAAGAGGTGTTTCATGTTCAGCCTGTATTTGATTGCTTGTGCTTCCAGTGGGGTGGGTGACAAGGGAGGAAGAGAAAGAATCTAGAATTTAAAGTTCTCTCTCTCTCTCTATATATATATGTATAAAATTATGATTATTAACTACATCCAACTGGAACTTGAGATACACAGGCACTGTGGTTGGGAGATCCAGCCTGCCCTACCGGAAAGTCAGAGGGGTGAGGGAGGAAGACATAGGAGAGAATAGATTGAGGGAGGGGGGATACAATGGGATGGCTGTTTTGGGGCAGTGGGTAGGGGAAAGATGGGGAGAAAATTTGTAACTCAAAATTTCGTGGAAATGAATGATGTAAACTAAAAACGAAACATAACAAAACAAAAAAAAGAGAAAAGAGGTGTTAGCTTTGTTAAAATCTATTAATATGTTGGTCAGTGATGGACATTATATGTCTGATAGATTTTAGATGTGGTACTTGTATGTGGGATATGTGTGTGTGTATGTGAGTGTGTGTGTGTGTGTGTGTGTGTAAGGAACAGGGGCATGTTGGTAAATGACTAAAAATTGTTTCTGAAAAGAAAATGTAACCATGACACACTTAACTGAATTAATAATATTTTCTCTGTCATTTTCTTAAGTCTTATGACCCAGGAGTGGGGAATCTGTGCCCTCGAAGCTACATGTGGCCCCCTAGATCCTCAAGTACAGCCCTTTGACTGAATCCAGACTGCACAGAACAAATCCCCTTAGTAAAAGGATTTGTTCTGTAAAACTTGGACTCAGTCAAAAGGCTGCACCCGAGGATCTAGAAGGCCACATGCAACCTCAAGGCCACAGGTTCCTCACCCCTGCCTCTTGTCTATCAGCAAAACAATTTGTTGTGTTTCCTGATTTTTGATGTCTAAATGACTACAATGGAAATTCAACAATCCTGCTACAACCTGGCTCTGGAAAATGTCTGGAAAGGAATGTGCTCCATTGGACTTCAGCAAAGCTGTTTAACCTGTGATCAGTCATGTGGCCTCTTGAGACATCAGTTTCCTCATCTGTAAGATGAAGGTTTGGACTCTAAGATCTCTTACAGTTCTAAGTCTATGATCCACTTATTCTCAAAAGGAAAGTGGATGCATTTTTTTTTCAGACCCTGAGAGGTTTTGTTTTGTTTTGTTTTTGCTTCCCAATGATTCAAATTTCTCCCAAGAAATGTGGTTGTCTGGGGCACATTTTCCTTTCAGGCTTTATTAGCATCTCCTTATAAGACACGTGGATACCGGAAAATTATTTCTTGTATGTTCAAATTTTTCAGACCCTTTTCATATCCAGACTTTACCAAAGTAAATTGGTAATGTGAGGACTGGTTAGTCCTACTGATCTCAGTCAATACCAGCTTCTGGTACATATGCTTTGAACTTTATCTTCCCTATTTGATCCATTTTCCTTCTTTCCTTCCTTCCTTCCTTCCTTCCTTCCTTCCTTCCTTCTTTCCTTCTTTCCCTCCTTCCCTCCTTCCTTCCTCCCTCCCTTTCCTCCTTTCTTCCCTCCTTCCTTCCTTCCTTCTTCCCTCCCTTTCCTCCTTCCTTCCCTCTTTCCTTCCTTCCTTCCTCCTTCCCTTCCCTCCCTCCTTCCTTCCTTCCTTCCTTCTTTCCCTCCTTCCCTCCTTCCTTCCTCCCTCCCTTTCCTCCT
Source organism: Pseudochirops cupreus (assembly GCA_028627135.1). NCBI lineage: Eukaryota > Metazoa > Chordata > Mammalia > Diprotodontia > Pseudocheiridae > Pseudochirops > Pseudochirops cupreus. Next base: position 411,723,918 of record CM053582.1, read on the forward strand.
TCCTTCCCTCCTTCCTTCCTTCCTTCTTCCATCCCTTTCCTCCTTCCTTCCCTCCTTCCTTCCTTCCTTCTTTCTTCCTTCCCTTCTTTCTTCCCTTCCTCCCCCTCTCACTTCCTCTCTTCTTTCCTCTCTTGAAAACACTGATATAGGCAGCCAGAAAATTTCCACATTCTTCTTTGTGTTTTTTCTCTTCTCTAATTTCTTTGCTTTTCAACCACCATACTAAAGTTTATTTTGTTATTTGTGCTGCTTCAATTCTTTGTATTGCTTTAAACTTTTGACTTTTGTTTTCAACTGCTAGTTAAGGAAATGTAGAATTTCTGGTATATTTTTATTTACTGGATGCCTAGTTTCTTTTTCATTGCCTTTAATTGGGTGATGTGGTGTCCCTGCCTTCTACTGCACATGGTAACTAGATATAAGTTGAATTTTCCAATGCCTTTTTACAGATCTTCAGTAGCTTTTTTCAGGTTACTTCTGCAATGATTTTTGATGCCTTTCTTTAGAAATATTGATGGCTCCATGTATCCTCCTGTGGTTCTTCTTATGGCAATGACTGCCACTTATGCTGGCATACACTGCTGTGTGCAAGGGCTGAGATGTTTTTACACTTTCCGTCAAATATGTATACATGTTGTTTCTCCCAGCAGAATTTGAACTCCTTGAGAGAGGGAACTATTTTAGTTTTATATTTTTATCTCCGTGGCCTAGTACAGTGCTTAGCACATATACCAGATACTTTGTTGAATTGGAGTTAAATGGATCTTTATTGAAGGGATTTTTCTTCCAACTGTGACATTTGGGTTCTGTTTTTTTAAAATTAAGATTCTTTTGAATTAGCAGGCATTTATTTTTTCTCTCCTGCCATTCTAATAAATGTATAGTCAAGCAAAACAAATTCCTGTGTTGGCCAAATCCAAAAATGTATGTATCATTTTGCATGTTTAGCCTATCATCTCTGTCAGAAGGTGGGGAGAGTTCTTTGTCACCAATCCTGGGGAATAATGATTGATGATTGTGTTGACCAGAATTCTTAAGTCTTTCAAACTTGTTCATTTTTAGTGTTGTTGTTGTATAAATTCTCCTGGTTTTGCTCAGCACGGTAGTGCTTGGCATACAGTAGGCACTTAATAAATGATAGTTGACTTTTTACTTCATTTTCCATCACTCCTTACAAGTCTTCCCAGGTTTCAATGAAATTGTCCCTTTCATCATTTCTTGCAACATTCATATACCATGGTTTGTACAGCCATTCCCTAGACAATTGTGTTCTTTTAAGAGTTGACTTCTTTATCCATTGTCCAAAATGCTAATAGTACCGATGAAATGGCATATAACCTACATCATCAACACCCAGTGGTATCAATTTACAAAAACATATAGATATACTGTTGAGATTGAGAAGACCATGACATGCTTTTATTATTTAAAGGGAAGTCAGTGATCACAATGATGGCAACGTTATGCCACCACAACTGAAGGGGGAAGAAGTTGCCATTGGGCCCCTAGAGAGTTAATATTAGCCCTCTCCAGAGATGAAAAATAATAATTAAACACTGCTTGTCAATTAATGCCAACTTAAAGAAAGGCCCTACACTTAGATTAAGTGAGGCGCATGGGTTGCTTGAAAACAGCAAGAAAGGAGGAGGGAAAAGAGTATGAAATAATGGGAGAGATAAGGTGAAAAAGGAGAATAATTAAACACACATGTACTTTCACAGAGTTGGGGCACTCATATTTCTAATTAGAATTTCAATGCAGGAGCCCAATTTAACCTTAGGGAGTCTTTATATTCATGTCACTGTTGTACACAGCAATCAATCCAATGCTGGCATCTTACTTGCAAGTTGAATTTTCATATATTACATTTAGTAGAGCCCCACTCTCTTTGTATCTTTAATGGATATTTTCTTTTTAGAGGTTCACTGTGTGTTTTGTCTTTCTAGAAAATCCTATGCTGAGAGGAACAATATCCATTTAGATACTGAAATTCAAAAGAATATGCTCCTTCCTGACATTAACCCATTTCTAACTTGATAAATATAACCTCCCCTACCTTGGGGGTGAGCAATATGATGATGTCTGCTTTTAGTAGAATTAATGACATTTTGGATATCAATTCAGTATCATAAGTTTATGGTTCCCTGGACAGTAGGCAGTATATTTAGATGTGTCCAAATTGGCCCACATATCCCAGAACAAAATCTGTTGATAAGCAAACTCCAGCACAATTTCACCTAGTCTCCCAATATCGAAAATGAAATCTCACCTTTGTTCACTCTCTTGTCATCTTTAAGGTCAAGTGCTTTCCAACACTAGAATTTAATTCTGGAAAATGCTATTACAAAATGACAGAGCTGAACTAGAGTTTAGAGATCAGCTACTCTAATCCTTTTGCTTACTTTGAAAAGTTTTCTTGATACCTTTGGTTTATTATAACATGGTCATTTACAGTCATGTCTCTTTCCCTCAATGAACCCTCCTGTGTAACAAACCACTATATAAAACTGACCAGCAAATAAGGGCAGAACTTCCAATAATAAGGAGGTGATAAGGAGCAGAGTATTACTTTACTCTGCCGTAGTCAAGTTGGGTTTAGGTCTGTGTGCCCCATTTTAGAAGGGACATTTGTAAGCTGGAGAGACTCCAGAGAAGGGTAATCAGAATGATGAGGGGTCACGGGATAAGAAAATCATTTGAAAGATGTTTAATATGAAAAAGTGAAGGCTTATGGAACGCATAGCATGTTGTGGTGGATATTCTTTTCTAGGCATGGGTTAGATTACAAATAGTTGCTAAATTCCTTTCTGAAATTCTCTGATAAACTAATTCTGTTATTGTATCCCTCAAATTCTATGATATTGTAACAATGTATGAAAAATCCCCCACCCACAGTACCCAATCTCTTTTTTGAGAGGAGGGGAGTGTTTTTGATTATCATCTGTCTTATGGGACTAATATTGTGCGTTGCAGTTAATCTTATTTCATTTTTTAAACCAGATTTATTATTTTGCAAATGGGAAAATGGGCTCCAAGATGTTCAGTGACTTGACCAACATCAGATAATTATTTAGAAAGGCTATTAAATAAGGACATTGAATGAAGAACTTGCTGCTTCTTAAGTGAATAGGTCACTATCATTACCTTCCCATTTTTTTTCTGGGGATCGAACAAAGAAAAATTGTAAAACCCTGTTTGTTTAGATAATGTAGGGATTTTGGGATGGGAGTATTTCCCTAAGCAGGCATTTCTCTGATAGCAAACTACTACATCTTGACCAGAAAAAAACAAATTGTGCAATAGTTTGTCTTGGGTGCAACTAACTCTCTTCACCTTGATCTCTAAACTTCAGTATCTGGATGGGTAAGGGAGCCTATTTATTGCACTTATGCTATCTAGAACCCCATTTCAGCATCCACTGAAATAGACAGCACCTCTAAGTTCTTGACCTTCAAAACTTTTTTCCATTTCCCCCAGATACATACATTAATGTTAAACTGATAATCTCATTCCTCCTAGTTATTAGCTATATTCTTTGTTTCTGAGATAACATAATGGTTTAGCCAAATTTAATTGGTCTTATTTTCTTTTTTCCTAATTATGATTCCCATCTTCTTGACCCATGACTGGTATCCAAACCTCAAGTCCTGCTCTTATCATATTTTGCTTAACTACTCTATTGGCTCTGATCGTGACTTTGTTTCTAACTCCATACTCACTCCAATCACTTAACAAGCCACAGTTTTCCTGACATCATCAAAGGCACCACCATAATCACTATTATCTTTGACTCCTCATTTGTATCCATGTCATATATCAATCTGTTGTTAAGTCTTGCTATTTCTACCTTCCCAATATCTCTTGTATTTGTTTCCTTCTTTCCACTCCCCCTACCATTGCCTTGGTGCAAAACCCCTTCACTTCATGACTGAACTATTGCAAATAGCCTTCTGTACAGTCTCCCTATCTCAATTCTCTCCCTACTCTTAGTTTGACCTCCATTTAGCTGCCAAAGTGATGTTCCTAAAATGCAGGTCTGACCATGTCACCCTTCTCCTCAAGGGCTATTACATTCAGAATCAAATATAAAAGTATCCATGTAGTTTTTAAAGCCCTCCACATAGGTCCTTTCCTATCTTTCTAGTACTCTTATGGTTTATTTTTCTTTCCTACATACTCTGGGATCTAGCAACACTGGCCTTCTTTCTATTCCTCCTACAAGATATCCCATTTTCTAGCTCTGTCCCTTTTCCATGGATTTCCCTGGTACCTGGAAGGCTCTTCTTCTTTACCTCCAGTTCCAGAATTCCTGTCTTCCTTCTACTTCCAGAGGACTTTCCTTCCCCTCCCTGCCCACCTCCATGTTTTCCCTCTAAAATTACTTCCCATGCACACACACTATATATTGTGTGTGTGTGTGTGTGTGTATGTGTAGTTGTTGTCATTGAGTCATTTCCATCATGTCTCACTCTTCATGAACCGATTTGGAATTTTCTTGGCAAAGATACTAGAGCAGTTGCTGGAATTGAGAAACTGAGGCAAAACAGGATTAAATGACTTGCCCAGGGTCACATACTACAAATGTGTCTGAGGCTACACTTGAGCTCAGGACCTCCTGACTCCAGACCTGACGCTCTTTCCACTGTGCCACCTAGCTGTCATTTATTTTCATATATTACTGCTATTTTATTACTATATCAATCTACCCATTTCTCTAGAGGAGTAGTAGTCCAAGCCTTCAGGTACTCATAAGTGCAGAAAATGATGTGTTTCCCTTCCTTAGTACATATATTCATTCTAAACACACATGTTTGAAGAAATAAAAACAGTGAGCTTAGGCTTTTTTTTTTCTTCCTTAAAAGCTTCTTCTCAGACCCAGACTCCATTTAGGACCTCCTCTTCTTGTACACATTTTAGGGAAGAGTTGCCAAGGAAACTAGAAACAAAGACTATTCCATTTCACTTACAGCAAGAAAATGCATCCATCCAATACCTTAAATCTTGATACATTACTTAGGGCTGGCAATCTTTCTTCTATCTCTAACTGGAGGTATAAGAACAGCTTCTATAAATCTGAATATTTTTTTTTCAGGAAAACAGTCAATTGGAAGTTTTTTTCCTCTTATCTTCTGGCTACTTTTCAAGTGTTTTTGCCATTATTTCACAGTTTACATGCTCAAAAGTAAACAGTGCAATAATAGCAGCTCTTCATCTTAAGAAAATGAAAGGCTTAAGTAAATTATGAAAATGTAGTTTTCATTCCATATTGACTTTTGCAGCACCACCTTTAAGAAATATTGTTCTTGCTTCGATGTTAATTTTAGAACTCTGAAGGCTAGGCTTATTGGCAGTATAACAGATGTTCTGCTGCCACTCATCAATGAGTACAACCGGGTAACCTATTAGCACTGAAGAATCTTTTGTGTACAAATCAACTAGTTGTGGGAGTTAACTGTCATAACCATTTAAGGGTCATTTCCAACGGAAAATTGATTTAGCTGACTGTCTATCAAAGCATATTTATCATAATGTTCAGGGAATGATAGAAATACTCTGTATTAAGTGAAGGCCCTTTAGGGAAGAAGAGACCCTATCAAGGATAGATGCCTCAGAGATACAGGATGGGAGAGAGGCAAATGCATTAGCCATTAAAAAGAGATGAACTTTTCCAGCTGGAACATTCATTTACTTGCTTGCTCAACAAGCACATTGGGGGCACCCAATGGAGATAATCAAAGGGAAGCCCAATGACTGTTTTTCAGGGCTATTTTCAAGAGGATCACTATTTAAGTATGGATGGCCTCTTAGGTCTCTTTCAAGCCTGGGGTTCTGTGATACTACATGCAAAGCACTGTAGGGGATACAAACATGATTGATGTATAACTATAGCCAATACTACATTACAATGAATTAAAATCCAACATTCATTTTAAAGCATCTGCTTTGTATAAGACATTGTGCTATGAGGGGTGAGGTATGATTCAATTGCCCAATCAACAGACATTTATTAAATACCTACTATGCTCTAGGCACTAGGGAGAAAAACACAAGGAAGGAGGGAAGGAAAGACACAAACATTTATCAAGTGCTTACTATGCTCCAAGCACTCTGCTAAGTGCTTAATAAATATTATCTAATTTGATCCTCACAATAACTCTGGGAGTTAGGTGAAAATGGAAACAGTCTCTGCCCTCAAAAATTTTACATTTTATTGGTGAATCAAACTGAATTTTATTTAATTTGAATTCAGTTAGATTCAATCCAACAGGCATTGATTGAACAGCTACTCTCTGCCAAGCAATGTGTTAGATGTTGGAGCTATAAAATCCAAAATGAAACAATTTCTAAACTGCCCCCCCTCCTCAAAAGGTTTAAATTCTTTTGGGCAATTGAATTCAATATGTTCTAAGTTCTAGGTGCTGTGGACAGAAAGTCAAAAGTAAGACATTCCCTGCCCTCAAGGAGCTTATATTCTATTGCTATAATTAAAAATAAAGTCAAGATGTTTGCAAGGTTGAAAAGTGATATTGTATAAGAAACAAAAGTAGATAGGTGATGAATAAAACAAATATACAAATGAGAGATAGAGAAAACACCTTTAATTGAATTGTGTTTAGGTAAATTGTACAGGGCCTGTTGAGGTAACAAGGTGGCACAGTAGGTAGAATACCAGACGTAGAGTCAAGGAGACTCACCTTTGTGAGTTCAAATCCAACCTCAGACATTTACTTGCTATGTGACATTGGGCAAGACCTTTAACCCTGTTTGCCTCAGTTTCCTCATCTGTAAAATGAGTTGGCAAAGGAAATGGCAAACTATGCCAATATCTGTGCCAAGAAAACTCCAAATGGAGTCATGAAGAGTTGAACACGACTGAACAACAACAAACAGCAATGCCTGTTTCTTTGTGGCTGTCTACATTTCTCCATGAGTCATTTTACTATTGAAAGGCACCATTTTCTTGCTTGTGACATGCCATGGTGCTATTATCCCTAAAAGCAACCCAGTCTTGTGGGGAGAGATGAAATGACACCATGAGGTGCCAAGGGAGCCTACACCAACCACCTGAATCAAAGAGACAGCCCAGAGAAAAGAAGGGTCTTCAGGAGGTGCTGCAGTTATCATGTGATAATCACATCCTTGGAGAATCACAGATCCAAAGCTGCACCTCATGCCTCAAAATGCCCTAGGGTGTGATTATCTTATGATAACCATCTTAAAGATGTCTTTTTTGCTCAATTAACACATACTTTTATGAAAATTAACTATCAAGATGAGTTACAAAATACTGATATTTAACATGACAGATTAAAATAGTGAAGAAGTCTTCATCCAATTACTGCAATTTGCACTCTGGACAAGTACAACTCCATGGATGAGTGATTCAACTTGCTAACATTTATAGGTTTTGTAATTGTATATGATTACCAGATTTCTTTATATTGGCAAAACTCCATGTTTCAATGGATGGGGCTGTTACCTTCACAAAGGAGAAATCCAGGCAGGTTTCCAAGGCCATCTTGGTCCTCCACCAAGCTGTTTTAGTTAGACATGACTTTTTACAAGAGTAGCCCAAGTATCTAGATTAGTTTTCCAATCTTTCCTTCAGCACAAGATTGAGTAAGAGCCAGCCCAGTCATTTTCTAAGCATTTGATGAAAGGTAGCAAAAAGGGTCAGATCACTATTCAGCATTGGTAAACAGGTGTGGAAATATTATAACTCAGACTTGTTGAAAGGCAAGTCTGTGCTCCTACGAACCTGGCATGGTACAGGGAAGGTAATCAATGGTGTGACCCTGGGCAACTCACATTGATCCTTTTGATCTTAGTTTCACATGATACTGTGATGGAAAGACTATTGAACTTGGAGTAACAGAACCAGAAGGCACTGTCTGTCTTTGCTATTTATGTAACTGTAGGTGAACTGTGTTCACCTCTCTCCATCTCAGTTTCCTCATCTGTAAAAGTCGAGGATTGTCCTCTAAGGTCCCTTTCAACTCTATCAACATCCATGATCTTGTGACCTGTAAAGTGAAACTGAGCTACTAAGGTCCCAATTAATTATACAATTCTCTACTCAGCACAAAATGAACACGAGTAGACGTTAGTAGGTTATTTTATGCCAAAGTCTGTCTTCTGGACCATAACTGTGTTAAGCCACTTCATTATTAACCACTTAATGAAAATACCCTAGGAGCCCAAAGGGTGCTCCTGGATCTCTAGACTCATCTAACAAAGACCTTGAAATAGTTCTTGAAGACAGATTGTGTTTCCTATTTGTTTGTCATCCATAGCCTCTAGCATGGTTCCTTGCACAAAGTAGTTGCACATTCAATAAATGTTTGTTGAATTGAGTAATAGCTTTCTTTCTTGAAGGACCTGGTCTTATATCTTTGACAACTGTTCCTTGCAGCTTGGCATTGACTGCAAGATTGACAGCCGCAGCTGAGTTACACCCACAGGTCCTAATCTCTACTAGTTTACCAGTACCAGGTGTAAGGCAGCACATCTGCGGACTAAAGAGGCCACTTGTGCCTACAAGTTGAGACCTGCCGGCTCAGCTCAAGTGATCCTACACCTTAGTTAGGGCCAAACAGAGGGAGCAGTTTCATTAGGAATAATTAAACTTGAATGAAACAAACCCGGGAGTTTAACACAACTGCAGCTGCGTCTGTCATCAAATAGTTCCTTTATTGTTTATATCAGAGAGATCTTGGAATTGCAGAGAAGAAATAAAGTGTACGTACACAAGGTGCATAATCATGTAGTTTTTCTTTTCAAAGATTTTGAGTAGGAACTGTGCCTAAAATATTTTTTGAGGAACACTGGTGATTTCTGATCAGGTAGGGTTGGAGTCTCTGTCATTTTGCTAGAACTGTACTGTAGGAAAAATAGAAGGAGGGAACAAAATATACACATTGTTAGTTCGAAGTCAAAGCCAGTTTGGTATGATAGTCCTCATAAACCTAGAACAAGTATGCAGATGATCAATAATAGTGAAGTTTATTAAAAACCCTAACCCTAACATAAAGGAAGAGAGAAGTTTGCTTTGAAAGTACAAATGTGGAAAGTGAACATAGAAGGGGCTAGCAAACATTGATTATATCCTGGATTTTCTAAGTCTTTGAAATCACTTCACCAGTGAAGAGTTTTACTTTCCTGAGTCTTAGTTTACTTACTTTATAGATGAGTAAACTAAGGCATAGAGAGGTGAAGTTATTTGTTTATAGGCATACAGTGAGTTAGGGGGAGAGCTGACACTAAAAATATAGGGAGAGATCTATTGTGTAAAGCCTTCATAATTCTTCTAGTATTTGGTTCACAAAAGATCCTTAATTTCTAGAAAGTGAAATTAAAAAAAAACACTAAGAGGAATTTTGCATAGTTCATGAAACAGAATTGAGGCCGTATGACTTTCTTAAAATTATTGACACACTTTGTTTTTTACATTATAGTAATTAGCCAACATATACCTCCCATGCTTCCATCATGGAACCCTTTCCTATAACCAGGAGAATAAAAAAAAAAACCAATGAATACGCAACATTCAGCATCCATAGCCATCTCCTTTTTTCAAGACTTATATTAAAGGAAGTATGTTTCATTGTATATCCTCTGGAACCAAGCTTAGTCCTTGCATTCTGAGATCAATTGCCTTGTAGTGTTGTTTTCATTTGAATTTATATGATTTTCGTCATTAAGTATATTGTTCTCCTGGTTCTACTTTATTCACTTTGCATCAGTTCATACAAATCTTTCTAAGTTTCTCAGAATTCCTCATATTCATAATTTTACTGCATATTCATCCATCATGATCCATCATATTTATATACTGACATTACTTAACATATTGCCAAGCAATTTTACCGAAGTTAGTTACCACCAACTTTACCAATTGTAGTGCCCACTTTGTTTCTACTTTTTGGAGATCACAAAATTACTTTGAATGTCTTTGTATATATAATGCTTTTTTGTCTTTAACCTCCTTGGGGCACATAATTTTTGCTACATCAAAGAGTCTGATTTTCTTTAGTAATTATTCTCACATAATTCACATATTATTTTCCAAAACAATTGGGTGGAGAGGGAGGAAAGAGAGAGATAAAATATATTTTTATCCATTAAAAATATAAAATTTAATTTAAAAAATAATTGGACTCATTCTCAGTTCTGTCTAAAATGTAATAGAGTCACTGCCTTCCTATAACCTCTCTATCATTAGCTAGTTTTGTTTTTTTAATCAAAGTCAGAGAGACTTGGGTTCTAGTTATAAATCTACCAGACACTAATTGTCTGGCCCTGGGAAATTCACTTAACTTTTAAGTTCCTTAAACAACTCTTTAAGACTCTAAGTTTCTGATTTACTTTTGTAGCGGAGATTTCTTCACCAAGCAGTTCTTAGACTTATAAAATCAAAGATCTTATCAAAATCTAATTGTCTTTCCATGTTCAGCTGTTAAGATGACCAGAAGCACATCAGTGTAGAAGGGAATCATTTAACCAGGGTGAAAAATGGAAAGCAAGTAGAGAGCAGAAATCATAATGAGTTTAGTATAAATAACTGTGATTGATCAATATCTCTTTTATCCATCCAGTGACTAGGGTAAGAGCTGTACTTCAGAGATTCTGATTGGCGAGAAGAGAAGAAGAGAACACGCATTTATATAACACCTACTATGTGCAAGGAGTACTATGCTAGGTGCTTTTTACAAATTGTATCTCATTTGATCCTCATGACAACCCTGGTAGGCAGGTGCTGTTATTATTTCCATTTTATACTTGAGGAAGCAGAAGCAAACAGAGATTAAGGAACTTGCCTAGGGTCACACAACTAGGAAGTCTCTGAGGCCACATTTAAACTCAGGTCTTCCTGACTCCAAGCCCAGTGTTCTCCCCTTGCGGTCTCTGGTTGGTAATAGGGAAATAGAGGCATCAGGCATCATAAGGCACATTTCGGATTTTTGTGTATGATAGGAGGTTAAATTCTTGTCAAAGACTTTACTGGCTAAAGAAACAGTCATATATAAAGTAAATTTTCCCCTGGAAACAAGTTCAGTGTTTTTCAAAACCATTAAACATCTATTTAAGGGATACATCTCTAAATCTGCAAGAACAGAACCAAGAGTTGAAAAATGAATAGCAAAACAAATCTTAGATTGAAGGAAAGCGTTATGACCTTACCATAAGCAATCACTGCAACCCATCAGAGAGAGTTTTTCTCTCTCTAGAAAGTTTGTAGAATTTCAGTTGGCTGGAATTACTTGCATAGGAGAGTAGAGTTAGGAAGAAATTGTGATTGATAGGACTGAATGGAACACAATAGCACTTTTCACCTTGAGGTCGTTGCATGCTTTCTAGTTGCTTGTGGTGAGTAAGAAACTCAGATCCAAGTCAGAAACAAGTCAAATTCATGTAAATGTTTAACTATCTCTTTGATGGGAAACATGAGATACGTATAGTTGCTTAGGAAAGATGGCCTCTTCTGATTACTTAATATTGAACTAACTGTTAGATGAAAATTTTGATGATGGTTTCCAAACTGCAATTATTTTGATGTTTAAACTTAATAATAATAATAAAACACAAGGGAGTTAATCAAACGTCTTCATATTCAATTCACATAAAATGCTCTTGGAGATGATCAGCCTTTACCTAATGGACCAGATATAAACTCCTTCAGGACTTTAAAATACATACCTGCTTTTCCTGTTTCCTTAACTAGTCTTTGCCCATTGCGTCCCACCCACATTTTTCGTTCCATGAAACCTCAGAAGTCAGCAGTAAAGAAACTAAACTCCAGGTTCTGATATCTGATCACATTTTTCAGACACTTATTATGTGCCAGGAAATTGTACTGAGTTTGAGAAATATACCAACAACCACAGAGAAAGACAGTCTCTGCCCTCAAGGAGACTGAATTCTAATGGGGTTTGGGGTGGGGAAGAATGTATCTGGGGCATGGTAAAGAAAGCCAGGAGTCAAAAGCACAGCCTGGAGAGGAAGGAAGATATGATTGGCCTTGGAGGTTCTGGGAGGAACTAGCCAATCAGGAGAGACTGCTGTGGTGGAGGGTGGAGGGTACTTTCAATGTATGAAGTCCAGGAGTCCAGCAAGCTACCAGGTTGAAAATGTTTCTGTGGCCTAGTAGAGAAAGTATAGAGAATCAGGAGAGGAATGAAGATATAGTTGGCTTAGGTGTCCTCCTTAAAATGTAGATTTTTCAAAACAAGAGAAATGACTGGAAATTCTTGTTACATAAAACCTTTTAGCAGAGAAATAGCTGGAGGTACCTATAGTTACATTATGGCATTGGCAGGAATCTAAGTGTCAATCACATGCACCTGGGCAAGCAATGGCTGCTATCCAAAGTGGGAAAATGCCAAGGGTTGGAAAGCCCTAGAAAAAGGCAGAAAAGTTTTCCACATTGGCCTCAGGGGACCAACAATGAGAAAAGATGCTGGAAAACAGGTGATTTCTGACATCTGATCATTAATGGACAGAGATAAGAGAGAGAATGAAAATATAAGTGACCGGAAATTGAATTTGTACATTAGACTTTATATATTAGACCATCTGGTCACTGAGAGCAGCTAGTGTTTGCATTAGGGTTTGGCAGGAATCTCTTAATTGCAGATCAAAGGTAGAAGGATAAATATCCTTAGCCATGGGGTGGGGGGTATACAGAGAAATGTCAAGGAAAGCCTCAGAGAAAGGTGGGAAGGCCCTCCACAAATAAAACTTTGCTCAGGAGGCTCCAGGAACAGAAGTCAATATAGTTAACAGGTGCACCAAATGGGCAGTTTTCTGTAGCTGTTTGCCACAAGAGTTGAAGTATGCTACTGGTAAGAGCTACAGAGAATTGAGGCTCTCAGTTTCGGTAAGCATGCGGGAGAAGGGAACTATTTCAACAATCTGAAAATATTGTGTTGGGCTTGTATTTCTGTCAGGGTTAAGTATGGGTTGGTGAGAGGGCTGAAGGATGATCTCTGTACACACTCCTATCTCAGGTAGGATGAAGTATTCTTGAAAAGAATGGAGAGTGCCAAGTGTGGTTATTCATACCTATAATTCCTCCTACTGGAAGAAACTGAGGCTAGTAGATCCCTTGAGTTGGGAATTCTAAGCCTCAGCTGGGCCAAAGTTGATCATGCGTTATCAAAGTCATTAAATCCAGCATTAGTATGGTGGTAAGCCACTGGGAGCAGGGCATTATTAGGATGCCCTAAGAGGTGCAGGTAGGAAATGGTACTCCATCAAAGCCTCTGTGCTGATGAGCAGTAGGATTGGGCCTGTGAATGGCCAGTGCACTTCCAGCTTGGGAGAGATAAGCACACTCAATCCCAGCCACCCCTCAAAAGTAGAAAAGTATTTCAAGGAAAAAAATGAAAAGAGTGCAAAGAGACAGAGGGGAAGGTATTAGGAAGTTAGAGTGTGAGAGGATGTGATCCGAAGAATGAACACAATTCACAGAATCATGTGATTTCACAGGTGAAAGGTCCCTCAAAGGCCATTTAGTCCACCTCACATCTGAAAAAGATCTCTTTTCCAACCTGGTCCTTTAGCCTTTGCTTAAATAATTCAATTTAACAAACATTCATTTAACAGTGTAAGGAATTGTGTTATGTTCTGGGGATATAAAGATAAGAGATAGTACCTGCCCACCATGAGCTTACATTCTACTAGAGTGATATAACATATACACAGATAAGTAATTTCAGGAGGAAGATAGGACTGAAAAATGATGGTGGTCATGATAAAAAAAAAACTTATTTTTTTTCTTATTGAAATTTGACAGACACCAACAAAACTGAGGGCAGCTTGGTGGTACAATGGATAGAGTGCTGGCCTTGGAATCAGGAAGACTCTTCTTCCTGAGTTCAAATCTGGCTGCTGACACTTAGTAGCTGTGTGACCCTGGGCAAGTCACTTAACCCTCTTTGCCTCAATTTCCCCATCTATAAAATGAACTGCAGAAGGAAATGGCAAACCACGCCAATATCTTTGCCAAGAAAACCTCAAATGGGGTTACAAAGAGTCAGATATGACTGAAAAATAACTAAACAGTGAAAGCAAAAATGAAAATGTCCATAGAACAGAAAAAAAAGAGGATTAGCCAATGTGAAGGACGGGTTGGACAAAGAAAAGACTGGAAACAAGGAATTTAATCAGGGGGATATTTCAACACTCCACGTGAAAAGTGTTAAGACATGAGCATGATATTTTGGAGATATGTGACAAGATTTGAGACACTTCCCTTGGAAAGTAGACCTGGATCTTCAAAGAGGAAACAATTTCCCTTAACATTAGGAATGATAGTTAGACTCCATCAATGACACAAAGAGAGAGGCTATCCAAGACTGGTCAAAGGAAGAAGAATCAAACATATCCCATCTTTTCTTAAACATTAATATTTCCCCAGTGATTCTATCTTGTAAATTACAGAACAAAGAATCTAAATTTTAGGTTTCTCCAGGTGTATTGGAGAGATGCTTTGTGGGCATAAGTAAGTAGCAATGTATTGTCAGTAATGATTTGTGTGGCAGAAATGGCACAAAGGTTATCATCCAAGAAATGTGTGATCAGAAAATGAAGTGTCCTTGTTACATAGTAACAAGAAGGAATAACACATGGACCAGCCAAGTGTTTCATTGGTACCCATGAAACGTTCCTAGAGAAAGGCCAGTAAGTTGAGTTTATCCTTTATGAAGAATTTATGAAAGCACATAGACAAGAATTATTCAAGATGAGGTAAGGAAGGGTTGTAGTCTTCACTAGGACATGGAATAACTCTATCAAATTGATCTCTGATGCTTTCGAGTGTCAGTGAAGGAAATATTATAGAGCACAACAAGTATGTTGTTTTAGGACCATCAGATCACAGAGCTGAGAGACTTTGGTTGTCATTTAATATAGTGCCCTCTTTTTACAAATGAGAAAACTAAGTGGATTCTAGAAGGGCTAAGTGATGGTTTGCTCAGTGTCACACAGGTGGGACTGAATCCAGGTCTTCTGACTCTAAGTACAGAGCCCTTTTATACTATATTACCTCTCTTACCTTCTCTAAACCTTAGCTTCCACATCTGTGAAATGCAGTCGAACTAGAATCTCTCTCTCACACTCTCTCTCTCTCTCTCTCTCTCTCCCTCTCTCTCTCCCTCTCTCCCTCCCTCTCTCTCTCCCTCTCTCCCTCCCTCTCTCTCTCTGTCTCTCTGTCTCTCTGTCTCTCTGTCTCTGTCTCTCTCTGTCTCTCTCTCTTTCTCTCTCTCTCTCTCTGCTGCCTCTGAAATTCTGTGATTCTGGTTTCATAAGAACTCATACAATCCATCTGTGCAACTGTGGAATACATAATAATTGAGCTGTTTAGTACATGAGAAACTGTTTCAGGTGATTGTGGCAATGTTTATTCACGATGGCCTATTTCTACCATAACATGTATTTTAAAACAAACATTATCTCATGGAAATGTTTTTGATACCAGGCATTTTCTTTGGCAATTAACGGATATGATGTGTGGTACTAGAAGGCTCTGTAGAGTACCCCTAAAACTCATTAAAAGTCTGATTAAAAACAATTAAAGGCACCTCTGCTACCTTCACATTTATTCTGCATTTAACTTCTCATATTTGCTAAACAATTTAAAATAATATCTACTTTCCTCTAATGATAATAATACTAATCATACTATATGAAGCTGTCCCAGGAAAGTGGAAAGGTAAGAAAAGGGTGAAAAAGGTTTCTCCAAGGCAGGCAGGGTCTATAAACACACTGACCTCCTTGCTGTTCCTCAGACAAGACCCTTCATCTCTCATCTTGGTATGTTTTTACTGGCTATACCCTACGACTGCAATGCTTTTCCACCTCATCTCTGTCTCCTGACTTCCTTTGAGTCTTAGCTGAAGTCTTGCCTTTCTTTTAATATTCTGTTTAATATTAACCCCTTCCCTCTGAAATTATATCTAATTTATCTTCTACATATCTTATTTGTACATAGCTTTTTGCATGTTATCTCCTCTATTGGACCATAAGCTACTTGAGAGCAGAGACTATTTTTGCCTTTCTTTGCATCATGGTGCTCAGCACAGAGCTTGGCACATAGTAAGCACTTAGTAAATGTTATTGATGACGATTTGTCTTGAGTTTTCTGATTTTAACTGAGATAATGCCTTTTCTGTCACCTTTGTTATATTGCATGCAATATAGAGTTTATACCAGCCAAATATAAGAATATCTGTTGATTATTTTGTGTATCTAACTGTATAGATTTTTATTCTTAACAGTCTAATTATTCTTGAGGCCAAAAGATTCATTTTGGCAAGTGCATGTGTTCACATAGGTATATTATTATGACCTTCATAATTATTCTTAGTATTCTGTTAGCATGCCAAGAGAACTGCTTCTTTGTTTTTCAAGACTAGTTTGACCATTCATCTAGGGAACTGTGATTTGGAGATGGCAAAGTGGAGGCTAGAAATTAGGACTTTTTATAATCAACTTCATCACAGGTAGTGACACTGACCTACCTGTTAAAGGTGTATCAGAGGAATCATACATAGACTGGAATCTTAGGCTGACAGAATCAGAACTGGAAGGAACCCTAGAAGGAACCCTTAAGAATATCCTCCTTATTTTTTTAACTAATGAGGTAACTGAGTCTCAGAAAGGTTAAATGCTTTGCCAAAGGTTATACAGATAGCAAAGTAGTATAGTCAGGATTTGAACTCAGGATCTGTAAAATCCAAGGCCAGTATTCTTTATTTCATCTTATTGTGCCTCAAATCTGAAATGATTATTAAAACCTCTCCTTTTCTTATGTTTCTCGTTCTGGTCCATTAACGAGTACCTCTCAAGGTTCCATCTTTGATCCACTTTTTTCTTTAAACTTCTCACTCAGAGAATTTTTCCAAGTATGTAACTGCAACCTCTGCTCTGTTGATGGCTTCCCTTTCTGTTAGCCCTGAACTCTTCTGGTAGGGGAATACAGTGCCACTTCCCAATGTTTCTGTTTCAATGAACAACTTTATATTTATGGATATGGTAAAGAAAGGGAAGCTAGAGAAAATTCCCCCAACTCCAGCACTGCTTAACCCCGCAGCCAAGCCCACATTCAATAGTAGTACCAACACACAGCAAAGAAGAAAGACTCAACCAGCAGTTAAAGCCACCCCTGGCTATTCCTTCTTTACTTCCTGACAATATTCCTCCTTTTCTTCTTGATTCCTTTGGGATTGCTGTTTTGGATTGGTGGGTAGGGGAAAGATAGGGAGAAAATTTGTAACTCAAAATCTTGTGGAAATGAATGCTGTAAACTAAAAATAAACATTAAATTTAATTTTAAAAAAAGAATTTTGCGATTGATTGTGTGATATGGGAGACACTGGCACAGGACCTCCCAGCATGGCATGCTCTCATCAAAGAAGGTTCTCTGCTCTATGAGCAAAGCAGAATAGAAGTAGCTTAAAAGAAACATGAGATGCACAAATTTAGAGAATCCCCTCAGATGTTTACATGGACTGTTTGTACCCTGACCTGTAGTAGAGCATTCTGATTTCATATTGGTCTGATCAGCCACAGTAAGATACACTGTGATTTTTTTTGAGGGGGGAAGGCAAGGCAATTGGGCTTAAGTGACTTGCCCAAGATCACACAGATAGTTAAGAGTCAAGTGTCATATAATGTGTTAGTTACTCTTCTCAGCTTCATGCAATCTGAAATTTTGATAAGCATTCTTTCATCCAGCCTAGAATAGAGGATAGAGAACTGGCCTCAAAGCCAGGAATTCCTAAGTTCAAGTCCTGTTTTTGACATATATTGGCTGTGTGACCCTGGGTAAGTCACATAGATTCTAACCTGCATCATGAGAGGGAATTTCCCCACCTGAGAGTTCCCTAAACCAATGAAAACAGAAATTCTTATTCCTAATCCTATCTTTCATCCACATCATTAATATAAAAATAAAATAATACAAGACTAAAAACAATTTTCTGGGACAATTATTCCCACCAGAGAAGAAAAATTCACCATTCCACTATGCAGATAAGACAGCAATCCCACTGTATATCCCCTCCCCCAATCTGTTTCTCCTATATCCTCCCCCCCACCCCTCTCACTTTCCAGTAGAACAAGATGGATCTCCATACCCCAGTGCCTGTATATCTTATTTCCCAGTTGCAAGTAAATAATAATAATAAAAATTATATATATATTTAAACATTTGATTTTAAAACTTTTGAGTTCCAGATTCTTCCCCTTCCTCCCTCATCACCCACCCTCACTGAGAAGATAAGCAATTCAATATAAGTTGTACATGTGTAGTTATGTAAAACATTTCCATAGTGGATATATTGTGAAAGACTGACTATATTTCCCTCCATCCTAACCCCCAACTTGTTCTATTCTCTACTTTGACCCTGTCCCTTTACAGAAGCGTATGCTTCTGACTACCCTCCCTCCGAAACTGCCCTCCCCTCCATCATCCTCCCTCTCATCCCCTTCCCCCCTACTCTCCTGTAGGGCAAGATAGCCAATTTAGTGTGTATGTCATTCTACCCCTAAGCCAAATCCAATGAGAGTAAGGTTGACCCATTCCCTTTTGCCTTCCTGTTCTTCCCCTCCACTGTAACAGTTATCCCTTGCCTCTTCTATATGAGATAATTTACTCCATTCTGTCTATCCCCACTTCCTCTCATTATATTCCTCTCTCACTTTTCAATTTCACCTTTTAAATATCATCCCTTCCTATTCAATTGATTCTGTGCCATCTGTCTATGCATACCTGTAGACATATATACATAACTCTCACATATGTATTCATATGCATATACACATATACATACACATTTATATTCCCTTCAACTATCATACTGAGAAAAGTTGCATAAGTTACAATTGTCATTCTTCCATGTAGGCATATAAATAGTTCAACTTGAAAAGTTCCTTATGATTTCTTTTCCTTGTTTACCTTCTCATGCTTCTCTTGCTTCTTGTATTTGAATGTCAAATTTTCTGTTCAGCTCTGATTTCTTCATCAAGAATGCTTGAAAGTCCTCCACCTCATTGAATGACCATATTTTCCCCTGAAACATTATACTCAGTTTTGCTGGGTAGGTGATTCTTGGTTTTAATCCTAGCTCCTTTGATCTCCGGAATATCATATTCCAAAACCTTCAATCCCTTAATGTAGAAGCTGCTAGATCCTGTGTTATCCTGATTGTGTTTCCACAATATTCAAATTGTTTCTTCTAGGCTGCTTGTAATATTGTCTCCTTGGTCTGGGAACTCTGGAACCTGGCTATAATATTCCTAGGAGTTTTCTTTTTTGAATCTTTTTCAAGAGGTGATTGGTGAATTCTTTCAATTTCTATTTTGCCTCTGATTCTAATATATCAGGGCAATTTTCCCTGAGAATTTCTGGAAGGATGATTCCTAGGTTCTTTTTTTGATTATGGCTTTCAGGTAGTCCAATAATTTTCAAGTTATCTCTCCTGATCTATTTTCCAGGTCAGTGGTTTTTTTCCAATGAGATATTTCACATTGCCTTCTATTTTTTCATTTGTTTGGATCTGTTTAATAGTATCTTGATTTCTCACAAAGTCATTAGCTTCCATTTGCTCCAATCTAATTCTGAAGGAATTATTCTCTTCAGTGGGCTTTTGAAATTCTTTTTTCCATCTGGTAAATTTGGCTTTTTAAGGCATTCTTCTCCTCATTGGTTTTTTGAGCCTCTTTTGCCATTTGAGTTAATCTATTTTTTAAGGTGTTATTTTCTTCAGTCAGGTTGTTGACTCTCTTTTCATGCTTTTCTTGCATCATTCTCATTTCTCTTCCCAATTTTTCCTCCACTTCTCTTATTTGGTTTTCAAAATCCTTCTTAAGCTCCTCTATGGCCTGTAATTAGTTTACATTTTTCTTGGAAGCTTTTCCTGCTTCTACACCACCATCTTGGCCCCACTCCCTCCACAAAAAGGTTCTCATGATTGACAGTATCAAAGACCTTGGTCATACCTATGACCTTGTGTACAGACCTCAATTCTGGGCCTGGCATTTCTCCTGGAGTTGTTGGGCAACAAACACCATATTGACCATTCCTTCTCTTACAAAATTTGTACAAGCAGCAAAGAATCAATCCATACTTTGTTGCATCTCAGTTTCAGAAGCTACATTGAGTGCACAATCATACGCAAACAAAAAGTCATATGCAGCACTCCCTCCACTTTAGTCTTGGCTTGTAGCCTTTTCAAGTTGAAGAATTTACCATCAGTGTAGTAGCTGACCTTGATGCCATTTTTGGCCTCATTGAAGGTATTTAACAACATGGCTGAAAATATGGCTTTTTAGCAAGGGAGCAAGCACACAGCCTTCTTTCACTCCTGGGAACTCTGGGTGATGGGAAAGCATAAGAACATAGTCTATTATTCAGAACCCGGCAAGCATGCCCTTGTGAAATTGATGTACAGTAATGATAAACTTCTCTAGGCAACCAAATTTTCGCATACTTTTCCATAGGTTCTCATGATTGACAGTATCAAAGACCTTGGTCATACCTATGACATTGTGTATAGACCTCAGTTTGGGGCCTGGTATTTCTCCTGGAGTTGTTGGGCAGCAAACACCATATTGACTATTCCTCTGCCCTTTCTGAAGCCACACTGGCTCTCAGGTAGATGACCATCTTCCAAGTGAAGGATTAGCCTATTGTTGAGGACTCTGGCAAGAATCTTGCCAGTAATAACTAAGAGAGAGAGAGACACACCCTCCCCTCTCTGTGACTGTCACAAGACAGTCTACCTCCTTTACCTTTGTACAGATGAACAATGGAGGCATCCTTGAACTCCTGGGGGGTAACCTCCTCTTGCCATATAACCTGGAAAATTTCAGGTAAATTTTCTATGAGCAGTCTTGTAAATCTCAGCTGGAACAGCATCAGCACCAGAGTCTTTGCCTAATGGCATTCAGTCCTCTTTGTCAGTTGAAACTTCAGCTAAGGAGGGGTAAACACTGACTTCAACCCCAGACTTCCACATTGATTGATAATGGTCAGTTGAAAGTTCTGTGGAAGTGTTCAGTCTATCTCTCTAGGATCATGTCCTTATCACTAATCAATGTGACTCCATCAGTGCTGAGTAGTTGAGATGCACCACAGGTCTTTGGTCCATAAATATCCTTCAGGGCATCATAAAGGTGTTTTGGATTGTTATTATCAGCATAAGACTGAATTTCATCTGCCTTCTTACTGAGCCAAGAATCCTGCATCTCTCTAAGCTTCACTTGTACTTTACTTTTGATATAATTAAATGCTACTTTCTTAGAAATGGATGAACTACACTGCTGGTAAACCCTATGGAGCTCTCATTTTTCATTTAGAAGCTTTTGAATTTCCCTATGATTTTCTTCAAACCAGTCTTGATGTATGCAAGTGTTATGACTCAGATGAGCAAATGCAGTGCTGTATACCAAATCTCTGAAAGCTGCCCACTCATTTTCTGCTCCACTATTGCCAACTGTGTGTTGGTTCAACTTTCCCTCCAAGTTAGCAACAAACTGTTCCTTCTCAGAGAAGAGCTCTAATCTGTTGACGTTAATTCTTCTGGTAGTCAGTTTTCCTTGGGGTGGCTGCTGTTGTTGAACGCAAATATTTAGCTTGTAGAGGATAAGTCTATGATCAGTCCAGCACTCTGGACCACATATTGCCTTCATTACTCTCACATCCTCTTTGTCTCTTCTCCATACAAGCACACAGTCTATTAAATGCCAATGTTTCCTGCAAAGGTGTATCCACAAAGTTCTGTTACATTTATGTAAATGGAAAATAGTGTTGGTGATGAGATCTTGAGATGCATAAGTCTTAAATAGTAAGTGACCATTGCTGTTGCTGTTTCTATCTCCATTCCTCCCAAGGACTCCCTGTCATATCTGGTAGTCTGATGCTACTCTAGCAGTAATGTCACCCAGAATTATAAGCTTGTCCTCTTTTGGCATATTGATGATAAAGGTCTCCAGGTCTTCATAAAATTTTTCTTTGAGGGGTGGCTAAGTGGTACAGTGAATAGAGCACCTGCCCTGGAGTCAGGAGGACCTGAGTTCAAATCTAGCCTCAGACACCTAACACTTACTAGCCATGTTACATTGGGCAAATTACTTAACCCTGACCTCCCCCTTCAAAAAAAGCAGAAAAACAATTTTTTTTACTTCAACAAGGTTCATCATGGTGGGAGGATAGGCACTAATGATGGTGGCATGATGCTTTCCCACAAAAGGCAATTGCATTGTCATAAGCCTGTCATTCACTCTTTTTGCTAAGCATACAAGCTTGTTGACTAGATTAGTTTTGATTGCAAAACCTACACCAGCTTCATGGTGCTCCCCTTCACTGCAACCACTCCAGAAAAAATGTGTATCCAGTTCCAACATCAGTAAACTGGCCTTCATTTGCCAGCCTTGTTTCACTCAGGGCTGCTATTTGGATGTGACACCTGCTCAGTTCTCTCACAAGAACTGTTCATCTTTCAGGTCTACTGGCTTTTTTTGGTTGTCTGTAACTGTGCATGCATTCTATGTACCAATGATGAATGGAATCTTCTTTGAAAAAGTTTTTTGTGTGTACGTGTATATATGTATATGTATGTATATGTATATATATGTGCATGTGTATATAGTGTGTATATGTATATATGTATATGTATGTATATACGTATAGTGTGTGTGTATGTGTTTGTGTGTGTGTATGTGTTTTGACCACAGGGTGGGATCCCTGCCTGCTGTGATAATCAGGCCAGGGTTGGATGAGCCAACAATTTTTAGGACATCTTTTCTAGTTCCTTCATCAAACCAGGACCCCGATCCTTAAAAGTTGCTCAGACACCCAAGAGGCTGCTGAATTCTACTCCTACTTCCAGTGAGAAGATGACCCTATGACTTAGGTTGCCTACATGCAGGGTTCTGACTATAGTTCCCAGTGTATTTGCACCTGCTGCTTCTTTATTGCCAGTTGTCACTGTACTTTGAGATAAGTAAAATGGTAAAATGGTATGGGTGATGTCTTTTGATTCATGCACAAATGGGATTTAAGTGAGACAGAGTTGCATGAAGTCATCAGCCTCACCTCTCTTTCAGAGTCATAACAGTCCAATGGCAGGATAGAGTCAAGATGACTGGTGATGACTCGAGATGCAGTGAATGACCTTGGTATCTCCTCTCACCCCCATCAACTTCTCAGCCCCTTCCCTGCCACCAAAAGTATGGGTGGGTGGGAGGATGATCAACAGCTGTGGAGGTGACTGAAGGAGGTGCTGTAGGACTCTTAGAACTTAGTCAGACATCAAGTTGAGCATAGATTTAGAAGTAGAAGGGACCTTAGATCAGCCTTGTAATTTTATAGATGAGAAAACTGAGACCCCAGAGAGTTTAAATGGCTTGTCCAAAGTCATACAGGTGAAAGTGTAGAGCCAGGATTTGAATTCAGGTCCCTGACACTAAAACTGATAATATTTTCATTGTACCATGCTGTCTCTTTTTTTAATTAAAAAAAAACATAAGCAGCTTAGAGTGTTTCCATAAGAGAATGACTAGGATTAAAACGATTGTTATATGACAACCCTTGATTGCTTAAAGGAACTGGAGATGGTTAGCCTGTTGAACAGAAAACATCACACGCACGTGATAGTTGTCATCAAGTACTTGAAAGCTGTCATTTAGCAGAGTAATTAGCCTTGTTGTACTTATTCCTACTAGGTAGATTATAAACCAGGGATAGAAGCCAAAGAGAGTCAGACTTTGGCTTCATCTACAGAAAATTTCCTGAAAATTAGACATGTCACAAAATGGAATGAGTTGCTTAAAGAAGTACTGCATTCTCCCTTACTTCTTCATGCAAAGGCTGGATAACTCTGGGATGTTTTAGAAGCTATTTGTCTATAGGTGTGAGTGGACTAGATGGTTCTCAGGTTCCTTCTAATTCTTAGATTCTGTAATTCTTCTTTTGTCAGCATGACCTTGGAGCAACCAGGACCTGAAGAATAGAAACATCACATTTTCTTTATCTCCAAATTCTTCTTTCTTCCTAATTTTCCCATTTCTATTAAGGACATCATTAGTCACTGAGGTTTACAATCTTAGCATCCTTCTGAACTCTTCCCTCTCCCTTTAAATTCCCAAACAATCAGTTGTCAAGTCCTGTCAATTCTACCTCTGTGATACCTCTCATATACATCATCTTTAAACACATGATTATCACCTTAGTTCAGGCTCTTATAACCACCCAAGACTGCTATGTTTCTGATTGCTATGCTGTTATTTGAGATTGTTTCTGGGTTCTTTTGTTTCTGACTTCCTTGTAGTGTTAACTTTTCTTCACTGGTTAAGCTTCTCTAGGATATTATGATAGAGATAAAAGCATTGAATTTAGAATCAAAAGGTCTGTTTGAATCCTTGCTCTGCTACTTATAACCTCTAAAAAGGGGTTCAAAGTCTGGTGAACAATTAAAACTTTTTATGACTGTTTTATTATAGTTGGTTTCATTTGTAATTTTATGTAATTTGCCTTACGCATTTAAAAACATTATCCAAAGGAGTTTATAGACTTCACAACTGCCAAAAGGGTCCATGACACAAAAAAGGAAAAGAACCTGTTAGCCAGGGAACCAAGATGGCAGAGTATAGCAGGCACCCCACCCCCATCCATAACACCTTTAAATGCATCTAGAAAATATACCACACTCAGTCCTGATGGACAAATCCAAAGTCACATCAACAGTGAGTCTTTTTTCCAGCCAAAGACAGCATAAGGAGTCAGAGAGATCTGCAGATACTGGGAACAAGGTCTGACCAGGAGCACACCACAGCATTCCAGCTGGGAGACACTATGCACTAGGACAAAAAGAGGTCCAAGATCCAGCATAGAGGGGTCTAAATTTCTCTATAATGCAGGAATAGGTGTCAACTGGCAGATCTCTTGTTCTTTATCTAGTTCTAGGTCATAGAACCAGGGTAGACTAAGGAGGGGACTTGTGCCTAAGGGTAGCATTCCAGGGTGAGATTGTGTTGAGGCTCTAAGATTGTGTATCTAACAAGGAGCAGGTTCAGAAGCAAGGAGAAGATATGTGACTCAGATCCTGGCATGAACTGTGGTCTCAGTTCCAGCTTCTAGCGCAGTTTATAGGAGGATAACTAGGGTAGATGTTCCAGGCCAAAAGGAAGCCTACAGTTCTGGCACTTTGAACTAGCAGTACTTTTCAGCTGACTGATTGTGGCTGATACCAGCACTATTTAATTGCAACTCCAAATGAGGCAAGCCCATAGCCTTATTCATGTCCGAACTCACATCTGAAACTTGAAGGAGTCAGACCAGGATGGCAGTGATTAGTCTCTGCCCTGAATCAGGAAATGTTTGGGGCACTGAAAGATCTCATTTCCATCCTGAGTTCCTGGAATAACACAGCATTCAATACCTCAAGAAAGAGTTGTAAGACCAACCCAGGTATCCCTTATAACATAAAGGATAAAGTCAGAAAGTAGGTCAGAAAAAAGAGCAAGCAAAAAATATCCCACCATCAAAAGCTAGTATGGATACAGAGATGCTCAAGACAGAAACTTGGAAGAAAATTACACCAAAACATGTACAAAAAAGCCTCAATGAAAAACAGAGTAGGCACAAATTCAACTAGATTTCCTTGAAGAGATTAAGTTAAAAATAGTTTTATGAATGAAATGAGTGCATTAGAGAAAAAATATTGGAAAGAAATGAGAGCTATGGAAGGAAGAATTAGAATGGGAATTAATATCTTGGAACAAGAGGTACAAAATTTTTTCCAAGCAGAAAACTCCTTGAAACTTAGAATGGACCAAAGAGAAGCAAGTAACTCCACTAGACAAACAAAAAATACTTTTAAAAGTCAAAAAGCAGGAAAAAATAGAATAGAATATAAATTGTAGTAAAAAAGAACTTACTTAGAATACAGATCAAGGAGAGAAAATTTAAAAATTGTTGGATTACCTGGAAACCATGACCAAAAAAGACCTTAGACACCATATTACAGCAAATCTTATTTAAAAACTGCCCAGATCTCTTAGATCCAGAAGTCAAAATAAAAACAGAATCCATTGGTCACCTCCTGAAAGAAATCCATATATGTAAAGTCCCAGGAACATTATAGTTCAAATCTAGAGCTTCTATGTTAAAGAAAAATTACTGCAAACAAACAAAAAGAAAATAATTCAAGTCCTGAGGAGTCATAATTGGTATCACACAAGATTTAGCAATGACCACTCTCAAGAAGCAGAGAGTTTTGATCACAGTATTCCAGAAGGTAAAGGATATAGGCTTATAGCTAAGAGTAACTTACCCAGCAAAATGGAATTTAATCTGATAGGGGAAATATGGATCTTTAATGAAGTAGAGGATTTCCAAGCATATCTGGTGAATAACCAGAGCTGTGTAAAAACTTTGTAGTACAAACACAAGAATCAAGAGAAACATGAAAAGGTTAACATAAATGAACAGCCATAAGAAACTAAACCAGGTCAAATTGCTGGCATTCTAATATTGATGATAATACACACATACAGTTCAGCACAGAAGTACATTTCACTTGACAAGAAAAAAGAAAGGAGAAGGGGAAGTCAGAGGAATGTAAAGCCAATCTCAAGCATCTCTCCTAAGGACTGCTTCTGTGAATAACTGTAAGGATCTAATCTAATAGCATAGTGAACTCTATTTATTCAGCAATAAACTAAAGCATAACTTTCAAGAAACTAAAGCCCAACATTCACAACAATATAACATCAAAATCTCATGGATCAATATAGAGTACCCAAGTAAAGTCTTCTTTCATCTTTATTCTAGGCTGACTTCCAATCACCCTTAAGGGGTAATCATCCTTAAGCCATTCATCCTTAAGGGGTAGCAGAAAGTACCAACACCACCTACCCCTAGGTCACAGTAAGTTCCAATCTCATCAGTCAATACAGAGTACCCAACTAAAGTCTTCTTTCATCTTAACTCCAGGCTGACTTCCAAATGCCAGGGCTCCTCTTCCATGGCCCGACCACTCCCAGCTCTTGCCTGGATTCACCAGACTCTTACCTGAATTTATATGGTTCTTGCCTGGACTCATATGTAGGCATCTCTCTGCTCCTGTTTCACACCTCAACTTATTGCTCCACTCCAAGCTCTCCTAAGTTTCTGTTTCTAGGAAGACAAAGCTTAACAGAGCTACAACAATATTTATACTCATTGCTGGCTCTATCATTTCAATTCACTTTCTGTCTGAGAAAGTAACACAAATCAACAGACAAGGTTTCTGTCTGAGAAATCAAATACAAATCAACAGTAAATCCCCTATTTCAGGGCTTCTGTAACAGCAATAAAGTCCTCTTTCAACAGACAGAATACTTCGTTCTGACAAAGAAATATGAACACAGACAGAACAGAGTGCCAACATCACAAACATTCTCCTTCTCGGTTTCTGCTTGGTCCCAGCTCTTCTTTTTTTTTTCCAGTTTTTCTCTGCTCTGTTCCTTCCTGTTCCACTCTTTTGGCAAGCTCCTCCCACCATGGGCTCCATGTTATGATATTAGGCCTATTAAGGGCAGGGAAGGTCTCCAAACTCCCTTTGGCCTATTAAGGACAACACAACGTATACTGTTTCCAACAAAGACTTTGGATACAATGAAGGACAAGGCTCAAAGGCTCTTGAATAGCTGAAACAAGCAGCAAAGTACTACTTTGCTTGCCATTACAAGGAGAGAGGATAGATTTACATCTAAGGATGCACAAAAATAGCTCTTTTTGTGGTGGGAATGAATTGAAAACTGAAGGAGTATCCATAAATTGGAGCATAGCTGAATAAATTATGATGTATAAATGTGATATAATACTGTTGTTCTGTAAGGGCTGAAGAAAGGATAGTTTTAGAGAAATCTGAGAGGATTTGTATGAACAATGCAAAGTAAAGTGAGAAGAACCAGGAGAATAAAGGACACGATAACAATATTATAAAAACAAACAACTTCAAGTGACTTGGGAACTCTGATCAGTGTAAAGACCAACCACTATTCCAGAGGGCTCATGATTAAGCTATTGTTTTGTCAATGTTTTGGAGGTGACAGCTTGTTTAAGCTCTTTGAGTTGGAAGTACTATAATTATATGTATTCTTCTACTTATTTATATTTTCTTCTAATGTGATATTTTCTTTGACATTTGTTCTAACCAATCAACAATCTGAACTCAGATAGATGATTCTGAAATGACTGTTAAATCTGTAACTAGTTATTTCTTGTTTGGTAATACATGTTCAGTTTCGTGTTTTATGATATTATTCAGTGCTTGTTTTAGTGACTTCTGACTTTTTGTGGAGAAAGTTCTCTTTATACAAGTGTGACACTTCTAAGCAATTTATAAATTTCTGACCTCTTTCATACTTTGAGCGTGAGTTATATTTTATTTTTTTTAATGGATAGAAAACAGCATTCACTTCATCTCACAAATAATGCAGAAGGTGTAAAGGATTCACAGAAGTTCATAAACAAATAGAGAAAACACACATATGCTCCCCTCAGAAGGGAACTGAATTTAGAGTAGCTATCAGGTCAACCCTTTGACTTTCTGTCGAAGTTTCTCCTCACACTCCCATGTAATCATTCCTAGACACCATCTGTAAAGCAAATCTACTTTAGGGTTGTTAAGTAAGTGATACCTTAGCATTATAGTGAGTGCCTCTTTTTATCCCCTAAAGACCCACACATACATTGAACCCCTTTGACCATATTCTGAAAGTTTAGACTCCCTTAGAGTCTAAATATACATTGGAGCTGTTGGAAAGCCAATCCCCTTTCCATCAGATCTCTACCCTATTCTCCAAATAACTCACTGTAATATTAGAGAGTAGCAAAGCACTGAAATCTCATTCCTATATTATGTGGCTTTAAGCCATACTACTCCTCTGATTGTAGAGACACATGGACAATTCTTTTTTTTTTCTCCAAGAGGAAAACTGTCCAAGAATTTCCCTTCTCTCAAGAAGGCTAGGACCTAGAATTCTTAAACATGGGGTCTCAGACACTTGAATGTCACACTCATCTGAACTGGGCAAAGGAGCAAAGAATACACCCACACAGAGTTTGGTAGAGATACATTTCACTCAGCATTGAAAGAGGAGAAAGGAGAAGAGGGAATTAGAGGGTGTGTTACAACAAGGGAGAGATCAATCCTAAGATGCATGTATAATAAAGATACAATTCCTAATGCTGAGATTTGTTCCATAATTTGCCCTTCTGGGACTAGAAGATTAGATTCCTGACTCATAGTATCTAGGAAATTGTAATCCTTCCCCCTTAATACAGGAGGTTGGGTGTTTGGGAAGAGTGTCCATGAACTCTGCTTCTGATCCAAGTAAACAAACATGTGTATGCTTATGACATGAGCTTTTGTTCCAAGAGATTAATTGCTTGGATGTATAGTGGGAAGGGGAGATATTTTCCCCCTTCCTCTCTCCAGAAGAAATGTGCAGGAGGAAAGATGAAAAGGTAAATAAGGCAAAAAGCCATTGAATCATATTTTCTAACATAGTTTTGAGTTTTCTTTCCTGTATCTATACTTAAGTCATCGAGTATATAGTCCCTTACTGTGGCAGATTTTGTCAATTTTAATAGAATTTTTTCACTTCATTGTCTGAAATGTATGTGGACATAAGCTGAAATTATCCTTATGGTGGTTTGTTTATACTCATCATGAAGAAGTAAAGGTGAGATATCCAATTAACCCATGAAATGCTATTTAAAAACACAATGAACCTATTCTACCATCTCTTCTTTTGCCTTTTTGAGGAGAAACTGAGAATTATTCTTACATCCTTATATTCCACTCCTGGCCTTCTCACCAGCTCTTCTCACCAAAAACCATGTCCTGGGGGAATTCACCCATTCATCTCTGGATCTCCTGCATTAGGGCTCCACTATCCTGATTGGTGATTACCTCATACAGCTTACTACATCTAAGTCAGGTCTAGGCATGCTTCATTTTACTCCCCAGACATCTTCACATTAGTCACATTGCTGCCATGTTTGTGTTCTTCCTACTCTTTCCAGTTCTAGAACCACAGCCAA
The DNA here is from genome assembly GCA_028627135.1 of Pseudochirops cupreus. Taxonomy (NCBI): domain Eukaryota; kingdom Metazoa; phylum Chordata; class Mammalia; order Diprotodontia; family Pseudocheiridae; genus Pseudochirops; species Pseudochirops cupreus. The sequence goes on from CM053582.1 coordinate 411,754,015, forward strand.
ATCAATATTATCATTGCTTCTCAAGAGAGTGTGCCAATCTACTTTGTGATTGCAAAACTCACCATCCTTGTAACTTGTCAAAGCAAATATTCCTTCCCTACCATCCTTCTTCCATATGAGTTACCTCTCACGTTAGAATGTAAGCACCTTGAGGATAGGGACTGTGTTTGATTTTGTATTTGTATCTGCAGAGCTTAGCACATGCTTGCCACATAGTAAATACTTAATATCCTCTCCCTCCTTTATATTAATTAATTAAACTCTATCTTCCTTATGTCTTCTAATTTCATTTATAGTGAGAATATCAGTATGAATGTAGCTCAGTTCTTTTAATTGAATATGAACATATTTTTCATTGGACAAAGATTATACATAAAGAGTACCAACAATTAAATTAATGTTTGCATATAATTTAAAAACTACAATTCTTAGTTTCCTCTGATTCCTTTTTATTGCTACTCTGCCACAATTCCTGTGGAAACAGAATAATAACACTCGGGTTTGAATAATGTTCAGTATTTTTTATTATTTCATGAGGTACCGTGGTAAAAAAAAGAAGTCATTCATCCCTTGCTGGTATACCATCTGGAGATGGGTATCTCTATAGACTGATTCTTGAATAGCAGATACAGACTATCTCTAGAGCCATACTCAAACCTCTTTTTCTTCTCGGGAAAATCTACCAAAGCTTGAGATCTACTGGAATAGCCTTCAGACCTCAGGGTGAGTACTCCATGATGAGGCACCAAAATAATTGAAAAATATTTGGATAAAATATATTCTAGAGGAAATATATCCCCCAATTTGTGAAGTAATTGAAGGTCAAAGAGAGTAAACAACTTTTTCAAGGTCACACAGTAGTAAATGGCAGAACTGGGACTCATATTGAAGTCTTTTGATAACAAGTCCACTGATTTTTCTTGGACATCATACTAAATTCCAATGATATAGTTTGCTCATGTGTGTGTACACATACACACCAATATTTATTGAGTTATCATGATTGCAAAGCACTGTGTCATATGATATGGAGAATAAAAAAAGTAAACAAAAAAGTTCCTAAGAATTAATGGAGAATTATGTTTTTTATTTTCAGAAAAGTTGCTTAAGTTGTTTCATTAGTATAACTTTTTATGATACAGATAATGAAATGTTCAGAATGAAGTAATTTACTTGATATCAAAGGAAAAATATATTGAAATCTTATAGTGTTCAAATAAAAATATGATTTTCCACAGAAGTCAGACATTTGTCTCAAATAGCCACTGGCAACTATTTAAACATGTTTAAATATTGCTTTGTAGAATTCACGAATTGACGAATTCTAGAGCTAGAAAAGAACCTTGGAAAGTTAGCCCATTTTACAGATGAGTCAGCCGTTATCCAGCTCTTACCAGGATAATAAATGTAAAGATACTTAAAGAAACTAACTAGTGATCTCAAAACATTTTCTTTGATTTAAGTAATGATCAACATGAATTTCAAATGTACAGAATACACAGATGCTTTATAGATGCATGTTACCGTTTGTCCTTGTTTTTATAATTGAGTAAACTTTAAAAAGTTTTCCATCTGTCTTTAAAAAAAGAAAAACCTAAATTTCATTGCCTTTTGTCCTTATATCACTGTCATTTTCTACCTTATCCCCTTCCAGATGCAATCTTCTCTTCTGGAAAAAAAAATTAAGTGAACACATGTGCCATATTGACTGCATGTAACATCATCTGCAATGTTCTGTCCAGTTCTTTCCTGTGAGAGTGGAGATACGTTTAATAACCTGCTTTCTGCAACCTTCATGAACTTTTTAATTACTCAGAATTTAACTTACTTTTAGTGATCTTTTCATTTATGTTTCTATGCTTATTGTATGTATTGTTTCCTTGTTCCTACTTATTTAACATTCTTTATCAGTAATACAAATCTTCCTATATTTCTCTGAATCCCCCAAGTTTGTTATTTCCTACTGCATAATGATACTCCATTATGCTGAAATGACGTAGTATTTTCAGTTCTTCCCCAGCTAATGAGTATTCACTTCATTTCTAGTTCTTTGCGACCACAAAGAACACTGCTATAAATAGTTCATTAAATGTGAGACTTTGTTTTTTGTCTTTGACTCTCTTGGTGCACATTCCCGTTAGTGAGAATTCTGGTTATGGACAATTTGCTTACATAATTCCAAACTTATATACAGAATAAATGAACAATTTCAGAGCTCCAGCATCCTTTATCTATCTTCAAAATTTGTTAAATTTGTTTTTCCAATTTTTATCAATGGGACACCTACATGCTATAGAATATATGTATATGTGGTAACAACAGAGTTTTGAGAGTGGGCATCGTGTTTGGTGGATATATAGTAAAAAAAGCATTAATTTGAGGTGGAGGAAATGTGGGCAGGATCAAGTTTCTATCTACTATAACTTTTTGTAACATGTCATCTAAGCAAATTTTTCTGCATTGAAAAAAGTAAACAAGGTAAGATTATCATTCAATCATAACCAGATAACACTGAACTCATGTTTATGAATATTGTTAAGATCTGAATGCAAGTTCTTTGAAGTCAGAAATTCCTTAACTTTTGTCTTTATGTTCCCAGTGCTTAGTGCAGTAGCTGGGACATAATTGATAGTTGATACATGCTTGTCTAATTGAATTAAGTGCTACGTGTTTTGACTAAATACAAAATGGCCAGAAGACATTGGGTCTTCCTACTGGTTGCAGAGGAGTGCTTTAGAGATGTTATTAAAAAGACTGAAGGAGATGGAGAAGACTTACGTACTATCAACTCATAGGCTCAAAACTGGAAGGAATCTTCTAGAGTCAGTCTAAAGCAGTGGTTCTCAACCTTCCTAATGCCGCGGCCCTTTAATACTCGTATGTGGGCATATCTGCATGTGGGCGGACCCACCCTGGAGATGGATGAAAGAGTGGTGTCTCCATTCCTAAGACCATTGGAAATATGTATTTTACGATGGTCTTAGGTGACCCCATTCAACCCCCAAAGGGGTCGTGACCCACAGGTTGAGGACCACTGGTCTAAAGTCTTCAGACAGAATCTCTTCATTTTACAGGTGAGGAAACAGAAGCCCAGAGAGGTGAATTTATTTGCCCAACTAGTTAATGGCAGAGTAGAGACTTAAATGTAGGGCAGGATGCTCTCCGCTATCCTATACTATTTCACATAACATTTCTTTTCCTTTGCTGGGTCAATTGATTTTCTAAGTTTTAATAGCTAATGATGTTTACCCTTGTAGTGGCTAACACTTTTGCCCTCTAATATCATAAGGATAGTCAGGACTAGGATGGTCTATTAATTTTCTTGAGCTATCTCCATTTTAAAAGCTCAGCCTCTACCTTTCTCTGATGGTCTAAGTTGAAGAAATCAGAGAATCCTAAACAAATCACCAACTTTGAGAAGTGACAAAAAACACACTATCTAGTCCAACTCTCTTATTTTACAGATGAGAAAATTGAAACCCAGAGAGGTGAACACATTGAACTATAAGGGACAACACTGATGGTAATTGTGTATAGGAATCATGGAAAGTTAGAGTTGGAGGGTAACTCATAGCTCATCTCTTCCATATCTTGTCTGAGAGATTAATTTCTTCTACAATATCCCCCAAATTTGTTGTTGATGTTGTTCAGTAATGCCTGACTCTTTGTGACCCCATTTGGGGTTTTCTTGGCAAAGATACTGGAGTGCTTTGCCATGTCCTTCTCGAGCTCATTTTACAGATGAGAAACTGATGAGAAACAGGGTTAAGTGATTTGCCCAGGGTCACACAGCTACTAAGTGTCTGAGGCCAAATTTGAACTCAGAAAGAGGAATCTTTCTGACTCCAGGCCTAGTACTCTATCTGCTTTTCCATCTAATTATCTTTCCCCCAAATTAGCCTCTTGAAGACCTTGAATTACTGAAGTAAAGCTAGAATTAGTAGGTATGGCAAAAAAGGTTACTAGGATATGGGAAAGTGAGGTGACATAGAAACAGTGGTGGCATCAGGCATTATCATTGTGCTCTCTAAAACTGTGGATGCCTTGAATTTGCTTTGGCTGATGGATATTCAGGATGACCCTTGAAGTGGTTTTCAAAAGCAGAAATTATCTGACCTGACTTAAAATGTCCTTTCAAAAATGATCAGGTTCATAATGTTTCTAGAGATTGGAACTTTTTCTTTTTTTTTGTTTTAATTTTGCTAATATTTTAAATTTAATAAAAGATCATTTTAATGAATATGAATAAGCATCTTGAAATATTGATTTTCAAAAGTACTTTTCATTTTTCTTCCATTTGTTGTAATTCCATTTTTAGTCCTTATGTACTGTTGGGATGACTTTGCTTAGTTGCATCTCTTGTTAAGCCATCTTCACTGTTTCTGTTATATTAAATGATACTGCTTACAATTCTCCATCTTTCTTTTCAATATTTTAGTGATGAGTTTATATTCTAACCTACTGTTGCTTTTAACTGCTATCTCTCTCCATCTCTGTATCTGTCCTGCTCTTTTTTTTGCTCTGTCTCTATCTAACTCTCCGTCTCTTTCTGTCTAGTGTTTGGCAAATAAGTCTGTGGTTTGCTGACCAATGCACTTTCTGGATTCTTTTGGCTGTCTTTTTGTAGCAATTTATTTACATTGGTTTAACTTCTCTATAAATTATAATGGTGTATAAGGTCACAGATCCATTTGAGCACTTGGAATTAATAAATTATGTATCAGTTGTATGTATTAAGGTTCCATTTGACCATAGCATTCCATTATCCCTATGTGTTTCCACTGCTAATCAGATTCCTTTTTCCAAAGTCACAAGAGAAGGTTGGGGACTCTCCTATAGAAAGATGCTATTTTGTTCCAATTCACTCTAATAGTACTCAAGAGTAAAGGTATTTAATTTCCAAGAAAAAAAATTCTAGAGACTTTCCTCCCCCAATTCTTTATATTTAAATTTATTTTCTACTAACAAAGAAACATTATTTCCTATCTTTATGGAAAATATTGACTCTGTTGAAGGATTGTAATTATCAACAGACACAAACAAAATTTTTTATAAGCTACGGATTCCTAAGCTAAGGAGTTTCTAGAGGAGGGTGACCAGAATGGTGAAGGGATTTGAACCTATACTGTAGAAGCAATGGCTGAAGGAACTAGGGAAGTTTAGCCTGGAGAGGAGCAAACCTAGGTAGTCATGGGAAATATGGTATCTATCTTCAGGTATTTCATGGGTATGTCATATGAAGAAGCATTGGATTTGTTTTATTTGGCCCTGGAGGGCAGAACCAGGCATAAAGGTTAGAAGTTATAAGGAGATTTGCTATCAGGAAAAGCATCTTATATTTAATCGAATTGCCCAAAAGTGGAATAGCATGTCTTGAAGGTAATGGATTCCTCCTCAGTAGAAGGGTTCAAGCAGAGGCTATTTAGCTACTTGTTTGCAATGTCATAGTAGGACATCTTTTTCAAGTATGGTTTGGACTAGATAACTTCGGAGTTCTTTTTCCAGCTCTCAGCGTGTCTAATTCTGTTACTTAAAGAGAAGGCCAGTCCTGTGAATTCTGAATTGGCTTGGACTCTCCTATGATTATCAACTTTCTATGTGACTAGATAGTTAAAGGACCTAAGGAAACCTTTTAAAAAGATCTGGAAGGGAGACCATTTAATTCAGCCACTTCATATAGCAGAGGAGGAAACAGATATAAACCAAATAGGTTAAGTGATAGACCCAAGAGACATAAATAGTAAGCAACAGAGAGAAGATTTGAACTGAAGTCTTCTTGCTACTGAGCCATTTACCCTTTCCCAGTGCACCATATTGCCTTGCCCCCTTCTTCTTCCCACTATTAAGTAGAAACACAACAAAAAAAAATGCAACCTAAGAACATTTCAGATATATTGGAATCTACACACTAAAGGATTTGCAAGAAGCAGATTTTACTGTCTCCCTTGTGATTTCACTCTACCAGCAGCAGTAGCAGCAGAAGCAACAACAACACACATTTACATAACACTTTTCAGTTTACAAAACACTTTCCTTACAATAGCCTGTGATATCCCATTTTACGGAGGAGAAAAGTGCAGCTCAAAGAGATAAGGAGATTTGCCCATAGTTAATACAATTAAGATAAATCAGAGCTAAATCTTCTGACTTTAAGTCTGGGTCTTTTGCCTTTCCTTTTAATCTAATCTTTCCTCCCGTGAACATAACACTCTATACGATAGAGTTGGAATGCTTAGCAGTTAAGCTCAAGAAAGGACTCTGGATGAGCTGGTCTTGTTGTTCAAAAACCAAATGCACACTTGCCTAAAAGACTATTTCACAGAAAACTCACATGAGGCAAGAGCTCACATGATCTTCAGAAGAAGGGATATAAGGACACTCTAAAGGTTTCCCTGAAGAACTTGGTATTGATTGTGAAACATGGGAGACACTGGCACAGGATTGTCCACCATGGCATACCCACATCGAAGAAGGCACTGTGCTCTGTGAGCAAAGCAGAATTGCAATAGCTCAAAAGAAAGACCAGGTGTGCAAATTTAGAGACATCTCCCTCCCAAATGGTCATGCACACTATTTGTGCCTGACCTGTGGTAGAGCCTTTTGAGCTCATATTGGTGTGATTAGTTACAGTCTGATATACTGTACATAGACATCCAACATAGCAATGTCATTTTGGTTCTCTTCTAGAAGGGCAACAACCAATTAACCAACCAACCAACCAACCAATCCTTCTGACCAGGGACTATTCATCACTGCATCTCAGTCTCTTTACCTAGCAAATAAAATGCACACCTGCTTCTGCAAAGTACGTGGCAATAGGAAAAACCAACCAGTCTGTGAAAGAACTAATGAATGGTAGCAGAGGGCTTTTTTACATATATATTAATACATAATGCTTATTGTTTCTATGAATGCCTTCACTTTAGACTGGACCAGCTTTTTTGAAATATCTCAAAAATATGAAACCCCAGCCCAGTGAAGACAATTCTCTTGCCAAATAAGTATGAAATTCCTCCTCCCTCTGCTATTCATTCATTCATTCATTCATTCATTCATTCATTCCTTTGTCAGCTTTTCCAATATAGCAACAGGATAATTTTCAGAGAAATATTTGGTGGCATCTTTAAAATGGAAGCTTTCTTAGTCAGGACAGCATCAAAATGTATTTTTACTGTGTAATATAGTATAATGTGATATATGTTCAGTGTATGCTGCAGAATACATATATACCAAATGATAGAAGTGGTGTGGACTGCTCATAGTAGCAGTTATTTATTTTCTTTGTCAGGTTAGAGGTAGGAAACAAAAAGGAAAATCAGTTTTCACAGCCCACCCCCAAGCCCCCCACCTTAGAAAGTATAATTTTAAATCCTGCAGAAGCCTTTGCTGTTACTCTCCCTTTCTCTGCAAATGCTCCTCCTTTCACATTAGCTTACTCTATTTCATATCTGTCTTCTATGTGCCTTGTTAGTTGCATTTTGTCTGCCCCATTTTGGGAACAGGGACTGTTTTTTGCCTTTCTTTGTATCTCTGGTGCTTTGCATAATGCCTGGTACATTTGCTGGTCCTTTCAGTAGTGCCTGACTCTTTGTGTCCCCATTTGGTATTTTCTTTCCATTGGTAGATGCTTGTTAAATGCTTGTTAACTGACTGACAGAAAATGGAGGTGACTTTATCAAAGAGTCCTTTATCTAAAGCACTTATTTTTGTTTTATTTTTACATTTTGAAGGTAAAAATATCTGTACTTAAATCAGTCAGGATTTCATAGGGTCATAAAGTGTTAGGACTAAGAGCAACCACAGAAATGAGCTAATTTAATCTCTCATTTTTTTACAGGAAACCCTGTTGAGTCCAGAGAAAGGAACTGGCTTAGCCAAATCTGTTCGTATTTACACGACGACAAAATTCACAAGAGACAAAGAACAAGGCAATATAAAAATACCAGCCTCACACGTAAACAAACCAACAACCAACCACTAGTGGTTTTCTTTCTTTTTTTTCTTTGTGGAATGGGTGAATGCAACTAGACTAGAACAAACAGTAGGCCTGCATCCCTACTTTAGTCTTGTTTCCCCCAGTTAACTAGTGAAGAAATAGAGGAGATTTGTTGAGATATTACTGGTAGAAACACAAGCTGAGTGCTTGCTGAAGGAGAGTGGGAGGCTGTGGTTGGGTATGTTGGGAGAGGGGGGATCATTTAGGGAAAGGGAGCTTCTTCAGTAGGCAGCTCTCTTTCTCCGACTCCCCACCCCCAGTCAAGGAAGGATGAAGTTGCAGAGGGGCCTGATTCTTAGCAGAGTAATCTCAGGTGTTAGTATGGGACGCAGGATCCAGGGACTATTGTTCTCTTGGAACTTGAAATTGAACTCAACAGGCTTCCATAGCTTGTGTCTGAGGAATGAGGCTATTTGGTGAATTCCCTTCTAACCTTCTCATTCTCTCATATTTAAACCTTGACCTTGCCAAACACATGATAATAATCTAAGATGGTGGCAAAAGAACGATTTCAAATATAAGTTAAATGAATCGATACACACACATGAGTAGACCGGTGACTCTGGGGACCACTTAGAAAGGTAGTATTTTTTAATATATTTAGCGTGATTTAGTCATATTCGATGGACCACTTGTGGTTTTATGAAGGGTCTTCCTAAAGTCATTGAGATGTAGGAGAATGTTTATAGTGACAGAAATGGTAAAAAAAAAAAAATGTCAATCTCTTTCATGAGCAGAAATTTTCCAAAGATTTAGATGTAAAATGGGAAAGACATTTCATTATATGGTATTAAATGATGTATTTATAACATGCAAGCTATGTACTATTACCATATGATATATGGTAGTTTTGAGATTATATATATGCATATATATGCACACACGTAAATACCCATAGCATACAAATTTACTCGCATTTGTATCCTAAAACTTGTCAATTTATTTTAAAAGTTGGACCTGGTTTCTTAAAAAAAAAAAATCCAATCCTCCCCCCAACAATCTGCTCTCTTAGTTATTATATGGTATACATTGAGTTATAGATTATGTGCTATTATATTGGTGGATTATATCCCAAACCTAAAGTTTAAAGATTTAATTTTCTGTTGTTCTTAATGAAAACAACCAAAGCAGAAGCTCCCTGTGGAGGGCTATGAAAACTAGTGGATAGATACATACTAAAACATTTGCAGACCTCCTCAGTTTTCTGTTTTTAATGTGATGAAAATTTGTACAAATAACAAAGGAAGAATGTCATGGTAACTAAAACATTTCCTATACATGTATTTTAGAGGGAAGCTAAATCAAAGGTCCTCAAAGAATTACTAGGGTTCTTTCTAGGAGGTTATTGACAAATATGTAGTTTGTCTCCTGAGTTTGTGCCTCTTTCACAGATTGGTGTATTTGTGATCCCACAGGCAGAATAAGTGTCTGTAATTCATTTCTCCTTGTTAACTAGTGTGCCTTTGTGTGTAGAATGATTGACAGCAAACTCGGCTCAGTCCCAACGGATGAGCTTGTTAGCAAAACCCTAGCATCCTATCTCTAATAAAGCATATCAGCAGTACATTTTGTCCTATCTATTAGCCTCTCTGTTTCTTTTTTTGTGAAAAGCTGAGTGTCCCTTTGAAGCAATGACAAATAAACCCCTGAACTGAAGTGCTAGGCTGCCTTATGGACAGCTGGATAGTAAATGTCACACCGTGTATAGAATGCCTATTATCAGAGTGAGCCATTTGTTCCATTCCTTTCAGTATCTTAATGTAATACAAAATTGCTAAATCAAGCCCCATGTCTGTGACAGAACATAATTAATGAGAAAGCAGGAGCCAATTCAACACTCTTTATTGGGACCTAATTGGCTCAGGCAACAGAGTTGTCACTCAACAAGAGACTTCCTTTAAAGCAATTTTGTTCTTGGTTGTATTACAGAGCCTATTAAATTGTCCCCTCCTTGATCACACAAAGAAGTATCTGCATGCAATAATTAGCTTTTCCAGGGGGAATTTTTTTTAACTCATGCAATGCCAGATCATTTTTCAATGGTGCCTGAAAAAATACACCCAGGCCTTAGGATATACTGCCATAATGATTTTCGTCATAGGCTCTTTACCAGCTTGTTACGGCAATAAACACACCACCGAAAACAAAACAAAACAAAACCCCAAACCCAAAAAACCCAAACAAAAGATGAGGACCACCCAGAACAACAGCACAAACTGCATTTCAATTTTGGGTAATGGAGAAGGAGTAGGTAGGTAGGGGAAATTACTTGAATGGGGAATAGATCACTTTTTTTTCTCCACAGCTTAAAAAAGGGGGAGGGTATTTATTTTAGGATGCTGTAGTCATATAGAATTTAATTTGAGATTTTAAAACAACTAGAGCTATTTTGCATGGGAGGGGATTATGTATTCAAATATATTCAAAATATACTTAGTAAAAAAGGAAACCAAGACCCGAAATGACCTTTCCCTATTATATTATGTATTAAACTTGATGTTCACACCATGTTAGAAGCAACACAGGTTTTTTTAAAAATTGACTTTGGATTATTAATTACATTCTTAAAACATCTAAACCTGGGGAAAATATATTGTGGTTTTTATTATTTTAAAAATTCATGCAACTACCATGTTGATATGATCCTAAAATTATGAATCTACTGAAACTGCAGAAACTTGAAAATGCTTTTTTGGGTGCTATATTCTTTATAACATTTCAAGGTAATATGAAATCTGCACTAAGTTAGCAATGACATGGGAGACTTCAGCTCACAGTTTATGTTGTTGGCTTGTGTCATCAAAATAACCTCATCTATCCTTGGATCCCTTCAATAAAATGCCAACTGAAGAAGTTTGAGATAGATCAAATGGCAAAGCTGCTGGAAATATACTTTAAAGCCTAGAGACTGAGGAAACAGTAGGCTTGAAAAGTGCAACAGTTGATTTTAGGGGGGAAAATTATTAAAGGTTTATTTAAATGACAGCATTTTGAGAAGGCTAAATAAAGGAAAGCAAGTATGTGGTCCCTTTCTTGAAATAGCTGTCAATATTTCCCTTCTGCATGTTCAGAAACAACGCAAAGACTGTCTAGTTTGCATGGCAGCCACATTTGGTTGTATTTAGAGCCGTTTGCCACGGCATTGTTACTTTGCTGAATGTAGAGGTGCCAGAGATTCGGAAAAGAAAGAAAAGCCTCCAAGCCAGCAGAGTGCTGTGTTTTTCTTAGTGTGCTGTGTTTTAGATAACATTTACAGCTGCTGAAAGCCCCTGGAATGTACCATAGCTTTGACTGCATTAGGCAAGAGACACTTGTGATGTTGCATCCTTTTGATTTCCTTATGTGCATGGACAGAGATTAGCCATCCCAGCTAATTGCCATTACTCAACTATGCCGAGAAATGGTATTCCCCTTCCCCCTTCCCCCCAACATTTACCTCTAAACAGCAAACTCAAATAGGATTCATGAATGCCCTCGAAATATTTGAAAAATATTAGTTGCTATTCCATAGGGTAATAAAATGTAAAACTAACAGCAATTGGAAAATATTAGTCAACAATGTCCTTTCCCAGGTGACTCTTGAACCTTGTGAAGGCACATGTTCTCAACAAAGATTTATTAGTCTAGTCTGGTAACAAATGATAATGATAGCGAGAGCTGCCAGAATCTAATTTGCTTTAATTAATCATTTGCTTCATAACACAGAGACTGCATGGTGGATTTTTTTTTACTGTCTAGGTTATTTTAAAACATTAGAGATTACACTGTAGATGGCTGATGAAACTGAAATTGAATGCTGTAAAAGTTAGATTAAAAATTCATTTAACAGTATAAACATTTCAGAGTGCAGGATGGTGCCGATTAGGTCAAGTGAGTATGGAGTGATAAAACAGTCGTGGAGCTGAGAGAAAAAATATTGTCACAGGGCATTCAAACAGCTGAATGTAGCCTAATTTAAATGTTATAGCAGACAAAAATAAATGCTAACTAGAAATCCCATTATAATTACTCTTTGCTATTTCAGAAGCATGGAAGTCAAAACCTGGATTTATTCTTGCCTATTCTCTTGATCCTATAGATAAGTTTTTGGTTTAGCCTAGAGTCCATTTTTCATGGTTAGGCTAAGGGTCCTCAGTGGAGCTTCCAGAGTCAGTGGCCATATTGCTTTCTTCCCCCAAGGGAATCCAATGGTTTTCTTCATTTTCTTAGAAAGCTTAGACTAGTCATTTGTAATGCCCTTCTGAGAAGCGATGAACTGAATGCTCTTTCCAATTTGTCACTTCTGCACGTCTGGGCCTGAGAAACAGGCAATGCTAGATGACATAAACCTGGACACAGCTGAGCATAATCAGAAAGCCTGGCCTTCATTCAATATGAGTAATCTGTTACTAGCAATGAATGCTTACTCCCTAGTACTAACAGAGAGTTGTTGGGCATATAGGTACTTCCTAAACATGAATGGATGATTTGATCAAGGCTTGGTCTTTGTCAACTGCAAATATGGAAATCACAGGAGGCTAAGGTGCTCTATACATAACTTGTGTCAAGCTAATGGTAGCTAGAAGGGAAGACATTTTGACATGTTACAAAGCTTAGGATACTCTAAGGATTCATAGAGAAATCCACACAATGCTTTCACTTGCTGAATCTCTAAGCAGGTTCAGTGGCCTTGCCTTTTCCTTTGTTTCGGTCATTGTCTTGTGATAATACTGAAACACAATCTTCTCATAGACTTCTTTCTCCCCAGCCAAATGGGCATATTAAAAACTATCCACCTCATATATGGTGGGGGGGCAATTAGCCAATTATTGTAATGTTTTTCTTCAAGTAGAAACACGTATGTCCATGAAGTAGAGGAGGTTGTTATCTTTGTCTGCTATATATGTAAGTATGTATGTATGTATATATATATATATATATATATATACCTGTCTTCTAATTCATCCGTACACTTGTTAGTCAAAACCTACACCTCCCAGCAAGCACTTAAACCTCATTACAATATATACTCATTGAATTTTTTTATTATTATCAGCAAAGAGGAAGGGTTCCTTGATTTTTAGTGTATCTGATTTTTTTCTTTGTGCATTGCATCATAAGTCTTAAATATTTAGACGTCGCTTATTAAGTTATGCACCATATTGCTGTTCTTTGAAATAGTTATTGGGGGATACCATTCACAATTGTGGAGCTCTTCTTTTGAAAGTACCTTTTGAACCACTTCCCAAGCTATACAAGAAACCAAATCTTACTACTTGATGGTCACATCCTGGGTTTTATTTTTTAATTTAATTTATTTTTTTGGTTACATTTTGAAGTTCCAAAAAAGTCTTCCTCTCTTCTTCCCCACCCTTCACTAGAAAAGGCTACCATTTCTCACACACACACACACACACACACACACACACACACACACACGCACACACGCACACACACACACACTTACAAAAAATTATACTATATATATATATTTCTATTTATCAGTTCTTTCTCTGGAGGTGGATACATCTTCTTTTGTAGGTCCTTTGTAGTTGATTTAAATATTTAGAATAGAATAGAATATAACATTCACAGTTATTCTTTGAACAATATTGCTATTACTGCATATAACATTCTCTTGGTTCTGCTCATTTTACTCTTCATTAGTTCATGCAAGCCTTTCCATGTTACTTTTTAAAAAACTAACCTGCTCATCATTTCTTATAGTATAGTAGTATTCCATCACAATCATATGCAATAACTAGTTTAGCCATTCACCAGTTGATGGGCATCCTTTCAATTTCCAGTTCTTTGCCAACACTCACATATTGTTTTTAAACAAACATGAAATCACCCATTTTCGTCACAGATTTTCTTTTTCAAGAAGACTGACTCCTAATGACTTTTGATTATTATTCCAATTCAAACCCCAAATCAATGGGCAAAGATTACACATTACTGAAGATATTCAAAAGAATGTGCTATGGTCTCTGAAGTCAATTCCCAAGATTACATTAAAAAGGATGATGCCAACTTGGGTGATTCTTATTATAATATGGGCAAACATCTTAGATAGCCACACCTCAAGTGAAATCATATATGGATGGTTCATAAGCCATGTCAAAAAACTTCATAGTTTAGACCAAGAAAGAGAGGGATGTGGAAGTCCCATGTGGATTGATCCCCAAGGGATATTGAAATTGAGGGAAAATAAGCAACTAATTTGAAATTTTGAAAGAAGAAAAATGTTAACTTCCTCTATTCCAGGTCTGGTAGGAAGTACCACAGACGCTTTAATAGCAACAAATAGCCAGATTCTTACTTTTCATTTTAATTACCTGAGAAAATGAAACTTCAGTTCTGCCCCAAGTGACATCCTCACAATAAGATAAGAGCAAGCTGGCCGTACATCACTGTTACTGAATCCCAGTTTTCCTTATAGGGTTCCAAAGTATGCACCTACTTCTATTAAACAGACAAGAGAGATGACAAACCAAATAGTGATCTCTCTCCCTTGAATATAGCTGAAGAAAAGTGGGTAAAAAAAGGATGTACCATGATTTATTCTCTTTGGAATTGTATTAACATTTAAGCAAAAAAAGGGGGTAATGGCCATGGTCTTACTAAGGAAACTCTGTAGTCAGGAAGAGATGTGGGCAGTGCAAAAAATTTCTCTTTAGCCCTGTTTGCTCCCTGCAATAGGCACTAGGAGAATTGGGCAAAATTAGCCACCATGACCTGGTCAATATGAATAGGCTGGTAAGATGCTCAGTCCAATTTAATGGCCACCCATGGACTTCCATAAGCAGAAGAGTGTATAACATTCAGTGTGAATAAAACCCTGAGAAATCAACTACTCCATTTGGCATTGTAGCTGTATTTTAATGTCCTCTTCAGCATTCTCAGTTATAGTGACATCTCTGCAATCAGTCTAGCATAAAAAAGGCCTGTTTATAATAAATTGGTCAGCCTCTTATGTGCCTCTCTCTCCAGATGGGATAGAGAGATATAAGATTGTTGTTCGTTGTAGACGAGGCTATAAGGGTTTCAATATGGTTTACTGCAGCTCTCCAATTTCGGCAATGATTTATTTCAGGTTTTATTTCTGTTTATCGTCTTTGTTTTCTTCTTAGCTCATAATTGTCCTCAGAAAGAAGACAGACCCTGCTTGTAAATTGTAGGTCTTTTTTTCTTCTTCTATGAGACAGTTAAGTGAGATGCCGTGCATGAAGAAGCTAGCAAATGAAAGACAAAATTGTTCTGTCTTTTGTTCTCCTTTCAATTAGGAGACCTGTGTGACAGTTGCGAACTTTAGTGCCCTGGACAGGAAATGCTGGCAGAGTTAGGAGTGTACCACTGATTTGTATGAATATTCTGGGCCAGAATAATCACACTGCCTTGTTAGTGCATAATAA
This sequence comes from Pseudochirops cupreus, assembly GCA_028627135.1. Classification (NCBI taxonomy): domain Eukaryota; kingdom Metazoa; phylum Chordata; class Mammalia; order Diprotodontia; family Pseudocheiridae; genus Pseudochirops; species Pseudochirops cupreus. The sequence goes on from CM053582.1 coordinate 411,769,405, forward strand.
TCACCCAAAGTAAAAGACCCTAGACCTCTGGAATCACTGAAAGTTTTCATTAGAGAGTCAGCAATCTTTTAGACTCACTATGGTGTACCTCAGTGTTCAAATTGCATATTACAGGTTATGCTCCTGTAAATAAAGGACATTTTGTTATGCCCACACTCAGCTGTGTTTCCTACTGTGACTTCTTTAACAGACCCTGCTGTGACCTATTGCCAAATACAATGCAGTATTGGTACGCCTTTTTTTTCCCCCCCAGGAACTTGAGGTCAGTCCAAGAGATAAAAATGCTGATTAGATGGAAAGCAGGACAAAACTCCTTCAGAAATGGAGGGACCTTGGACCTCAACAACAGGATGGTAAGTTTGTTCACCAAGGTCAACAGGCAAAGAATGGTAGAGGAAGACATAAGACCCTAGAGGAGACCTTTCCTGCCGTCTCTGATGACAGGATTCTCTTATGTGAAAAGGTTAGACACAGAATGACTGAGCTTAGCCTTTGTGTTGAATCTGTACATGACAGCCTAGTTCAGTGGTTCTCAACCTTCCTAATGCCGCGACCCTTTAGTACAATTCCTCATATTGTGGTGACCCCCAACCATAAAATTATTTTCGTTTCTACTTCATAACTGTAATTTTGCTACTGTTGTGAATCATAATGTAAATATCTGATATGCAAGATGTATTTAGATTGAACATAACCCCAGGTTGAGAACCGCTGGCCTAGTTGAATTCAAGAAACAGGGTTGTCTATCCATGTTGAGTTTCTTCATCTTGAATTCCCTTGGAAGGCCACCAATTTGGGCTAAAGAGTTTCTAGCTCTGGAAATAGTAACACTGTAATATACCACCATTGAAGACCGATTGCTCAACCACATTCCCATTTCTTACTGTTTCTCCCTGTATCTAAAGGCAATTAGTAACCTGGCTTCCTTGGTCTGAGTGTCTTCAGTTCCAAGCTACAGCTGAAATGGAGCCATTTTTTCCCCTGTAAGAGATTCACTTTTCTTAACTGTCATGATGCTAAATGGGAACTTCCATCCCTCATCTACGCTTATTTTACTATACATTTTACTGAAATGAAAGAGTGGGCTTTTATTTTCCAATATTTCACTTTCATTCTGAGTCTCTCTTGTTCTACAAGAGTGGCATCATTGGTCTTATCATACCAAGAGGGTATACATACATAAGGTTTTAATTCTCCCCCTACCCAAGTGCTCAGTTTTCCCATTGCCTTGTGCCAGCTGAGGAAACAAGTTCTCAGCTTCTTTCCCGCCAAGAAGAAAGACATTAATACTGTCCTTTCTTGACTTAAACTCACTGGTGGATATGGAACTTCAGTTCTATTCTGTTCTTATTCTGTTCAGAACAGCTACCACCTGGTTAAAATAAGAGAGAGAGAAGGACCTGGGTTTGGGCAGTCACATTTCATAAGGTACACTGAGATTTATGATAAATAATTTATCATACAAATAAATTTATTTATTTATATGTATACATTTATGTATACATATACATAGATATGTATATGTATATCTATGTATATCTATGTATATACATGTATATCTATGTATATGTATACATATACATAGATATGTATGCACATATTTGCATTTGTGGTTTTTTTGGTGTTCTCTTATTACAATTCAGAAGGACATTATTTGAAAAAGGGAAGATGATCAAGTTTAAGAAACAGAGTAGGGCTGCCATACCATCGAATACATGCACTTAAAAAAATCAAACAAATAAGCAGTTGACTATCAGTGCTAGTCATTAAAAAAAATAAGTCCAGATGATCCATTATAATTTTACATGTGCAGCAGGGCTGCAGGGCTGAAGTGATACCTGAGAGAGACCCAGGGAATAGGTTTGCACTTCATTACTTGGACTGCATGATAATTGAGAGCCATTGTGGCTGAGCACTTTATGAGTTTGTTTAATTTGTCACAGTAAATAAAGCTTTTTTGATGCAAGTTAATTAGCTCTCTTGTGTTACTGCACATCAAATGTAATTAGCAACCAGCAGCCAGTTTGGGGTTGCCCCTGTATAATATGGTAATAGGGGAAAAAAGTTAACTGGGGAGGGATTAAGTAAAAGATACAATGTTGTAACAATCAACCTTCAGGCCTGTTTAAATTAGGGTAGACTTAGTTGTGGGGCAGAAATAAAGGGCCCTACAACATACCAACTATTTAAAACAGTTCTCATTAATCTCAGATAGCAGGCCATTCCTCAATCTAGTTTAATACATTTTTCTCTGCTACTCTGGGTCCTCTTGCTCCTTGGTGTCTCCTACATCTCTAATGACATTTTCCCCAGTGGCCAGAATAACTTCAATAGAATATGCATTTACCACCCTGCTCATATCTTTAGTTTTCAGCCATTTACTTGCCTCTAATTCTGACATATTATCTGTCCTGTGATAAGGGCTGCTGTATCTGTGGCAGGAGCAATGCCATTATGCGATGACTAATATGGAATTTTGCTTGTATGGGCAGATGAACAGAAATTAAAGTACATATAAAAATGGAGAATCATGCTTCCAAATTCGTAATTGCAGTCTTGCCTAGTTGATTTTGGGGAAAACTATTCTGTCATGTATGTAGAGATATATACAATGTGCATCTATACATATGACATATATGGACATATATCACTCCCCAGCTGATTCTAGAACAAAGACATTAAAATAGCTTGGATTTATAGTCGTGGCTTGATAAACCAACCACAAAGGAAAACAGGCAGAAATTATCTTCAGTAGGACACTAATGACAGACAAATGATGCCCCTTCCAAAATAAACTCAAAATGAGTAGCAAATAATAACTGTACCCATTAAAAGTACATAAGTCAACACTAAAACACCACTATAAACACAGGGCAGGTACAGAAGAGATTGGTATCTCAATGTCAGTACTTTTTAAAAAATCAATACTCATAATGGGAAAAATCCAAATTTTTTTGGATAGACAAGAGGATGAATTGATCCAGAGGTGTATTTTTACTGGTAAAGGAGATCCCAGTGTGGGGTGTCCACTCTCTCCACTAATGAAAATCATCAACTCCTATGTAATTTATAGTCTTAGGGAGTTGCTTGAAACTGAGAGGATAAATGATCTGCCTATACTCATGAAGTTAGTACGTATCAAAGGCAGGGCTTATACCTGTCTTCCTGGTTCCCAAATTGGCTAGTTCTACTTTTTCTAGATAAAGGAAGTTTAAGTTGTATAGATTTCCACAAAATATAGGCAATCTCCTGAATAGAGCAGCAGGGGGTTGAGTCAAGGGACTGCATTGCTATTGATCTGGGTAAGCAAGCAAGTCCCTTTTTGGACTTCAGTTTTCTTACCTGGAAAACAAAAAAGATAGACTAGACAATGTCTCATATTCCTCACAATTCAACCATTCTATGAGTCTGATGCTTCTTGGCCTCCCCCCAGAGAGGAGTTCATTGATTTAACTCTTCCTCTCTCCTATGCCACTTTGCATGTTCCTACTGTGGAAGAATAAAGATCTCTCTCTGAGGTTGTCAGAAACTGAAAACAGGTATGTTTAGTAGATGTCTGCTGTCTCTACTTACTAATGGTACTGGTTATCATTGATTGACATTTTTTTAATGTAAAGGTAAGTAGTTAGGTGGAAAGAGAGAGGAACTTGAATATGATTTCATTGGTATGAAGAACCCTCAGATGAGTAAACTCTTTCTATCAATTCAGATCTGTACTTTCTCTGTAACTTAGAGTCTTAAAGAGTGTTTTAGAGGGCAAATGAAAAGATAAGTGACTTTTGAGGGCCCTATTGTCAGTAGGAAATGGAGGCAAGTCTTAAATACTAGGTCTTCCTGGCTTTAAAGTCATCTTTCCATCCAGTTCACCATACTGCCTCCCTGGAGTTGAGGTATTAAAATTGCCTATTTCTATTGGTTTATTTATGAATATCTAGAGGGATTATCGAGGTGCTAGTGTCTTGGACTTTGCTTTCCATATCCAACTCCTTAACTGAAATGTTAAAATAGACAAATAGATCTAAGTCTACCCAAGTAGTTATTAGGGAGGAGGAAAGACAAAGCTCTTATTTACAGCTGAGAGTTTCAGTTAAGTTAGTTCTGTAGCAATTGGCAAGATGACAAATCTTATTTTCTTTCATCTTATGTGTGAGGGTCCAGTAACAGGCGCTAGAGCAGAGGTCATTCTCCAATTTCACTCTTTTTAAGGATCATAAAATGCATGTTTTAGGGTCTTAGGCAGTGATCAGCTGTTGAAATGTAGTTCGGATACCTCTAATCTCTTTGCCTGAGGGAATTCACATTAAATACCCAGCTGTAGGTTTCAGTCTTCATTGCAAAGACTCTCTTATGTATCCCCCTTGCTACATTTCTTTATGGAATGCCTTGGGAGATTCTTCATGACAAGTACATACCAGGGTGCCTTACACTAAGTAGACACTGATTAATTTGATTTCAATCAAGGTCACGAGGCTTAAGTCAAGTATCTGATTAAAGAAGATTGAAAATGCTCTAAAAAAAAAGTCATAGCTTTGTTTGGTCTTTAAAAGACAATGGTGTCTTTTAATGGCTTTTTAGAAAATAGTGTGATCTTGAGAAAAAAATGGAAGAAGCTTTAGGGAAGAATTTTTTTTTAAAGAATAGATCTTGATAATATTTTTTATTTCAAAATACCAACACCTTTAAAAATGTCATATTTAGAATTTTATTTAAGCAATAGTATTACTTCTTTAAGAAAATTTTTAAGTACGGTTTTTAAATTTTATTTTTTTTGGTTCCAAATTCTCTCTCTCTCCTTCTCCCTACCCATGTTAAGGTAAGAAAAACAAAACTTATTATAAATATGTATAGTTTTGAAAAAAATTTCATATTAGCCATGATGCAAAAGAAAAAGAAAGCAAGAGAAAACAAAGATGTTTCAGTCTGTACTCTGAGTCTATTAGTTCTCTTTCTGGGGATGGATAGCATGTTTCTTCATGAGTTCTTTGAAATTGTGGTGGATCATTATGTAGATGAGTTACTAAGCCTTTCAAGTTCATGTACACACAAACATACATACTCACATGCAGAGAGAAAGAGAGAGAGAGAGAGAGAGAGAGAGAGAAATTTTCTAGTCTCATTGTCCCAAGTAATTGGGCTAAACTTTCAAGAGCACCTTTCATTAGGTATTATCTAGTAGTTTGAATTTTTGAGATTCCTATGACTTCTTTATGGCAGCAAAATATGCAGAAAAAAAATTAATAGCAGTTTGCCAGGTTTAAGGTAATAGCATGATACAGCAGGGCATCTATTTCAATTTAACCTAGATAGTGAAGTAGAAGAAAATTAAAACTTTTTTAAGATGAGCAAAGTCAGAAGAGTAAATAGAGGGAATCAGTGGTGAATCAACATGAAATTGGGACTTAGCTGAAGTCTTGGATTGCCATTATTTAATTATAATCAGATTTTAAGAGTTTCTAACATTTTGCTTCTTTTCCAAATGGTTGAAGAATTGCAGATACCAGATTGAGTTTAAGTTTTTTTGAAGGCAAGCCATGTCTTAGGATTCTTTTGTATCTCCCGTAATTTCTGGGACTAGATGAGACTGGACTCAGACACTGAACCTCAGTGTTAAATCGTCCTTGGGCTATGCAAAAAACAAAGCAAAACAACAACAAAACTAAACCAAACAAAATAAATTCTATTTGTTTAGAATGAAAGTTCCCAACTTCTTTTGTATATCAAAGACACTTTGGCAATCTGGTAAAATCTATGAATCTCTTCTTAAGATAATAACTTTTAATAAATCATAATTGAAGGAAATGTTAAGTTTTAGTTAGAGGTAAGTGAAAATAAAGACATAACTTTTTTCTCATCCAAATTTAGAGACTCCTTAAAATATATCTACATACCCAGGTTAAGAACTTCTGGCTTAGAAGAAAACAGAGATGAACCTGATAGTCTGAATCTTGGGCATATTTGCAGGTCAGGATTATACTATAGATACTATGATTGTTCTTGAGCAGACCAGTATTCTCTTACTTTCTCTCAAACTACTCGTATTTCCAAACATTGTTTTTATCAAGGAAAAACTAGGTCTAGACATGGAACTTTTGGGATTACTCATAATGAGAAATGAATCCCTTAAGCTTAGGGAGAAAAAGGAAAGAAACATGAAGTTTGGTTTATTCAGTTATGTATTTCTCTTTCTGAGAAGCTTTCATGTTCAGTCTCAAAAGAGGTGCTATTCTTACAAGAGATATCATGAGTGGAACCTTCTAATTCTGCTGTATCAAATGGATAAATCAGGACAGTGCTTCACCAGCTTCTTTATACCTAGGGGTAGGAATAAGATAGAGTGGAATGAGAATCTAATACTATTTTGGAGTACCAAGTGTTCTGAGTATATGAAGACTGCTTTATTTCTGAGTCATTTCTCCAGTGTTCTCTATCTTTCCTCTGTTTTTTTCTCAGTCTCTCTTTTTTCCTTCTTCCTTCTCTTCCCTTTCTCTTTTCCCTTTTCCCCTGGCACCGTGTCATCCAAGAAAACCAGATAACAAGAAGATCCATTACCACCAGAGATGCTGTGATTTCTGCCTTCTCACCTCTCTTGATCCCTTCCTGACAGGGAAACCCAGAACCCATCCAGGCAGCCTGACTGCTTATGTGGCTTGGATGAGATGGGAGTCACCAGCTCTGTGAGATGAAGGACAGACTTTTTACCATCTCCCCAACTGATATACTTGGGTAATTACCAGCAAGCACTATTATCTACTCTGGTGATGTAGCATGAGGACCCTAGGGCCTTACTATTCACTCTACAATTGAAATTTTAGAACTTCCAGGCCTTTCCATACTCCCTGAATTGGAACTCTCTTTTATGTGTTCTCTCTCTCCTTCTTCCTTATCTCCCCCATTACAATGAACTCTTTGAAAGCCAAGACTGTCTCTGTTTTCCATTTGTATCCCCATGCTTAGCAGAATGATTGGTATGTGGTAAACACTTTATAAATGCTTTTTCATTTACTCACTTTTATTCTTTCTGTCTTTGTTAGTGTGACATAATGGAAACAGCACTGGGTTTAGGAGTCAGAGGATCTTAGTTGAAATCACAACTCACTGTGTGACATTGGGTAAGTCATTTAACCTCTCTAGGACTCAGTTTCTTCAGCTGTAAAATGAGGAGGTTAGATTAGATGACCCCTAAAGTTCTTTCCGGCTTGAAGTATGTGATCCTTTGCTCTTCTTCCTCCCCTTTATGAGACACAAGGTGCAGTTGGGGAGGAAGAAATAAGGAGATAATCATTCTAATTCTTTTTATCCTTTGTACCCTTCACTTCAGGCCCTGAGGCCAGGTAATTCTCTATATATCATAGGTGAACTAGTGTCTTTCTTCCTTTCTAAATTGGTCCTTTGGGGGTTGGCAGAAAGGAATCTACTTCCTTACTGAGAACAGGAAGCATATTTCTGGATGACTATTTGGTAGAATACTAAAGCATACTTGGAGAGTCCCAGGATACTAGGCTCAGGATGCTGGGGGTACAGTTGTGCTGAGCTATATGATTATCACATTTTTGGAGGGACATTGACAAACTAGAGTTTATCCCAAGGAATGTGATGAAGATGACAAGAAGATGCGTGACCATAACATATAAGGATCTCTTAAAGGAATTATTGTTGTTGTTTGGTCGATTAGTAGTATCCAACTCTTCATGACCCCATTTAGGGTTTTCTTGGCAAAGATACTAGAGTAGTTTGCCATTTCCTTCTTCAGTTCATTTTACAGATGAGTAAATTGAGGCAAATAAGGGTAAGTGACTTGCCTAGGGTTACATAGCTAGTAAGTAGCTGAGGCCAGATTTGAACTTAAGTCCTCTTGACTCCACGGCCATTGATTTATCCGCTAAACCACCTAGCTGCACCTTATTAAAGAAATTGAGAATGTTTAATTTGAAGAAGAGAAGACTTAGGGGATATAGTATAGCTGCCAACATGTGTTTGAGGGGCTGTCGTATTGAAGAGAGTTTATAGTTTTTCTATTTGACTCCAGGGAACAGATCTAGGAACAATGAGTTGAATCTATAGAGAAACAGATTTTTACTTGATGTAAGGAACAACTTCCAAAAAGTTTAGAGCCATCCAAAAGTGAAATGGGCTTCCTCAAGAGACTGTGCGTTCCTCCTCACTGGAAATCTTCAAGCTACCAAGCTAAATTCAAGCATTTTTAAAGCTTCTACCATACCCCAAGTACTGTGCTAAGTGCCAGAGAAACAAAGATAGAAATGCAACAGTCCCTGCCCTCAAGGACCTAATTAAGTTAGACTACCACATATGGGGATGTTATAGAGGAGATTCCTGCTCACATATAAATTGGAATATAACTGAGGCCCTTTCTAACTCTGACATCCTTCGGTTCTCTTAATTTCTATGCTAAACCACAGGCCAGTCAGGTTCTTTTTATGACACTGATAGTCTCATATTTGGAAACTGCTGTTACTAAGTAGTTGCTAAAGAAAAGAGAGAGAGAGAGGGAAAAAAAGGGAAGCAAGCATGAATTGTTGATTCTTCCAAGGTAGGTAGCAAACACAGCCATTGGCAGGTTTATGAGGCAGTCTCATCACTAATGTGATGGTGTACAACTCATGTGACAAGAGACAAAGCAACTGTGAGGTTTAACATGTCTTTACACGAACAAATGATCTCAAATAATAATACTGCACCATGCTGACAATCCTCTATAAATACAGCAGTGTAGCTCCGGCAGCTAGCAGCATAGCTGTCTGGCTGGCTGCCTTGCCTTGATCAAAGATTTACTAACTAGATGGGGAGGATGGATTCTATTCCAAAAGGGCAGTTCAGATGTCAGCCTGGCCATATTTCCTTTGGGTTGTCATGTATAGAAGAAGAGAAAACCATCACACTTGTCAAAGCCCCTAACTTAGCTCCAAAAACTCTGTAGTGCTTAGTGTTTAATCTCCTTAATTTTGCTAAAGACCTGAGCAGAAAGGGAAAAGGAAGATCCAGGATATCTACCTAGGGATATAGGAGAATTGATCCAAGGTAGATTCTAGATTATTACTAAAACACTCTCAATGTTTTCAGCCAATGGTTCCTACCGATTCTATTCGATAATATTTGATCTTCATTTTTGAAGGAGACTAGGCAGAGAATGGGAAAATTGGCTTGCACAATTAGAGCAGGTATTTTAGGGAGTCTGTCTTTCCAATTTTCTTCCACCTCTCCTGGACAGATGTTGTGGAAAGGGTCTAAATTCTTGTTCAACTCTCAGTCCTCAGTGTGGGAGGACCTTCCACCATTGCCCTCTCTTCACCTTTTGGGTAGATGCTGTTAGGATGAGCCAAGGGAGTCACTAGCTACAATCCTGGTAAAGTAGAGGACTGTTGGGCCTTGCCATTTGCCTTTCTCCTATATCCTCTACACCCCTGAACATTCCAACTAACCTGCCAAAACAGCTCTAAGGACCCATTGGCCCCTCCCATCTACCCTGCAGCTTAATCCTCCTCTATGTGTTGTTCTTCCTGATCCTGAAAAAAGCTCTTTGAGAGCATTGGCTGTCTCATTTTTCCATTTTCCGTTCCCATCACTTAGCATAGTGCTTGGCACATGCTAAGCACTTAATAAATAGGTTTTAATTTATTCTCATTCATAAGAGACAGTGGGATATATTGGATAAACTTCAGAAGGACTGATTTTTTTTTTTGCTTTTTGGAGGGCAATCGGGGTTAAGTGACTTGCCCAAAGTCACACAGCTAATAAATGTGTCAAATGTCTGAGGCTGGATTTGAACTCAGATCCTCCTGACTCCAGGGCCAGTGCTTTATTCACTGCACCACCTAGCTGCCCTGAAGAAGGACTGATTTTTAAGCCAACTTCTGATACTTCCTAGCTGTATGACTTTGGGCAAATTGCTTCACTTCTCTGATTCTTAATTTCCTTCTCTGAAAAATAGGGATAATAATATCCAGAATACTTATCTTACAAGACTGTTGTGAGTGTCAAATAAGATAATGTATGTAAAGTGCTTTGCAAATTTTAAATTGCTATATAAATGTCAGTTATTTTATTACTATGTGAAAGGTTAGACAGAAAGGGTAATTTTTTCATTGATGACTTTTTTAAACTTCGTGTTAATTTCCAAATGTATCTTTCCCTCTCACCCAGTACATCTTCCCATGTGACAATATTTTTAGTTTGTTTTTTTTTTTACCCCACCCATGGCGGCTTGCAATCAAGTATAGGATCTGCAAATACTTTCATATTGGACATTAATCTGGTTGTATAGAAGGGTTGTAACCAACGGAATGAACACTGGGAAAAAGGAAACAAAACCAAACATGGAAAAGAATGATAGCATGTAGATTGCTTCAGTCTCCATTTAAACTCTGTTCTTTCTAGATCTTTCTCTGAATGTAAATATCTCCTTCCATCCTGATACTTGTAGGGTCATGTGACAATATTTTTAAAAGAAAAAGGAAGAAAAAAAACAGTTCAGCAGAACCAACCAATATGATCACGTCGGATAATATATGCAAAATTACATAGTTCACCATCTCTGTGATGGAGGGAAGTAGGTATATTTTCAAAACTCCTCTCCATGGTCAAGCCTGGTCAGTGTAATTATAGCGTATTCACTTTTTCTTTATTTTTCAGAAAGTAAAATTTTCTGGCAGTAAGAGTTGTTGAGTCCTTGAAGGACTCAATGAAAATGATTTTGAAATCCCTTTCCTCAGAAAATTTAGAATATATTCATGAGTTTGGAATGGTTTCGTTGTAATCCTACTTAGAGGCAAGAAGACAGAGATGGACTAAAGGAATAATAACAGTTCCTTTCACCTCAAAAATTCTAGAATTTCCTTAAATTTTAAAGAATAGCTTATGATTGAATAGGTAGTTAGTTGGTAATACGTGATCACTTCATTTTTAGTCCAAATGTAGTTAGATATGAGATGAGTTATACTTCTATTATAGTTGAGAAATAAGGAACCAAAGAATTGTAGATTCTATCTAGAGACTTCATTAGGGAATATCTCAAAATTTCATTTTATGAATGGAGAAACAGAAGCCACAAGTCACTAAATGATTCTTGCCCATGGCCACACAGTTTGTAAGTATCTAAGGTGTGATTTAAACCCAGATTCCTCTTGACTTCAGAATCAGTATTGTACTCAATTATGATACCCTATGAGTTAAGTAGTGAAAGCATCATCAGCTTCATTTTATAAATAAGTAAACTGAGAATCAGATCATATTATAGAATCTCCCCTCTAAGGTCATTTAGTCCAACCTGGGTAACTGCCTTCTCTTTGGTCTTATCAACAAATGGTCATCTGACCTCAACTTGAATAGCTCCCAATGTAGCACATTAATCTTTAGGGCAGCTCTAATTGCTAGGAAGTTTTTCCTCACATGCAGTTGAAATCTGCTTTTCTACAATTTCTACCTATTTTCTTTAGTCTTCTCCTTTGAGTCAAGTAGAACAAGTCTAATCCCTCTTCTGTATGACAGTCCTTCAGGTATTTGAATATAGTTACCAAGTCTTGCTCAAAGGCTTCTCTTTTCTGGGCTACTTTTATCCAGTTTGCTCAACTGATCTTTGAATGGGATGATTTTGAGTCCCCTCATTATTCTGGTGGCTGATCTGGGGATGTGCTATAATTGTCAATGTCATTTCAAAAGTGTTGTGTTCAGATACAAATATAACACTTGTTTTAACCAAGGCAGGGTATAGGGTGAAAGTAATTGCCATAATTTTCAATTATGATACTTCAATTGATTTCTGATCTCATCAATGTGGGCATATCTAATAAACTAGAAGGAACCTCCAGAGGTCGTATTGTCCAATGATCCCATTTTACAGGTAAGGTAACAGAGGCTTAAAGAAGCTAAATGACTTGCCTATGACTAATGATGAGCATTTTTTCTCTTTTTGGAGGGGGTAAGACAGAGCAATTGGGGTTAAGTGACTTGCCCAAGGTCACACGGCTAGTTAGTGTTAAGTGTCTGAGGCTGGATTTGAACTCAGGTCCTCCTGACTCCAGGGCCTGCGCTCTATTCACTGCGCCACCTAGCAGCCCCTAATAATGAGCTTTTAACCTGCTAGCCATTCCTGTCTTTTTGACATGAATTGTTGTCTAGCTACTTTCATGCTGTACAAATGATATTATTTACTTTAGCCAGCATATAGAATTTTTCATATGTACCTATTACATTTCATCTTACTATATTTAGCCCACAATTTTAATGTAACAATTTTTTGGGGGGGGTTTCAATTCTGTTCAATGTTTAGCTCACCCTCCCAGCTTCATTATCTTATCAAATGAGGTAATATATGCAATGTGCTTTTTAAACCTTAAAGTTCTATATAAATTATTATTATTATTATTCCTTTTACATAGTGGATCTAGAGCAGTGGTTCTCAACCTGCGGGTTGCGACCCCTTTGGGGGTCGCCTAAGACCATCAGAAAACACATATTTCTGATGGTCTTAGGAACTGAGACACTGCTCCTCTATCCGTCTCCAGGAGTGTCCACCCACAGTGTCCCCCCACATGCAGATATGCCCACATACGAGTATTAAAAGGTCGCAGCATTAGGAAGGTTGAGAACCACTGATCTAGAGTGTCAAACCTGGAGTCAGGAAGACCTGAGTTCAGATCTTAGACATTTAAAAGCTATGTCACTGTGGTCAAGTCACTTAACCTTTGTCTACCTCCATTTCCTAATTTGTAAAATAGGTATAACAAAACCTATTTCTTGTGATTGTTGTGAGAAAAAAATGAGATATTTTTGTAAAGTGCTTTGCAAGCGTTAAAAACACTTCACAAATACTAGCTATTATTATTAATATTGCAACTGTCATTATTATTATATTCCTTTAGGATGAAAATAGTAAATACAGCAATTACAATAAAAAAATAACCAATGAAAAATATTTCAAGTTCTCTTGGTTAGTTAAGATTCCTTTGTACACACACTGTACTCACATTTCCCTACAGCTTTTCCGTTTTTAGACAGGTAGAGTTAAGAACATGGTATTCATGCACAAGGAGGAAAAATTGACTGCATTGTATTTATGTAGGTTTGATGCCCATATATTTCAATGCCATCTCAGGCAGAAATATGAAGATTTTCATAGCATTTTGTTTAGACCGCTGCTTTGCCCTTATGTTTGAATTCATCTTGTAGTTGTTTGTCTACTTACCTCCTTTATTAAATGTTGAGATTTTTTTGTGAATAGGAATTACTGATCTACTTCACCTTTGTATAACAAGAATCTAGTACAGTGTCTTTTATCTAAAATATGCTTAGTGTTTGTTGAATTGAAAAGAACTGTTTAGGGATGGCTAGGTGGTACAGTGAATAGAGCACTGGTCCAGGAGTCAGAAGGACCTGAGTTCAAATGCGGCCTCAGACACTTAACACTTACTAGCCGTGTGACCTTGGGCAGGTCACTTAACCCCAATTGTACACCCAATTGCCTTCCCCCCTCCAAATAGCAAAAAAGAAATAAAAAAAGAAAAGAACTGTTTAATTCACTCTTTTGAGGAGCAGCGAGATCTATGTATAAAGTGCTGGGCTTGGAGTCAGGAGGATCTGAATTCAAATCTACTCTTAGCTACTTACTTGCTGTGTAACCCCTGGCAAGTCACTTCAGCTGACTCAGCTCACTATAAAGTGAGGGAGTTGGTTCCAGTGGCTTCCAACTTTCTTTCTAGCTCTAAATCTATGGTGCCCCCCCCCTTATATCCAGAAATCTTTATCCAGAAAATATCATCTTCTATTAGCTAAAATGTTATCTTTGGTTATCTAAAAGCATTATCTTCTTTTTATTGAAATTCTGGTTATTTGATTTTCTAGTCGGTCAGTGGCAAAACTATAAATCAGAAAAAGTTTGTCTTTATCCGTCCCTGCTAACTGTCCTTTTTTTTGGCCTCCATGCTTTTTTTTGTACTCCTAGGACTTAGCACTTAATAAATGCTTATTGAGTGACTATTCAGGGTTCTGCTTTCGCGATTCAGGACGTCATACTGCTCCCCATTGCTCACCTAGGGTTATTGTTGCTATGAAGCACCTAACCATTGAAACAAGTTGGTTTATTCTGAGGGTTCTCTCTTGCTCGTAACATGTGCAATGGGGCCACTAGATCTTTTTTTGGCGTTAGTAAAAGGCTGATACAAATGAATCAGGACCTTAACCTGCTTCTATAGCGGATTTCTAGACAGAAAAAAAAATGGCCTTTTATAGACAATGCTTCCATGTTTGTTGTCCAGCTCATTAATAACTCTCATGTGGGCAAATTATTTTCGAGCATATAGGGTTTTGTGTGCCGTTCACACCATTAATGCTGATGTTATGTGAGATTCTAGGATGAAAGGATTTAGAGCAGGAAAGGACCTTAGAAATCTCATCTCAACCTCTCATTTGATCTATGAGGAAACTGAAAACTAGAGAAGCTAAATGTATGAATTGTACAAGGTTATTTTTTTTATTAAATTGGTTGTTATAAATTAATTGTTTCACAAAGACAATACCCACAAATGATTTAGCTGTGACACAAATAATTAGCTTTTTGGATGAAAAATGTACATAAGGAGGAAATCGTGATTTAAATTATTCAGGGTCAGTCTGAAAGTATCAAAGAATGAGGAGTGCTGCAAATAGATGAGTGCAAGCTCTCTGAGGGAAGGAAGTGTATTTTATTTATCTTTTTGTCTTTCTTAGTGTTTAGAACAGTGCTTTGCACAGCATAGATACTTAACGAATATTTCTGAGTGAGTGTTAAGTGAATGACAAGGTTGCTGTTTTGAAAGTAAGAAGAATTGAAGTTCGATTCCAAGTGCTAAGAAACAGATAATGATTCATTCAATCATCATGTCTTTTGTATAATTTAATTACATTCTAATGAAAAACCTTACCAACAAAAATGCCTATTAGGTGAAGTTAGTTTACATGGAACATGGCAGACTCTTAGCATTACCAGTGTCAAAGATCAGTAAAAATGCCAAAAATTGATGGGTGCCAGCAGTCAACATTGGCTAACTAGTAGGAAAAAGAAACAAAAACCTTTCATATAAACCATTTTTCCCCTACAATTAATGAGAAGTGCTCTTATCTATGTGAAAACATGCTTTCACATTTATTCCCATAGTTCTATAAACAAAAATTACTAAAGAAGAAAGACTTGTCCTGTGGAAGAGATTAACTGTAATAAATGTGAGTTTCAAATCAATCTGCCCAAACCAGTCATTCATTCGTTTATTCAAAAGTGTTAGTTGAACATCTAGTAAGTGTTCTGTGGAGGCACAAAGATGAATAAATCCTTATGGAATGTAAAAATCTAGTTGAGGAGAACAGATATGCATACATGAAAAGATCACTGGTCAAATCAAGGTCACACAGCTAGTGTCTGAGGCTGGATTTGAACTCAGGAAGACCAGTCTTCCTGACTCCAGGCCTGGCTCTCTATCCACTATACCACCTAGCTTCCTAAATGTTGCACATTTAAGTAGTTAGGCAAACTTAATGGAACAGATTGGCTTTAATTGGCTTTCATTGAATTTAGGCTGAAAGGATGAGTAGGATTTGGATAAATATAGAGCAGCAGGAATGCATTCTAGGTAGAAGAAAGGGGTATGATCATAGGTCCTATAGCTGGAAAGGGCTTATGAAACTGTCTAATTCAATTTGCTTTTTTTATATATGAGGAGATTTAGGCCCAAGTGGTAAAGTGACTTGTCTGAGATCACATTGTTATTAGGTATTGGGGGTAGGATTTGAACAGAGATCATCTGACTTCAAGTCCATTGTTCTTTTCACTACCCTTTGGGTCTGAATGCAGAAACAAGCATCATGTGTTCAGGGGGACTGTGTGTAAATGACCTTGGTTCAGCAGAGGGTTCAAGAAGAGAGTAGTGGGAACTCATTTAGGAAAGGGAGACAAGGGTCATGTTGTGGAAGGTCTTTAATGGCAAAGACTTTGAACTTTCTCCTTTAGGCAAATGGGAGGCATGAGAAGTTTCTAAGGGTGGGGAGTGACATGTAGAAGAAGTGCTTCTTTAGGAAGATGAAATATGGTCATAGCATGGAGGATGTATTGGAGAGGTGGTCACCAACCACTTCAGTATACAGATTATATTGAATATAGACATATTTAATTTGGATTTAATATATCAAAGCTCAGAAACAAAAAAAAGAAAGGTTATAAAAGATAAGGGAAGTCAGATTTTAGTTTTACTCATAAACAGGGATTGGGAACATCTCAGACATTTCCAAGGGTGCTTGGTGGATGGAGTAATGACCACCAGGTTGGCAAGTTTAAATACTGGGGAAATGGATTGACTGGCTTTAGATCTTTTTTACTACCTTACCTTTGGTGAATGAAAATAACAAAATTTCACCAAAGTTCATTGGGACAGTTTTGATAAGGAAAGGTGTAATCTTAAAATCCTCAGTGGGAATCAGTACAATTCTTTGTCCTTGTGTACTTCATTTCTGATAGCTAGAAAGAATGTAAATGGTGAGTTTATCATTGTTAAACATAATCAGAAGAGAATTTCAGTTTTCTATGCAGGTTCAGCAAGTTATAAAAACAAAAAGCAGAAGGCATAATTTGCCAGAGAAAGTTTAAAAAAAGATCTCATATGCTGAGACTAAGTTAAACTTTTAGCCACTCTTCTAAAAGGTTGTAGTGAAAAGAATTAAATTTGTGTGAAATCTTGCAAAACTAGCGAAAAAGGCTTTTATTGGGACCATAGATTTGGAGAGACAGGGGACCTATGAAGGCATTAAGTCCAACCCCCTTCTTTTACAGAGGAGGAAAGTGAGGCACAGAGAGCTTAAGTGATTTGCCCAGAGTCCTATATTGTGTATGTATTTGAATTTGAGTCTTCCAAGTTCAGTGCCCTATCCGCTACTCAACAGGAAAAAAAGAATGAGAAAACTGCGTTCATCTGTCTCTCTCTCTCTCTCTCATACACACACATATTTACGCGTATTTTTGTATACCATAACATACCATAGGGTATTGCTAAAATGGAAAGAAAAATAGCCATAGAGATACTCAGAAAGTCACAGGAATCAAAATGCAAAAGAAGCCAGTTATGAAGCCCATGTCCTTAGATACCCATGCATAAATGCAGACAGAATGAGAGGTACTAATGTAAGAAGGTATAGGTGTCACTGAGACTTGACGGGATGAGAACCAGAGCTAAAATATGGCACTGGAAAAGCATAACAACCAGAACAAGATATATAAAAGCAGGGCAGGGTATGGGGTAGTGCTGCATGCTAAGAATATTGTACTTGTGTAAGGAAATGCAGGAACCAGCGGAATGAAGTGTGATGGAAAACACTGGGATGGAAATTAATGGAGTCAGAAACAATAGCATTAGATGTCACTCCAGTCACCTCTGGGGTCAGGACCTCCGCTCTGGGGTGAGGCAGACTGGGCACAGTCCTAAGGGAGTTTGACCTTAGAGGGTAATTAGGCTTTTGTTAACACCTTTTATAGAGTCTGTTGGAAGATTTCTTAAACACAGCTAAGATCTGGCTCCTGTTTAGGGTCTTCCCAAAAGGGAAAAGTGACTCAATGTATTGGTAGATACCTGATATAGGATGACTATTCATTTCCTCCACCACAAAAAAGTGCTTAAAAGAAAAATGACTCATAAGCACATACTGGCAAACACTTAAAATATGAAATAGGAACCCATAACAAAAGGTGTCTATAAAGAGAAACAGAAAGACTTGCTACCCATTACCACTATTATATTTTCCCAAGATATAAAATTCTCCTGAAAGTCTTTAGGACTAATGAGCAGATTTTACTTTCACCTCAGTCTGCACTGTCTAGGTCTTAACTTACTCATGGTTCATATCTTCTTGCCAACCAGTTATGTGTGGCTCATACTCCTGGCCATCTTCTCTGAGAAGTGTGTAGCTGCAAGAAGCACCTCCTGCTGGACACTCAATAACCCAATTTCTCAATTGCTCTAGATCACTCTAGGTTGCAAGGTAACCGTCAAGGCTGAAGAACATCCATCTCAGGACTGTTGCTTGGTCACCTGTATTCAGGGAAAGAAACACAAAGCAGAAGACGTGGCTAGAGACTTGAGTTCTAATTCAGGCTTACCTAGGCAAATATTCTCTCACTACCAAATATATGAAAACAGAGTGGTCACAAAGCTCTGTGTTCTCTGAGGAGAATGGTCATTGGATTGCAAAAGACAGAACACATCTAACTAAAAGGGAGTTAATACCCAAGACAAAGAAAGACACTTACTTGCCTTTGATGAGTCCAAGTTCCTGGGCCCAGATGAACTGATACTGAAAAGTTAATCTAAAGGGAGTTAATACCCAAGACAAAGAAGGACACTTACTTGCCTTTGATGAGTCCAAGTTCCTGGGCCCAGATGAACTGATTCTGAAAAAACTGGTTGATATGATTATTGGGTCATTAGCTGTGATCTCTGAAAATTGGTAGAGAATAGTAGTACGGGATTGGAGAGAGGTAAATGCATCAATTTTCAAAATGGGAAAGAAAATAGAATTCACAAACCAAAGGCCAGTGTATTAGCCTTTGATTCCTGGCAAAATTCTGGAACATGCTCTTAAAGGGGTGATGGTTAGCGAAGGTCTAGAAAAGGAAGCACTGATTAAAATAACTTTATAAATTACTGTCAGACTAATCTCATCTCCTCATTTGGAAAGGGCTATTGGACTACAAGATTAGAGGAATGCTACACTGAGATTTTGGCATAATTTCTGACAAAGTCCTTCATGCTATTCTTGTCGAAAATACAGAGAGCTATGGCTTAGACTATTAGTAGTACAGGTATCAATACAGTTTGGTAGATTTAAAATTCATTGAAAAGATTCAAAGAAAAATCTCTGGTGGTTAGCTGTCACCTTAGCAGGAGGTCTTTTGTGGCATCCTCCAAGATTCCGTGGCTATGTAGTTTTTATCATTGTTTTATCTTTATCAATGACTTGAATAAAGGCACAGATGTCATACTTATCAAATTTACAGATAATACAACAATGGGAGAGATAAACTATATAGCATGGCCGAGTCACGATCTAAAAGAACAGGCTAGAGCATTGGGTTAATTCAATTAAGATACAATTTTACACTTGTTTCAAAATACCAACTACACAAGTAGGAGGTGGAAGAGGCGAGCATTGCCAGGTAGCAGTTAGTCTGAAAATGATTTACAGGTTTTATTTGACCATCAACTTAATATGAATCAATGGTGAGATAAAACACAGATAAAAACACTTTAATGTGATATTAAGCTTCATAGTGGATAGGAGGCTGGCTTTGAAGCTAGTAACACTTAGGTTCATGTTCCACATATGAAATATACTGTCTGTATAACCTCAGGCAAGTTGCTTAACCTCTCAGTGTTTTAGGAAGATATTTTAGTATATTTAGTATTATATATATATAGTTAGGAAAGTTAGAAAAAAACCTGTTTGATTGGTATTAATAATAATGATAATTATCATTTATATAGTGCGTTAAGGTTGGCAAAGCACCTGAGAAATAATACTCATTTGATCCTCACAATAACCCTGGGAGGGAGATGTTATTATTATCCCCATTTTACAGATGGGAAAACTGAGCCAGACAGCGGTTTTAAGCAACTTACCAAATCTGAGTGTCCGAGGTTGGATTTGAACTCAGGACTTCCTAGTTCTAGATTTGGTGTTCTATTCACTGTGTCAACCTAGAATAGAGGGACATATCTCATTGAACACTTCAGTCTACCAGTGAAATCGTGATTCCGGTTGCCATCCCTCTCCTAAGAGAGGTATAGTATTCAGAACTAGGAGAGTTACAATTCTGCTGTATTCTGTGTGGGGTTGGTGGGAAGTTTTGCACTCCTGTGAGCAAACAGGTACTAGACCAAGGTGGGTAGGGTTCACAGTCCCTCCCACCAGTGAAACTGCTGCGACAGTGAAAACACTGCTCATAAAGCACACAAACTCCTGGATTGTTGGTTTCATTTAAAAAAAATGCCTCTGAAGATCTATTTTATTTAATGATACCCACGAGGATTGCCTGCAGCTAACCAGTCCCTACAAGGATAAGGTGGGGCTGCCTCTGGCCTCCTGATTTTTATTTGTGCCAGCCTTTCCATGGACCTTGTCTCTAGGTTCTCCCTATGCCAAGAATGCTGAGCATGAAGCATCAGTGGACAGAGCATCTCAGAACCTGGCCCTGAGCCATCCTCCCCACTCATTCAAAATCTACTCCCAAGGGCTCTAAGGTATCACAGTCAGCTGAAGGGCTTACAAAGGGGGCTGACTTGGCTTGTAATTAGCCTTGAAAGTGTGACTTTCATGAATGGGGGTGGAGTGGCACACTTTTATGGAAGACTAGTTGTCCATTGTTTTATTTATGTAGCCATATATTTCACAGGTCTAACAGAAGTGAAGAATCTTGGGAAATTCAGGAACATAACAAGCAAACAAAAGTTTTACATTTTATGATTGCATACATATTTGTATGTCTATAGATAATGTACATGTTCATTATGTGTGTATATATATATATATATATATGTAATTTAGCAAAAGTTTTTTTTAATCTTGATTTTACCTGATTTTTTCTATGCAGCGGTATTTATCTTACCATAATGTTATGTATATCAGTCTTTCAGTTGGTAAATAAGCATTTATTAAATGCCTTCTATATACCAGGCACTAAGTGCTGGGTATACAGCAAATGGTAGAAGACAATCCCTGAGCTCAGGGGACTCACAATCTAAAGGATATTAGATCAAATCCAAAATACAGACAGTATCTGCCCTCAAGTAGATTATTCTATAGTAAGGGAATGAATACATATGTGTGTATGTGTGGGTATGTGTGGTCTGCATATATACATACACACACACACATATATATATATACACACACACAGAGATATTTTGCTGTGTGTGTTGTTGTTCAGTCTTTTTAAGTCATGTCTGACTCTTTGTAATTGCATTTGGAGTTTTCTTGTCAAAGATACTGGAACAATTTGCCATTTCCTTCTTCAGTTCACTTTACAGATGAAGAAATTGAGGCAAACAGGGTTAAGTGACTTGCCCAGGGTCACACAGCTAGTAAGTGTCTGAGGCCAGATTTGAACTCAAGAAGATGAGTCTTCCTGACTCCAGGCCTGGTACTCTGTCCGCTGAGCCACCCAGCTGCCTATTCTATGTGTATATATGTATATATACAATATATAATATACAACATGGTGGGTGTATTACATATAATGTCCAGAGCTGGACACATTGCACATTGACCCTGACATTGTGATATCATTTTGGTCCTCTTTAAGACAACAACAACAACAATATATTAATGTGTAATATATGACAGATATTATATACATATAAACACATACATGCACATGAGCAGTGGTCAGGGAGTAATGTTTTGGTCTGGAAAGTCAACAGTCTGTTATTGGCATGTCTTTTCCAAAGGCAATCTTAGTGTTGAATTGGTTACTGTTCCTAGAGCAAAAAGTAGAAAGGTTTGGGGTGGGGAGGTTATGCTCAATGGCATATCAGGAAGCTAGGTGGGGAATGGTCAGGGGTCTGGGACTGGCTAAATATGATGGATTTTCACCAATCAAGACATCTTGGCCCAGGGAGGGGGTGCAGTTACAAAGTTGAACCACCTGGCTCTTCAAGGCTGGGTCTTTGGTGGTGTGGATAGAAGGGTACAGCTTCAGGAAACTTAGGAAAGATTCATCATTCACAGATTCTATTCTTGGGCATTACTATAAAATTCCTATGGACACAGCAAGTGTTCTGTAAATTTTTTGTTGAATGAATGAATATAAGATGTGTCTACTGCCTACAAGGCATTTTAAATAAAAGCTCATTGATTGATTGACAGAGTGCCATGTGGGTGTAAACTCTCATTCCTTGAGCATGTGTTCATTGCGATAGATTTTCCTTTCTTAGATGCCATGGAAAGAGGCTAAATTTGGAGGGCTGGATTTGGTGTCACTAGAAGTAAATTTGAATTTGAACCCTTTTAAAAAAATTATCCACATTTTACAGATATGGTAATGGAGGGAGTCACAGGTTAAGTGACTTATGCAGGGTCACACAAATATGTGACCATATTTGAACTCAGGCCTTTTTTACTCCAAACCCAGTGCTCTATATATGCTACCTAGTTGACTCATGTAAATCTTCCCTTGTATCTCTGGATTCCTCCTATTTATTGTTTCTTAAGGCACAATAATATCCTATTACATTCATATACCATGATTTGTTCAGTTCTATGACATGTTGACTATTATTATAATTGTAATATAAATAATAAAATTACTAATACAGAACATGTTGACGTAATATTAATATAACATATTAACATATTTCTTTAACATATTGACTAAATGCTAAAAGGTATTTAGAAAAACTACCTGTGTGACTTTGGGTGAGTCATTTTATGCCTTCATCTCAGTCTCCTAATGTATAAAATGAGATGGTTAGAATAGACATCCAGGATCTTATGATCCTGATTATGTTTCTTTTACCAAGTTCATGTATGGAGATGGCCTACAAAGGTTTCTCAATGTCCCTTCAACCTTTTTGATTCTGATAGTAAGAGAGGATCATCTGGGCTTCAAAACTCTCTTTGCAAAAGTTCTCTTGTAGCAAGAACTATATTCAATGGGAAGTCATAAATACTGAATATGTTGAAAAGAGTGTGTTAAGCAAAGAACTGAAAACAAGTAGGTACTCATTGACTAGGGAATGAATAATCAAGTTATGGTCCATGAATATATTAGAATACTGCACTGCAAGAAATGATGACTAGGATGAATATGGAGAAGCATGGGATGAATTATATGAATGGATGCAAAATTAAGTAAGCAGATTGAGGAAAATTACAATAATATAAATTCAAAGAACAACACTGACAATAAACACAATCAAAATTGAATTCTGGGAAATTATAATGACCAAGTTTGACCACAAAGAAAAGGTATGAGAAGGCACCTCCTCTGCTTCTTTGTAGAGAAGGGGGATTATGAGTATGGAACACTGCATATAAGGCCAATTTTTTTCAATCTTTTTGTTAGTTTTGCTGAATTTTTAATCCTTTCTGTTAATTCTATTTTTTGTTTTAGGGGATGACTTTCTGGGAGGGAAAAGGTAGATAAATTAAAAAATAAATGATATAAAAGCAAAACTTAAAAATAAAATTTATCAGAAAAACAGAATGTGGTAGTCAGTTTTAAAAAAAGAAAAGAAAAGAAAGGAAGTAGGAGAAAAACATCAAGGAAAAGTTACTTTAAAAATGTCATAAACTGGGGCAGTTAGGTGGCACAGTGGATACAGCACTAGCCCTGAAGTAAGGAGGATGTGAGTTCAAATCCAGTCTCAGATACTTACCAGCTGTGTGGTCCTGGGCAAGTCACTTTACCCTAATTGCTTCAAAAAACCCTTTCATTTCTCTCTATGTATCTATATCTGTCTATCTATCTATCTATCTATCTGTGCATATATATGCACACATTCATGCATATCTACATAGAAATAGTTACTCTAGTGATTGCTCTAAGGAAAAAAAATTGATAAAAAAAAACAAAAGCAATGTTTAAAACTTTTAAAATTCTAACATTTTTAAACAAGTACAGCCTAGAAGATCATGCAAAGCATACAAAGACTAAATTGAATGTATGTTGGCAAGAGTATATTCGCATCTCTAAATAACTAGTTAATACAGTCAGTATTTTGCACCTTATCGAGGCCTGGCACTTATTTGCAAAATGTTCCAGTCAATTGTCAACAAAAAAGAATGCAGACTTTGAATCCTTTTGGAAAAAAAAAAAAAGAAAAAAGTTTCCTATTCACCCAAAGAATGTAACTCTGTGAAGACTGGTGTTCTCCGGGGACTGCCAAATGTACTGTCAGGTGTAATCCAGCCCGTCAACATTTTTCAGAAGAAAGGCAGAATAAACATGAAAACAAAGGAGGAAGAGATTCAAGAGGGAGTTATAGCACTACCAACCTTGGAGATGCTATAATTAAGCATCATGCCTGCTCTATGAAAAAATCTTTACAGAAAGCAAAGTGCAGAAAATTTGAGGCTGTCTCCTTTTGAACTGTCTCTTTTTCCTCTCTGATAAACACTTCTCTTTTGTGGTGCCTTGCATTTTTGATCATCTGACCTGAGTATAAACTCATCTGTGGATGGGACTGAGATACCAAATGTAGCTTTCTCATAACGGCAACAAAGGAGACACAAGGATGTTGAATTCCATTGAGTGTTGTCAATAGTGTGGTAGCAACAGATTTTGGTAGTCTTTCTTTCTTTCTTTCTTTCTTTCTTTCTTTCTTTCTTTCTTTCTTTCTTTCTCTTTTTCTCTTTCCTTCTTTCTTTCTCTCTCTCTTCTTTCCTTCCTTCCTTCCTTTCTTTCTTTCTTCCTTTCTTTCTTTCCAAGCTGTTGTCACTGTAAATTAAGGGTGTTATCTTAATGACTTTTATCACATAATGTGCATGCCACACAATGTGGCATTTTAATATTCAGTTCTGGTTGTGACATCTTTTCCTGTTCTCTGGAATGTCCTTCCTGCCATACCAACAATATTGTAAATTCCAATGGAAGATGATATATTTTAAATTTTCTCTTATAATTCTTACATATATAGGGGGAAGGACAGAAACATTTATTAAGTGCCTATCACATGCCAGACACTGTTCTAAACACTTTACTGATACTGTGTCATTTGATGTCTTCCACAGCTCTTTTCATAGTCCTTGGCACACAGTAGACACATAATAGACATTTGTTGTCTTATTGATTGGGGATAACATAAAATTATCAAGATCCTAAATTTTTGTGCACACTTGACCAGTATATAATCGTCCAACTTCTATTTCTTTCGTATCCTTCCTTCTACTGATATTTCCTGCATGCCACACCCTCCCCCAACCATCTTTCTGAAATGGCCTTGATGACTGAGAGTGGGGGAAACTCCATTCTAATCAGGAAAATGAGTTGGAAAGAAATTTCTTTGGCCTTTCTCCAAGAGGATGGAAGATCTGGCACCTTTTTTTTTTTAA
>CM053582.1:411794981-411822450 GCA_028627135.1 Pseudochirops cupreus
CTGGGCTGGTTCAGTCTTCCATAGGCTACCAGGAGATTCTCTTCTCCTGGGGGCTCACCATATTAGTGCTGGATTTAGAGTGGACACCCAGTCATCTTTA
This sequence comes from Pseudochirops cupreus, assembly GCA_028627135.1. Classification (NCBI taxonomy): domain Eukaryota; kingdom Metazoa; phylum Chordata; class Mammalia; order Diprotodontia; family Pseudocheiridae; genus Pseudochirops; species Pseudochirops cupreus. Next base: position 411,795,082 of record CM053582.1, read on the forward strand.
GGTCTGCTGAGGCTCAGAACCTCCCTTCCTCACACTGCCCCATTAGCAGTGATTACTGTGTCCACTACTAAGCCCAACTGCAGCTAGGAATTATCTAAAGATAGATATGAATCCAGATCTTTCTGACTCCAGGTACAGTGTTCTCAGGTGTCTCTAAACCATGCAGTCACTCATGAATCTGATTATTTTTTGACTTAACTTCAATGTAAAGAGAACTTTATAAAACTTTCAAGGTAAATTTCTTATCTGACTTTGCCTTTGTGGTTTTATCAATTCTAATTTTATCTGGGTTCTTTCTCCTCTCCTGTCACTTAGATTGGGGGATATCATTTGAGGAAGACAAGAATCCTTCCCTAAAATGGCATTTATGGACTATTTTAGCTGACAACATAAAGTGTTTCCAACTACAGTTGTTGGGAAATGGTGTGATACAGTGGAAAGGCTGTGGAATTAAAGCATTTGGATTCAAATTTCCCTTCTAGCCTCTACTACTTGTGTGATGTTGGGCAGATCATTTAACCTCCTTCTTAGATAGATATCTGAGATATCTTCCAGCTATAGATTTGTGATCTTGGATTCTACCCATACATAGCAGACTCAGATGATTCAGTTATTAAACTCACTGCCATATATTTGAATGGGAATGTGTCAGTTTTCCTTGGTGTGTTGATACAGTATCTCCTCAGAGTTGAACAAAATGAATTACTGAAATGCTATAACAGTGGTGGTAAGAGATGGTTGCCACTTTTAGATTTAAAAAGAGAGGCAGAGAAATGAGGCTCTTTGAAATCAGAGTAGCTTTGGGATGAAGGGAACCGAAGGCCAACCTTATTGTCTCTTAATGACAATGATAATAATTTTCTTGGTTGGAGTCCCTGAGGTTATGGTGGCCAGTCCCTGTTTTCCCAAGGCAGATCATAACAAGAAATATCGTGGACCTAAGGGGGAAGGGAATATTACGGTGACTGACACTCTGAGTTGTTGTATCGGCTGTACTTTTGTAGGAAGGACATGTCTTCTTTTTTCTGTTGAGTACCATTCCCAATCCATTTGGGGTGAAATTTAATGGGACTGATCATCAGCCTAAAAATGCATAAGGGAGAATGCATTAGCTACAATTTGCCTTGATAATGTCCCCTTTACTTATGCTAGTACAAGACCCTGATGTGTTCTCAAGAAGAATATAGCCCTGCTATAAGTGCTGATCTCAAATGGCTTCATTAGACTTTCTGAGGCTCTCAAGTGGATACATTTGATGGGGATGTGATGTAATTATTTTATGCCCAAGTTTGAGACTAGCAGAATTTAGCCAAATATTAGCAAAGGACTTTTTTGATAGCATGATCCTTCAAATCAGACACTTAATCAAAACCTTGTATATCACACACACACACACACACACACACACACATGCACACACACATACATGCACACACACTAATAGTGACATAATTCCTTAAATGAAGTTCCTAATATTTTAGAATCCTAGCTCTATTCCTATTAGTTGTATGGTCTTAGACAAATTACCTTTCCCTCTTCATTCACATTCCTTCCCATGTTTCTGGTGGATTTTGTGGCTTGTGGGCACAACAAAATTTCTTTTCTGAAGCAGGGTGCTTTCTTTCCTGTGGCCTCAGAGATAAATGAAAGGGTTTTTTTTTTTTCTCTCTCTCTCTCTATTCTGATCAATCTCTCTATGCCTCAGTGTCCTCATATGTAAACTCAGTGGCTGGACTAGATAATGGGGACATATTGAGAACTGGAAGGGACCTTTGGGGCCATGTAAACATGGTATATAGTAAGCATTTAACACAAAGCAGAGCAGCTAAATGGCACAGTGGACAGAGGACTGGGCTTAGAATCAGTAGGACTCATCTTCATGAGTTCAAATCCAGCCTCAGACATTTACTAGCTGTGTAATTCTGGGAAAGCTACTTAACCCTGTTAGCCTCAGTTTTCTCATCTGTCAAATGACCTGGAGAAAAAAGTAGCAAACTGCTACAGTATCTTTGCCAAGAAAACCCTCAAATGGAGTCACAATGAGTAGACACACCTAAAATTACTGAACAACAAGAAAAAAAACACAAACTAAGTGCTTCTCGAATGCTTATTGGTTCTAGATCAGTACTTTCATCTTGTGGATGAGGACACTGAAACAAAGATTAAGTTACTTGCCCATGATCACATGTTAGCAAATTTAAGAAGTTGAATTCAAACCTGAATGTGTCACGTTCCAAGCCCCTTGTTCATTTAAAAGTCATCTCAAACACTACCTTCTGCATGAGGTTTTTCACAAACGCCTGCCTACTTGGTCACTGTCTCCAGATTCCCTGTATTTATTTTGTACATATGCTTGTATATGTATGTATCATTTCCCCCATTAGAATTCTCTATTTCTTGAGGGTGGAGATTGTTTTGCCTTTGTCTTTGAGTCTTTGGTGCATAACACCCATTCTGGAATATAGCAGATGCTTAATAAATGTGTGTTTGTTAATTGATTTGATTGCTTTATTAATGACATGTAAGCCCTCTTCAGGATTTAAAATTCTGAACCTCCTTTTGCTGTCATTTAAAAAATAGTAAGAGATGAATCCCATGAATTCTTCTTTAAACCTCTAACATTATAAAATCCTAGAATTGTAGAGGGCCTTTACTTATCAGCTAGACCAACCTTCCATTTTGCAGTTGAGGAAATTGAAGTCCAGAGTGGTTAAATGAGATGCCCAAAGTTACTTCGCAAATTAGAATCATGGTATCTTTCCATCTAGTTATTTCACTGCTGTCCATTACAACAATTTGTCCTTTCCTTTAAAATTACACATAAAGGAATATTGTCCCTTATTATTCTTTTAAAGAGGTCTTTAATATATTTAATATTGTTTTTTGCTTTCCCCAAATATTCCAAATCCAAATTTTCCCCAAATCAAAAACCATCTATAAAATGAAAGATGCCTTGCTACTGGGAAAGCTGGAGGATCCCTTGAGCTTCAAAATTGGGAGCTGTAGTGAGTTAAAAGACAACTGGATGATCACACTGTCTGTAATCAATATGGTGAGCCCCTGGGAATGGAGGGATTCAGAGGAGGTTGCCAAAGGAGGCTTGAACTGTCCCAGGTCTGAAGAGGAATGAATTTAAAGCTCTTGTATTGATAAGTGGTGTGGTTGGGTCCATATGAGGCTACTGTACTTTCAGCCTATGAGAAATAGAGGCCCATTTAAAAAAAAAAGAAAGGAAAGATGAAAGAAAAGGTTATTTGTTTCAGTGATGAAATCTTAGACTCTCACAAGTTGGAAGGGACTTTAAAGATTATCTAATACTGAAATAGGTTTTTTGGTTGTGAAATACATCCAAAATAGGAATATCATTTAAAACATCCAGCCCCTCTTCAATGAAGAACTCATTACGTTAAAAAGGCCATTATTATTATTTTTTAAACAGCTCTATTATAGGAGTCTTCTTTATAATTAGCCAAAATTTGCCTCTATATGACTTCTACCTTAGTTCAGTAATTCTAGTTCATTTCTCTAGGTAGGTTGGGGGCACAATGTATAGAAGAAGCTAGACCTGGAGTCAGGAAGACCCGAGTTTGAATTGTGCTTCAGATACTAATTTCATTACCTTGAACAAGTCACTTAACTTTTCTGCCTTTTCCCTTATCTGTAAAATGGGTATAATAATACAAATAACTGCCTTTCAGGGTTGTTGTGGGGATCCAATGAGATAATATAACATGTGAGAAGCACTTTGCAAACCTATATAAGTGCCATATTAATGCTGGCTATTCTTATTAGGATCATATAGAATAAGTCCAATTTCTTATCCTTCCTCTCAGCCAGGCCTCTTTGAGATAGAACATGCCCAGTTCCTTCAGGAATAACTAGTTCATGAGGTTTCAAGATCCCTTACTCAAGGTCTTATTTTAATTTGTTAATGTACCTCTTTTAAAAAATATGATACCTTGAAAGGAACACAGTCATCCAGATTTGGTTATACCTCACTCGACACTGTTTTCATCTCTTTTTTTAAACATCTTAATCTTTTTCTTAAATTACCAGACTAAACTGAATTCTTAAACTCACTAAACATATATATATATATATATGTGTGTGTGTGTGTGTGTACATAAAATATTTATGTGTACATATGTATGTATGCATTCTTTTATTTTGGGTAATTTATATGATATTCAATATATATGCAAATATATGCCACATATAAGTATGTTTGTATGTGTATATATATATGTATATGTATATATATGTATGTATAATTCATTTATTTTGGGACACATGCAAACAGAATAGAATTTGGAAATTACCAGGTCCTGATATTCAGGGCTTCTATTCTACTTTTGATTTTTTTTCTTCCTACTGAACTTATGATGGCATCAGAATAGGAAATTTCCAGTGAAATTCCCTTTGCTGATGCAAATCAACACCATCTCTGCAATTTAATTTTAAAGAGGTGCTGGGGAAACACTAAGAGCAGTAGTTCTCAACCTGTGGGTCATGATCCACTTGGGGGTCAAACGACCCTTTCATAGGGGTCACAGGGGTTGCCTAAGGCCATTGGAAAACACATATTTCTGATGGTCTTAGGAACTGAGACACCACTTCTCTATCCATCTCCAGTCTCCAGTCTCCATCTCTATCTGCCCACATGCAGATATGCCCAGATACACCCACATACGCGTCGCGGCATTAGGAAGGTTGAGAACCACTGTCTTAGGGAAACACAGCGAGTATGTATTAAACCCAGCGCTTGAACCCATGTTTTCCTGACTCAGAGATTGACTCTCTACTTACTATGCCATGTTACTCACCTGAAAATCAAACTCCTTCTTCAATATCATCTGACTTTTGGATGCTCAAAAGAATGATTCTTGTGGAAGAAGATAATGTGAGCTTAAAGCAGATGCAATATTATATTCCCTCATGGGAAGGCCAAAACATGGTTGGGAAAGAATACCATGATGCACAAAGTTATTCATGATGACTAGAAAACCACCTTACTCTGGAGAAAAATTTATCTGTATTTGGGGAAATGTGAGGTTTGTACTCCCCAAATGGAAACCGAATGAGATTTGATATATCGCAGTTATCAATATGTGTCCTGTCTCCCTCCTACACTGCAAACTCCAAAAGGGCAGGGATTGTCTTATTTGAACTCTGATCTCTCCTAATGCCTAGCATAGTGAACTGTCCAAAAGAAATGCTTAACAAACATTTTCTAAATTGAATTATTCAGTATCCAGTAGAGAATATTGCCTCCATAGAGTGGAACACTATACACTTTAGTCAATTGGGCCCGAATGCATTTGCTTTCTTCAGTTATATCCCACATTGAGTTTATAACTCATGTAAGTTTATAACCAGCTAAAGACCTTAAGTCCTAATCCTAGGAAAAGGCCATTAAAAAAAAAAGATTAATGCTAAGATGATACCTTTCTTTTTTTCATTTAATCAAGACCAAGTTATTTTCATGAGATTCCCCAATGCATAAAGTGATCATTCATTTAGCATAAGCAAGGAGATTTTAAAATTAGTTAGGTAACAAGAATTTGCAGTTTAACTCGAATGTAAAAAAAAAAATTCTCTGAAGAATTCATCTTCATCCCTAAGTATACATGCATATTTGTATTACTGCATATATATGTATATGCTAAATAAAAAAATATGCTTTTTACAAACCAATTACTGGTATAGGTGCACTAATATTTTCAAGTTGCTTTTCACTGTAGATGAGTCTACACTTCCTTATTTCCTAAATCTTTATTATTTGGCATGGGTACATTGGCAGTAGATACTTGACTATTATTATACCTATATGTAGACTAAGAGACACAAGACAAAAATGTCCTGAACCCTAGAGCAAATCAACAGCAGAGTCAGCCAAAGTATACTCTGAATCTCTGTTATCCTTTTAGATTTTTTAAAAAACTATACCTATAATTTCATTGGAATAGGGAACTCCTGTTTAAGAAACTCCCTCTACAAATAAATATTTTCATCTTCTTTGAAGTTTATCATTTTAGAGAGTTACCTAGGGGACACTGAGAGGTTAAGCCGCTTAGTGTCTTCTCCAGCATCATATAGCAAGTATATGTTAAAAGCAGGATTTGAACCCAAGTCTTCCTGACTCTGAAGTCAACTCTCTAAGCATCATGCTACACTATCCTTGGAGTAGAGTGGATCAAAAAAACAAAATTCATAATCTAGTGTTATGCATATGGACAGTAGTCACTCCTAGATTCTTGAGTGATGATAGGAGCCTTTGGTTATTGGGAGATTCCCAATTAATGGGAGATACCATTCATGCAGGATCAAAATGGTGACTCCATGCAAATGACTTGTGAAGGCTTCTTTGGAACCTTTCTACATCACAATGATCATTGGGGCAGAATCTGGCATCTTAGTCACTTTCTGGTATTCCAATTTCATTTTTTAGCATCCTTAAACACCCCTGTAAGTAACAGAGGTTGAGTAGAGGATTGTATATCAAACCAATACATTATCTTTGAATGTGAATAAAACTTTCTTAAATATCTACTGTTTAGATGGAAGATTCCCTCCCCTCCCCAATATTTTGCTATGAAATCAGAGTTATGAGTTGAGAGAGAGCAAGTGATGGTGAAGAATGGGTTCAATACCCCAGTTCTGCAGTCCAGTGTTTGAGAGATTTAACCATTGGGCACTACTTTTAGATCACCAATTTCCATTGCTTAATTTTATCCTATTACTCATAGTTCCTTACCTGACATCTTGTACAACTCCACTCTTATGATTTCACATTTATTTTCTTCAAAATTCTTGTGTGTGACAATTACATCCCCCACTTAGTCATCATAATTTTTATATAATATATATTGTTTGTAATGTGTCATTTTTCCTTTATATAGTTGCATTGTAAACATGCTGTGTTAAAATATGTTAAATTGACTTAAACAAATTTCCTTTTTTGATGCCTTTAATTTAGCACAGATTGGTCTGAATCTATGAAGAACCATATATTAAACACTCTTGAATAGCTTCTATGAAAAGAAACTTAATTTATGATGTTTAGTATTATACATTATACAGTTTCTTTATTTTTCACTCACTTCATCATGCTGTGAAAATTCATGAATATTTAACTATTAAATGAAATGCAAAATTTTCATTATCATTTTATTGAAAACTTGACATCTTAAAATACCATACATACCATTAGTATTCTAATGCATTGTCACCTTATTGAAAAATGCTGCTAAAAAACAATACAGCCATTCAGAAAAAAAAAAATTTTGTCCGCCCAAGGCTATTAACTATAGTTCTACACATACATTAGTGACAAATAAGTGAAGCAGCCAATGCTCACAAAAGATGTCACTAAAATGCTAGGAAACAACGGTAACCATAGAAACCATCTCACACTGCAATCTGAGCATCTTTTGTCAGTGTGTGACTAGAAATGAGATGCTTAAAATCATTAGACTATCAAAAAATCTGAACATCTCTCCATTGAAATTTACATATTTAAATATTTTGAAACCTGCAAAAACTTCAACATGATACTTCTATAAAATATTGTTTCAGCTCCTAGCCCTCAACTATCAGTTTGGATATAACAACAAAAATTATACGTGAAGACTTACAATTTTTCCCCCTCTTTCTTTAGGCTACATGCATTGTCTGAGGAACCTAAACAAACAATCCAGAAAAAAGGGGTTAGGCTCTGAGGGCTGTCTACTTTCCCACTCTGCATCTTCACAGAGGTGGCATTCTTCACCTTTACTTTTCCTTTTTAACACTCACTGGCTTAAACGGTACCTGTTCAGGCAAGACAGGTTTATAGGTTTCATAAGCCTTCATGACAGTAAGTACAAAATTGTCTCCAGATAATGAGATATTTAAATAAGGAACTTGACAAACCAGTGTAGGAGAGCGTGAGTTTGCCTGGATGTGAAAGGTTCCTTTGCAGTCTTGGGTAGGGAATTGTATTTTTACTGCCTTCCCTTTCTCAGGAAACTCCTGAAAGATCTGGTCTTTCAGCTGTATGCCTCAAGGGGCAGTGAGAGCCATTTCCCTAGGAATTAAAATCAAGATCAGGATGAATCAGAGATTAATCAGGCTTATTGGAAAATTACTAAACTCTTCTAAATTTTCCTTCCCCTTGGTCCCCATATCCAAAGCCTATCCTAGAAAAAAGGAAAAGAAATGCACATCATAATCAGTAATTATGACCACTAAGGTTAATTTTAAAAATGCTGCCCCTGTACCCTGGATTCCACCACCACCATCACCGTCACCAACATCATACATCTCTCACCTCACCGGAGACTGCTTTCCATATCTGGATTTCTCTCATTCCTCATCTTTTGAAATTCCTAGTTATCTTCTGTACTCAACTCAAATTCCTCCCTATTAAGGTCTTTCCTGATTTCCCCTATGCTTTCCCCATCTTCACCCCAATCAATGTCTTTGTATTTACCATATGTGTAAATATACATATATTATATATATATAATTATACACACACATATATAATTATACACACACATATATTTCATAGGAACTTACCTGTGTACATGTTGTGTATTTTGTAAATTATAAGCTCCTTGGTAGGGCCAGGGGGGAGTTCACGGTTGTCTATATCTCTGCCTGGTATGCAGTAGGCACTTAAATGGTTCTTGATTTGAATTTCATAGAATATTTATCATTAAACAGTATTTATTGAGTGTCTAATTGCATACAGTACCTCTTTTAGGATAAACTTCACTTCTGTTCTAAATACCATGTTACTAATTCAAGCTTTGATGACATTACCTCTCTCAGCCCCTTCTCTTTAATTTGAAGGCTGGAGGCAAAGTACCAAATTGCTTCCAAAAGCTTTCTTTGTAATGGGGCAGAAACTGGATTCTCAGTGTCCTCCACTTTGTATCTGCTGCTTTGTCTGGTTTCAACCCCATGGAACAAGGTGCCCCTACTCTGGGTATCGTCTGGTGCCCTCACTGAATTTACCAGATAGGAGGGGAAAACAATGGATGAAAACCATTACTCCCTATCCTACTGCTGATTGAAGCTAGAACTTATCAAATATCAAAATCTGTTTAAGTTTTAAAGTCCTTTACAACCGTCCCGTCCCTTCCCATATTGTTAATATATTCTTCCCCTTCCCTTACTCTACATTCTGACTAAGTTGGTTTTCTTACTGTTCTTAACACACAGCACTCCAGCTTTGCACTGGCTGTCCCCCATCCCTGGAATTCACTTCCACCCCATCTCTACTTCTTAGAATCCCTTCTTTCCTTCAAAATTCTACTCAAATGACACCTTTACATGAGATATTTTCTGATTTCCTCAGTTGCTAGTGCCCTCCCTACCCCCATTTCAAATATATAATGTGTGTATTTTGTGTGTGTGTGTGTGTGTGTGTATCTCTATATATCTCAGTGTCTATGTCTATATATCTTCTTGTCTCCAGTGTTAGACCATATGCTCCCTGAGGGCAAGGGTTATTTCACTTATGTCTTTGTATCTCTTGTGCCTAGTACTTTGTATCTCCTGGCACATTTGTTGTTATTTAATCTTGTCAGTGATGTCTGACTCTTCATTCCCACTTGCGGTTTTTTTGGCAAAGGTACAAGAGTGGTCTGCCATTTCCCTCGCCAGCATTTTCCTTCTCCTGGCACATCGTAGGTGCTTAATAAATGTTTGTTGATTACTTGGTTGATTGTGAAACAAGCTCATCTGAAAAGGAATTATGAAAGTAGGGCAGTATACATATTAAATGGTGTGTAGCTATCTTGGTATCCCAATGAAGCCTTAAGAAAAAAAATGTCATGGAACAAGAAGGAAAATATACACACATAGCTCTGAACTGCTCACAGGTGCCTAAGTAAGGGAAGGCTCTAAGGCTGGGTGTCAAGGGTTGGTCAGGGAAAAGCTGCAGATAGGCTGGGTGACTCCTCAGAGTATTTATCTCTACATGGTGGAGGATAATTAATTCTTCTTACCATAAGGTAAAAGTAACCAAGGACCATAGCAACAACTGGGACATTTGAGCATTGCTCCATTTAATGTATGGACCTCTAGTCTAGAAGTAGCTAAGGAAAAGCTTAGATAGCAGCATTCTGTGGATTGATTAACATCAATGCTGCTCCATTATTGAGGAGCAGTTGGACCTTTCTGGTCCTCAGATTTGCTTCTGGGATGGGTGATGAATCAGAGGAGGATGGGAGTAGAGTAGGAGCCTAGACTCTGCCATCATTCCTCTGTCACTATCATTGACTGGCTGAATTGTCAGTTAGCATAACGATAGCCAAAAACTTGTTGGACACCCCCTGTGCCATGGTAGGTGACAAAAGACATAATCCTTGCCCTCACTGAATTTACTGGATGGAAGGGGAAAATAATGAATGAAAACCATGATTTACTATCCTACTGCTGACTGAAACTTCAGCCAGTGACACTGGATCCCATTTAATACAAAATTCCTACATATTATTTTTATATCACCATCTCCCTCTCAAAGCACTTTCCATGCTGGTCAGAATTTCCCCACGGTACTTCCTGTAACAGCAAGCACCCTGGCACACCCAGGATGGCCTGCTAGCACAGGTTCTTTGTTCTACTTTTCTTAAAGGAAAGGCAACTTTTAAAGGGATCAACAATTTAATTACATTCACTAGTTCGGAGAAAGATCAGCAGCCTGAATATGGAGAAAATACAAGCAGAGAAAATAGCACAAAGACCAATAGCCAGAGTTCTAGTTGTTTGAATATAGTAATATTGCTATACACTTTATATACCTCACTGGAACAAGGGAGCACAGACATCTAAGCAGTCAGGGGGGCTCTAAACATATGGCTACTCAGAATCTCAACCAGGAAATCAAAAGATCTTTCTCATGAATGAACACCCAAAGCAAAACATCTACCTCCCAGAATATATAACAGAGACTCTGCATCTGATTGGTTGGGTCCCAAGGAGCTTGAAAATCCTCATGCCCCAGCACTTAATTGGAAACTCCCCATAACCCAGAGCCTGATTAGTTCTGGGCCAGGGCTCTATGTGCCTATTAATGAACAGAGAAGATCTTCAAATTCCCTTAACATTACACTCCCCTTAAATGCATGCAATAAAATTTTTGGGGTGGCGGTAGGGGAATTGACTCTAGTTTTGTTGTCCCTCCTGATTTTTGCTTATTCCCTTTCCCTTACCCTCAAGACATCATAGTGCCTGGAACATAAAAAGTGCTTACTGAATGTTTGTCTGCTTACTGACTAAAAGAGACAAATTGGCATACTCTGGTTGTCTATCATATATGTCATGTATGTGTCTGTTGAATATATGTATATAAACATACATGCTTATGGATGAGGTACTGAATTTTGAGTCAAGAAAATCTTGGTTTGAATCCCATCTCATACTTTTACTGGTTGTATGACCCTGGAAAAGTCACTTGATTTCTCTGAGCCTCAGTTTCCTTATCTGTAAAACAGGCCTAATCATATCACCCATCCTAAGGCACATTGTGTGGATCAAATGAGATAATCTATGTAATGTGTTCTGCAAACCTTAAAATATCATATGAATGTGAGCTGCTGTTATCATGCCCACTCATTTAAGTTTAGTTTCCAATTTTAAAGTTTTAATTCACTTTGGATCTGTCATCCATGTGTTCCCATCACATTTTCCTTTGCATCCTGTGCACGCTGCTAAACTCTGATGTCACAAGCAGCTTTGACTCATAATAAAGAAACCAAAGAAGAAACAGGAAAAGTGAGTGAGTCTCACTCATCACAGCCTCCCTCTCTCTACACCTCTTCCAATCCTCTCCCCCACCCCAATTAATCCAACATTGGCAAAAGAATCTGACATTGTTCAAAATGCCAACAGGAACGGTGGAGTGGGGGGGGGGGGAGGATGGAGACATAACTGTTCAAACTCACTTGCTAAATTCCTTAGTGTTCCTTGTTAGCAGCAAGATACTTTTGTTTACTGGTGATACTTACATCTTTGTCCACAATGATCAATTTCCTATCTTTCTCTTTAAATGTGTAATCCTATTATGTAACATTCCCTGTCCCCTTCAGAGAGAACAGTAAGGAACATGACTGCTACTGAGTTTGCCAAAGGGCTACAATGGTCCATGGATAAATTGCTTTTTAAAAAATACAGGAAATTCTTCTTCCCCCCACAATAGCTACGTTTGTGCGCCTTAGTTCTCAGTCTCCATGCTCTGACAGCTTTGCAGACTGATATTCACTGATTTGCTTCTCCTGTTCCCACTATGTCCATCTGAGGCCATTGGGGCGGGGGAGGGGGATGAGTGAAAATCCATTAAATGGGTGGTTCAATTTTAAGCCAGCCTTTTCTCTCAGAGCTCCTCTGCATACCAGGAAATCTGCTTAAGGAGACCACCCAGGCAGGATTGTACATAACAGTGGTGAGTCTGACTTGCAGGTGGCTGGTCTCTTGCTCAGATTTCTTTGGGAGCTACATTAACTCTTTTATTGTAGGAGATGGGTAAGTAAGTGTACTTAACTCTTTCAGGAAATCAGGGTATCAGTGAACCTCAGTAGCAAGATGGAGCTTAAATGATCCCTAAGTGACCTGGTAAAGTTAATGCCCCTTCTCAAGTAAAAATAACCAGATGGCCAGGTTTTTGCAGCTACAACCCCCATCTCTGATGACCTGTACTGGGATAGGAAGTTCTCCCCTAGGAGAAGAAGATGAGTGAAACTAAAAAGAAACTTTTGTGTAGCCTTGGAAAAGGAGGGTAACCATTCCTTTTCTCTTTCTGAATTGCCATATAGAGACAATACTTCTGACTTCAGAGGCTATAGGGGAGTTTTCTCTGTCACAAATCTCCTAACCATCTCTCTCCTAATTCTACTATTTGTCTATTAATTTATAACTCATTCTTTCATGTAGTCTTCATCATCTAGCTATAGACAAGCTGGTTAACCACTTCTCATTGGTTTCTGAATTGCTATATAAAGACAATACCTGTGACTTCAGAGGTTTCACTATCCCAAGTCTCTTAACTGTCCACCTCCTAAACTCTTTCTGAGTTTTTCCTTGTGGCTTAAGATTGACCTACCATTAAATGGAGATAGCTTAGAGATGTTAATGCTTTGAGCCATCATCAGTGATGTATACCTTAGTGTGAGTGAGTATACAAGATCATTTCCTGAGGTCAGTCTTTCATAGGAAGAGAAGACAGCATGTAGTGACTAGGTACACAGGAGACTGTCAGGGGAGAAAGAGGTGTCATCACACGAAAAGGGAGGTTGAATATTCCTAATGACAAATTGTCTACTGTACTAGTTTGTAGTCTAGGAGTACTGGACTGCTTTAAAAGGCATTCTTTAGTCTAGACATTTTTCAGAGAAATATTCTAAGCTAAGTAGACAGATTTCTTCATTCCTCTTCTCTACATTAGTGCCATTGGGTTAGTTTGGGTAATATAGAAGGGAGAGGACTAGCTCCTCACATCTTGTATAGCCCCTAGTAGTCTTTAATCTGGCATCTGGCATCTCCCTCCTACCTCCATAAAAATGATCTCCATCTCAAATTGATTTTACTTTAAGTTCCTAACTCACTATTAGACCCTGAGGAAAAGAAAATTTGTTAATTTTTATAAAACAGCTGTCAGATGAACAAAAGGTTTAGTGACAGTCAGTCAGTCAGTCAACAAGCAATTATGAAATGCTTACTATATACCAAGCACTCTATTAAGCTTTGGAGATAAAAAGAAAAGGCAAAAACAATCCCTGCTCTCAAGGAACTCACATTAGAAAGGGGGAGAAAACATATAAATCTCTAGGTACAGTCAAGATACAGGTAATCTACAGAGAGGACAGCAGAAGCTGGAGGTACCCATTGGGGGAAAAGAAAAGGTGGGTTCTGAGTTGAGTCCAAAGACGCCAGGGAAGCTCAGAGGAAGAGGTGAAGAGGGAGAGCATTCCAGCCTGGGCGACAGTCAATGCAAATGCATGAAGATTGGAGGTGAAGTAAGACCTAAGAGGAATCACATTATAAACATTGTAATTACAAATTGCATTTTAATAGTGCAGTTCTCTGTCTTCATTTGATGGTGGTACAATGTCTTTGGTAGCATCCTTACCTTTATTCTTTCTCTATCAAAACTTATCCTAAATTCTACTGTGAAAATAATTTTCGTTAAGTACCATTTAGATGTTAGCATTCTCCCAAGTACTGATTGTGGGCCTTTGCTAAAACAAACAAACAAACAATTCCCAGTGGCAAAAAAAAAAATAAAAATGAAGTTCTTAATTATTGGTTTCATGGCCCCACACTTATCCACTCTGATCTACTTCATTGACCTTCTGACTCCTGCCCTGGATGATCTCCTTGTTTTAGCCTATGAATGCTTATTCCTCTATTTTCTGACAATAGTTTCTGACTTTTATTTATATAATAATTTTATAAATGCTTTCATTTATATCATAAGGAAATATGTGATAGACACTATGGTTATGTAATGAAGGGATGGTCCTCCTGCTCCATTGATCTTTGCCATGTCAGGAGAAAGTGAAGAAGGCTTCCAGCATGGTAGGAAGACCCTTTGCTTTACACTTTTGGGATATAATGGACAAGAGTTCCAAAGAATGTGTAGACATGAAGGAAGAGCTTGCAATCTGTATCATTAGGGAGGCACATCCAAGTTGAAGAGATCACAGATACGTTTGAAAATTTGAGTAAAACATGACTCAGGTCATCTCACACATCTATGGTCCTACAATAAGGTATTTCTCTGATGGCCTTTGGAGAGCCATGCAGATTCCATGTCTCCCATTTGTTCTTCCCCAATTGATCAAAAAAAAAATCTCTGTTCTAGTCCTTGCCTGTCTTTGATTTCTGTAGAACAACCATAGTGAAGTTCTAAACCCTCCTTAGCATAGTAGCATTTTGATAGAAAAACATATAGAAGAGATGGATGGGAAAGATACAAGACAGTAAAGGCAACAATGATTTGAGTGTTTGAGTGAAAGGGAGTAACATAGAGGAGAGATCATTTGAAGCTCTGAGTCTGAAAGAATCCTGAACAATAGTGTTTACTATATTACCTGCGGGGCTAATGATTGGGAAACCTTCCTGAAGTGAGCCAGAGGTGACTGGTCTTAACTTGGGTCTAATAGGTTTAACTGGTCAGAAACTATTTGAGAGAAACCAAAATATGTAAAGTAACAACTATTGGTGTAGTCTTCCTGTTCCCAAGCTACTACTGCCTCTTCAAATCTGTTTCCTAGGGATCAGTGCTTCATTAGGGGTCACTACCAACCTCAGCAGACTCATTCACAAGTGGAGAAGTGATTATGCATTTGTGCTGCTGTTGTTTAATATTGACTAGGCACCCAAAAGAAGTACTGGCTTCTGGCAAGTTAAGTGTATAGAGTTTCTCTTCCAGCTATTTTCAAGAGTATGATTCACTGACTCAACATTGCAGCAATTTGTTGAAAAATGGAAAGTTGACAAAAATCAAACAACAGGTTGTTTTTGTTATACAAACCTTTGATTTGAACCTACTTGATATTTTTTCTTTTGGCTTTTTTAGCTGAATTCACTCTTGGTAGTTTGTTGTGTGTAGGTAATAGCATACCTCTTTGTTCCTTTCTCAAGAATAGGGGAGGAGGAACATGCTTATTCATTCCTACCCATAGCAAAAAAAAAAAAAAAGCAGAATTGATTTTGAAGAAAATAAAATTATATATTTTCCTAGGGAGGTTCAACATAGGGAAAACTTCTGCCCAAGAGAAGTCTACATTAGAAATTGAATTGGACAATAGGGACTTCTGGTTATTATTCATTCTAGTTTACAGAGTTCTTCATAATCTCCACTAACAGGATCATTCCAAAGTCTCAGAAGTATTACTGTGGAAAAAGCAATAGTCCTGGGTGGCCTGGAATGATGAATTCATGCAGGAGAATCAAGGACATTTGTTGATTTAGCACCCTGAGTTCCTGGGTTCCCCACTAGGAATTTCCTTGTAGTTCAGCAAGGCTTTGAAGCTACAGAGGAAGAAGGACTTTTGTCTTTTTTGCTTAGGTAATAACAGGGTGAATTTATGAAGTTATCATGTGCAGGTGAGTTATACATCTTTTTGTATCAGCTGAATGTCCAGTGATTTTCTTCTCCCTTTCTAGTTCCCTTTCTGAGTTATTCCCTCATCATCCCCAGCAGCACAGCCCTCCTCAAGTTTGAAGCCCAGGAACTCAGCCTCAATTTCTTAGACCATAGGGACAAGTCTATCTATTTAGACTCTCAGGATTCCTGAACTGCTACTTACCAGTAATAAGCCAACAGTTCATTAGAAAATCCTGGTGCTGGGCTTATATTATTGCCTTTTTTGTGTCCCCAGTGTTTAGTAAAGTCCCTGGTATATAATAAGTGCTTAATAAATATTTGTTGACTGGTTGATTACGCTGTGTGAAATTGGGGGAGATTTTCACGGTTGGAAGATGAATTTGAAGGAAAGACTAGATTGAGAATGGAGAGGCTGGAATGGGAGAAATGATCAGAGAGGAAAAAGAGCAAGATCATAGGATAAGAGCTAAAATGGATCATAGAGGTCATCTAGTTCAACCTCTTCATTTTATAGATGAGCAAAGTGAGGCCCAGAGGACTTACATAATGATTTCTCTTTCCAAATGGATTTTACATGATTCTATTTTTCTTTTTGTTCCAGCCAAACTGGTTTTTCTCTTCCCAACACATGGTATCCATCTTCCTCCTTCACATAGGCTCCCTCATCCTTTGCTCTGCCCCATTCTCCTAGCTCCTGTCAAAGCTCAACTGAAGTGCTATCTCCTACCCAGTGCCTTTCCTCATCTCCTCAACTGCTAATCCCTACACTATATATATTTATTTAGTACACCTTCCATTTCAACTTATCTATCTATGTTTATGGTGCTTTCACCTAAAAGGTCCTTGAGGCAGGGACTAGATTGTCTTTGCATCCCTGACATAGCACAGTGCCTCCCACTTAACAGATACTTAAACATGCTTAATCAATGAATGAGTGTCTGTGATCACACAAGGTTCAAATATTGCCTGGAGTATTTATTACCTATTTGACCTTGGACAAATCATTTCCTCTCTCTTTCCTCTCTCTTGGTCACAGTTTCCCCAATTATAAAATAAAGGAGTTGGACTGGATGTTATCCTTAGGCCATTCAGCTTTAGATCTATGTAGCAGGTAAGAAATAGGAAAATTGGGATTACAAACCCAGGTCTGCTGATTCCAAAGCCCATGCTCTTTCCACCATATGTCACCATCTCCCAGAATATCAGTTATTTTCGAAGGGATATTGTGGAGGTAAAAGAT
Source organism: Pseudochirops cupreus (assembly GCA_028627135.1). Taxonomy (NCBI): domain Eukaryota; kingdom Metazoa; phylum Chordata; class Mammalia; order Diprotodontia; family Pseudocheiridae; genus Pseudochirops; species Pseudochirops cupreus. Next base: position 411,812,418 of record CM053582.1, read on the forward strand.
TACTAGCTGAAAAATAAAAGAGAAAATTTATTGATGTCAAAATAGAAAGCACGCCCCTAGAATTTAGTCAGATGCCCCTGGTGTTTAATCTTCAGCCAGAATAACTTGGGAAATAAATATTGGGAAACAGAAAGAAAGAAAAAAACCCTCACTTCCTCTCCAGCCCAAACAGAACTCCTCTGCCTTCTTAGAGTTGCAGGAGATGCTGTCCAAACACAGTATGGGGGTACTTAAGGGTTTTGGAAAATCTTGGCTTCCAGCTGCCTTGCAAGGAAGAGGCAGAGATTCAAAATGTATAAACAAGCTACAAATGATGAATGCAAACACATTGATGAATGATTAAACTCAAGCACAAATTATTACATTTATGTAGATTAATAATTATGAAATTTGGAGAGAGCTACTAGCCCTATCTTGTACCTCAGCTGTCAGCCCTCTCCTAAGTACAGTCACAGCCCATTTTCCACCAAATCCCACCCTTGCATGTTTACCCACTAACCTAATGACTAAATGACCCTTCACGTCTTGATTTTGGAAAGTCTAACATATAAAGTTCCTTGAAGTGCGTCGTGAAACAAGAAATTCTGCCACAGAGTAAAGTACTCAAGGGGAAATTTTCAAGAGCACTTTTGGTGTAGGGAAGCTGAGATTAGGAATGTATGGGATATTGATTAGCTTTAACTTGGTCTAACTTGGCCAGTGCCCTTATCATCGCTGAATTGCTGGCTCTGGGTTTCAATTCAATTTAATGAATATTTTTTAAGTACCTGCTACGTATGGCGGCACTGCACTAAGTCATGGAGATAGACAAAAACCAAAACAGTCTCTGTGCTCAGGCAATACATAACACACACACACACACACACACACACACACACTTTTGTTTTGTCCAGGTCTGTAATTTCATTAGTACAAAGAATTTCTGGTGAGGAATTTCTATCTGCAAATTATTACTTTTCTGTAGCTTAGAATGCAGAGGTGCCTGAGTCATGGAAAGGGTAAATGACTTGTCTAGAGTCATTCAGCCACTAAATGTGTGTGTGTGTGTGTGTGTGTGTGTGTGTGTGTATATCAGTGGTAGGATTTGAACCCCAAACTTCCTGCCTGTGGCCAGTTCTCAGTTCTGCTACACTGCTTTCAAATACAAAATGTATGCAAAGTAATACAAAGAAAGTTCATGAGGGAGAGAGTGTTAGTAACTAGTTCATTTCTACAGACCCCTGTTCTTTCAATTTCTTTTTTATCTCTTTGCTCTTCTAAGTATGCAGTTCCAACCACTTGAGATTTCCCTGACAGCCAATGAAATAAGTGGTGATCACAGTCTTTGGAGGATGGAAACAATTAGAACTATATTATAGTCATATTTAATATCTTTTTATAACTTTCATATCTTTTAGTACGCCCACGATGGCAGGCAGCAAGTGAGTCAAGATTTCCATAAAGAGACATTTCACCCTGTGCCTAAATGAAAATGTGAAGTAAGAATTCGAGTTTAGAAATGAGGCCATATTGGATTTGACGTTCATGGCCACATGAATGAGTCTAATCAGTTTATGTTCTTAATGTAATAACAATGTATTTTAAAAAAATATTATAAAATCTCTGAGCTATTTTTTCCTGGAGTAACTATTAAGTATTTTGTGACTTTGGACAACGTAAACCAATTCATTCCAACTATATTTTTTTTATTCTGAATTAAACAAATACCAAAAAGGAGAATATTTCTGTATACAAAGTAGAACCCCCCCCCCCAAAAAAAGATTATATGTGAAATCATGAATCTCTGTTACATTTTGCTTTAAAAATGTATGTAATAAATTCAATATGTTACTTTCAAAGCTGGCTTGCTTCTCTGTATCCAAGCAGCTTTTTAAAATAACCTACTAGATGCCTCTAACATGGGCTTTGGGCATAAAAGACAAAATGAGGAGAAAAAACAACAGTCTCTGATCTCAGGGAATTTGTAGTTTACTAGTCAGATCAGCATGTAAACAGAAACATAAATATGTTAGCATCTGAAGAGGAAGTGAGCATTGTGGACTAAAGGGAAACAGGAAAGGCTTTTTGTAAAAGGGGGTCCATGGATTGAGGATTCTAATAAATAGAGTAAGGAAAGGCTACATTCCAGAGACAGGGGGCAGCTTGTACAAGGTCACAAAGGTAGGATATGGGCTGCTGAGCTCAGAGAAGAGCAAGGAGGTTAGTTCTAAGATGAAGAACACATGAAGAGAAGTAATGAGAAATAAACCCTGATGATAAACTGAAGCCGGATTCTCAAAAGGTTTTAAATGTCAAGCTGAGGAGTTTGAATTTGATCTCAGAGGTCATAGGGAGCTCCTGAAGCATCTTAAACAGATGAGTGACATAGCCAGCTATATTTTATGAGGAATATTTTGTCAATTGGGTGGAGGAGAGATTGGAAACTGGGGGAAAACTTAGGACGTTGTTGTAATATTCCAAGGGTGGGGTGATGAAGGCCTGGCCTAGAGTAGAGTCAAAATACATAAAAGTCTTTGGTCTTTCATTTCCTTAACATAAAACAAAGCTGTTGGGCTAGAATTAGCTTAGAATTACCTTCCAGCCTTAGAACTCCATGATTCAATCCTAGAAGTGTCAATTACATGGCTAAAGAAAAATGTATTCTGCTGGAAGATAAATTTACAAAAGATGTTTTAGCCAGACCTGTGCTTTTCAGTGACATTGCAAAGCATGGATAGTTCACAAAAAAATCTCTGTAGGACTTGAGACAAAGCCCAGCATTCCATAGATGGTGCCTCATAGCTCTCAAATATGTCAGTGAAGCATTTCAGGGAGTTGTTGGCTGCCTTTAGAAAGTATGCTCCAGTCTTACCAGAATTGAATTCAACACTCTCAAGGGAAGCAACTCAATTTAGTCTCTATTTCTTGTTTCATCTCTATATGTTTCTACTTTCTTCTCTCTCTTTTTAGTATATGTTCAACTCATTGCTTTGTCATGTTGATCTGGAATCTTCGCTATAAGTCTGCTATGCTAATCTCATGTTTAGACCCATTGAAGAGCAAACTGGAACTTTCTATTAAATTTCTGCCACTCACAATAGTACCTCTGATTCTCCTGAAGCAATGCTCTCTGTCATAGTGGTCAGAGTCTCTACTCACACTATCGGTTGAGAGAGATTCATGCTTTATGGTTGTTATCTAATATATGACTTGGTAAGACTGTTTCCACACACGGTTTAATAAGCTCATAAGCTTTGTGACTGAAAAAGATTGTGTACTTGTGTATTCCATTCTTTTCTGCAAAGCTATATTGTAGTGCAAAGGTGACCGTGGGTCCTCAAAGGCTAGGCCAGTGTAAGAAGTGTCCTGGAAAGTTTTATCATGCTAGAAAGACTTAAGGAACAGACAGAACAATCAATGGTGTCTTTCCCCCTGAATATCAGTTTAGCAAAAGATGGAGAATTTCATCAGCAGTCAGTTGACTAGAGCAACCTACAGAACAAGGTATTTATCAATCCCATGTAGCCTCCTTCTGTTTCTTCAGTGATAGTGGAAGAGTTGTGGAAATGGAGGTGGAAGTTCCTTAGATTCACAAAGATTTAAGACCACTTACAAATATTAAATTAGCTGTCAATACTCCCTGAACTCCTAGTCCAATGACCAATGAGTGGACATGGTATTGAAGGAATGTGAATTTCTGGTCCAATGACTAACCAATGGGTAAAGTATAAAAGGGTCAGGGTTCATATAAACTTTAAAAAACTTGATATTAACAAAACCAAAGAATATTATTGAAGAAATGTATCATCAAAATAAGTTAAGTTAGACATAACTTTGAGAGTGAGGGAAAAGAAAGGTATAGCCAGCATGCTCTACTGGTATCCTTGAAATGTTGGAAGAATTCAAGGAAGACCCTGATCACATTGCATGGAGCCTTGTGACTGATTTATGGGAAGATATGGTCAAGTCCTGCACAAGACGGGAAGGCATGGATAGATTGAGATCTTTATTATTAGAAGGAATGTGTGTGTTGTTGAGATCACAGATCATTGAACTATTTAAATTCTGGACTGTGTTCCTTCTTGCCCCAAAGCTTCTAGCTTAATGCTCAGAGAATATGGAGATAAGCATGAGGGCAATGAAAAAGAAATATTTCCCTACTGTGTCCTCAACCTATTTAATATGGCCAAGAGACAGCATAATGTAGTGGATGGAGGGTTTAGGGTTGGAGTTAGGAAGACCAGGGCTCAAGTCCCATATCTGACATTGTGTGACCACCATCAAATTACAACCTTTCTGAGCCTTGGGCAATGTTCCAGGACTATATAAGGTAAAGCTTTGGTGGAGGGAAGTCCCAATACTGGCACCTCTCACATTCACAAAATCACAGGCTTTGACATATTGACATATTGTCGCTAAAACATTATGTTTCATGTCAAAGAGCTCTCAAAAGTTAAGTCTTACTTTGTTGTCTGTCTGTCTGTCATATGCCTCACTATGGTCAGCTGAAACCTCTTTGACAAAGCTGCTATCAGAGTAATTTAAACTTGAAACCTCACTCCTGCCCTGGTAATTGCTCTCATACCTTTTTGTGGACTGCTCAGCTCCATCAGCAGACAAAATAAAAAAAAAAGCTGGATACAAAGCATTCCTCATCTTCAATTTATCTTTTGGTTCTTTTCTTTCAGCCCAGTAAACAAGTCGTTTGATATGATGCACTGAAAAGGAAAATTGCATGAAAGCTATCTTTCTCTTGGGCCACTTAACCAGGCGTCTCATCTCCCTGAACAGACTGCTGAGGCTTGAACACAAACCCTCTGCTCCGGATGAGCTGGTCTCATCATCATGCTCTGAATGTATCTTGCTCTTTCTGGATTAGAGGTTTTCCTCATATTGTTCCTTTTGCCTCTTTTCCTTGCCACCCTACTTCTCTCCACTTATCCAAATACTAGCAGTCCTCTGAGGCCCAATTCAAAGTTCACTTCCTGATAGCAGTTTTCCCTGATAATCCTTGTAGGAGGTGATCTCTCCCTTTCAGAAATCTTACTTGATACATACCCTAAATAATTTATTTGGAACTAATCATATGCTCTTTATATTAAATTATGGAATCATTGATTGATAGAACCAGAAGAAAACTTAGAGGTTTGCATGGAGCTACTGAAGATCCAGAAAAGAAAACTTTTGCCACTAAAGTCCTTGGCACTGTGAAATGGTTTAACAGAAGCAGATAGGATTTTATCAGTAGAAATGATCTTAAATGTGTTGCCTTCTCTATTGAAATTTGAGCTCTTTGATAACAGAGGCTCTCATGCTTTTATGGTTATCCCCAGAGATTAGTACTTAGAAAGTGCTTAATACATTATTTTTATTCATTCATTCATTCATTCTTCATTCATTCAAACTTCTTCCTTTTATAGATGAAGAAAGCAAGGTTAAGTGATCAGTATTTATCTGTTTGTGTACGTGATTTCTCTTTCCAATTATAACACTAGAATATTGAGGAGAAGAGATAGTTCTTACACTTAGGTATATAATAAAGCAAGAGAGATCATTAAATCCAAAACCTTTATCTTATAGATGGGATTCAGAGAAGTTAATTGATTTGCCTGAGGTCATACAGTAAAAGTTGGAACTGGAAGCCAAGTTTTCCAATTCAGACGTCAGTACTTTTTCAGTTATGCTTGTATATTGGCTTTGGACATAAATACGATCTCATGTTTTTTGTGGATTCCTGATTTAATTGCTATGGGCATTCTTCCCTCCAAATGCAGACCTTCTATGTTTTCTAGTAGGAAACAATTCTTGTTCATGAAGTTCCACAACTCCTTCACAGAGGAACCATCTCTCGTTATTTTAATACCTCAGGGTTGTTTATTGTCTCTAGTTCTTATACGTCTTTCCTGGGTATAAATGTTCTCAGTGATGGCTTTTGTGCCTTTTTTTTTAAACTTAGTTAAGTGTGACCTCCTACATGTTGTTGTTGGCCTTTCCTGATCACTCTAGTTGAATTATCTCATATTTATTTTATATAGACATAAGTTTATACGGTTCCTCTGGATGCTAAGAATTGTTAAAGCTTTAGTTCTCATACTATTGGCCCCATTCTTTAGAGGTTTGCACCCTCTGTTATCTGTCTATGGTTCTGGATTACATTTAATTTTGCCATAGGCTTCTAGGATTATAATATGGATACTTACTTGAATACTCTATCAGTAAGCATTGATTAAGCATCTACTATATTCTAGGAACTGTTCTAGGTGCTGAGACACAAAGACAAAAATAAAATTGTCAATGCCCTCAATGAGCTTTCATTTAATTGAAGAACCAACATATATAAATATATATATATATATTTACACACACACACACACACACACACACATATATATATACACACAGATATAGATATAGATATAGACATAGACAGACAGATAGATAGATATAGATAGATAGATAGACAGATGCAAAGTGTATACAGAGAAAATACAACATCAGGGGAGAGGCTCTAGCAGCAAGGAGAAGGAGAGGCATAATATAAGAGAAAGCAGTTGAGTTCAACTTTAAAGGAAGCCAATGATTCTAAGAAACGGGTGTGAGTAGAGAATAAATTTTAGTCACAGCAGACAATCGGTAAAAAAAATAAGACAAGAGATAGAGTAATGAATGATAAGGAGGCCATTTGACTTTACCACAGAATGCATGAAGGGGTGAATGAAACTGGAAAAGTATATTGGAACCAGTCTGTGAAGGTCTTTAAATAGCAGAAGAGTATGAATTTGATCTTAAAAGCAATAAAGAGTCTCTGGAGCTTGTTAAGCACTAAGGTGACCTAGTTAGACTTTTGCTTTAGGAATATCAATTTGGAAACTGTATGAGGGTAGAGTGGGGAAGAGAGAGACTTGATGCAAGAAGACCAGTTATTAAGCTATTACAATAATCTCTGAAGAAAGGTGATGCAGACTTGAAATAGGGCCGAGGCTATGTGAGTGGAGAAGAGGAGATGGATGTGAGATGTGAGAGATGTTGAAACAGGTTGGGTGACACTAGGCAATTGAATAGATATGTGGGGCAAAGAAGAATGAGAAGTTGAGGCTAACAGATTTTGAAACTGGATGACTGAAAATATAGTGGTGGTTATGACAGTAATAGGGAAATTAAGAGGAAGAGAAGGTTTTCAGGAAAGATAATGAGTTTTATTTTGGATGTATTAAGCTAGTGATACATATAGGATATCCAGTTGAAAATATCCAATTGACAGTTGGTGATATAGGACTGGAGCTCAGGAGATATATTGTGTTTGGGAATACGAGTGTATGGACCAGTGAGTCAGCTGCATAGATATGATAATTGAATCCATGGTTCCTGATAATACTTTAATGAATCTGTGATTTCATCAATGTGGATGCTTCCTCTGATGGTGCCAGTCTCAACCCATCAGTGCTTCTTTATGTTGTGCCATTTTTTTTATCCATAACTTCTTATAAGTCTTCCAAAGGTGCCTCACTAAGTATATTGGGGGTGTTGCTCCAGATCTCATGATTGCATGGGTATTAGTGGAGCATGTGGGCTATTCATCAGTTATTCAGTACTTTATGTGGCTGACCTACCTACTTTTCTAGTAGCACATTTTTCTGATAATTCTGTCCTTTACTTCTCTGGCACAGTTCTACATTGGTAATATGTTATCTACTCATACCCACCATATGCCTCTCCATTTTCCATGGGAGTAATCCAAATATCCAGGACAAAGGCTTCCACTCCTCACCTTTGAATTCTACCTCTGCCAAATACTGCCTTGGAAACTGTGCTGAAAAAACGTCCTATAAGGAAGAAATTAGAGGTAATTTAAGAACTTCTCTTACTGGCAGTTGATCTTTCAAGTCCAAAAACACTTCCACAGCTTCTCAGTATTAAAAAAAAAATTAAAAAACAAAAAACACATTTCCATGACTTCTCTTTATTTGCTAGTCCCTGAGCAATCAAGAGAGGCCAACTGGACATTCTCCCCCTTTGTGCTCATTTTCACTCTGGGGATTCGATATCACACTCTTAGTATGAAAAGCAGGCCTGTATATTTGGAACCATTTTCATTTCTCTTTGAGAGCCCCGTTTTTGACATTAACACATCAAAGGGAGTTCTGGGTTTTGGTGATGTTGTCAAGTACTAAATAATTCCTCCTTGGCAAAGGAGTAACTTCCTTAAAGGTAGTGACTACTGTAAATTCAGTGCAGTTAACAGATAGATGAGAAAAGTGTGTCTAAGGAGAGAGGAATAGGAAAGGAGACTCTAGCATTCTTTCTTGGTAAGGAATAGTAGCAGGGATGGCATGTTCATGCATCAATTACATTTACCTTAATGCCGTTTTTAAAAGCCCCATTCCTTTGAGTAATTAAGGCTTTTCTGATTCCCCACTAAATACGTAAATATCCCTGAAATTAAGGTCATTCCTTGAGACTTCAGAAAGGGTTGGCTGAAGTAGGAATGGGATATAGATAATGGGGATCATAGATATAGATATAGATCAGGCTCTGAGTTGTTTCTGTCATACCACACTTTCTCTCCTAGGACAAACTGGCCATTCTGAAATGAGTAATAGGAAGAGGAACACTGGTCTGTTTTGGTTTTGTTTTTCTGAGGAAGAAGGGATCAGGAGGAAAGGAGGGAAGGGAACAATCTTAGGTAACATTGGAAGGTGCTGAAGATGAACACCACCTACCTTAAAATATTGTGGAAAGCTCCCTTCATTTGATACCTTTGTTGTCTTCTATACTTGGGTTGTTCATATGTAATTGGGCCTGGAGTCTGTATTTTCAATATGTTCTGAATGGTCTGGGATGGAGGAAATTTCTAAAAATATCTGGTTATAGGGCAGGATTATAGGGTAGATACAAGTTAGGACCACCATTATTTAGTGAAAAGCAGAAGAACAAATAAAAATTTTTCCACCTGTTTCACAGTTAAGTTGGGAGGGGAGGGGATATAGGAAATATTTCCCCTTCTTCTTGGAGAGGAAGGAGGCCCTTACCCTGCTCCCACTCTCAGACCTGGAGCTCACTTTCTTCTTTAATCCTAATAGAGACATCAGTTTCCTGATTGCCATGGAGAGAAATCAAGGTTTCCCATGGGAGGACTGATGACTGTGTTTCCCCCCAACAATGTTGGCAACTTGTGCAAAGCCCTAGTTACCTCACTCTAGTAATGACTCTAGGGAAGAAGGTACTTGCCATTTCTGTAGGAAACAAGACTGTCATTACTTCTTGAAAATAGGCCATGATTCATCATTTGTAGTATGTGCCACAAGATTATGCTTTGTGTATAAAGATAAATAGAAACAGAGGAAATGAACCGTTAGTTCTGAAATCAGACAGGGAAATGATTCAACTTAGCTATTCCTTCAATCAATAAAGGAATGATAGAACATACTCTTAGGCAGAACACCAACATTACTGGTGAGTAAATTCTGATAATATTTGGTGGCCTCAATTCTGGAGTGAATAAATGTGGAGTAAGAGTCCGGATCTAGAGCTAGAAGGGACCTCAGAAACCATCTGGTTTGACTCCCTCATGTAACAGATGATGAAACTGAGGCACAGAAACTTGGCCAAGTAATACAACTCTATACATAAAAAAACAAAACACAAACCAGTACTGAAATTTTGTTGAGGGGCATCCACAGTCCAAAAGTTCTTTAACTAACCAAAGGCAATAGAATTTCTTGATCTTTCTCATAGATTTCATTTTTCTCCTTCAGTCTTCAGAGAATAATATTAAAGCTATCCTTGTCTATTCCACATATGGTACAATGGGTCACTCAGAGCTGGAAGGTTTAAACAAACTAAAAATGTATTTCAATATCCTCAGGTAAAAGCAGTTCTCAAGGTAGATAAATAACTGTTGAGAGCGATAAAAACAAATAAACCTGCTGGCAAAGAGATTAAAAAGCAGTTGGCAAGAACTTCTGGAGGGGGGCGTCTCAGGAGTTCCCTGCCAAAGCCTTAAAAATACATTTATGTTCTCCTTGCCCAAGGGGCCCTCAGCTGGATCTGAGAG
>CM053582.1:411822950-411845249 GCA_028627135.1 Pseudochirops cupreus
ATGTTCAGCCTGTATTTGATTGCTTGTCCTTCCAGTGGGGATGGGTGGTGAGGGAGGAGGAGAAAGAATCTGGAATCTGGAGTTCCATAATCAAATGTTATGAATGTGTATCTATCTATCTATCTATCTATACATATATATATATATATATATATGCAATTATTATATTATTATTGACTACATCCAACTGGAACTTGAGATACACAGGCACTGCAGTTGGGAGATCCATCCTGCCCTACCAAAAAGTAACATAGGAGAGAATAGACTGGGGGAGGGGGGACACACTGGGATGGCTGTTTTGGGGCAGTGGGCGGGGGAAAGGCGGGAAAAAATATGTAACTCAAAATCTTGTGGAAATGAATGATGCAAACTATAATAAAATTTTTTAAAAAATTGACTAGAGGGATGTATAGCACCAAATGGGGATTATGTTAGATTTTAATAATATATCTAGCAATATTTAAAAAGTTATATAATTAACCTTTTAAATGTCGTTCTTGTATATTTGTAGCATTTACATCTCTGAAGTTATTAAAGCTTCAAGATGCATGAAAAAAAAATTGCATTAGTTATCTTAGCCATAAGATCATCCAAACAATGAAGTTTTGATGTGTGCGTGACAGTCTTAATGGGACTCCCAAGAAAAAAGTCTAATGAAGATAGATCAGGTGACCAAGATAGTCAAGCAAGAGGACCTCCTCTATCAATCTACCAGGCTGGTGAGATGTCATCCAGAAAATGGTGCACTAGTAATGCATAATAACAAGGTACCCCCATCTTGTTAAAACTTTTAAAAATTTGTTCAAAATTCATAAAACCAAATGTGTGTGAGAGAAATTTAACTAATTAAACTATCAGGTGATGTTTTTGTAAGTTTTTTGCATTAATATTTTTTAAGTTATTATAGTGTAAAGCTGTAATTTACAGTGTAAAGTGTAATAACTAAGATTTTGGGGACATGCTGTATAAACCAATGTAGTGGCTTCTTTGTCCATTCACTTGTTATCTTCACAGTAGTCCTGAAGTAGTGATCCCTAAAGGAAGTTGGAAGAAGGGTGGTCCAATGGAAAGCATACCTGCTTTAGAATAATAGGACTAGAGTTCAAAACCAGATCTGCTATTTAATCTGTGACATTGGTCAAGTCATTTCTCTGAGGGTATACTTTTATAATAGTAAATTAATCTATCTTTCATCTCAATTCTTACCTAGCCCCTAGTGACAGAATGGCATTGCCTCAGACAAACTGAGGTCTGAGAAAGACTTTAATTTATAAAGGCCAACATCACCCTGGACCATGGCAAGTCATCTTGACTTTTCTCTTGCCATTGGACTCCAATGACTCTGGAGTACGTAGAAAGTTGACAACTTTGTGCAACTTTGCCTCACTTAAATATGCTTCATGCACAAGTCAAAACATCACCCTCATGATATCATTGGTCTTCCTCAAGAATGAAAAGCAACAACATTTCTCTGGGACATGGTTTCTTCATTTGTAAAATGATGGGGGTACATTTAAGGCCCTTTGTAGTTCTAAATCTGATCAAGATCCTAAGAAAAAAAGAAATAAAGATTTAACCAATATTTCTGGCTGACATACTAGGAGAAAATGTCTTCTTTGAAATTGTCCCTTACCTTTTCACCTGACTGGTAAGCCCTGTTCATTGTCAAATGGGAAAACAAAAAAGTGACAAAATAAACCATTACTTGGTAGTATTTTTGCTTATGAGGGTTTCAATTGTCCTGACATCAATTTAATTTATTTATTAGAATGCCACTGACTTCTTAAGGCTATTGTTATTTGTATAAACTGTAGTTACCTGGAAGGAAAACAAGTTAGCATCCATTAACATGTCATTATGGATGAACTTACATAATTAATTATCTGCCAAGTAGTAGACAACAAGCCCCCAAGGAATGGACACCAGGATAGATATGTTTTGATGGGATGAATGAGCAAGGTAGTATAGAAGTATAAGGGTATTACGTAGAGAGATGATAGTGGGAAGGGAGCACTGACCAGAAGGTGAGGGAGGTCTACCTGCTTCACAATATTGCTTGGGCTATTTGGTTTAAAACCAAAGTCAAAGTTTGTGGGTGAAGGGGGAATTGATTGATTATATAGTTATTTTAAAGTTTCTTTTGTTAGAATTAGAATGTGAGGTCCTTGAGCAAAGAGACAGGTTTTTTTTTTAAATTTGTATCCTTATTGCTTAACACAAGTTCTGGCATATAGTAAGTGCTTAGAAAATGATTGTTGACTGAGTAGTCAGGAGGAAGAAAGAAGAGAAAGCCTCCAAAACAATCCAGGTTCAAGTCCAGCCTGTGACACGTTCTCACTACATTATACTGGGCAAATCACTTAACTGCTCCATGCCCCAGGCAACTCGCTAAGACTAAATTATAGAATAACTGTCAATCTGTATTGATAGGAGTTTCCTTAGTAAGATGTTCCTTATGTCTATGAAATCATTGGTCTGAAAAATGTCCCCTTCCCAATGGTAACTGTGAAAACAAAATGGAGCACAAAATTATACTTTGGAATTCCATGTGGGCAGCTGGGAGGCATGGTGGATAAAGTGCCAAGCCTGGAGTCAGGAAGACTTATCTTCCTGAGTTCTGATCTGGTCCTCAGGCATTTACTAATTGACCCAGGGCAAGTCACTTAAACTGTTTGCCTCAGTTTCCTCATTTGTAAAATAAGCTGATGAAGGAAAGGGCAAACCACTCCAGTATCCTTGCCAAGAAAACCCCAAATGGGGTCATGAAGATTCCAACACAACTAAACAACCACAGTAATTCCATTAAATGGGTCTTTAAAAATCATAGAAACAAGCTTACTTCTTTTCTCTGAGCCCACTCCCTGCCTGAGGCGTTTTCTAGTCCCCTCAACTGTACTGTGTATAGCTGTACACACCTACTTATTTACATATTATCTCTCTCATTAGACTATGAACTCAAGGGTGGAGCCAAGGTGGTAGAGTAAAAGCACAAATTTGGCATGGGCTCCGGCTCCCACCACTTCCAATACCTATAAAAAAATGACTCTAAACAAAGTTTAAAGCTACAGAACCCACAAAGTGACAAAGAGAAACAAATCTCCCACTATACACAGCCCGGCAGGTGGACAGGAAAGATATATCACAGCATGCTGGGAGCTGAGCACAGACCCCCATGAGCCGCAGTTCTGGCCCCAGGGTGGCCCTTTCCAGTTGCAGATGGCTGGAGCAGACTTAAGGAGAGTGAATCACCAGCAGCTGCGGCAGTTTCCTGACTTCTCAACCCATAAAAGACAAAGACAAAGTAAAAGGTCAGTGTGGAACTTTGTTGAAAGGGTGAAGGAAGATCATGGTCCAGCCCCTGCCTCTGGGGCAAGAAGTGGCTGAGGTGTGGTGGCTGCAGCTGCTGCTGCATGGTTGCTTCCAGAGCTACTGGCCTGCAGATTGTAGGGGGACAACGCTACTGTTCAGAGGGTAATCGCTCTTGCTTTGACCTGCTTAGATCTGGATCGCGGTTTTGGGTGGTAGTCCTGGGGTGTGTGGCCAGTGTGCCAGAGCTTGTGGGGGCTGCATAGAGGGTGCCCTTCTAGCTGCAAAAACCCCAGTGATTTGGGACAAAGCTCTCTCTGTTCTGTAAGCAGAGTTCTACCGTGGCAAACAGCTCAAAAGTCAAGTAATTGGGGAGACAAGAAAGCAGGGGAAGTACAATCAAACCATACAATCCTTTTTTGGGGAAAAAAAGGATCAAAGCATGGAACTGGAGGAGGACAACTAAGTCAGAACTCCTGCATCAAAAGCTTCGAAGAAAAATATGAATCGATCACAGGCCATGGAGGAGCTCAAGGAGGATTTTGAAAAACAAATAAGAGAAGTGGAGGAAAAGTTGGGAAGAGAAATGAGAATGATGCAAGAAAACCATGAAAAGAGAGTCAACAGCCTGCTAAAGGAAACTCAAAAAAAATACTGAAGAAAATAACACCTTAAAAAAGTAGGCTAACTCAAATGGCAAAAGAGGCCCAAAAAGCCCATGAGAAGAATGCCTTAATAAGTCAAATTTGCTAGATGGAAAGGAAATTTCAAAAACTCACTGAAGAGAATAATTCCTTCAAAATAGATTGGAGCAATTGGAAGCTAATGACTTTATGAGAAATCAAGATACTATAAAATAGATCCAAACAAATAAAAAAAATAGAATATGAACTCAATAAGGGCAAGGGCCTTTTTTTTTGCCTTTCTTTGTATCTTCAATGCATGAAAGAATTTAATATCAATGGTATTTAATCAATTTAACATATATCATTATGTATTAAATGTACTGGTATTTAATACATAAGAATTTGTATTAAATATGTAAAGTATTTAATACATAATGAATCATGGATTAAATATATAATGAATTTAATACACAAAAAGTTATGTTTCAAATATAAAATATATTTAATACATAATACATAGTATTTAATGAATGCATGTTATTCACTTATGGGCAATAGGCTTGGTCACCCTGGAATTTTTGAGGGTCTTACTTCTTAAATTGGGGACAACAAAAATTTCAACAGAGATTTTGACTGATTTCCCACTGAGATGAATCATTCTGTCGTGGGAAGGAGAAAGTTACAAGGAGGATGAGTGATAGGCCAGTCAGTATATGTTTGATTAAGTCCAGATGGAGAGTTTCTATGGAAAACAAAAGAAACTTTAAAATAACTGTATAATAAACCAATTCCCCTTTCCCCCACAAACTTTGATTTTGGTTTCAAACCAAATAGTCCAGCAGTTCTCAACCTGAGGGTCATGACCCCTTTGGGGATAGAACGACCCTTTCACAGGGGTCACAGGGGTCGCCTAAGACCTTCAGAAAACACATATTTCCAATGCTCTTAGGAACCAAGACACCACTCCTCTATCCGTCTCCAGGCACGTCTGCCCACATGCAGATACACCCACATATGAGTATTAAAGGCTCATGGTGTTAGGAAGGTTGAGAAACACTGAAATAGTCCAACCAATACTGTGAAGCAGATAGACCTCCCTCACTTTCTGGTCAGTGCTCCCTTCCCACTATCATCTCTCTACATAATACCCTTATGCTTCTATACTACCTTGCTCATTCATCCCATCAAAACATATCTATCCTGGTGTCCATTCCTTGGGGGCTTGTTGTCTACTACTTGACAGATAATTAATTATGTAAGTTCATCCATAATGACATGTTAATGGATGCTAACTTGTTTTCCTTCCAGGTACCTACAGCTTATACATTTAACTACAGCCTTAAGCAGTCAGTGACTTGACATGAATGAAAAATCCTATGAGTGGGAATTTCAAGCACCTGAGCTAGACAATTGGAAAGAGATTTGGAGTCCTGTAGAACCTGTGAAATCATAGCACATTTATAACAGACTACTCCACTACAGGTACAGCTAGCCCTGAAGCCAATATACACAGACTGGAAGTATAAAGGACACCTGTTTTTTACATTTTCTTTTTTTTATTATGAACTTAACAATCAACAGACACAAATATTCCAATATAAAAATAACAAAAAAGAGGATTGGCAAGTGAAACCATAAGTTTTTGTTTCTCTTTTAAAAGTATATATAACTTTAACAAGTTTAGTAACAAAATCATCCTATTTCTGTCTCTTACTGAATTGTTTCTTCTTTTTTTTTGTTTTATCAGCACTCTTTCTCTCTTTTTATATGTCTCTGTCACTGTTTAAGGTCCCAAGTAATCTTGTAAAATCCACACCAAATCCATAGCAATTTGTAATCCATACCAATGAGACCTAAGTCGCAGGAGCATGGAGCCAGAAGTTTTCTCAGAGGCTGTGTGGTATAAATCCCTTATTGAGAAGTAAGTTGACTTATCCAAGGTAACACAAATGGAAACCTAGGCCTTCTGTCTCCACATCTATTTCTCCCCTATAATAATGCCTCTCTGAAAGGGCTGGTTCCCTTGTGATAGGAAAAAAAAAAAAGAAGCCTTACCTTGTAACAAATAAGTAAATTAATAATAATAATAATAATAATTGTATTGACTATGTCTGAAAATGTATGGAAGGAATTTATTTTTATCAATTGATCAACAAGCTTTCTTAAGCACCTATTATGTACAAGACACTGAGGATAATAGACAAAGATGAAATAGACCCTGCCCTCAAGAAGCTTATATTCAATCTGAGTGGTGAGCTGTTAGAAGATAAATCTGCAACAATTATTAATGACATTATAGTGACACTTATTAAAGAAGTTTCTTAGGACATAATTTTTTTTTTATCATCCATCATTCTAATTGTCATCACACATCACTTTATAGTAATTTCAGAAAATCCAAATGAAGATGCTCATGGTCCTCACCTCCTATGTCCATGATCTAGTTTGAATTGTGGTTGTCAGTAAATAGCCTCTAGTGT
Source organism: Pseudochirops cupreus (assembly GCA_028627135.1). Lineage (NCBI taxonomy): Eukaryota > Metazoa > Chordata > Mammalia > Diprotodontia > Pseudocheiridae > Pseudochirops > Pseudochirops cupreus. The sequence continues at coordinate 411,829,363 of CM053582.1, forward strand.
ATGGTTCAGGAAAAGAGATGTTGGACTTCGGTGTAGTAGACAGACATTCCAGCTAAGAATGCCCACCTTTGACACAGAAACCTTCCGCCTGAAGCAGGGCCCCGTCTTAGCTCATCTGCCTCTCTGCTCTTCCATGAGTGGGTGTTTAGACACTAAACTAAAAGGTATCTTTGGAGAAAGAAGGCTAATTGGAGACAGACCAGTCTTAAATGAGCAGATCAGCAAACACTCCAATGTGTGCCTTGCATTGTGTTAGGAACCATCAGAGAAGGAAGGTTCAATAAAGGCACAGTCATTGCTTTCAAAGAATTTGGAATATAATTAGGGAAAGAAACCCAATTAGAATCATTGAGACCTAGTTACACAGTAATAAGGAATACTTTGAATTCAGGTCCTCAGACTCCAGAGTCTGTGCTCAGACCTCAGATCATCTAGGCAGCTAGGCCATATAATGAATGGAGTGCTGGGTCTAAAGTCAGGAAGACCTGAGTTTAAATTTGGTGCATTCCAGCATTTTAAATTTTAAATCTTGAACACCCAAAAGATTGTGACAAGGATAGATACAGAGCTGTGAATTAACCCCACTGAGGGTCTGACAATTTCCCATGGGAACACAGAAATGGAAAGAAAGCAATGCAGGAAAAGATAGATTTTATCAGTAATTAGGAAAAGAAATGAAATTCAGAAAACACCTTTTCTCCTTTCCCAGAAGAAATTTGCATCCCATGCTACAAAAAGTAAAATGTTACTTAAAACAGCACCTTACCCTGGCAGTGATGCTGGGGTGAACATTTCTTTCTTAGCACCTAGGATTCTCTTTTCCACAATTAATGGAACACGTCTTCTGTATTTTCTAAACATATAACCTTACGCTACTTGCAATCAAATGTTTGACCCAAGCAAATGCTTTTAGAGGAGCATGTGAAAGAGATATGACATCATTAAGGTAAGATATTGTAACTGAAAAGATGAAAACCATGTTATTGTTAACAAAAACAATACTTTTGGGTTAACGATAGAATGTACACCATGGACTCTTTTTTCCAGGAGCTACGACAGATTTGCACTGTTATCCACATCCTTTTGCCTAGTTCCTTTCCCAAACAAAGTCAAAATTCATAAAACATCTGCAGGCTGTGAAGTGGGATTGTTATTTTTTTTTCTATCACAAGGTAACCAGCCCTTTCAGAGAAGCAGTATTATATGGGAGAAATAGATGTGGACACAGAAGGCCGAGGTTTCCATTTGTGTTACTTTAGACAAGTCAACTCACTTCTCAATACGGGATTTATACCACACAGCCTCTGAGAAAACTTCTGGCTCCATGCTCCTGTGACTTAGGTTTCATTGGTATGGATTACAAATTGGTATGGATTTGGTATGGATTTTAGAAATGGATTACAAGTCCATACCAAATCCATTGGCATGGATTACCAATCAACACAACAGAACAAATCAATCCAAAGAAAGAAAAAATATTGCACTACTGAAGTGAGTTCAAAACTAACTTATTTTAAATATCAGATCACAGATCATCCATATTACTCTCCCCTTTTCATAGGTGATAAAACTGAGGCCCAAGCAAGCTAAGTGACTTTCCCAAGGTCACACAGATAGAAAGTGGCCAATCCCGGGTTTGAACTAAGGATTTCTGACTCAAAGCCAACATTCCCTCCACTGCTCCCTGCTGCCTCCTGTTGAGAATACCTTCTGGCTTTGAGTCCATTTTCATAAACGAGTAATTTTTTTTTAAATAAAGGGTCAGAGATATCATTAGTAGCAAGTGCTCCATTTTAAATTTAAATGAATATAATTACGCATGGAACTGTTTTATCAGGCATTTCCCTTCTACTTCCAAACACTGAATGGGAGGTGACATACGTGGAGACGTGTTTCCTTTTAGAAAGCCAGGCATGGATCCAGGCTTCCAGACACACAAGCTCTGGAGTGTTCCCATAATGTAGGCTCTCTTGGCCTTCACCTCGACACATCCATGCATCAAACCATCTATGTAAAAATTGGGGAAAATTCTCAAGCAGCCACGAACCACCAAGAAGGCACATTTTGCAAAGGCTTCGACTTGCCTCCTAGATACAAATCAGGTTTGAATGCCCAAGCTTATCACCTGGTACAAAAAAAAAATGCAGTCTGACACTGTATTTATTAGCAACCCCTTTCCCTTATGTTTAATTTATTGTTACATTTTTTAAATGTACAAACAGTTATACCAGTTTTATACACAAAACCACAGGTACCGTTTTGTATCTGTCAAAATTCCAGCAGCCTGTGGCGAGAACCAATTGAATAGATGTCCTGGGCTGCCATCTAGTGGTTTTTTAGAGACACAGGCTTGTTTATTTTTCTGCAAATGAGGAAACAAAGGCTGCTCCATGCCACCCAAATTCTGGAACAGGCATTGATATACATTATTAAACAGATGCAGTTATGACACATGGGCTCTATTCCTTGGAATCAAGTTATTTAACTTGTTTTCACACAGTGGCAGTTTAAATTCTTGCTCTCGACTGTCAAAGCTTTGGCCTTCTACCTTGGAGGCACCTGCTTTAAATCTAAATTGACATGACAAATGAAATTCCACTCAGAGCCTCAGTTTAAAGCTCCTATCTGGATTTAGTTTCTCTTGGATTTCTTGATCCTGGAAACAGGATGGAAGGCTGGGTCCTGAGGGTTTTAGGGAAAGAAGGAGGAAGGAAGGAAGGAAGGAAGGAAGGAAGGAAGGAACGAACGAACGAACGAACAAACGAACGAAGGAGGGAGGGAGGGAAGGAAAGAGAAGGGAAGGAAGTGAGAGAATGAACGAAGGGAAAGAGAAAAAGAAATGAAAACTAAGCAGCGTCTTATTTTCAGAAGCCAGAAATTACCTAAAGCGATTTCCCTGTCTTGTCCTACTTTCTATTTCACCCAGTTCACCCCCTTTAGGAATTAGAAAGAACTCCAGTCTTTCACCTTGTCCTTGCAACCATCTCTGTCTCATCAACCCTTCTGTCCTTTGAAGTTACTGTGTACTTAAAAGGAAAAGCAAACTACTTAACAAATATTTGTGGTTTAAAGTACGATCTTTTTGCGTCCGACTTAGCATTATGGAAATGATTGTTGTGTTTGATGTTTAAGTTCAAAATAATGTTTTTAAATCCTCCTATTTTTTCCTGAAATTCCAGTGACATTCTTCTTTCTCTCCATCAATCAACAAATGTTACTATTCAAAGCACTGTTCTAGGCACTGAGGGCATACAGGGGAAAAAGCAATTAATCCCTGCACCAATGTCCTGGGTTTCTTTCTGCTTTACACAGGAATTAATTAATCCCTACCTTGTCAATGGTTTCTTTCCTTCTACTTCTAAATATGGTCATCTTTCCTCTGTTTTGTTTTTTAAACTTAGAACTTACAGTATCTTCCTATTGCCTGTCATATTTAAATTCTCCAGCCTAGTGTCTAAGGAACTTCTTGCATTTTATACTTCTTTTTTTTTTTTTGGAGGGGGAAAGGTAGGGCAATTGGAAGTGACTTGCCCAAGGTCACACGGCTAGCTTTGTGTTAAGTGTCTGAGGCTGGATTTGTACTCAGGTCCTCCTGACTCCAGGGCCAATGCTCTATTCACTGTGCCACCTAGCCACCCCAATAATATGGGGTTTTTGTTGGTTTGTTGTGGTTTTTTTTTTGCTTTTTTGGAGGGGGGGAAGGTAGGACAATTGGGATTAAGTGACTTGCCCAAGGTCACATGGCTAGTTTTGTGTCAAGTGTCTGAGGTCAGATTTGAACTCAGGTCCTCCTGACTCCATGGCCAGCATTCGATTCACTGTGCCAACTAGCCGCCCCTACATTTTATACTTCTAATGTTCTATTTTGCATTGTTATTTCTGTGTGTGCCCAATCCCCTTTCTAGTTTCTCATACTTTCATCTCTTTCCTACCTTTCCTAGATTTTAGGCTCAATGTGAGGAGAACCTTTATGTTGATTAGAGCTTTGCAACACTAGAATGGGCTCCCTTGAAAATTGAATTCTCCCACATTAAAAGTGTTCAAGTATAGACTAGATGACCATCTTGTAGAAGTCCTGAATTAGGAAAGTGGTTGGAATACAAGACCTTTGAAGTTCTTTCCAACTCTGATGGTCTATGATTCTATGATGCTTAGTTTCATGAATGGGTGGCCTATGCCCATTGATTCCCCTTGCTCCCCATCTACTACATCCCTAATTTTCAATTCTATTGTCATTGTCTGGGAGACAGTATTGTGTAGTGAATAGAGAGTCTCTTTTAGAACCATGAATTTAGAGCCAAATTTAAATAATGTTTCTGACATATTGGCTTAAACCTGGAGAAATCAAGCTCTGAATGCTCTGCATGTTTCTTAAACTGTGAATCATGACATATGGAGTCACAGCCCACAGTTTAAGAAGCGCTGAAAGGGTCTAGAGTAGAAAAGTTTAAAAAGCCCTGCTTTAGGCCAGGGTTTCTTGAACTTCTTCCACTCTGGACCCCTTTTCACATTTTAGCAGCATTCATTGGCACTGCATGGCCTGAGGACATGCACAGTGCAAAATGCTCATGCTTTGTGTTCAGAACCAAGGCTGCTGAGAAGCTGGGCAATGCAACATGGGCAAATACTGCCCAAAACACCTTGGTTTCATTATGCATTTGATTTTAAATTACTTTCTGGTCTTTCTACGTTCAGAAACTTTTTGCTGTTGCCATATGGGTCGTGACCCACAGTTTAAGAAGCACTGAGTCTAGGCAACTCTCTGAGACCACAATTTGCAATTTGTACCCACTTGCACTGGTAGAAGGAGATCCTTGTATCAATGAAATTATAGGCCTAGTCCCTATCTCCTTACTTCCTCTAAAATTATACCAAATCCCACAGTCTCAGCCTACTTGATTTTTTTTCACTGCATTTGATAACTATTATACACCATTTTATTGAAAATCTCTTTCATTGACTTTCATGACCCTGTGCTCTTTTGTTTATTCCATTCTTCCTATTCTTTTCTTTCTAATTATCCCTGTATCTTCTTCTCCCTAGAAGGATTTGTGGGCTCTCCCTAAGGTCCAGGCCTTCATCTCACAACAGCAATAGTGGTGGCATGCCCTCATGTGATTTCAGCTAGCATCTATACGTAGACAATTTCCATATTGTGCATCACCAGCCCTGACCTCCCACCCTCTCTCCAGATCTATATCCCCAGATGACTTCACTATATAACATCATCTTCTAGCAATACCTACAATTCATGTAAAAAACTAAGTATATCCTTGTTACCACATTCCTCCTTCCCTGCCCACAAGAGATAGCCTTTCCTGATTTCCCCATTATTGAATATGAAAAGCACATTTTCCTGCATCCCTGGCTTTTCAACCCTAAGTTCAATTTGCATTTCTTTCTCCTTTACCCCCATCATCCACTTCCTCACTAAGATTTGTTAGTTCTTTCTCTGTGATATCTCTCAAGTATGTGTCTCCATTTCTATGGCTTCCTTCCTAGACCAGACCTTCATTATCTTACACCTCAGGTACCTTAAAAGCTTCCTGGGTGGTCTCCCTGCCTCTAATTTCTTCCCTACTCCAGTTCATCTATAAAGCTGCTTGAATAATCTTCTTTAAACACCTTTTTCATTATGTCATTGACCTGCTATCAACCTAGAGTGACTCCATATTGCCTGTCACATTATATTTAAATTCTTCAGCCCAGTTTCTAAAAACCTCCCACTGCACTTTGCATTTATTTTATATACTTATCATTTTCCATTTTACATTATGGCTATGTATTTATGTTCTGTTCCCATTCAAGATACTAATCCCCATCAAGCAGGGAGCAATGTCATAGTTATTCTCTCCCAGCAATTAGCACAGTGTTTTGCACAGTTGTTACTCGTTTTCAACTCTTTATGACTCCATTTGGGGTTTTCTTGGCAAAGAAACTAGAGTGGTTTACTATTGCCTTCTCCAGCTCATTGTACAGATGAGGAAACTGAGGTAGATAGGGTTAAGTGACTTACCTAGGGTCACACAGCAAGTGTCTGAGACCAGGATTGAGCTCAGGAAGATGAGTCTCCCTGACTCCAGACCCAGCACTCTAACCACTGCGCCATCCTAGCTGCCGCATTTCACACAGAGTAAATACTTAATCAATTTCATTGAATTGAGCTGTTGAATTAAGGCCCTCCACTCCTCTCCCACCTTGTTCCTCCTCAGCTCCAGGCATACTCCTCTTTTTGCTGTTTCTGCACAGGGATTAATTTTTGTACATTCTTGTCTTTAGAACAACCTCCCTGCTCCATTCCAGCAAAATGTATCCCTTATTCTTTTAAAACCCAACACCCCTTCCCCTGAAAGCTTTCCAAATGAGCTCACTTGGCTGTGCTCACTCCACTATCCTTGACTACTCCCTCAGCATTTCTGTACTCAACTTCATAAAATATTTGAGTTGTAATTGTAATGTAAACAATATGTAATTATGGCTGAGCTTGACCCCAAAGAAAAGTATGACAGTACATCTGTTCTTTGCAGAGGAGAGGGGCTGTGGATGTGAAACACTGCATATACTACTGGAATTGAGTGACATGTTGATTAGACTTGCTGAACAGCTTTTTTTCTCTTCCTTTTTTATTCTTTGTTATAAGTGATGGGTCTCTGGGTGGGCGAGAAGAGAGGGATGTATTGAGAAATGAAGGTAATACCAAAAAAGGTATCAGTACAAATTAATTTTAAAAGAATACTGCCATTGAAAGAGCCCTTGAAACTCTTCTAGTTAGCCCTCCACTTAATGCAGGAATTTTTTTCTATTGCACCTTAGCATGGCTTGAACGCTTCTGGTGACAAGAAGCTTACTTTGTAACTTGTACAATATAATTTTGCATTTACTGATATGTTGCTGCGGAGAAAAATTCTAGTGTTTGTTCAGCCCCCATCTTGACTGCAATCTCCCTGAAAGAAAGAGCTATGTCTTCTGTTTCTGAAGTTTGCTATTTCCATGGAAGTTAATTGACAATGTCACTTTGAGCTCTCTTCAGCCAGTTTCTCCTTATGGGCATGGACTTAGCAATTAAAATTAGGTTAATGGAATATGAAGGTCTTCCTGAAGTTAAAAAAAATAGCCTAGTGTGGTAGGGAGAGAACTCCATACTTGGAGCCCAGAAGATCCAGGTTCAAATTCTGTCTCACATACTTACTAGCTGTGTGAGCCTAGGCAAGTCACTTGGCCCTCTAGTCCCTCATTTTCCTCATATATAGAGTTGGCCTCTAATGTCCCATATAGCTCTAAATATATGATCCTATATAAATATTATAATAATGCCATCTGTAAAAGTATCCTTCAGGACTATGGGCACACAAAGGAATATTCAGCTCTTTTCCAAAGTATTTCTTTGATTAGCAGGGTCTCTCTGTGGGCCTGTTACTCTTTATCCTTGCCAAAGAAAGAGTGCTACTGTATCTCAAATATGCAGATCCCTGACATTTCATTGCTTCATGAATTTTGCATTGCATAATGACAAATGTTTAATTTTATAAACGGCTCCTATAATAGATCATTTTCGAGGAGAGACATAATCTGAAAATACAGTGCAAATAGCTATTGCTGAATTAGACAAATGCACCCTCAGAGTCAGAGATCTTTTCTGTAGTAAATGTTTTCCAGCACTGATGGCTTGGAAACCATGGAAATAGTCTCAACACCCAGTTGGCTGGCTGAGTATGAAATGAGGTGGCCCATGGATGCTTCTCTCTTTCAGACTTTTGTACACCAATCTAAAAAGAAATATTAGAAGTGGGAAAAAACACAACCAATCTACCACCTTCCCAAGGACCAAATAACCTTGATGTGACTGATTTAATATTCTTCCACTATAACCACAGAGACCTTGGTGGGGTGGGGGAGCAGGTCAGCATTAGAGAGAGTGTGGCAATTCAGAGGCCACTTCCAGCTGATGGAAAACCTTGATTTCTAAAAACACGGCAGGCTGTGGGAGGATAACATGTGGTTTGAAGTTATTATTGGAGAAGGACCCTGCTATTCTGTTGGAATGAGCATTGGAAGAAAGGAGTCTCAAAGTTCTAGGCCTAACTCCACATCTATGCCCTTATGTATTCTTATGACACTCTCTTAACCCCTTTGTTCCTCAGTTTCTCCATTTAATGTAATGGAAATGTTGCCCAGATCATAGGATAATAAGAACGGTAAGGACAGTAATAATAATAACTACCATTTATTTAGCACCTACTATGCGCAGGCACTGTGCTAAGTAGTTCACCAATATTATTTCATCGATCCTCATAACAACTCTTGGAGGTATGCACTATTATAATCCCCATTTTATAGTTGAAACTGGGGCAAACAGAGGTTAAGTTACTTGCTCAGGGTCATGCAGCTAGTATCTGAGGCTGAATCTGAACTCAAGTTTTCCAGACTTCAGGTCCAACGCTCTATGCACCAGAAAGTGGATATCCACCACCTAGTAAGAAGTTTAGAGCTGGAAGTGGCTTTAGAAGTCATCTGGTCCAACCACCCTCATTTTACAGAGAAGGAAACTGAGTCCCAGACAGGCTAAATAACCTGGGGAGTAATATTTACAGGAAAGACTGGAACTAAGGGCCATTAGCTCCAATCAACCAACAAGCATCAATCAAATGCCCACTATGGATTAGTACTAGGGAGTAGAAATACAAAGGAAAAAAAAGAATTTCACGGTGATCTTAAAGGTAGTACTATACTATAGATATTATCCCCATTATAGAGAAAAGAAAACTGAAATCCAGGAAGGTAAAATAAAATTTTCCCAAACCCATGAGTAGTAAGTAGCAGAACTAGAATTTGAACACAGGTTCCTTGATTTCAAATACAGAGCTATGAGAATAAAAGCCTTATAAATGGAATTTATAAAGCAATAAAGTACATACAGAACTTACTGTTGTGGGCACAGTAAATAGAGCACTGGCCCTGGAGTCAGGAGGACCTGAGTTAAAATTTGGCCTCAGATATTTAACACAAAACTAGCCATGTGACCTTGGGCGAGTCATTTAACCCCAACTGCCCTGCACTCCCCCCACCAAAAAGCAAAAAAACAAACAAAAAAAAGGATTTACCGTTGTGATGGCACTCTGTGAGTGAATCCAATGGAAACAACAGAGAATTAAAGACCAAAATTCCAGATAATTTAGTTATATGATATAATTACAATTATTGAAGAGAAAGAAAAAAAAAACAGGAAGAACTCTAGTCCCCTTGGTCATCAGTCCTCATCATCTGGGTCTGGCCCTATGAGTTTTCATCTCATAGTCCCATAAAGCCATGTGTAGTGATTCAATTGAATTGGTTTATAGGGGCAATACTTCAGATCATGCTCAGAACTGCCTAATTCCCAATTCCAGTTGACCACATGGGATTTTGGGGGACTGCTTCTAGCAATCTAGTAAGAAACTTGAGTGTGGCAAAACCTGAGTGTTCCATTGGTCCTCTCAGACCCTGTGACAATGGCAAGGGGGGCAGAATACTACCAGGTCATGCCAAAACCCAAAGTCCTTTCAGAACAGGGTCACCACATAGCTATAAGCAAGCCCCGAAGTTCACATCTGTGGGGGACAAAAAAGAGGAATAGAAGTCTGAGCTTCACCTAAATGACAGCCTGTATAGGTCAGTTCAACCAAACTACCACATATGGAAAACATTAAGACAGCCATTAGCTCCTCTACCTGACCAGACTCTATCCAAAGTTTAGAAAAGGGGAAAGTTTTAAAAACCATATGTAAGTGACAAAGCACAAATATTAGCCAGAAGTATTCTCTTCTATTTATGACTCTTTCTCCTATTAACTCAAAGCAACTAGGGGAAGATAGAAAAGTATATAATTCAGAAAAGTGGAAGTGGGCTCTAGAACCACCAACAATGACCATGAATGAACAACCATGGAAGGCAAGAACCAGAGTAGGCACAACGTCACCTTCTTGATAAATTCCAAGACTCCTCAGTCTTTCACAGACGGTGGCATTCTGTCAAAATGCACTCTGCCCTCAGTCTTAGCCCAGCACCTCCTGTGGCTACAGAATTGGCAGCCTCTCCCAGCTGGCTGCGACACAAGAAACAGGCAGAGAAGCCAAAAGATCACTGAGCTTTGAATTTGAAACAGAAGTCCAAGCCAAAAAGGATAGTAGAAGTAGGGCCAGCCAGATTTAAAAACCAAAGACTGGTATTTTCCTCCTACTAAACTTCCGAGCAGTAGGGCGTTTATTGCTTGCCCTGATATGGCTATGCCCTTTTGCAATGAAAGACAGAAGATAACTGATCCTTTAAGGCAGTGTTTCTCTATCTTCCTAATGCAATAACCCTTTAGTACTCGTATGTGGGCACATCTGCATGTGGGCAGACTTGCCTGGAGATGGATAGAGGAGCAGTGTCTCAGTTCCTAAGACCATTGGAAATATGTGTTTTCCCTATGGTCTTAGGTGACCCCTGTGAAAGGGTGTTCGATCTCCAAAGGGGTCGTGACCCACAGGTTGAGAACCTCTGCTTTAAGGTCCCTTCCACTATTCTGTGGTTTCCTCCCACCTCTTAGACTACACACAACAGTTGGAAGGAGATGATAAAATAGCTAAGGTTGATAGGCTGATTGACTAAATAGTCAATGTCAAGTCAATGTCACCACTGAATCTTTCAGGCTTTTGCCCCTCCAGCTTCTGGTTTAAAGGTCCATAGTAAACTGTGTTATTTATCACACTATATTATCTTTTTTTTATGACTACCAAATACAGTATCTCAAAAAAATGTTTGCTGAATTAAACTCCTCTATCAAAATTCTTTCAAAAATGTCAAAATGTTTCATCTCGTTCTGATTTCAACTGTCTCTAGCTGTTAGACAGGACAGGTCACTCACTTTTCCCATCAAGAAGAATGGAGTTGATAATATTCAAGCTAAGAAAATAGTAGGGGCTCAATATATAATTATCAAAAGTTATATTGCTTGATTTTCTCTTCTTGACAAAAGAAGTGTGATTATAAGGAAGATGATGTGTGAAATCACTTTGAGAACTAAGTTCTTGGTAGTGTTGGAACTATTTCATTTGCAGAAATTGCTGCAGTGGATGAGGTGGAGGCATCTTTCCCTTGCTCCCTTGCCAAATTTTTCTTAAGGAGACTGAGTCACAAAGAACTCCAAGATCTTACCTCCTGATAGGCAGTAGAAAGAACTAAGACTTCCAATCTAGGGGTTTTATACTATCTTGTGTTACTTCTCATTTTCCATTTTCAAGGGAGATTATTCCCCTTCAACTTCTTGCTGGAAAATTCATTTATGACTAGGATTGGGAGATGGGAAGTGAACTTTTATCCTACCCAGGAGTGGGGAATTTGCAGCCTTGAGGCCACCTGTGGTCCTTTAGGTCCTCAAGTGCAGTCCCAAGTTCACATTTAGTCAAAGGGCTGCACTTGAGGACCTAGAACGCCACAGGTGGCCTCGGGGCTGCAGGTTCCCCGCCCTGTGTCTATCACATCTGTCACACCTTGAGGGCAATGATTCAGTTTTGCTGAGAATTAGCAGGGCATCATTTAGATAATAATTATATTCAAGACTTACATTTATGGAGCACCTTCAGATTTGTTTGCAAAGCACTTTCTCAAAACAACATTGTGAGGTAAATAGTACAAGCAGTCTTATCTCCATTTTACAGATGGAGGGCATTGAGAATCAGAGAAATTAAGTAACTTGCTAGGTCACACACTGAGTAAATGTCAGAATCTGGACTCAAACCCAGGTCCTCTCAATTCCAAGACCAATTAACACCTATGTGGCAACAAAGTGTGGATTAAAAAATGTAATCCTACTTTACAGATGAAGAACTGAAGCAGATAACATGCTTGGACCTATATTTACATAGTATAAGAAGTTTGAACCACATCCCGAAAGCAGAGAAATAGTTTCCAGGGACTGGAAGCCCTTTCAATAGAATGTAAGCTCCATGAGGGCAGGGACTGTGATTTTGTTTTTGATTTTGTAATCCTAGAAACTAGCACAGAGGCTAGCACACAGAGGGCACATAATTAATGCTTTATGAATGAAAGAATGAATGAGTGACTTGCTACGCCCTCCTACTCCAGGAAAAAAAAATAATTTAAAAAAAGAATAAAAACAGATCGAGTCCCACAGCGACCCCTCTAGTCAATGAGATCATCTCATTCTTTCTCTTAATTTTAAGGTTTCAGTTTCTTTGTCCCATCTTCATTTTTTTTTTTACCTAGGCAGGACTGAAATAAGGGAATGCATATTGAGTATTCACTCTGTTGAGCATTTTGAATGCCCTGAATGCAACTTAACTTTCCTAAAATAAGACAAAAATCAATGATTGACATCTATATGGTCAAGGGATATGTGTTTCCTAGATCAAGGCAAAGTTTCCATGTTAATTTCAGGTAATGGATGAGGAAGCTGATCTAATTTTGTAATTTTCCAATTAATAGTGGGAAAAGATCTCTAAACTAGGAGTTAAAAGGCCTGGTCTCTAGTCCTAGTTCTTTCACTCACTAGTTGCATGATTTAAAATAAGTCTTTCTGGGTCTTGGTTTCCTCATCAGCAGTGTAGTGATAATACCTGTCCTTAGCTCAAGAGGGCAGGTATAAGTCTCAAATGAAATATCTGTGAAAGCTCTCTGCAAAGCATCATGCATCTTACAAACACAATGCAGTATCAACATAAGGCCTCAGGGTCATCTCTGATGAATTTCAAAGGTGACATTCCGCCCCAGCTTGATATGTACATTAGAACTCAACTATTAAGATGATTTCATCATCCATAGTCAATTGTATATATTTTCATAAAATGCACCTGGTAGAGTAATCTATGCTAATAGCTAAATATTCATAAAATAAACCAATATTTTTCATTTCCATCTGCATTTTCATAGTACATTGACTGATGTTCAATTGTGAAGACAATTCCAAGAGTTCTGAGTTTTAAATCCTTTTCAGGTGTCAAGTTTCAAGGGTGTCAAAATTCTCTGACAATTTCTACTTTGGTCTGAGCTGTTTTAAACAATCTGTGAGAAGATACCTTGGGGTGTAGGCTGGAGAATGGCTTTTGGATGAAGTTTCTTTGGCCTGTACCTGTACTGTCTTCGAACACAACATATTGCTGAGAAAAGCAAAGAGGACTCCTGGAACCCTCTGTGCCAGCTAAAGAAGAACAACCAATCACATCCCTCTTCTCCACATATTCCCTTCCTCATTCCAGGCCAATAGGAAAGTAAAAACCTTTGACATTTTTCTTGCACTGACATTGGTGATCAAAATTACCAGATTGTTTGAAGTTTCCAGTGGTAGATAATAAACGCCAACCAACAAGACTGCAACATAGGGCAGTCCCAAACTAGTTCTTTAACCCTTGGCATGGAGAGATGAGGATAAAAATGGAATACCAGAAGAGAAGGGTTCATTCTGATCTTTAGTCATAACAGATTACATTTACATATATAATGCTTTAAGATTATCAGAACATTTTACATACGTGATTTGATTTGATCATCATAAACAACCCTGTAACCTAGGTACTTTTGTTATTATTTCCGATAAAGAAACTGAAAAGGCAACTCAGAGGTGTGCTGGAACCAGCATGAACTGGCTTATGAGAGCTAAGTACTAAATAATTCACTGTGAGAATTTATATCCCAGAAATCAGCAAATGGTACAAATCAGGACTTGATGCATTGGATTGTTGATTGTCGCTAGATTTAAGAAAGTGATGGAGAAAATGTTAATGATGCAGGTTAAATTCCAAAGTGCGTCATAGTATTTTTTTTTTCTGGAGAGCCAGTTGTTAAACATTTATCACCACATCCCTAAAGTAATGACTTATCTATGGTCATCCAGTTAGTAATCACCCTAGTCAAAATTCAAATGCATGTCTTCTTGCTGCAAGTCGAGTACACTTTCCATTTTACCACCCTGTCCCAATCACTTCCAAGATATTAATTCCTGGCATAGATGACCCCTAGTATGGAGAACACTGTGTGGTGATAGAAAGGGTCAAAGCATTTCTTTCGATGGGGCATATCCTGGAAAACAGTCGAATTAAAGGTGTATAAGTCAGCCTGGAGCTAGCCCACATGAATCCAGAATGTTCCCTTCCCCCTGAGTAGCTACCATAATTCAGGGGTTATCATGAAGAAATTATGAAGAAAAGGAGTGTTTCACAGCCCGTTGGTACCAACTGAGAATTCATTCTATGGGCCATTCACAAAACCTCTGAGGTTCATACAGGGAATCCCAGAATATGATCTAAGGGTGAGTCCTTATCTAGCATGTAAAGAGTAGACTAGAGCCTCTTAGACCCATAATCCTTAGTTAACCTTGGAGCCCTAAAACACTGACATTCCTTTCCTTTCCTGCAGTTGTGCTTTAAGAAGTGACTCTGTTTTAATTACAGGCAAAGTGACATTTCAGGGCATTTAACGAATGATATCTATAGCTCTCTACATCTATTCAAGGATTTTAGGATCTTTCAGCATACAAGTATTAAAGGTGCTATGTAAATGTAGGTTATTATTACAACTTAATGAAATCCCCCTCAAGCAAAAACTGCTAAAATCCACAAAGTAAAGAATATATATCACACTTTTTTTTTAAATTGGGGGAAGGGATAATTAATTTACAAACACATAAACAATTTGCTTAGTCACAAAAGTTAAAGTTAACAAGTGGACATAGAAATCTAAAACTAATAGCTGCCTGGACATCCTAAAAAAGGGACTTTATTACAGAGAGATTCATATCACCACCACCACAACCACATATATATTTATCGTATATGGTTAGGATGTACATACACACACACACACACACACACACACACACACACACACACACACACACACATATATATATATATACCTCCTAACCATATACGATTTGAATACATATTTTCATTAAGGTTTGTCACCATCCCCTAGGATAGCTATAGACTGTACATAGGCCAGAATTCTGTGACTTCAAGCTCACCACGAACATTATCTATGATGCTCCTGGGGTCATCGAATTTGAGTTGAAGAGAGTTAGAGATCTTCTAGCTCAGTAAGTTCCCAAACTATAATCCAGGAACACCACAGGGTCCACAAGACCCTTTCAGGGCATCAATGAGATCAAAACTCTTTTCATAATAAGATCCTTTCATTTCTAATGCAGTAAATATAATAGATATATCCCCCACAATCAAAAGTTCTTTTTTTTTTTTGGTGGAGGGAACATCCTCAATAATTTTTAAGAGTATAAAGGGGTCCTGAGACCAAAAAGTTTGAGACCTATTGTTCTAACCCAATTCTCTGATTTGGTGAAACTAAAGCCTAGAAAAATTAAATGTTTACCCAATGTCACACAAAGAATTCAAGGCAGAGGATAGAGTGCTACAGACAGCATACAAATTACTGTCTTTGGAGCTACTAGACGATGGAGCAAAGGGATATGTGTAGATAACATATAATGATTTTAGTTAGTCAACAAACAAGTATTAACCTTTGAAAGGTACACTTCATTACCAGCCGTGTGACCTTGGGCAAGTCACTTAACCCCAATTGCACTCCCCTCCTCCCTCCAAAAAGCAAAAAAAAAGTACACTTGATTTTAGAATATATATATTTTGTTATAAAAAGTTTAAAAATGTAGAACATACTATGTTAAATATATGTATGTATATATATATATATGTATGCTTTTTTAAAAAGACAATGTGGATAGAGGAAAGATCATGGAATTTAAATTATTTTAGTCAACAAACATGTATTTACCTTGCAAAAGGTACATTTTGTTTTAGACTACATTGGGCTATGAATTATATTTTGTTACAAAATGTTACAAAATACAGATACGTATTGTGAATGTGTGTGTATATATG
>CM053582.1:411845749-411865760 GCA_028627135.1 Pseudochirops cupreus
GGAAAAAATATTAGCATAATCAATTATATCAACAACAAAACTAGTAGAAACCATATAATTATCTCAATAGATGCAGAAAAAAGCCTTTGACAAAATACAATATCCATTCCTATTAAAAACACTAGAAAATATAGGAATAAATGGAATCTTCCTTAAAATAGTAAGTGGCATCTGTCTAAAACCATTAGCAAGTATTATATGTAATGAGGATAAGCTAAAAGCATTTCCAATAAGATTGGGGGTAAAACAAGAATGCCCACTATCACCCCTCTTATTCAATTTGGTACCAGAAATGTTAGTTGTAGCAATAAGAGAAGAAAAAGAAATTGAAGGAATCAGGTTAGGCAAAGAAGAGCCTCAGCTATCACTCTTTGCAGATGATATGATATACTTAGAGAATACTAGAGAATAAAGTAAAAAACTATTTCAGATAATAAATAAATTTAGCATAGTTGCAGGATATAAAATAAACCTACACAAATCCTCAGCATTCCTATACATTTCTAACAGAGTCCAACAGCAAGAAATAGAAAGAGAAATTCCATTTAAAGTTATTGTAGACGCTATAAAATATTTGGGAATCTACCTGCCAAAACAAACCCAGGAACTATATGGAACACAATTATGAAACACTTCACACAAATAAAGTCAGATCTAAATAACTGAAAAAACATCAGTTGCTTGTGGCTAGGTCGAGCTAATACAATAAAAAAAATGACAATTTTACTTAAATTAATTTACCTATTTAGTGCCATACCAATAAATATACCAGAAAATTACTTTATAGAGGTAGAAAAAAATAGTAACAAAATTCATCTGGAAGAACAAAAGGTCCAGAATATCAAGGGATTTAATGAAAAGAAATGCTAGGGAAGGTGCCCTAGCAATACCAGATTTTAAATTGTATTATAAAGCAGCAGTCATCAAAGCTACTTGATACTGGCTGAGGAATAGGTGATGGATCAGTGGAATAGATTAGACATGAGACACGAGACACAGCAGTCAATGACTATAGTAATCTACTGTTTGACAAACCCAAAGACCCTAGCTTCTGGGATAAGAATTCACTATTTGACAAAAACTGTTGGGGAAACTGGAAAATAGTATGGCAGAAACTGGGCATAGAGCAATATCTTACACCATATACCAAAATAAAATCTAAATGGGTGCATGATCTAGATATAAAGGCTGAGATTATAAGCAATCTGGGAGAACAAGAAATAGTTTACCTATCAGATCTATTGAGAAGAGAGGAATTTATGACCAAAGAAGAAATAGAAAACATTACAAAATGCAAAATGGATTATTTTGATTACATTAAAGTTAATGTAACCAAGATTAGGAGGGAAGTGGAAAATTGTAAAAGAATTTTTACAACCAGAGTCCCTGATAAAGAGCTCATTTCTAAAATAAAGAATTAAGTCAAATTTATAATAATACAAGTCATTCCCCAATTGATAAATGGTTAAAGGATATGAAGAAGCAGTTTTCAGAGAAAGAAATTTAAGATATCTATAAGTATATGAAAAAAATGCTCTTAAGCACTATTGATTAGAGAAATGCAAATCAAAACAACTCAGATACCACATCTCACTGGTCAGGTTGGCTAAGATGACAAAACAGGAAAATGATAAATGCTGGAGAGGATGTGGAAAAATTGGAACATTAATGCATTGATGGTGGAGTTGTGAACTGATTCAACCATTCTGGAGAGCAATCTGGAACTATGCCCAAAGTGCTATAGATAAGTGCATACCCTTTGACCCAGCGATACCATTCTAGGGCTGTATCCCAAAGCGATCATACAAGTGGGAAAAGAACCTGTTTGTACAAAAATATTTATAGCAGCTCTTTTTGTGGTAGCAAAGAATTGGAAATCAAGGGGATGCCCGTAAATTGGGGAATGGCTGAACAAATTGTGGTATATGAATGTAATGGAATACTATTGTGCTATAAGAAATGAGGAGTAGACAGACTTCATAATAACCTGGAGTGACTTATATAAACTGATGCTGAGTGAGGGGAGCAGAATCAGGAGAACTTTGTACACAATTACAGATACATCATTTTTGTGATGACTAACTTGGATAGACTGGGCTCCTCAAAGCAATACAAGGCTATAAGATAACTCCAAAAGATTCATGATGAAAAGGGATATCCTTATCCAGGGAAAGAACTATAGAGTCTGAATATAGATTGTAGCAAACTACTTGCTCTTTTTTCTCTGTTTTATTTTGTTTTGCTTATTCTTTCTCATTGTTCACTCCACTGGTTATAATCCTTCTTTACAACTTGACTAATGCTTAATGTGAAGGTATTTGTAAATACTATATTTGATTGCATGCCACCATGGAGGTATGGGAGGGAGGAAAAGAAGGGGGAGAAAAATTGAAACTCAAGGGACTGTGGAACTGAATATTATAAACCAAAAGTAAATAAATTTTAAAAAAAATTACAAAGAAATTGTCAAGAATTGGGTATTTAGAAATACTGGTTGCTATGAATTTGACCCAATATGACAGATATCTGATGTAAAAAAAAAAAAAAGATAAATATAGTAGACTTCTGGAGAAAATAGAATGGGCATAGAAAGGAGTGTAGCTTTTTCTCAGCTGTATATGGTAACTTCACAAAAGTTGGGTGCATGTATTAAGGCATAAAAATCTCACCAATGTATGCATAAAAACAGAAATGTTAAATGCACCCTTTTCAGACCGTGACACAATAAAAATCACCCTCAATTAGGGGCCTTAGAAGCATAGATTAAAAATTAATTGGAAACTAAATCACCTAATCCTAAAGAATGAGTGTTTTAAAGAATAAATCATGGAAATGATAAGCTCATTAAAAAGAATGATAACAATGAGATAACATTCCAAAATTTATGGGATGCAGTCAAAGTAGTACTTAGGGGGAAATGTATATTTCTAAAAACTTAGATAAATAAAAAGAGAGAGAGTAAAAACAGATAAACAACTTGGATGTATAATTTTTAAAATTTAGGAAAAGAACTAACTAAAAATCCTCAGTTAAAGGCTAAAATAGAAATTCTGAAAATCAAAGGAGAGATTAACAAAACTGAAAGTTAAAAAAACACATTGAAATAATAAATAAAAGTAGGAGCTGGTTTTATGGGGGGAAAACCAACCCATGATTGCTTAATTTGGTTAACCAAATTATCAGTCTGAAAAATGAAAAGGCTGAACTCACCATCAATAAAATGAAATTAGATTATTAGGAGCTATTTGGTCCAATTATATGCCAAAAAACCTGACAATCTAAGTAAAATGAATGAATATTTTCAAATATATAAATTATTCAGATTAACAAAAGAGGAAATAAAATACTTAAATTAACCTATCCTGGGAAAAGAAATTAAACAAGTCATAAGTGAGCTCCCTAAGAAAAAATCCCCAGGACCAGATGGATTTACATGTGAATTCTACCAAATATTTATAGAACAATTAATTCTGATACTATATAAACTACTTGAAAAAGTAGGGAAAGCATGAGTCCTACCAAATTTCTGCTATGACATAAATATGATTCTGATACCTAAATCAGGGAGAGCACAGAGAAAGAAAACTATAGACCAATTAATGGATATCACTGGAAATATTTTGAAGACAATACCAACAGGGACATTACATCAATATATCACAAAGATCATATACTATGATCAGGTGGGATTTATACTAGACATTCAAGGCTGGTTCAATAACAGGAAAATTATCAGTATAATTGACCTTATCAGTCTAAAAAAACCCTAGAAATCATATGATTATCTCCACATACATAGAAAATGCTTTTTAGCAAAATATCCATTCCCATTAAAAAAAAAACACTAGAAAGCATAGGAATAAAAGGAGTTTTTCTTAAAATAAGTACTATCCATATAAAATCAATAGCAAATATTATTTGTTATGGGAACAAAATATGCAGAAGCCTTCCCAATAAGATCAGGGATGAAGCAAAGAGTCCATTATCATAACTATTTTTCAATATTGTATCAGAAATGCTTGCTATAGCAATAATGTAAGAAAAAGAAATCAAAGGAATAAGAATAGACAACAAAGAAATACCACTCTTTGCAGATTATATGATAGTATGCTAAGAAAAAACTAAAGAATCAACCAAAAAACTAATTAGAGCAATTAAAAGTTTAGCAAAGTTGTTGGATATAAAATAAACCCACATAAATCATTTGAATTTCTTTATATTACCAACAAAACCCAGCAGGAAGAAATAGAAAGAGAAATTCCATTTCAAAAAACTGTATACAATATAAGATATTTGGGAGTCTACCTGTCAAGACAAACCTAGGAACTATATAAACACAAATACAAAATACTTTTCACACAAATAAAGAAAGATCTAAACAATTAGAAAAATATAAATTGCTCAAGGATAGGCTGAACTAATATAATAAAATGCCAATTCTACCTAAATTAATTTATTTATTCAGTGCCATACCAGTCAAACTACCAAGAACCATTTTATAGAACTATAATATTAATATTCATAATAATAATAATAATAACAAAATTCATTTGAAAAACAAGCAGTCAAGGATATGAAGGGAATCAATTTTTAAAAATGTGAAAGAAGGTAATGTAGCCGTACCAGACCTCAAACTGTTTTATAAAGTGGTAATCATGAAGACAATCTAGTATCAACTAAGAAAAAGATCAGTCAATCAGTGGAATATGTTATGTGTACCTAATGGTACACAATATATTGTAGTAAATGACCATAGTAATCCAATGCTTGATAAACCCTATTATCCAAGCTTTTGGGAGTGAGAACTCACTATTTGACAAGAATTGCTGGGAAAACTGGAAAACAATTTGGCACAAACTAGACCAACATTCACACCATATACCAAGGTAAGATCAAAATAGGTACATGACTTAAAGATAAAGGATGATATAAGCAAATTAGAAGAGCACAGGGAATTTTAACTGTCAGATCTATGGATAAAGAAGGAATTTGTGACCAAACAAGAGCTAGAAAGGATCATGTGAAGTACAATCGATAATTTTGATTATATAAATTTAAAAGGTTTTGCTCAAACAAAACCAATACAGCCAAATTTGAAGGAAAGTTCGAAACTAAGAAAGAATTTTTATAACAAGTTTCTCTTTTGAAAGCCTCATTTCTCAGATATATAGGAAATCTAGTGAAATTTATTAAATAAAAGCCATTTCCCAACTGATAAATTGTCAAAAGATTTGAACAGGAAGTTTTCAGAAGAAGAAATTAAATTTGCAGATCTAAAGTTATATGAAAAAATGTTCTAACTCACTATCAAATGTTGTTCATTCATTCAGTCATGTCAAACTCTTCATGACTCCATGGACCATAGTATGCCAGGTTCTTCTATCCTTCACTATCTTCTGAAGGCTGGCCATGCTCATGCTCATTGTTTCCATAACACTATCCATGATTGTGTTCCTTTCTTTTGCTTTCAGTCCTTCCAATATCAAGGTTTCTTTTTTTTTTTTCCCCAATGAGTCCCACCTTCTCATTATGTGGCCAAAATATTTAAGCTTTGGCTTCAGTATTAGTCCTTCCAATGAGGAATCTAAATTGATTTTTTCAAATATTGATTTATTATATCTCCTTACTTTCCAAAGGACTCTCCAAAGTTTTCTCCAGCACCACATTTCAAAAGCATCAATTCTGTGGCACTGGGTTTTCTTTATAGTCCAACACTCACAGTCCTACACTTGTTGTTTTGTTGTTTAGTCATTTTCAGTTACATCCAACCATTCATGACCACTTTTTGGGTTTCCTTGGCTAAGATACTAGAGTGGTTTGCCATTTCCTTCTCTGACTTATTTTACAGATGAGGAAACTGAGGTAAGCAGGGTTAAGTGACTAGAGAACCTTTCAGCTCCCCTTTGGCTCTAAATCTAGGATCCTATAAAGGTCAAAATAACACAAGTGGAGAAGGAAGTGCATCCTCAGTGCTCAGGGATGGAAGAGATAAGACTAGTTGGCTGAATAGCTAGAGTAATGGAGAGAAGCCAATTCAAAAGTGGAAGAGGTAAAAGAGAGGGAGTAGGAAGGAATTACAGAACTTCAGAACTTTGGGTTGACTACTATATAAAGAATGGCTAACAAAATGGATACAGTACAGAGCAAGCAGACAGAAAATCTTAAATGGACAGTATCTATAGAAGCAGAATTTTGACTTTGTGGAGCACCCAGGATTGTACTGTGTATAAGATGTTTAATAAATGCTGTTTGATAACATTTTAGTACAAATTTCTGATCATGTCTCTTCCTAGAATTTACTTCTAGCTATGAATGGACAGTATTGCAAAGTTCAGAGAGTGCTCTACTTAGAAAATGAGAGACAAAAATTAATATTATCTCTGATTTCTACTGCAATAATTTTATAATGTAATTAATATTTTTGCTGCATTGATTTTGGGGATTGTCACTATTTGCCTGGACTCACCTCACTCATAAATTCAGTTTGAATTGGTTAAAGGCATGGTTCATGGGGAGTGGTGGTATAGCTCATGCTCCTCCTGGAACATTTGCTTGCCAACCAGTCTAATCTGGGACTCATTTGTTGATTGTAAACAAGTTGCCAGTTTAAACTTGATCAGCCTCCCCCTCCAAAGACAATTCTTCAGTCCTTGCCTATCCTTGTAAAATTAGGGGTGGTCTGATCTGCCCCAAGTTGAGGACTAACTGGTGGTCCTGATTTGGGTTGTTCTGATTTTCTCACCAAGATTCATAGAAGTAACTGAGCACCATAAAGCAATTATTTTAATTGTCAGAGGGGCATCATCATCCACATTTGAAGGTCAGGCTACCTTTCCCTTCTGTAGTGAATTGTAACATTCCCCAATCACCCAGAACTCCTTTCCTGCCTCTTAATAATTTAGAGGGCTTTTCCCATTTCCAAGGTCCCTAGTTTTACTGAGGTTGTCGGAGTGACCCACTTTATTAACAGTTATACGCACCACTATTAATAAACTGTTATCTTACACAGAGAAAATGTGCCTCAGTTTGCCTCACTTTCATTTTACTAGCCACAAAACAGAAAAACCTGAGTTCAGATTATACCTCTGAAACTTACTACTTGGGAGACCCTGGACAAGCAGCTCCCTAGTAGAACTTCTGTACAAAACCTGAGCGCTTCTGAGTTCCCCAAACAATGACAGTCTGACTGCTTCATTAGAGAGGGAAGACTTCTCCAGAGAAGGAACATGAGACTCACTCAAGGGTTGCCACTTAAAAACAGCTTGAAAATATTTTGTCTTTAGAAATTAACTTTGTGGTGATGAGTAGACATGGTTTAACGCAGCATGTTAGCATATGCTGAGAGTCAAAATCTGTGCTTAAAGGTCACATCATTAATTAATACACCATTCATGTGACAAAACAGAAGAAACGTTCATTTCTAAGCATCACACACAATAAGGTCAGATTACATCACTAGAAATTGTATAAACAGGACAGAATGATGAGTTGGTTGCACAAAATGTCTTTACTTTGTCAAACTGATCTGTTCTATGGATTATGCCTTCAAAGCATCTCTCACATAAGTCCTTTTCTCTACAGTCAAATGCTTAGCATTAGGAATTAGGAATTCCTTACAATTAGGAAATTTAGGTCCCTTATCATCTCTCCCCTAAAACATTTTACTAGCCTCTGAATGGATATCTCTGTCTTAAGTTTCTCGACTCTCCAGTCCATCTTTCACACATCCTTTCCTAAGGCCCATATGTGAGCATATCCCTGCTCTAAAGCCTTCAGTGGCTCCCCCACTACTGATAGAATACAATTCGAACTCCTCCAAACCATCTTCCCAGCCTTACTTCCCACTACTCTCTTTCACACAATCTACCCTTCTACCAGAGTATTTGCTGATTTCATCTTGTACTTTTCTAATTCTATACATTTGTGTAGATCACCCTCCATATTTGTAACATGCTTTCTCCTCATCTCCACCTAGTTGGAAACCTTCACTTCTTTCAGGACCCAATGCCAGCACCACCATTTTTGTGAAACATTATCTTATTCTCTTATATGTGCTCTCTTCCTTCTCAAATTTTCCCAAAGCACTTTGAACTTTGCTCTCTATCAAATTCTACCTTGCATCATGTATATTTAGGGGCATCCTTGTTAGAATATAAGATCCTTGAAGATTTTTTTTTTTTGTTTAGTCATTTGTCAATCATGTCTAATTCTTTCTGACCCCATTTGGGGTTTTCTTGGCAAAGATACTGGAGTGGTTTGCCATTTCCTTCTTTAGTTCATTTGATGATGAGGAAACTGAGGCAAACCAGATTAAGTGACTTGCCCAAGGACACACAGCTAGTAAGTGTCTGAGGCCAGATTTGAACTCAAGAAGAGGAGTCATCCTGACCCCAGCTCCAACACTCAATCTACTGTCACCTAGATGCCTCTTTGAAGATGGGAGCTGGGTCTTTTTTATCTTCTTATCTTCAGCATCCAATGTCATATACATTAAATGGGTTTAATAATTGTTGAATTCAATTATATTGCTTATGAAAACTGAGTTCACTTCTGAAAACCATAAAATGCTGAATTCTTTACATGTTTTCTTGTTTGATCCTCACAACAACCCTCTGAAATAGGTATTATCATTATCCTCATTTGGTGAAGAAATGGAATCTCAGTGGGGTTAAGTGACTTACCGAAGTCACATAGTTAATAAGTGTCTGATGTGAGACTGAAACCCAGGTCTTTTCTAACGCCAACTTTGATACTCTAGCCACTATGCCATAATTCTCAAATATGACAGACCCATGGAAAGTACAATAGATAGCACTAAATACAGGATTAAAAGGTGTCCTATTGACCTAAAGAAATTAATATACCTGCAGTGGTCTAATTTATTACCAAAGGAGAAAAGAAACCAATTGTTTTTCTTTCTTGATTTTGAATAAGGTGTATATACATGAAAGATGCATTCTTTTATGATTATATTTTCAGATATCCCTATTTCTAGGCTTTGGGATTGGTTCTTTTCTCCATAAATTAACTGGAATCTGAAAAAATTTACCAAGGTTCAACTCATAGAAAAGGAAAGAACAGTTCTCCTTGTTAAGAATCATAATTTCCCTTTATTGCCCCTGAAAAACAAAGCACAAAGTGAATTACTCTACTTCAGCAAGCACCCAGATTTTGGCCTTGGTAGATTTAAAGGAAAATAATGATAATTTGGGGCAGCATCATAGATAGAGAGCTGGGCCTACAGTGAGGACTCACCTTTCTAAGTTTAAATATGGCCTCATGTACTTACTAGCTGTGTGATCCTGGGCAAGTCACTTAGTCCTAAATGAAAAACCCTGGGAGACAGAGTTTCTGGGTAATTAACGATCAACTTATTAATTAAGCTAGCTAATAATCAATAAATTGATGGTCAGCGATTTCTCTCAGTAACCAAAGACAAAAGATATGGAAAGCCTGAAGCTTTAAACAATCCTTGAAATGCAATTCCCTTGACAACTGAAAATCAACCCTGATTGGTGGATATTTAATGAGGAAGTGGGCTAGAAATCTTCAGCTCCTCCTACTGAGGTCATGGCTTGATGGAAAGTTCAATGTATGAGGAAAGTACAGTGTTTTACGGTAATACTTTATTTACCTGGCATCATTAAGGAATGAAAGAAGCAGCATGGAGTAGTGGGCAAAGAGTCAGCCTTTGAATTGGGAAGATTTGGATTGAAATCCTACCACAGAAATAGCCACTTTACTTTCATTTGCCCCAAGCAACTCTCTAATACTCTAAGTTACAGAACAGTTACTGGTCTGCATTGGCAGAGTCCCCTTTTCTCAACAGGAGTACCCTGTATCTGCAAAATCACGATTCTGCATCAAATAGGGAATAAGGCAATCCAGTAAGGTAATGTTGTAGATAACTGAAACATACCCTCTATGCACCACAAAACTTCTAACCATTTTCGATGGATATGGTGTTCTGGGAAGAATGTTTGTATCAGGAGGAACTGTGTAGAATCCTGCCTCTGACATCTGCTAGCTGTCACTTAACCTCTAGTCTCAGTTTCTATATCTGTAAAGTGAGGATAATAATTAGCACCTATTTCACAGGATTTGTATAAGGATCAAAAAGATAATAGATGTTTTGCAATACTTAAAGAACTATATAAATGCTATTTATTGCTGTTATCAGTCTTACTTTCACATTTCCCAATAGACAGGAATAGTCCTGCTATTATGCTTTTATATTTAATTATCTATAGAATATTGTACAGATGAGTAAAATAGCTACTTTTGTAACTGAATAAGAGCTTCGTGGTATAAATTATCATTTGTAGGCTCATTGGAACCATTTTTAAAATCTCTTAAATAACAAATCTTAGGACCTTTTCTCAGGCTTCATCCTTCTTGACTTCTTTGAAGTCTTAACACTATAGCTTACCCTCTTCTTGATGCTCTCTTCTCTCTAGGTTTCTATGACATCGGTTCTTCTCCCAATCAAACTGTTCCTTCTCAGTCTCCTTGGCTGGATTTTCATTCAGGTCACACCAGTTAACAGTTATGTCTTCCAAGACTCTGTCCTGGATGCTTTTCTCTTCTCCCTCTATACTTGGTGATCTCATCAGCTCTCATGGATTCAATGAGCAGCTCTATGTGTTTCTACTTATCTAGTCATAACCTCTCTCTTAACATACAGACTTGCATCTCCAAATGACTATTAAACATCTTGAATCAGATGTCTCATAGAAAAATTAGACTCAATATGCCCCAAACTGAACTAATTTTTTCCCCCAAAACACTCTCCTATCTTTGCTATTCAAACCTTTCCTAGTCTTAAAAGTTAGGTGTCATTTTCAATTCCCTCACTCTCTCTCATTCCTTCCAAATTCAACCAGTTACTAAGTCCCAGTTTCTACCTTCATAACGTCCCTTGTATATTTCCCTTTCTCTTGTCACCATTCCAGGGCAGGTCCTCATTACCTTATGCCTAGACTATTTCAATAGCCAGCTGGTTGGTCCACCTGACTCAAGTCCCTTCCCCTTCTAATCCTTCCTCCTCTCAATTGTCAAATTGATCTTTCTAAAGCTCAGGTCTCATCATGGCACCCACCTACTCAACGTCCCTATCACCTCCAGAATCAAACGTAAAATCCTCTGTCTGGCATTCAAAGTCCTTTATAACCTGACCACCTGCTACTTTTCCACTTTGCATTGTATTCCTTACTACATACAGTAATATTGACCTCCTTGATGTTGCTCTTACAAGACAACACAGTTCATAATTCTTGCCTTTTCATTGTCTCTCCCACATGCTTGAAATTCTCTTCTTTCTCATCTGTATATCCTGGTTTCCCTCAAGTATCAGGTAAAATCTCACTTTCTACAAGAGTTTTATTTATCTTCCTTATTGCTAGTGCCTCCCCTCTGTTAATTTATCTAATTTATCCAACATATAGCTTATTTTTACATAAGTTATTTGAATTTTGTCTCTTTCATTAGACTGTGAGATCTTTGAGGGGAAGGACTTTCTTTTGCTTTTTTTTTTTTTTTGACTAACACCAGTATTTATCACTGGCACATGTAGGTTTGACTATTTGGTACAGCTCCGATACTAGAGATGTTGAAAGGGAGGAGATGTACCCCATGTTGTTGCCACATGATTTAAATGTCTTTCATTTCACATAGCTTGGAGATAAGGACCATTTAGCATGATGACATCTATTAAAAGGGTTCTTAAATTTTTATGTAGAGATACATCTGGGTGATTGTGGGCAACATTTCTGTCTGTGATAATCGTCTGGTCCTAGCACATTCTACTTGTTGAATTGTTTTTATTTTATATTTTTTTAAGACTTCATCTCTTTTCCTGCCCATCCTAGTGCATGGGCATCTCATGGGTCCCATCTGACTTTTATTAGCACAGGACCTTTGACCTCTATATTCTGACCTTGGCCATTTCATCTCCAACTAGGCAAATTGTTGCTAGAACTTTATCATAACCCACTATGGATTAGAACTCTTTTAAAAAATATATTCTTTTTGTTTCAGTTTTGAGTTCAAAGATTTTTCCCTCCCTATTATCACTTCTCTACCCACTGAGAAGGCAAGCAATATGATATTGATTATACATGTGGAATCGTACAAAACACATTTCCATATTAGCAAGAAAAATAAAGTGCAAAACCTATACTTCAGTTTGCACTCAGAGTTTGTCAGTTCTTTCTCTGGAGGTAGGTAACATTTTTCATTATTAGTGCTTTGGAATTATCTTGGAAAGCTGCATTGCTCAGAGTGGCTAAGTCTTCCATACTTGATTGCTGTTAACAATCTTGCTGTGCTGTGTACAGTGATTTCCTGTTTCCACCCATTTCACTGTGCATCAATTCATATAGGTATTCCCAGGTTTTTCTCAAAACATCAGTCTCATAATTTCTTATAGCACAGTAGTGCCCCACCATAACCATATGCCACAAATCATTCAGCCATTCCCCAATCAATGGGCATCACCTCAATTTCTAATTCTTTGCCAACACAAAAAAAGAGTTGTTATAAATATACTTGTACATAGAAGTTTTATTTCTTTTTTCTTTAATCTCTTTGGAATACAGATCTACTAGTGGTATTGCTAGGTTAAAGGGTATGTGCAGTTTTATAGTCATTTGGGCATAGTTCCAAATTGTCCTCCAGAATGGTTGTTGGACCAGTTCACAACTCCACCAACAGCTCATTAGTGTGCCTATTTTCCCTCATCCTTTTCAGCATTTGTCATTTCTGATAAATATGAAGTGGCACCTAAGAATTGTTTTAATTTGCCTTTTTTCTAATCAATAGTAATTTAGAACATTTTTTTTAACGATGACAGATAGTTTTGATTTGTTCTTCTGAAAACTGCCTATTAATATCCCTTAATAATTTATCAATTGGGGAATGACTCTTATTTTTCTAAATTTGACTCAATTCCCCATGTATTTGAGAAATAAGGACTTTATCAGAAAAGCCTGCTATAAAAAAAGTTTGATATTGCTTTATTGTCTATGGTATCTTTTATAAAATTGTAGTTTTCCTGGTTATCTCTTTTAATCAGGCCTATTTTTTTGCTTTTGCTTTGTCTGAGATCATGATTTACTTTGTGTGAGATCATGATTGCTTTTAATGCCTAATAGGGACTAAATTTTTGCAGCCTATAGGGATATGTTCCACTATTTCTACCCTTTCTTTGCATAATCTATATTGATCAGTAAGTTTGGGTTCCTTAAGAAATTTCATCTATCTATAATTTCTGGTGATGATGACCTGTTCCTAAATTGCTATTGAAAACCTTTCCATTTCTATAAATATATCTCTATGAATCAACCACTGTCAACATATTGTTGGGTGAGTTCATGTGAATGTTGCCCTTGGGGATCTCTGATTCCAGTTGTAGCTTCATTAAGAGATAAAAAGCCAGTTTTAGTAACTTTCAACAAATTCAACGGTATATAACTATAACCTTTAGCATTGCTCAGTGAAATGCTGTCTGCTTATTCCAAAAGAAACTATAAGTTTTCAACCTGTTTATCATGATTCTATGAAGAAGAGATTCCATATGCTTTCCTTCCTCCTAAAACAGAGGAGGTCAAATATCATTTGAACTCTTCACGTGATTGAGATTTATCACGAGAGAATTACTATTATATTAATAACCAATTATCAGATCAGGATCCCGACTTTTCTCCTCAATTTCCTCATTAAGGCTCAGCTCTTATTAAAGTCAATCTCTGATGGACATGACTTGTTAATGAGATTACTCTTAGCTCTCAAGGAACATGCTCTTCAATCTTGGGCCCGACCCTACCCAACTAGGAGACCTAACTTCTGTTTAGAATATAAATGGAGGCCATCTCCAGTCATCCTGATCTATATCTTGCCCTGGACTCAGATGGCTCCAGAGGAGAAAGTCAGGCTGGTGAATTTGCATGGCCCTGCCTCACTTAAATCCAATTCACTTGCAAGTCCTGGCATCACTTTCCTGATGTTATGATCCTCTTTGAGAAGGACAAACAACAACCTGTGAGTAGCATGAGATACTCTACTGGGGACCCAACTGACCAGTTCCAGTTGGGTAACACAGCTCTTTCCTCCTCTATTTCCTCTCTTCTCTCCTCTCCCCTCTTCTCTTCTCCTCTCCTCTCCCTCTGTAGATGTAGGGTATCATACCCTTAACCTGCAGATGCTCCACCTAAAGGAATGTAAATTTTGATCACTGAAACCTCATAAGATACCTTAGGGTTTATAGGCTAGATTTCTTTCTTAAGGACCATGCCTTAAATCCAGATCACTGTGGCTCTCATTGATTGGCCAACAATAGATCCCAGGCCAAGCTCAGTGGTCATCTTTTGGGCCCTGATTGTTTAGAGTGAGTACAAATAGAAATTGTTTCTGTTTTGACCAAAAACCCTGAGAGTCTCCTCCCTCCAGATTGTTTTGGATTTCTTTTTGACTAGGTAAAAGAGACTGTTCTTTGCCTCATTTTTTACCTAGCCTTAATCACTGATGCATGATCAAGGAATCAGGGAATGCGTATTTCCTCAGTCAAACTGAGACCTGGGAAAGACCTTAGTTTAAAAAGGACATGATTTCTCACTGCCTCCAGGTCTGTCTCTAGTCATCCTGATCTGTATATTACCACTGGACCCAGATGATTTTGGAGAAGAAAGTAAGGCTGATGACTTTGCACAGCCCTCCCTCACAAACACAATCTATTTACAAGTCATGGCATTATTTTACTGATGCCAGGATCTTCTTTGAGAATAAAGCACAAACAACAAAATGAATATAAACAGGATCTAGTCTAGGCAAGTCCTTACCTTGGGGAAAGAAGCCTCTGTTCTTGTACCCCTTCATTAGAATTTAGGGTCACCCAGCTCAAGAAGGAGAAAACCAACCAGAGCGATTGTGATGGAAATAGATTTCCCTGTCCATATTGCTAGAGGAGGCTGGGTCTCATGATCAAGCCATATTCTCAGCAGAAGGAGCTAAAAACTTTTAGTCCACTGCCGCACTCAGTGTTCACCAATCAGGGTTGATTTTCACTTGTCAAGGGAATTCCCTTTCAGAAGGGTTATTTAAAACTTTCAGGGCCTCCACTGGGCATCTTTGGTTACTGAAAGAAACCAGTGACCATCAATTTATTGATTGCAGTCTAGTTTAATTAATGAATTGATTATTAATTACCCAGAAACTCTGTCTCTGAGGGGTTTTCCATTCATTTCAATCATTATGACTATCAATTACTGTAAGGAAGAAATCATAGATTTAATCAATGAAGAAACATTTATTAAGTGTTCACCATATGCCAGGCACTGTGCTAAGCACCATGGATAGAGACAACAAAAATAAAACCCTTTCCTTCAAAGAGTTTACATTTTAAAGTAAAGATGAAACATATATAAGCAGATACGTACAGTATACACAAAAAATAGAGAGAAGACAGTCTTAAGGGAAAGACATTAGCCACTGTAAGAGTTAAGAAAGGCCTCCTACAGAAGGTGCTCTGTGTGTGTGTGTGTGTTTTACAAAGAAAAAAAGCACAAAGAAAAAAGACAAAAAATGTAAAGTTTTAGTTCCACCTTTGCCACTAACTAGATGCACAAACATTATGCCACCACAGTTGCCTTATCTATAAATGAAAGTTCTGGCTTAGGTACTCTCTATGCTTACTGTCAGTTTTAAAATTTGGGGGGAGTCTACTTGTGATTTAATATAATGAGTCAATTTTTCAGTGCTACTGAGTGGCTTGTTGCTCCTATTTAAAATGGCCCTATACTTTTAGCATTCTAATAATAATAATGCTAGCTAGCATTTATATGATGCATATCATGTAACATGCACTGTGCTAATTATATACAATTATTTGATCCTTACCACAACCCTGGGAGTTAGATGCTGTCATTATCCCCATTTCATAGAAAAACTCAGACAAGCTAAGGTGAAATGACTTGCCTAAGGTCATACAACTAGTGGGATTCTGACACAGGATTGGAACTCAGGTCTTCTTGACTACAGGCTTAGCACTCTATACACTGTACCATCTAGCTGCTCCTTTTCATCATTTCTGTATCTTCTTTCTCATTTTCAGAAAGATAGTGGTTATTTCTCAATACCGTCAGAATACCCATTTCAGTTACCACATGAGTAAAAGTCATGAGCTTCCTTCAACAGTTGTTGGGGGCAACTTTTGGGGAAAGAGTCCATTTCTACTCACCAGTTCAACATTGTCTTTATTAAGCATCTACGATGTACAAAGCACTAGGCTATGCAGTGGGATGAAAAGGTAAAAAAAGGCACAGTACTTACCCTCAAGGAAAAGGGAACATTGACTATGTGTCCAGCATTGTCCTAAGCTCTTTATAAACACTATCTTATTTTATCCTCACAATAACCTTGGGATGCAGATGTGATTATTACCCCCATTTTACAATTAAGGAAACTGAGGCAGACAGAGATTAAGTGAGTTGTCCAGGCTCATGCAGCAAGTAAATGTCTGAAGCCAAATTTGAACTTTGGTCTTCCTGACTCCAGGTCCACTACTCTATTTACAATGTCACCTAAATACGTAGGTCCCTCAAGGAGCTCATATGCTAGTAGGAGGATATGGAAAATGTACATCATGAGCACAATAAGAGTACGATGGGAACAAAGGAGAACTCTCAACAAATTGAGAGGAAGAAGAGTGAGGATAGATCAATGGAAGCCTAAGAGACAAGGTGGGGACTGAATTAAGTCTTGAAAGAAGAAAAAGATTTCAAAAGTAAAGATGAGGAGAAAGTGCATCTGAAATATTGAAGCTGGTTTGCAGAAATGCATGGAGGAAGGAGATGAGCAATATGTCAGGTTAGAGGAAGAGCTAATAGTTTAGTTTGGCTGAAATAGGAAGTAGATAAGGTGGAGTATTAAGGCTGGAAAGGTTCGTTGGAGTCAGATTGTGTTAACCTAGACTAGCAGACAGAGTTATTATTTTATCCTATAGACAATAGGTTGACAGTGGAAGTTTTAGAGGAAGGAATCAACATATTGAGATCTTTTAAGCTTCCTTTCAGGTAGCTAGGTGGTGCAGTGGATGAAGCATTGGGCTTGGATTCAGGAAATCTCATCTTCATGAATTCAAATCTGGCCTCAGACACTTACTAGCTGTCTGACACTGGGTAAGTCATTTAACTGTTTGCCTCAATTTCTTCATCTATAAAATTAACTGGAGAAGGAAATGGCAGACCACTCCAGTTTCTGTGCCAAGAAAACCCCAAATGAGGTCAAGAAGAGTTGGCTACCATTGAAACTAGACAACCACAAAGCTTCCTTTCATGAACACTACAATATGTGTTTCTCTAGAAGGCACCCTCTTCTAATCTGATGCTTCTGATTTGTTAAGGGTGAGGAAAAAAATTCATAAAACGAAAAAGCAAGTTTGTTAGAAGAGCCTATAATATGAGTAAGAATGGTCTGAGTCAGTGCCTGAGGGACTTTCCTATGAGCAAAGTACCTAATCTGTAGAGTACAGATAACCTTGGTAGCTTTTCTGGGAGCCTTTTAATGCATTGTCTTCTTTTCTTTTTTACTTAATTTTTTTCAGTTAGCAATCATATCTTTTCTTCTGCATCAAGTCCTCTCCACCCCTTAACACAAATCCTTGTAACAGTGATTAGAGAACTGAATTTGAAGTAAGGAAGACCTAAATTCTAATCAAGCCTTAAACTCTTACACTAGCTGCATGATGCTGGGCAAGTTACTTAAATGCTTTTAACCTCATTTTCTTCATCTGTAAAATGGGGATAATAATAGCATCTACCTCACAGAGTTGTCATTTATATCAAATGAGATAACATCTGTAAAGTATTTTGAAAATCTTAAAATAATATATAAATGCTATTGCTATCATCATTATTAATATGCATGGCCAAGCAAAGCAAATTCCTGCATAGATTATATCCAAAAATGTGTCTTATTCTGCATATTTCATAAATCTTTCAGGACATGGGTAGCACTGTTCATCATCAGTCATGAAATATTGTTATTATCATATAAATTGTTCTCCTGGTTCTGCTCACCTCATTCTAAATTAATTCATACAACTCTTCCCAGGCTTCTCTGATACTATCTCTTTCACCATTTGTTAAAGCACAATGGTATTCAGTTACATTTCTATATCATGATTTGTTCAGTCATTCTCTAACTGATGAATATACTGTCTTAGTTTCCAGTTCTTCGTCACTATAAAAAAGACCTGCTATGATATTTTTGTGCACATAGAAGAATTTTCTCTTTCTTTTAGCTTTCTGGGGTATAGGTATAATAGTGCCATTGCTAGGTCAAAGGGTATGCAAAGTTTAGTGACTTTGGGGGCATAGTTTCAAATTATTTTCCAGAATGGCTAGACCAATTCACAACTCCATTACCAATAAGTACATCATTATACCTATTTTCCCATAGCATCTCCAATATTTATCATTTTACATTTTTACCCACTTTGCCAACTTCAGAAGTGTGAAATAAAACCTCAGAGTTTCCTTAATTTTAATTTCTTTAATTATTAGTCATTTGTGGCACTTTTTAATATGGCTATATATAGCTTAGATTTCTTCCCTTAACTATCTGTTCATATATGTTCATATAGTTTAACCCTTTATCAGTTAGGGAATGACCCTTATTTTTATAAATTTGAATTATTTCCTTATATATCTTGGAAATGAGATCTTTACGTCTCTGAACCTTTACTTGCTTACTATCTAAGGTCTAAGAAAGAAGCTGTCAGATATCTGAGTTTGGTTAGGTGAGACACAATTTGTGAGACACCATATTTGCACTCCAACAATTTGTGTTGTTGTGTTTTGTTTCATTTGTTGTTTTCAAGGGGGGAAGGCAGGGCAATTGGGGTTAAGTGACTTGCCCAAGGTCACATGGCTACTAAGTGTGAAGTGTCTGAGGCAGGATTTGAACTCAGGTCCTCCTGACTCCAGGGCTGGTGCTCTATTCACTTCATTCACTCTATTCACCCAGCCATCCCAACTCCAACAGTTTTAAACCTAGAACAGTGCTTAGAACATGAAATACGGTCAATAAAGAATTGTCAATTGAAAGTTATAAAGAGAATGATGTAACCTAAAGGAGAAATTGACAAGGGGAAAAAATTAGTCACTCACTTTTTCCATGTTCAGCTTGAGTGGCTTTAGTCCATGTTTTATAAACATAATACTTACATGGGTGTGGACCAAGGGCATCTTTTCAAGACTAAATGGTATTCAAGTTATATCTGAAACCAAAGGATATTATGACATGGTTTAACTCAAATAAATTCTCACAGTATGAGGTGCCACATACCTCACAGACTGTGCTTTATAAACTTTATAAAGTGTTATGTGTAATTAGTGTTATACTCTGTCATATTGTTATTTTGGGAAAAGTAACAGAAGTGCCCTGGCAATCTAACGGAAATGAGGATATCAGCCCTTTATCCTGTGCCAAACCTACAGCCTTCTCTGTTTTCAATCTCTTTTGACATCCCCTTGTGATCCTATTCAAACATTGACAAAACCTTTCTCATTTGTTTTTTTTAATTTTATTTTAGTTTGCATCATTCATTTCCACAAGATTTTGAGTTACATATTTTCTCCCCCTCTTTCCCCCACCCACTGCCCCAAAGCATCCATCCCAGTGTGTCCCCCCTCCCCCAGTCTATTCTCTCCTATGTCACTTTTCGGTAGGGCAGAGTGGATCTCCCAACCACAGTGCCTGTGTATCTCAAGTTCCAGTTGGAGGTAGTCAATAATAATAATAATAATTGCATATACATATAGATGGATAGATAGATAGATAGATAGATAGATAGATAGATAGATATACATTCATAACATTTGATTATGGAACTCCAGATTCCAGATTCTTTCTCCTCCTCTCTCGCCACCCACCCCCACTGGAAGGACAAGCAATCAAATACAGACTGAACATGTGAAATTACGCAGAACCTCTCCATAGTGAGCACATTGGGAGA
>CM053582.1:411866260-411886672 GCA_028627135.1 Pseudochirops cupreus
TTTTTCTTCTGCTTCCCTTATTTGGTTTTGAAAATCCTTCTTCAGCTCATCTCTAGCTTTAAGGCATTCTTCATGTTTATTGGAGGCCCTTAGTGGGGGTGCTCTGGCTGCACTCTCCTCCTCCCTCTCTCTCCCATGATCTTTCTTTTCCCCAAAGAAGGAATCTAGGGTTTGAGAGCTGTTCTTACTTTGCTTCTTATGCTTATTCTTACTCATGATTGTTCAGTCCGTGACTTTTTTTAAAATCTCTGTGGGGCTCTGCTTCCAGAAGGGAAAGCTCCGTCCCAAATCGCTGGGGTCCTCCCGGCTGCCATAGCTCTCAGGAAGATGCTGGGACTCTTCCTATTTACTTCCGGCTGACTGGATAATGAAGACTCCAAGACTGAGGCCCAAGACGGCAATCCAGATCCAGGCCGCTCAATGCGAGAACACTGGCCTGAGAACAATCACTTAGTCCCCCTGCTGTCTGCAGGCCACGGGTGGGGAGCTGCAATGCAGAGGCGGGTGCAAAACCTCTGCCTTTTGCTTTTCCGCTCTGGAGGCCTTGGCCAGACTGCTTAATTCTCCTACATTCGCAATTCCCACTGAGCTAGTTCTGACCGCTGCTAGCAGCTGCCGCTAATCTGCTCACCTGAGGCTCCTCTGCTCCCCCCATCCAGCCGCCCCCGGGACACAGCCGTGGCTTCAGGCCAGGCTGGTTCCTCCTAGCCGAGCTGACTTCAGTGGGAAGTATCTTTGTGTGTGTTTTGGAGTTCTAGGATTGGTTTAGAGTCCTATTTTATGGGTATTTTGGGGTGGCTATGTGAGAGCTGCGATATGTTGCTGCTGCTACGCCGCCATCTTGGCTCCGCCCCCCATAACCTTTCTCATTTGTGATCTTAATGATCCTTCTAGTCATCAGCCATAACTGAAACCTGACTTTCTCCCTAAAGATACCACTTCACCCACCACTTTTTTCAATGTTGGCTACTCCTTTTTTTGTGCCTCTGAAATCACAGGACCAGAAGAAAGAGTTTTTATACTTGTTACTCACGATCACTACTTCCAAGGTCTTGCTCTGTCATCAACACTCAACTTCTTTGGAATTCAGCATCTTATGATTATATCACCATGCCCAGATATTTTTGTCTGCAATTTATAGATTTCCAAGGAATTGTCCCATCTTAAATCATATATTCCTTATAATAATAAGCACCCAGCTTACAGTTTTTCTCCTTTATCAACTCAGAATCACATTGGTGAAAAGACCTCAGCAGTCATCTTGTCCATCCCATACTTGAACATCAGTCCCCCAACCAAAAGAACTGAAATTGTTTTCTCCAAAGTTATCCTCTTTCTTAATTGGTGAATCCAGTGGCCTTTTCTCAATCCTCATTCTTCTTGACTTCTCTATAATCTTTGACAGTTGACTCGCCCCCCTCCTTCCTTGATACTATCTCCTTTACTCACTGAGTTTATGTGACACTCTCTCCTCTTGGGAGTCTTGCTCCTTCAAGATTGAGCTCAAATGCTACCACCTATAGGAAGCCTTTACTGAGTCTTTCATTCATTATTGTTCCAGTCCTTTTATTTAAATTTAAAATTACTTCATTTCTACTTTGTATTTATTTTGTGTTAACTTCTTTTTTGGATAACACTGTTTCCCCCTGGTAGAATTAATCAATTAACAAGAATTTATTAAGTGCGTACTCTGTGCCAGGCACCATGCAGGAGCTGGAATGCAAGTTCCCTGATGGCAGAGTGTTTCTGTTCTGGTGCCTTTTACAAAGTAAGCATTTAATAAACATTAGTTGATTAATTGACATGCAATCTCTCCTCAATTCTGTACCCACCACTGCACTAGGACTGCCTTTTAAGGTTAGGAATGACCTCTTAATGGCAAAACCAATGGCTTTTTCTTGATCCTTGACTTTTCTGTAGCCATGTCTCTCCTCCATCTTGTGGCTAAACTCCCTAAAAAGACCATTTGCTATAGATACCTCCACTTCCTTTCCTGTCCCTCTCTTCTTAATTTTTTATATTCTGATTCCTGACATCATCATTCAACCAAAACTGCTTTCTCTGGAGTTATCAATGATTTCATTGTCAAATCCAAAGGCCTTTTCTCATTCCTCATCCATCTTGACCTCTCTGCAGCCTCTTACTTTACAACCTCTTGGTCACCTTCTTCTCCTCGATAGTCTTCTCTTTGGGTTTTCTTGACATTACTCTCTCCTGGCTCTCCTTCCAACTATCTGCCCAGTCTTTCTCCGTCTCCTTTGCAGGATCTTCATGCAAGTCATACCCACTAACAGTGCTAGCTCAGTGCCTGGCACACAATGAGTGCTTCATAAACATTTACTGACTGACTGACAGATAATTGTTAACCATTTTTTCCTTGATACTCTATCTTTTCATGGCCTATGTTATTGTTTTCTATTGTGTTGTTATTTCTTTGTTCTTTCTTTGTCTTCTTTGTTAGCTAGTTCATCTTTTTCCTTATATCCCCTAAATTTGAAGTTCACCCAAGGTTCTTTATTCTGTCTCTAACATTATCATCTAAAAGAGCCATCCCACTACCATCCTCTTTTCTCTCTATACTCTCACTTATTATACCTCATGCACTTATACGACTTCTTATTTTAAATCTCATTAAGTCATGAGATTTGAAATTGGAATAGACTTTGGTAATTATCCATGTCCAGTCCTATCATTTTACAGATGAGGAAGCAAGTCTCATAATTGTTAAGTGACCCAAGGTCACATACTTTATAAGTAAGCAACATAACCAGTATTCAAATCCACGACCTCAGATTCCAAATTCAGTGCTTGTTTTGTCTCCTTACCAAATATGGAGATAATTTCCAAATAGATACAAATATAGAGCCAATCTCCCCTCTGAGTCCATCCCCATGTTTCTACCTAGGCGTCCCACAAATATTTCAAACTCAACTAATTCCAAATTAAATTGTCTTTCTTCCAAAACTTTCCCTTCCTCTTCTCTTCTCTCCATTTCTATTGATAGCCCCATTATTCTCTCACTCACTGTGGCTCAAAATGTGAATATCCTCTTTGTCACATCCTTTCTCCCTTACTTCATTAAAAAAGTATGTGGGAGGAGTGAAAGGTATATGAAAACTGGAAAGGTAGAAAGGGGCCATGTTATGAAAGACTTCAAAAGCAAAACAGAGAATTAGTATCTGATCCTAAAGACAATAAGGAGTTTATTGAACAGAATGGGAGTGGGGATGAGGTGGGGTAGGGGAAATGTGGTCAGTCATTCATTTTGGAAGATCACTTTGATAACTGTGCAGAGGATGATCCGCAATGGAGAAAGATCTGTGTCAGGGAGACCAACCAGCAAACAACTGCAGGAGTTTAGGCGTAAGATGTCAAATTATGCTTCTCAATGATACATAAATCCAATCATGTCATGTCTCTGCTCAAAAACATTTGGTGCAATCTTCTAGAATAAAATTGCCTGTTATATAAAATAAAAATTCCTTAACTTGACATTTACACCTCCTCAGAAGCTGGATACAACCTTTCCAGTAATATTTTACACAATTCCTCTTTGTGTACCATATGTTCCACTAAATTTAAACTACTAGTAATTTCTTTATTTTGTCTTGCTCTCTCCTGCCTCCAGACAGTTGGCCAAACATCCCATTCCTAAAACCTACTTCTTTTACATCTATGTATATTTAAAAGCTTTCACATTCTTCTGGGCCTGTCTCGGGGGCCCAGGAGTTACAGGAAAACTTCCTTGATATCTAGAGCTAAAAGTGTTCTTTCCAATTTCCAAATTTCTTATATCTTCCTGGTGAAGATCATCTTTGCCCATATTACCTTCAACCTGATTTTATAATTATTTTGATACATAATAACCCCTGTCCTCAGTTGATATTCCTCAACAGAAGAAACTTGCATTCAAATTTGTACTTCTAGCACATAGCATCTTTGCCTTTGACATAGTAGAAAAACTTTAATAAGTTTGTTCAATTGAATTGCAATTAATAAAATACATAGAACTGAAAGGAACCTCAGGGGCTATCTACTCCAACAGCACACTTATATAGATAAGGAAGCTGAAACCCTGGTGAGGTTAAATGATTTACCCAAGGTCACATAAACAGTAAGCATCGGAGGAAGGATTGGAACCTTGGTGCTCTGACCACAATGTCAATGTGCTTTCCACTGAGCATTTTCATGGATGGTAATGGACTAAGCCAGGACTAATACTGACCGTAAAATAATAAAGGAATTAATTCAAGACTGTATTTCTTACTCTTCAGATTAGTTCATACACACAGTATTATCAGAAATGGTGTTGCTGTTTATTTGCTTTCAGTTGTGTCTGAATCTTCACGACCCCATTTGGGAAGTTCTTGGAAAGATACAGGAGTGGTTTGTGTTCCTTTCTCTAGTTCATTTTATAGAAAGGAAACTGAGACAAACGGGGTTAAGTCACTTGCCCAGGAACACACAGCTAGTAAGTATCTGAGGCCACATTTTAATTCATGACTTCCTTACTCTACACCCAGCACTCTATTTACTATGTAGTATTAATAATTAAAACATAGCTGTTTTGCAGTGGCTAGGTGGCGCAGTGAATAGAGCACTAGCCCTGGAGTCAGGAGGACCTGAGTTCAAATCCAGCCTCAGACACTTAACACTTATTATATGTGTGACCTTGGACAAGTCACTTAATCCCAACTGCCCTGCCTTCCCCCCTCCAAAAAAAAAAAAAAACATAGTTGTTTCTTTTGTTTTCTATCATGGCATTTCATTAACTGCTACCTGAGTGTAAGAATCAACTCTTTGACTTGTACCTACTTCATGTGTTTTGGTAAAGAGTTGTACAAGAAAAAAATCTTTAATTACTCAACCTCATCTTCATAATGCTTCATCTATTTACTAGGTTTCAAAAGAGTGGCTAGATTTTTTGAAACACTGTTGAAATATTATAACTTAGAA
This sequence comes from Pseudochirops cupreus, assembly GCA_028627135.1. NCBI lineage: Eukaryota > Metazoa > Chordata > Mammalia > Diprotodontia > Pseudocheiridae > Pseudochirops > Pseudochirops cupreus. The sequence goes on from CM053582.1 coordinate 411,871,217, forward strand.
ATGTTTTATTCTGGAATAACCATGGACTTGTAGTCAAATGACCTATGTTCAAATCCTGGCTCTGACACTTTCTAGCTTTGTGACATTGGGCAAGTCACTGAATTTCAGTTTCATCATCTATAAAATAAAGATAATAATAGTTTTACTACTTAAATTCACAGAGTTTTTCTGAAGAAGGTGCTTTGTAACTTTGAAGTACTATATGAATACAAGTTATTATAACAATGTTTGTGTACATCTCACAAAGCCAAGTAGGGAACTAAGGTCAAGTCTATCATGTTAATGTATAAGTAGAAAAAAAAGTTTAGAATGCATTACAAGAACCTACTCTCAGGTGGCACAAGAAATTGGAAAAAACATGGAAATGTAGATCTTAAATCCAGACACTATGGAAAGTATAAAGTATCCTAAATAACCCAGGGCATCTGACTTACTTAGGAGAACCTCTGTTTTCCAATGACATCTCTTAACAGGATTCTTTTTTAGTGACATACTTGCCTCAGCTGCCAGAGGGATTCACTTACATCTGTCCCTTGCAGCCTGTGCTATTAAGTGACCTGTGCCACTAGGTCTCCTATCTTTAGTGCATTACATTGCACTGCAAGTCATAAAATACAGCGAAGTGAAAGGCTTTCCCAGACATTTCTAAGTGCAAATACCAAATGGATGGAAAGTGTCCTTTTCCCAATAGACAGCTATTTTAGTACGCATGCCTTTCAGCACCAAACAAAGCTACAATAAATCAGAATCAAAATAATAAGTTACAAATGACTTAGATGTGGGGTTTGCTTCTCCTAGAGGCAGGGTCGTATAGTGGATTATAGTGCTACACTTGGAGTCAAAAGAAACTTGGGTTCAGATTCCGCTTCAGATACTTTTGCAGCACCCCCATAAAAGTACCCAGAGTACAAATATGAATTAGGTAGGGAACAGGTAGTTTTATTCTCACAGAGAAAAGAAAATGTCAAATAATAAAGAATCAGAAAAAAAACAACATATAATCAGTTAAAGGCTTATTAGCTTCATCAGAACATTGGCAAGTAATTTCTTTGGGAATTAGTTATTCTTCTCCCCCCCCCCCCCCAAGGCTCTGCCCTGGACCTCCTTCTCTCCTCTCTCCTTTTTACCAGGTAATCTCATCAGCTCTCATGGATTCACCTATCATTTCTATTCAATTGATTACCTGTCTAGCTCTAAGCTTTCTCCTAATCTCCATTTCCAAATCTCCAACTGCATATTGACCATCTTGAACTGGATGTCCTATGTCAATTAAACATTCAAAAACTGAACTCATTAACTTTCACCCCAAAATCTCCCCTCTTCATAACTTTCTTATTAGTGTGGAACTTACCACCATCCTCCAAGATTCCCAATGCAGATGACATCCTCAACTCCTCATTCTCACCTCTCATACACAATTAGTTGGCTGCTGATCAGGCACCCAAGGAGGGGAAAACACCAACTGCCTTTCAAGATCCCAGAAGGTCCTGTATGAAAAAGAACACAGCATAAATGGAAGATGTGGCTGCATCTCAGGCACAGGCTTATCTAGAAGGCTATGAGCTTATGACATAAAGATGTCCAGAGAGAAATGAATTTATCCACCTGTCCTTGTAGACCTTAGAGAATTATCTTTACACTTTGAGCCTTTCAAGAAAAAAGCTACCTCTTTAACATATCCTCTGATATATTAAATAGGCTCAGCAGTCAATTATAAGGGTCATTGCATAGCTGGCCAAAATTAGTCAGAGGATAGGTAGTACTATTCTGAAGTGAGGGTGAGGGAAGGAGGGAAAGGGCTTGTCATCATGAATCCCCAAGGAAATACTATATTATAAGTGGTATAACCATGGGTATAACCACTTAACATCTTTACGGATGAGGTTTTTCATCTGTAAAATGAATCCCTGTAGTTATTGCATATGCAAAGTGCTTTGCAAACCTTAATTGCCAAATCTATTTTTTCCCTCAATCTTCATTCTTTCTGACAACTCTGTAAGCTTTCACACTCTGGTTCACTACCTTCTCTAGGTTTTCATGACACTGTGCTGGCCTGGTTCCCCTTCTACCCATCTGATCATGCTCAGGTGTTCTTCACTGGGTCTTCTTCCTGCTTATACTCACAAATTGTGAGTATCCCCATCATGGCTCTGTCCTGGGCCCTCTTCCCTTTTCTTTCTATTCTATCCCACTGAGTGATTTTTGTGTAGCTCTAACTTCTTTCCTAACATATAACCTCACATTCCCCATTACTTATTGAACATCTCAAGCTTAAAATATCCAAAAGAGTGCTCATTAGCTTTCCTTCCAACCTTTTTACTCTATCCAACTTCCTTATTATTATTGAAGGCACCTCTATCCTCTTAATGAACCAGGATCACAAAGTAGGTACAATTCTCAATATCTCATTCTCTTTCCTCCCCAAAATATCTAATCTGCCCATTGTCATTTCTGCCTATACAACCTCTCTTGTATATGACTCTTCTTTATTCATGCAGCTACCATTCTGGAGCAGGCCCACAATATCTCTCACTGGGACAGCTGTGACAACCTTCTAGTTGGTCTCTCTGCCTTAAATCTTTCTCAGATCCAGTCCTTCCTCCACTCAGCTATCAGAATGATCTTCCTAAATCAGAGGGATGACCAAGCCTTCTCCCCATACCCTTAATACACACACACACACACACACACACACACACACACACACTCAATAATTACCAGTAGCTCCATATTACCTCCAGGATCAAATAGAAAATCTGTAATTTTAGAGCCTTTCATAATCTTGTCTCTTCCTACCTTTTTGGTCTTTTTATACTTTCTTCTTCTCCATGCACTACTCTGTGATCCAGTGACAGTAACATGCTTGCCCTTCCTCATACATGAGACTTTATCTCCTGACTCCATACCTTTTTATTGGTTGCCTCCCAAACCTGGAATGCCTTCCCTTCTAAACCCTTCCTTTTAGTTCCCTCATTTTCATTTTTAAAAACAATTTTTATTTATTTCATTTTTAATTTATGGAATAAAACAAGCATTTCCATAACACAGCATAATAAAAAAGATGGTTGGCCATAAAACTGCAACTCTTATTATATACAACTTGCTATCTCTTTTAAATAGATAATAAAGTTATCGTGTAAATTTCTTTGTTCCCTCCCTTCCCTCCCCATAGAGATGGCTACCATTAGACACAAATATGTGTGTGTGTGTGTGTGTGTGTGTGTGTATGCAAAATCATTCTATACATACTTCTATTTATCAGTTCCTTCTCTGGATACAGATAGCATCTTCCTTCATAGGTCCTTTGTAGTTAATTTGGGTAAATGTTTGCAAGCCCCCAAAAAGTTCTTGGAAGAACTTAAAAAGGAATTTTAAAAAATCAAATAAAAGAGATAAAAAAAATTAGGAAACAAATAAAAACAGAGAAAATTATGAAAAAAATTAACCAATTGGAAAAAAGAGATTCAAAATCTTAAGGAAGAAAATAACTCCTTGAAAACTAGAATTGGGCAAGAGGGATCAAATGATGTGATAAGACACCAAGCAATAATACAACTAGAAAAAATAGAAGAGAATCTGAAACACCTTATTAGCAAAACAACTGATCTGGAGAACAGATCAAGGAGAGATAAATAGGAATTGTTGGACTACCTGAAAGTTATGATTCAAAAAAAAAAAAGAATCATGCTTTCTTCACGACTCAGGCTCCACCTGATGCAAAAGGACTGGCCCCTATTTCTCCATTATTCATGCCTTCTCTATGAGATTGCTTCCCATTTACCAGATATGTAGATATAGATATATACACATGCCTCTCACGTACATATTTTTGCACGCTGTCTCCATCATTAGACTATGAGTCTCTTGAGGGTAGGAACCTTGTTTTTGCTTTTCTTTGTGTCTCCAGTGCTTATCATAGTGCCTAGCATATAGTAAACACTTATTACATGCTTGTTGACTGACATTAAATATCAATTATTTCTGTTGCTGTAAAAAGATAGCAGGATATGCATGAAAAACAATAAACAATTCAGATACTGACTATGGAATATGGACCACTTTCCTACTCATTCTATGTAGGCTGCTTCCTCTCCCCCCACCCAAATATACACAAATAGCTTTTCCTTAGTCTCATTATCTGTTTTTGGGCAATTTAGGATTTGTTTGTATTACTATAAATAAGAGAGGAATGGCATGAAGGAAGAAGTAGAGGAAGAAGCAAAGAAAAGAGAGGAGTGAATGGGGAAAGAGTTTTTGTTTCTAACTTGACAAGCAAATCCAACATCTCCAAAGAGCAGTCCCACATAGGCCAATGAACAGGAGTTAAACAGCAGAAAGAAACTTTTAAAGTGAGTATACATCAAAGAATCAGAAAGCTGGAAAAATAACTACAGGAAGTCATCTGGAATCAATAAAATGGATGCAGCTCTAATAAAGGAAGAGACCAAAAGAGATGGCTTTAGATGTACTTTATGCAGTCAATATCCCCAGGCACAGGCTTATCTAGTAGTATCTAGGGGCAAATCTCCCCCTGTCAGAGCCAAAGCTGTGTAACAAATGTGTGACCTACCTAATTTATTGCTGTGTTTACAGAAGTGATTAAATAAATAGCAGATTATAATTATGAAGCAAAGTACTATCTGTACTGAAGTTTTTTGGGAAATGATGCTGGGATACAGAAGTTTGACTGGTAAGGGTTGGAAACATTTGTGGTTGATAAAAGAAAAAAAATTAAAAGAAAGACTCTATGCCTAGGGCAGGGAAGGGAAGGAAGGTCTCTGGTTATTATGAACAAAGACTTTTTTTTTCCATGAATCACCATTGCTATTCAAAAAATTACTTTTAACGGATGTCGCTTACTCATTTTTGATGCTATTAGAATAACACATAGTTGGTTTCTGTCTATAGAAAATTACTTTAGGTCCAAGATGCCTTTGTGATATAGTAGAAAGAACAATGATGCTAGGCATGACTAGGTGGTGCGGTGAATAGAGCATTGGCCCTTGGAGTCAGGAGGACCTGAGTTCAAATCCGACCTCAGATGCTTCACACACACACACACACACACACACACACACAAACTAGCCATGTGATCTTGGGCAAGTCACTTAATCCCAATTGCCCTACCTTCCCCCTCCAAAAAAAAAAGCAAACAAACAAAAAAAAAGTACAATGATGCTACAGACAAAGAATTGGGTTTCAAATCTTGCTTCTGATACTAGGGGTATGGCCTTGGGCAAGTCATTTAAGATCCCTGAACTCAGTTTTCTCATTTGTAAAATGAGAGGACTGTACTATACAAATCCCATCCAGTTCTAAATTTATGATGTTCCCTAGCCCCAGATACCAATTCCAGGCTACATGATGAAATTCTGTACTAATGAGTTCTATTCCCCAAATTAGTTACAAAAACAAAAGTAACAAGTCACATTTATGGAGTACTTTAAAGTTTTATATAATACTTTCTTCATACCAACTCTGTGAGGTAAGCAGTTGAAGCATTTTTATTATTACCATTTTACAAATGGGACAACTGAACCAAGAAAAAAGTGCTTTGCCAAAAGTCACATAGCTACTGAAAATTGAAGACATAGAAGGATAGAGATTGTGGTTTCAGTGGCAAAAGGAAGTCTAGTGCAAAGAAATCCCCTCTTTCAATATAGGCTGAACCTTCTCTGCTACTAATAGTATCATTTAAAGATTGGCTAAGGCATTGAAAACTTACTTGAAACAGGGATAATAGTAGCACCCATCTCATAGATTTGTTTTGAGAATCAAATAAAAATGTGTATCTACCTACACATATATATCACATGTATAATGTGTGTGTAAAATGATTTATGACTTAAACTTTGTCTGTTTCAATTTCCTCAATTATAAAATGGAGTTTAAAATAACTTCTATCTCACAGGGTTGCTGTTAGGATCAAATGAGATGGCTGTAAAGTATTTAGCACAGTGCCTGGCACACAAAGAAGCACTTAATAAATGATTATGCCCTTTGAAGACACAGCCTTAAAGCACTATGTAATATTAGCCATTATTATTAATAACAAAATCACTTTTGAATATATACAGCTTTAAAGCTTATAAAAGGCTTTACATACATGATCTCATTTGATCTTCACAACAACTCTAGGAGCATGGTGCAAGCATAATCTTCATTTTACAGATGAAGTAGCTGAAATTCAGAAGTTAAGTGACTTGCCGAGGGCTACACAGTAAGTATCCCATACAGTGCTTGGACACAGGCCCCCTGATTCTAATACAGTGTTCCATTCACTATGTTATGCTCCTTTAAATGCAATGTTGTTTTCTCAGGTATCACTTTATCTAGCCAGAAATCTATTTCCCCTGCAGAAAAGACTGGCTTCTAATGGGAACCGACTTGGTGCCATTTGCCAGAGTATACCTAATTAGTCACTTTGGAAAGATTGTAAGAAACCTGAAAGAAAGATGGGCAAAGGGCCTTGTACAAAGCTGGAGGGGACTGAGAGGGATAGGAAAGGAAATATAGTCTCTAAGGAATAAAGAAGCTCTAAAGAAAAGGAAAAAGAAGGACAAAGAGACTAAGAAATTTCACAAAAGCAATCATTTTTCTCTACCAGCTGTTAATGCAGCAACAGAATGTTCTTTGGGACCCAGGCAGTTGTTTCTTTTGGGAAAACAAGTGGACATTCCATCCCCAACCAACAGAGTTCTGGAGGTTCCTTGAACTTACCAAGGGTCACACATCTACTAAGTGTCTGAGGCCAAATTTGAACACAAGAAGATGGATCTTCCTGACTCCAGGCCCAGCACTCTATCTACCACATCATCTCATCTACCTGTCCTCCTTGAACTATATCAATTAATTAATCATCCAATAAGCATTTATAAAGCACCTACTATATACTAGGTCCTATATCAGGTGCTAGGGATATAAAGGGAGAAAAGAAACTACGCAAAGACAAGACAAGAATGATTGGAAAGGAGTGAGGGAGAAGGGAAGGCAGACAATTGTTTGCCCTCCTCCTATAAAGCCTGCCCCATCATATTCTTTACAAAGCCCTACAACCAGTTATGCAGGGCATTTTCATGCTTTCATTCTCAATTATATGATATAAGTCATGTGAATTAATTGTGCTTGAATATTTAGAGCTCTCACTGTGCATTGTAACTAAATAAGTAAATGATTTTCTAGCAATAACAAGAAACCACCACTCACTTAGAATGAGTACAGATGCAGGCCTGAGGGATTATACTATGATCTGTGCCAAGGAAATGGAATGAGAACAGAGGAAAAGCCATTGACAAAGGCAACCCTGATCCTTCCATCTCACATTTGCATGACATGTTTCAGAAGCATATAGGAAACAATAGCGCTGTCTTACCAAGACACTTTATAGGGTTTAGGCATTCAGTGGGAGTTCTGAGACCATCAGATTCAAACAATATCTAACCAAGATTCCCTTTCAATACATGGCAAATAGTCAGATAGTTTTTGTTTGAAAACTTTAGGGATGAGGAACCTACTGCCTCCTGAGGCTGTCCATTCTCTGTTTGGACAACAGAAAAGAGTTTGTCGTATACTCCATGCTTATCAAAAACATTCAACTAGAGCCATACTTGTAACACTCCAACATTCATTTTAACAAGTGAGGGAATCTCATCTACCTATTTTTACCTTCTTTCCCCAACCATCCTTAGCCTAATTGTCTGGAGCCTATTACCAGAAATTCACTCACATGATTGGCTACCATTACCCTAATAAGGAAATTCCACAAACATGGAATTCATGCCATGAATTCTGTCCACAGATGGGTGAGGAACAAGTACAGTATTTGAGAGAACTAGTCAAGTGTTGTCTGCCTCTCGGAGTCTTAGAAGAACAGTAAGAATTTGGTTCCACTGCATCCTGGTAAAGCGATTTAGTCTTAAGACATTGACCTATGTGGCACCTTTCCTTGAAATTCAACTGAATCAACTGACTTTGTCTTCAAAGACAGGCAGAATGGAGTCCCAGAAAGCTGTATGAAGATTCTACTTGAGGACCTTCTGAGGGATCATATGTGAAAGCATTTACTTTATAATATCATAAGAGCAGTATCTTTTCAATTCTATATATTTGTCATTGATACGTGAAAGGTTTACGGCTTTTGATGACACTTGAGTGGAATTCTTCTCTATTACTTATAGCCACCCTTGTCATATTCATAGCATATAGGTGTACATATGGCGCAGCTAGGTGGCACAATGGATAGAGCGCCAGACCTGGAGTAAAAACGACCTAAGGTCAAGTCCAGCCTCAGATCCTGGGCAAATCACTTTACCCTGTTTGTCTTAGTTTCCTCTTCTGGAAAATGGGGAGGGAAATGACAAAAACCTCTTTGGTAATTCTGCCAAGAAAATTCCAAATGGGGATAGGACAGAACTGAAACAACACAACAACAACGACAAATCTTTATATATGTGTGTATGTGAATGAGTGTGTGTTTCTGGTATTCTATGATGGTATTCCTCAGCTATTCCTAGTATAAGAAGGAGAAATTAAAAAGCAGGGAGAAATTAGGAACCTGATGAGAATCAAATAAGCTTTCTCTAGACTGGTAAATAAATGAAATAATTTGAAAGAAATAGAAGTTTCCATTTGGCAATCCCTTAGTGCAGTAGTGAGTTCACCCTGCTTTACTTTTTAATGAAGTTTTATTGATATCTTTTGTGTTTCACATCACCAATTTCTCCCAGGCTACCTCCCCCTCCCTTTCCAGAAAGACATCCATATACTAATAGTATTTTAAAAAATAAAGCAGGAGGGACGGTGAAGCAGATAAAGAGGGGGGGGATGGGAGAGGGAGAGAGAGAGACAGAGAAAGGGAGAGATGGAGGAGAGAGAGAGGAGAGAGACAGAGAGGAGAGAGACAGAGAGACAGAGAGAAAGAGAGACAGAGGGAGAAATCATATAACTCTTTGGAGGTTGAGGTATGATTTTTAAAAAGACTCTCCATCTTATAGGAAAATTTGCTTAACTGTTACCTTCTAACTAAAAGGTGTGTCACTGTTTGCTAGAACGTTGTGATTCAAGCCTTTGAAAGATATAAATATGGGAGACAGAAGCTGAGACCCTCAGGGTGATGATATCAAAGAATCTGACAGAAGAGAAAAGAAACAGCAAAACATTTTTAAAAAAAAGTAGTTCCATCAGAGCTGCATATTTGAAGGCGAAGAAGCAGCTAGCCTACAGAGGCTTCAGCTAAATGAATCCTGATTGACAGAAAGAGGCCCTAATTCATTGGACAAGATTTTCAGTTCTAGATATTGCTCTTTAAAGCTTAAGAAAGGTGAGGTCTCTCAGGAGTTCTTGTTGCCTTTTTCTGTCCCCTATGAACTAAGAAGGAAAAGCAAAAAGGGGGAAGATGGTTTTTGCACCTGATTTGTGATGCTGAGATTTAATTGGATGACAGAATCCTGGTGAATGAAAAGCTAGCTAAGTGTGTTTACTTTGCTTATAGAGTCAACTTCAATTATTTGCTGTGAGCTGTATGGACAACACTGTATCCTGGTGAGTGAATGAATAACTGCCATGGCTGATCTAAACAGAAGAGAAACAGTCATCTTGAGAAACTTTACAGTTCTCAGTTTTAAAAGGGACTAATATCCAGATTAAAAGGCAACACTTTACCAGTTCTCTTTCAAGTACGATTATAAGTCAAAAGAGCTTATAAATACTACATTGGTTCAAAAACTAGATCTGGAGTCATGAAGACCTTAGTTCAAATGTAGCCTAAAATACTTCATAGTTGTGTGATCCTGGGCAAGTCACTTCATTTCTGTCTATCTCAGTTTCCTCATCTATAAAAAGAAGATAATAGTAACAGTACCTCCCAGGGCTGTCGTGAGGATAAAATAACATTTGTAAAGCATTTTTCAAACCTTAAAGTACCATATAAATGTGAGTTTTTGTTATTGTTTATATTATTATTATTACCATAATATGTCAAAGAGTGTTAAAGATCAACAAACAAGTCATTAGTAATGTATTGGTTTTGTGGAGTATAAATATTCCAGAATGTACAGGGACGTCAAACCCTGAAGTCTAGAGTTATGGGTCACCTTCAACACATGAGTTTTTCCTCTCCACGTTCTTCCCTTACAAGTTTATAATATATGCCTATTCCCCCACACACACCTCCACAGGCATTAATATCACAGGTAGGAGAAGGTGAATGGTGTTTTCTATGGGTTTTGATATTTTTTATTCATAAAGTGGCTTTAATATATGAGTACCTCCAGTGCTATTATAATTTCTTTTGATTTATTTCTAAGTACATGTTTAAGATCTAAAAATGACATTATAGTGAATAATTGGTTTTTGTAAATGGAAACACATTGATGCAGGCTCAAGAGATGAAGGAGTAAATAGAGGAAGTATATTTCCCTCCACAGGATTACCCCTATGACTGCAAGAGAATGTGAGTGTAACTTGCTGGTGGTCTTTCTGGGAACCTAGATCTGCTAGTGTAAGAGTAGGTTGGAAAAAGCAAGCCAGTACATTAAAAGAGCAGGAATCATGAAGAGTTGAACATGACTGAAACAACTGGATAACAACATCCTCAGGCCTGAGGACCTAAAGAATGGGTGGTCACAACATGCAGTCATCATGCAAGTCTTAGGGAATGGATCAAATTTCTCCCAAGGGACTTGTGATACATGGGCGTGCTAGTTTCCAATCTCAAACAGCAGAGTTTTTTTCTATTCTTGAAACAAACCCAAGGTCAAACAAGCCTAAATTCCAGTGAAGAGTATAGTATTTCTGGGTGTGATTTCTGTTATCCCTCCTATCAGAAAGATTGAGATAGGGCTCTCTTGAGTTCAAGAGTTCTGAGTTACAGTAGGCTAAGATGACCAGAACTCTGAACTAAAGTTTAGCATTAATATGGTGAACCCCCAAGAAGGTGGACCCCCAGGTTGCCTAAGAAAAGTCAAACTGGCCCAGATTGTAAAGGAAGGAGGTCAAAGCTCCTGTTTAGATCAGAGTGGGAACAGCCCATGAGTAGGTCCTACATTTCTTGCATGAGTAAGAAAGGGTGACCCAGTTTTTAAAAGGAAAAGGAAAAGATACAATTTCAAAATTTGAAACTACAAATAAAACCAGTAGTTATAGCTATGGGGCCTCCCATTTTTCACAGGCATTTCCCCATATCAAATATATCCTTCTTTAAATTGGCCTGCTTCATGTATTTCTGTAGTAAACATGTCTTAAACAAGACCATATGCTCCCTGCAGAAGTGTCCCTGAACCAAGTAACCTCCCCTCCATGTCTGAGTGGTTACTATTCATTGTCTAAAACTGATCTGACAGCATCTGGAATCATGCAGTCCTCAGTGACCTGGAAAGGGCCCTGGAAATCAACTTTCATTAGCCGGCTTTTACCTCCCACAGCCTGAGCCTTCTCAAGACCTCCTCTTACTGCAGTGTTAAGAAGGATGTGCTCAGCTGAGCAAGCAGCTCCCCTGTCCATCAGAGATTATAGACAGCTCCCTCCCTCCTCTCAAGTCACAACATTCCCCTCTCAATTAGGCTAAGACACCAGGCCCCAAACACAATAAAATCAATTTTAAGGAACTTTACCACAGATTTTATCTAATTGGATCACAGACTTGGAGCTGAATGAACCTAAAATGTGCTCTAGTACAGAATTACAGGATCATATAATTCATGATTCAATGATTTTGTATTAGTGGACTATATTATCATGTGATCTGATCAATATTCAAAGGTATCCCCAGTATTACTCATTTTTTTTGCAAATGAGGAAATAAGGTTGTGTGATATCATGGAAAGAGAATCTGGGCCCAGATGAGTCAGAGGTCCTAGGTTCAAATCCTGTTCCATTTATTAGATGTATATTCTTGGAAAGCAACTTAATCTTGTTGGGCCTTAGTTTCCTCAACTGTAAAATGAGGAGGTTGGACTAATTCACATTGACAGTCCCTTCCAATTCTAAATATATGCTCCTATGACATTCAGAGAGGTTAAGCAACTTGCCCAAATAGCAAACAAGCATCAGATCATTGGATTTGAATGTCACCCTTCTGACTCCAGTTCCAGTACTCTGTCCACCACACTAGTAAAAATTCATTTTCAATACTCATTGGAGCAGGAAGGATATTATGCTATAACAGTTCCAATGGACTATGTTAATGCTTCCAAGAACCCTCAGCAGAGTTCTTGGATATTCAGGAGTTACTGTCTTCTTTTATGTGGACGGGACCTATGACTTTATTCATATAGGAAACTCTTTTTGCCAATATAGGTCTGCAATGGTTTTGCAACTTGGCTTAGAAAGATGCTTGGGACACTGAGAGATTAAATAATCAGCCCAAAGTTATCAATCAAACAAATTAGAATCAAGATTTACACAAGGATCTTTCAGACTCTGAAACCAGGCTCTCTATCCACTATGGTATTTTGCCTTTGTAGTAACTGTCTTTTGATAACCAAGTGACCCTTCCATGGCAATATACAATATTTCCAGGTTCACTGGAGGCTCATACTGTCTCATTCACCATCCTATTCTATTCATTCAAGAACATTCAGCATCTGAAACAGCAAAAAAAAACAACCCACATCTATAGTATTTATTTACTCAAGGCATCTTGAAAGTTCAATCAGTCAGCAGCAAGAATGATCTAAGTAGGGAATGCCATACTGATCTTCCAGGCATACTAGGGTGGGGATGGATTCCCCAACTCCAAAGGAATATCTAAAATCACCTGTTGAGTTAATGATTATCATTTTAAAAAAGAATGTTGCCTTTACCTCAGCTGAGGAGGAAATTACCAACAACACTGTAAATAAACAGTGACAGTATCTAGCATTGCTCAAATATGTTTAGTAAGGAAGGTGTCTCTCCACCTTTGACTTGGGGATATACTATCAGTAAGATTATTGGGTATACATACACATACATATGCATGTGCATGTACATATATACACACACATACATATATATGTTCATTTTCTATCTGTAAAGGTCTAGGTCCACATAGGAATCCACTGAAAATAATGATGTCTCATTCTTTAGATCTCTGTAGGTCCATAGTTGAGCTATCAAACTGATGAAGAGGGATCTCTTTTTGTAATTTCGCCTAGACATCACAGTCCAGAGAAGTTCATATAATTCAATTATTTAAAACCTAGACTTTATGTTGGAATGAAGTTCTTCATATTACTAGCCTTGCCAAGCAGGGAATTGACAATTCAAGGTTGAAGAAGAAGAAAATCACTTTCTTTGGGAAAGTTAAAGTTATTTTGCTTCCTATAATTCAAAGGATCATATATTTGGAGCTGGAAGAAATCATGGATGCCATCTAGTTCAATTACAAGAGGAAACAGAGGCCAAGAAAAGTTAAGTGACTTGTCTAAGGTCACACAGTTAATAGGATGGCAAGTCACATGGGATATGAACCAAGATCCTCTCAAAATCCAATGTTCTTTCCAGCACTGAAGCAGTTTAGAAATTACTGGAGCTTTCATTAAAGATTCCTAGATGATCTTCATAAGATATAGCTTCTCAGCACTTTTTATTCTTCCCATTTCATGACCCATTTAAAAGATGGAAGGAAATCCAATATTCATCTTACAGGCATAGTCAGTGTTCAGAGTTTGTTTCATCATTCTGGTCTCTTTTAAGAATCACAGTAGAGGAGGTAGTGGCAGAGCCAGGATGGTGAAGTAGAGCACAAACTTGGTGCAGGCTCCCACTGCAATCATTTCCAATACATGTAAAAAAATTACTCTAAACCAACTTTAGAGCTACAGAACCCACAAAGAGAAATAAAGATCTCACTGAAAGGAGCCTGGCAGGCTGACAGGAAGGGTCTGTTGCACCAGGGTGGAAGCAGAGCATAGCCCCACGTGAGCCACATGGTTCCCTGGCCCCAGGGTGGCTCCGACCAGTGGCAGCCCAGAGCAGACTTCAGCAGACAGAGTTAAAAGCAGCTGTGGAAGTTTCCTGACTTATCAACCCATAAACACAAAAAAAGAAAGTAAAAGGTCAGTATGGAACTTTGTGAGAACAGGGGAACCAAGAGCACAGTCCAGCCCCTGCCCCCTGAGTGAGAAGCAGCAGAGAAGCAGCGGCTATGTAGCCACCACTGCCTGGCTGCCTCAGGAAATCCTGGCTTGTAGATTGCAGGGGGACCAAGTGACCATTCAGAGGGTAATTTCTCTTGCTTTAACCTGCTTGGATCTGGATTATGGTCTTGGATGGTGGTGCTGGGGTGTGTGACCAGTGAGCCAGAGCTTGTGGTGCCCAAATAATAGCTCCAGCAGCTTCAAAAATCCCAGTGATTTGGGATAAAGCTCTCTCCATTCTAGAAGCAAAATTTCTGCTGCAGCAAAGAGCTCAAAAGTCTAGTAATTGGCGGGCAAGATGAGCAAGCGCAGGAAATGTAATTAAAGCATAGATTCCTTTTTTGGGGACAAAAAGGATCAAGGCATGGAGTGGGAGGAAGACAGTGAAGTCAGAACTCCTGCATCAAAGGCATTCAAGAAAAATATGAATTGGTTACAGGGTATGGAGGAACTCAAGAAGGATTTTGAAAGTCAGGTAAGAGAAGTGGAGGAAAAATTGGGAAGAGAAATGAGAATGATGCAAGAAAATCATGAAAAACAGCTTGCTAAAGGGACCCAAAAATACACTGAAGAAAATAACACTTTAAAAAATAGACTAACTCAAATGGCAAAAGAGGCTCAAAAAGCCAGTGAGGAGAAGAATGCCTTAAAAAGCCAAATTTGCCAGATGGAAAAGGAATTTCAAAAACTCACTGAAGAGAATAACTCCTTCAAAATTAGATTGGAGCAACTGGAAGGTAATGACTTTGTGAGAAATCAAGATACTATAAAACAGATCCAAACAAATGAAAAAATAGAAGGCAGTGTGAAATATCTCATTGAAAAAAACCACTTATTCTGGAAAATAGATCCAGGAGAGATAATTTTAAAAAATTACTGAACTACCTGAAAGCCATGATCAAAAAAAGAGCCTAGACACCATCTTGCAAGAAATTATCAGGCAAAATTGCCCTGGTATTCTAGAACCAGAGGGTGAAATTGAAAGAATTCACTGACCACCTCTTGAAGAAGAGCTCAAAAAGAAAACTCCTATGAATATTATAGCCAAATTCCAGAGTTCCCAGGTCAAGGAGAAAATACTGCAAGCAGTCAGGAAGAAACAATTTGAGTATTGTGGAAACACTATCAGGATAACACAAGACCTAGCAGCTTCTACATTAAGCAATCAAAGGGCTTGGAATATGATATTCTGGAGGTCAAAAAGCTAGGGTTAAAACCAAGAATCACCTACCCAGGAAAACTGAGTATAATGCTACAGGGGAAATTATGGCCATTTGATGAAATAGAGGCTTTTCTAGTATTCTTGATGAAAAAAACAGAATTGAACAGAAAATTTGAA
>CM053582.1:411887172-411921498 GCA_028627135.1 Pseudochirops cupreus
GGCATCCCCTATATTTCCAGTTTTTTGCAACCACAAAGAGAGCTGCAATAAATATTTTTGTACATGTGGGTCCTTTTCCCACTTCTGTGATCTCTTTGGGATGTAATCCCAACAGTGGTATTTCTGGGTCAAAGGGTATGCAATTATTTATAGCCCTTTGGGCATAGTTCCAGATTGCTCTCCAGAATGGTTGTATCAATTCACAACTCCACCCACAATGCATTAGTGTTCCAATTTTTCCACATCCTCTCCAGCATTTGTCATTTTCCTGTTTTATCATCTTACCAATCTGACTGGTGAGATGTGGTACCTCAAAGTTGTTTTGATTGCAAATCTTTTTTTCTTTTTGGAGGGAGGAAGGTAGGGCATTTGGGGTTAAGTGACTTGCCCAAGATAACATGGCTAGTTTTTTGTGTTAAGTGTCTGAGGTCAGGTTTGAACTCAGGTCCTCCTTACTCCAGGGCTGGTGCTTTATTCACTGCACCACCTAGACACCCCAACACTGCAAATCTTAAAGTACTATATAAATACTAGCTTTTATTTAATCTTATTAGCTCTCAAGGATTTCATCTCTATAGAAATGACTCATTAATTTGTATAACCAGCTCTCATCTTTCTCCTGATCTCTGGTCAGACACCTCTAACTATTTCCACCTGGATATCCCATAAGCACCTCCAACTCAACATGCCAAAAAAAATCTCATCCATTATCTTTCCCTTAAAACACCTCTCCTCCTAGCTTCCCTCTTTTTGTCAGAGCTGCCACCATTTTTCCAGTTACCTTGATTGACAACTCAGGAGTCATCCTTAACTCTATACTCTCACTTGTACTTAATATCTATTCAGTTTCTGAGTCTAGTCAATTCTACCTCCAAAACTCACATCTGTATCTCTCCCAACTTTCCCCTTCTTTCTGCCCATACTACAAATGCCCTAATTCAGACCTTTATCACCTCTTCCTTAGACTATTGCTATAGCCTTTTTATCTGTCTCCCTGACTCCAGCTTTTCCCAGTTCCAATTCATGTTCCAAATAGCTGCCAAAATGAGATTATAAAAGCATATATGAACATGCAGTTAATCCACTCAAGAAGTTTCAGTGATTCCCTATTGCCTCCATAATAAAATCCTTCTGGTGGCACTAAAAGTCCTTTATATTCTGGCTCCAACTTATGTTTCCAGGCTGATTATTTGATACACTCTCCTATTTCTTAACACTAGTCAAAGCGAATTTCTTGCTGGTCTGTGCACATCATATTCATATATCTCACCTCCTATTTCTATGGCTTTACGATGGTTGTCTCTCATAACAAGAATTCTTTCCTTCCTCATATTTACCTTTCCTCATATACTACTCCTTCTTCATTCTCCTCTCTGGATCCTCATCTAGGTTACACCCTTTAACTTCAAATTCCCATGGGGTTCTGTTCTGGACCCTATGTTATTTTTTTTTCTTTTTTTTCTTCACTTGGTGATCTTCTCACCTCTCTTGGATTTAATTACCATCTCTATGCTGATGACTCTCAGATCTTTCTTTCCCTAACTTCTCTGCTGATTCCAATTTCACATTTCAATTGCCTTTTGGACATCTCAAACTAGATATCCAGTAGACATCTTGAACTCAACATGTCCAAAACCAAACTCATTATTTTCCCCCAAAACCCTCCATTACCTCCTACCTTCTCTGTTACTGTAGAGGGCAACACCATCCTCCCAGTCCCTCAAACTCACAATGCAGGAGTTGTTCTGGACTCCTTACTATCATTCACCTTCCCCCTTTCCAATGTGTTGCCCAGACCTGTTGATTTCACCTTTGTAGCGTCATTTGAAAATTCTTCCTTCTGTTCCCAGACCACCCTGAGGCAAGTCCTTATCACATCACATCTGTACTATTGTAATAGCCTACTGGTTGCTCTACCAGCCTCAAATCTCTCCTCACTCCCATCCTTCCATCAGCCACCAAAGTGATTTTTCCAAAGTACAGTTATGACCATGTCATTTCTCTACTCAGTAAATTCCATTTCCTTCCTATTGCCTCCAGGATAAAATACAAAATCCTTTTTTCTTTTCAAAATCCTTCATAATCCAACCCCCTCCTTCTTTTCCAATCTTTTTCCCCTTACCGCTGACCACCTACTCTTTAATCCATTGATGGTGGGCCTCCATATGCCATGAACAAGACACTCTACCTTGTCTCTAGGCATTTTCTTTGGCTCTCCTTGATTATTAGAATACTCTTCCTCCTTATCTATGGATTCTGGTTTCCCTGGCTTCCTTTAAATCCCAACTAAATAATCTCTTCTCCTCTAGGAAGCTTTTCCCAACCCCTTTGAATTCTACTGACTTCCCTCTCCTGTTTATTTTTTATTTCTCCCGTATATAACTTGTTTGCATATATTTGTTTTCTTGTTGTCTTCCCCATTAGATTGGGAACTCCTAAAGGACAAGGACTTTTGCCTCTTTTTGTATCTCCAGCAATTAGCATACAAGAGATGTTTAATAAATACTTATTAGCTGACTGACTTGATTCTTCAGACCCCACCTCTCTTCAACACTCAGTTCAGGTGGCACTTTTTATGAGATACCTTTTCTTGTTCACCCTGTTGTTAGTGCCTATCCCATTGACATTGTTTTGATTTGTTTAAAACATTTTATTGGTCTTTTTTGTTTTTATATCCGGTGCATTTGCCTGCCACATCAGCATGGTATAGTAGCTAGAGCTGGCCTTGAAATCAGGACAAAAATTCAACTTCTTCCACTGAAATTGACTATCTAGGTGACACTTGGTTGATCATTTAACACTTCAGTATTCTAGACCAGTGATATCAAATTCAAATAGAAATGAGAGCAATAATTCACACATTAAGATCTCTGTGGGCTGCATATTGACTTAGTTTTAAAATGTTCTGTCTACATTTTATTGTATTTTAATTTATTTTCTTAAATATTTTCTAATTGCATTTTAATCTAGTTCAGGTTATACTTGGGAATCTTGTGGATTTAATCTATGGACCATGTATTTGAGACCTTTGGTCTAGACAACTCTCTAAGACTGTATGTTTTCAGAGAAGGTCCTGGCCTGCATCAATACAAAAATTTTTCTAATCGAGGAATTCCCCTATATCAGTGAAATCATTGTTCTGGTCCCTTGTTGGTGTTTGTCCTTTCTTCTTGAAGGGGACCACAGCATCAGGAAGGTGATGCCATGACTTGCAGGTGAACTGGATTTAAGTGAGGGAGGGCTGTGTGAAGTCACCAGCCTCACTTTCTCCTCTGGAGGTCCCTATATCTCTCCTTTCACACTATTAGTCCCTATTGAGCTTGCACATTACTAAAACCTCTAGATTTCTTTTCACATGAACTAATTTTTATCTGTGACTTTCTCATTTGTACTTATGAAGTTGGTTTCACACCACAAAGTTCTATTCCAATGCTATATCATGGCACAGAAGTGACCCTGGGTTATCCACATCTATACCAACAGAATATAAATTCTGATGTCTTCTATAAGATTGCAAAGGCTTCAAAAATGGACTCAGTGATGAGCTCTGAGCACAAATCTAGCTATATGTGCAGAGAAAGTCATCAATGGTGGTTTAACAACTAAATATAACTGCTTTGGCTACTAATGAAATCAAGAAAAAATAAAATAACCCTCAGTCCTATGTGGCTCCTTTCTGCTTCTGTAGTCATTGTCTTAGCATTTTTTGATTTGCCAATTATAGTATTATTATTATTACCCATATGCATGCTTCAGGTTATAAACTTTGATACATTTTATTTTATTCTTTTTAACATTTAATAGTATTTTTTCCAACTACATGGAAAAATGGTTTTCAACATTCATTTCTGTAAGATTTTGAATTCCAATTTTTTCTTCCTCCCTCTCTTTTCCTTCCCCTTTCCCAAGACAACAAGCAATCAAATATAGGTTATACTTGTACAATCATGTCAAACATGTTTCCACATTGGTCATATTGTATCACAGAATTTTTAAACCATTCGTAAACATTAACTTAACCCGTTGAGGCTCAAAATGTGATATCACTATTTAGCTATCAACAACCTTACATAGTATCAGAAGAATTGAACCACATCAGTGTCAGCAGCCATTCATAGGATAAAAAAATAGCAACACAACTTAAGACTTAAAGAAATTGCATCTAAATGAAAGGTTGATTCACAGCTCTACTCAAAGAGGAAAACAGAAGATTTGGTAAAACTCCATTATGTTTCTGATGGAAACAGGAAACTTTATTTTGTGAGAAATATATTCATCATATCATCATGAAGATAAATGCATCAATGAGTCAGCATCTGTTATGGAGGTTGAAATACACATATTGTAAAGTAATTTCATGATAATCCCTCAAACAAGCCTAGATTTGTTTTTAATTCTTGGGGACTCTATTGTGAAAAATGGGCAAAAGAGAAGGTGGTGAAAGTATTTTGGAAAATATGTTTCAGGCTTTAAGAAACTTAAACAACCAAAGACTACTCAGAAGTATCATGAATGATGAATACTTTCTTTTTTAAAAAAAAAAACAACAAAAAAATAACCCCGCAAAAATCAAACTTTGCTAGACTCTACTTTTTTTTGAACTATTAAATGTGTAGATTGAGACACATTTTTGGTGATGACCAATGAGGGAACACATTTTGTTTGACTATGCATATTTGTTTCGAGGATTTTGTTTTCCTTTTTTCATTTTTTTTTCCCATGGTGGAGTAGGGAGGGAGAGAAGTAGAAGGGAGAAAATAAATGCCTGATAACTGAAAAAAAATTAAAATGATTTAGTTCAGTAATTATCTTTTATATGTTGTTTTTCCTGATCCCTTTAACTGCTATTGATCTCCATTCTTTCCTACCTTGTATTTAACTGTATTGCATTTATTTTATTTTTATTCAGTAATATTTATTCTGTATATACTTATATATTGTGAGAAATTATTATTTCTCTCTGGTATTAATAATTATTGTATTAGGATCAAGGTTTTTCCCTTTTTCTACTTCCTCATTGTAAGGGCAAACAAGGTGGGATTTTTGTTGTTTTTATTTTGGAGTTCAGTTTCCCAGGCTCAGGCTAAATTGTGAACATCTGAAGGATTGATCGCCTTTGAACCCTGATAATCGACAGCTGTGCTGATTCACACAGATTTTTGTGCCTACTGGTTCTGAGCCAATCAGGGACCGAGTTTTTCTTATATATTCTTGGAGGCTGGCATTTTACTTTGGGGGTTTGCTCATGGGAAGGATCTTTTGGACTTCTTGGTCGAGACTCTGAGTAGCCATATGTTCAGATGTGATGTCTGTGCTTTCTCAATCCAGTAATGTATGTAAAGTGTATAGCAATATTGCTTTATTCAGACAATTGGAGCCTTGTCTGTTGGTCTTTGTGTTAATTTCTTTGCTCGTATTTTCTCTGCTTATATTTTCTCTGTTTGTATTTTTTCTATGTTCAGGATGCTGATCTTCCCCCTGAACTAGTGAATATAATTAAAAGTAGAATTGTTAACCCCTTTTTGAGCAGTCTTTCCTTTAAAAGCAGATTAAAAAACCTGTGCTAGTGGGTCGTCCTGGGTGTGCTATGATGTTTCATATTATACTCATTCAAAAAACAACCAGTTTGGGAAATCTTTCTAAAAGACCTACCAGGATGGTGAGGTATAAGCAAAGACAGTAAAAGAAAATTTAAGTTTAGTCTAAGTGGTACATTCCTGTTCATTGTGTTTACTCAGACAAATCTGAGAAAATGTTGATTCTCCCTTTTGTCAGGCAAATGATATGTAAATCAATAAGTCTTTTTGACCAAGATTTGGGAGACCTAAGTCACGTACACCAAGACTCTTTGTAATATAGTTCACTCTCTCATTATAATATTAATTTTCTAGTTAATTGTTAACCAGTCAGAGTTGATTGCCACCCTTGGGAACACTCCTCTTCCAAAAGGTCATATAAGCCATGAGTCTGCCACCTTGATTGTCTTTGACCCAAGAGAGAGATGATAAAATACTTTTGTCAAAGTATTAGCATTATTAATAAAATGATAAAATTACCCAGAAATTATGTCTCTCAAAATTTTATTTTTTAAAATGTATCCTTTTATTAGTTTTCAACATTCATTTCTAATAAGATTTTGAATTCTAAATTTCTCTCCCCTTATTCCCTTCCCGCCTCCCCAAAACAGCATACAACTGAATATAGGCTATATATATATGGTCGTATTAAACATATTTCTACATTAATAATGTTGTGAAAGAAAAATCAGAATAAAATGGAAAATCATGAAAAAGAAAACATGAAAGACAATAATAAAAAAAGAGAAAATAGTATGCGTTTATCTGCATCCAGACTCCATAGTTTTTTCTCTGGTTATAGATAGCATTTTCCATCATGAGTCTTTTGGAATTGTCTTAGATCATTGCATTGCTCAGAAGAACTAAATCTAACAAACTTGGTCATCATACAATGTTGCTTTTTTTTATGTACAGTTTCCTCCTGGTTCTGCTTACTTCACTCAGCATCAGTTTATGCAAGTCTTTCCAGGTTTTTCTGAAGTCCTCCTGCTCATTATTTCTTATGGAGCAATAGTATTCTATTACATTCATATACTGGAACTTGTTCAGCCATTCCTCAATTGATAAGCATCTCCTCAATTCCAGTTCTTTGCTATGTATCATCAATGCAATATTCACAATGCCTACAGCAACTATAAATATGCTGATACGGTTATTAATCATAAATTGTAACAGGCTCTCTACATGGGAAATATAGCTAGAACATTTATTCAAATACAAAAACCTAAATCCCAAAACCAGAAAGTCAAAGCCATCACAGTAGTTATGAAGTTGGCATATGTAGTTAATGTAGTAAACACCCACATTCTCAAGCCTTCAAAACAGGACAGGCTACCTCAGGCAAAGATCCTCCTCTCCTCACTCATGACTACTGCTCAGCATCCATGCCGCTTGCTCCCAGTAGCTCTGCCCTCCCCCCTGCCCCAGTTCCCATCCCTGGCAGTCCTCAGCAGGAGTCCTTAGCAGAAATTCTGGCTGGCTCAAAAAAAAAGGAGTTCACACTGCAGCCGCTGCTGCTGCTGCTTCCACTTCCAGTCACTGCACTGACCCTAGCTTAGCTCCAGCTTCCTCTTGCCTCACCCCTTCCTGCTATATCAGCAATTTCAAGGGGCATGGAAGATCTTCAAATCCCAAAACGATCATTTGATTAGAAACATAAAAATGAAGAATAAAACAGAAATATGTGATCTTTAAAGGTATCATGAAAGTAGTTCTGTGGAAGATCAAAGTCAAAGAGACATTCTCTATAGAAGGTAAGGTCTTCCATATGCTCCTGTTTGTAGGTAACATTGTGCTGACCATGTTATGGTCATCAATATAGTTGTTTTCCTTTGTAATCTTGGTGTTTTTTTTAAATATACATTAAAAATGTCATTCTAAGAGGGTATTAAAGGCTTCACTTCACTAGCCTGTCAAGAAAGACTCATGATCCCAAAAAAGTAAAGAACACCAAGCTAGTATATGTGTGTGTATATATATATATATATATATGTATATATGTATATGCATACTTATATATGTATGCATATATATATATATATATATGTATATATGTATATGCATACTTATATATGTATGCAACTAGGTGGTTCAGAGGATAGAGTGATGGACCTGTAGTCAGAAAGACTCATCTTTCTGAGTTAAAATCTGACCTCAGACACTTACTAGTTGTGTGACCCTGGGCAAGTCACTTAACTCTGCTCAAGAAACTGAGGTTTTTTTCATCTGTACAATGAGCTGAGAAAGGAAATGAGAAAAATCACTCCACAATTTTTGCCAAGAAAACCCCAAGTCAGGTCATGAAGTGTCAAATAAGTCTTATGCATACACACACACACATATACATACATACATACATACATACATATGTGTATGCATATAAAATGAAGAAGAGGTAGAGAGTTAAATCAAGTCAAGAAGCATTTATTAAGCAAGTGTTATGTGTCAGGTATAGTGCTAAGCACTGGGAATACAAAGAAAGGTAAGAAACAAGCAAATGAGCAAAAACAAACACAAAAAAACACTTCCTGCTCTCAAGGAGCTCACATTCAATTGGGAAATACAACATGCAAACAGCTATGCATAACAAATATATTGATAGGAAGAATTGATGATAATCTCCAAGGGAAGGCAATAGCCTTAAAGGGGCTCAGGAAAGGCTTTTTGCAGATGATGAAATTTTAACTGGGATATGGAAGAAGTCAGGGAATCTATGAAATGGAGATTGGGGAGAGAATTTTAGGCATAGGGAACAGTTATTGAAAATACAAGGAGATGGGAGAGGAAGTATCATGTGCAAATTATAGCAAAAAACCCAAATGTTACTGGATTGATTGTAGAGTATGTGGAGAGGGTGAAATAAAGTACAGGAAAACTAGAAAGGTAGGAATGGGTCAAGTTATTAAGAGCTTTAAAAGCCAGCAGAGTTTCTTATATTTGATCCTAGAGGTAAAAGGGAGACACTGGAATTTATTGAATAGGTGGGGGACGGGGAAAAGATTTGGTTATGCCTGTAATCAATTTCAAGAAAGATCATTTTGACAGCTGAGTAGAGGACAAATTGGAGTGGAGAGAGATGAAGTAGGGAGACCAACCTGAAAGCTATAACAATAGTGTAGGCATGAGGTGATAAAGGTCTGCACCAGCATGGTGGCAGTGTCAGAGAAGAAAAGGGAGGTAATTGTGAGAGTTGCTTTGAAGGTAAAATCTGTAGAACTTGAAA
Organism: Pseudochirops cupreus; assembly: GCA_028627135.1. Taxonomy (NCBI): domain Eukaryota; kingdom Metazoa; phylum Chordata; class Mammalia; order Diprotodontia; family Pseudocheiridae; genus Pseudochirops; species Pseudochirops cupreus. Next base: position 411,895,972 of record CM053582.1, read on the forward strand.
ACAGATCAAATATGGAGAGTGAGAAGATTACACCTAAGTTTTGAGCTTGGGAAACTGGGAGGATGGCAGTGTTATTGACAGTAATAGAGAAGTAAGGAGTAGGGAAGGGTTTTATGGAAAAGATAGTGAGTTCAGTTTGGGGTACACTGAGTTGAGAGAGTGGGTTGGATTACCGTTAGGAAATTGCACATTGCTTTTAATGACCATAAGATTCTTCCCGAAACAAAAACTCTTCTTTTAAACAATATCTTTGGATGATACCTAATGACTATGAGTCACAGGATACCATAGTCTATGAAAAATTGAAGTTAAAGGTCACTCACAGGGCAATGGAGAGGCCCATGGTGGGTGTGATTAGCCTGTAACATATCACCAGTGAAGCATTGCATGAAAAAAGTAACCAAAAAGACATAGAGAAATATGTGACCGGGGGAAAAGGCAGGTCAGTCATGATGAGAGCAAGGAATTGTGTGATAACTGGGTGTTCATGTAATGTCAAAAGTTCTAGAGAAAAATCCCTAACATTTTTGTGTAGGAGAACATGGACAATAGCAGTATAGGATTGCTTGCTACCAGCATCACTGGAAGGAGTACTACAGAAATGAGATTAAAATCCACGAAAATATTCAAGAAGATACTTTATCTTATGCAATTTGGCCTATCATTCTAGCCTGCTGAAATATTTTGGTAATCTGCCCCTGTCATTCAAGGTATAAAGGTCTTCATCTCAGCTTTGTGGGAACTGTGAATGTGATGAGTACACAATTCATACTTTTGTTCATGTCGTTGAAAAAATGTTAAATACCATAGGTCCATACACCATAAGGTACTTCCCTTTCAGTTGGCATTGAACCGTTAACGAGTACTCTTTGGGTCTAGTTATTCAGTAAGCTTCAAATTCACATAATTAGCCCATTATCTCTCCATCTTGTTCTTAATATCATGAGAGTCATGAAAGGATAGGTAACTTAACCTCAGTCTAAGTATTCCCCTGGTTTAGCAGTTTAATAACACTGTCAAAAATGGAACTGAGATCAGTCTGGGATGACCCTTTCTTGATTTGGCAATGACTTGGTGTTTTCTAGTTAGTCTCCCTTTCAAGATACTCACAACCATCTCTTTAATAATACATTCTGTTTTTCCAGATTTCCAAAATTCTCATTTACCATAAATTGCATTAAGCTCACTGACCTCTAATTTTTCAGAATCTACCCTGTTCCTTAAAAAAAAAAAAAAGAAATATTTGCCCTTCTCAGATCTTTTTCATATCTTTCTACAATCTTACTTTTTCTTAAAAAAGTTTTTATTATTATGTTTTAAATGTTTACTTCACCTAGATTTTCCCCTGTATCTTTCCTCCTTTCCCATTCCAGAGAGGCATCCTTATTTTATTTATCTTTTTTTTGAGGCATCCTTTATAGCAAAGAATTTTTTTTTAAAGGAAAAGGAATAGAAAAAAAAACAGCAAAACTAATCAATACTTTTTTTAAAAAACCTACATATACACTGTATATATAAATATAACTGTGTAATCTACATGAATATAGATCCAGATCTATATATAATATATGTGAATATAGATCCACATCTATATTCATGTGTATTCTATAGCTGTATACACTCCTGTTCTCCTTACACATATCCCAACCTCTGCAAAGGAGCAGAAGAAGGTTATCTTGCTCATATATTTCCTTTGGAGGCAACCTTGCTCTTTGTAATCCTGCAACATTAATTTTCCATTTACATTCTTATAATTATTGTCTCTGTTGTTTTTCTGGCTCTGTTATATCACTTTGTATCAGTTCATCGAAGTCTTTCCATGCTTCTTCATTTTCATAATATTCATTATTGCTTTTCATAAAATAATATTCTATTACAATTATGTGCCACAGTTTGTCTAGCCATTCCTCAATGGATGGACATCAACTTTGGTTCCATTTCTTTATTGCTAGAGAAAGGGCTGCCATAAATATGTTGACATATACAGAGCCTTTCTTTCTGTCAATGTCCTCCTTGGGGTAAATGCCTAACAGCGGAATCTCCGGGTCGAAGGATCTAGGTATTTTAACGACATTATTTTCATTATTCAAAATCGCTTTTCTAGAATGGTTATACTAATTCATAACTTCACCAACGATGCAATATAAAACAACGCCTGTCTTACCACAACCCCTTCGATATTGATCGTTCTCATCTTTTGTCCTCTTGGACAGTTTGCTAGGTAGGATGTGAAATCCCAGGGGTTTTTTTTCAAATTTGCATTTCGCATATTATTAGTCATTTGAAGCATTATTTCACATGGTTACTAAAGGCAGTTTTTCTTTTGAGAACTGTCTGTATCCCTTGGCCACTTATTTGTTGGGGAATGGTTTTTGATCTTATATTTTCCTGCTAGTTGTTTGTTTTAGATACCAAACCCTTAACTGGGAAATTCAATAAAAATATTTTTTCCTAGTCTACTACTTTTTTTATCCTAGAAATTTTCCCTTTGGTTGTCAATAACCTCTTTGGAGGATTGTCTCCCTACTCTTTTAAAGATCACAGAAAAGTGTTTTGGTAAATACATTTGTCAGTTCATTCAGCATTCTACAATGCAGTTTGTCCAGGCTGGCCTGGCAAATTGCATGTATCAAGGCAATAGTATTTTCTTCCCATTTCCTTATTTATTTTCGTATTCAATTCTCTATTTACCACTTTTGTTCTGTTCTTTCCAAAAACTAACCTTCTTGATAAAAAAAGCAATCAAAGAGACATGGAGGATGGCACCTAGTGGTCATGGGGGCTAGCTTTTTTATTTGAATGACAGTTGAGAAAATAAGTCATTGCTTTTTAAGACTTAATGAATAGTAGTCTCAGTATGTTGTACTCTACTGCTTTCTTCTAGTACTTCCAAGACTGGTTCCAGCAGGTAGGAGTGACATTTTCCTTTATGGTCAAAGTAGGACTTAGGTGAACAAAAAGTAGCTAAAACAAAGGATGGTTTGTGAGTTGTTAGTGATTTCTTACTCCTTAAATTACTTTTATTTATTGATTAGTGAGCATATTATAAGGCTGGACAGGAGCATACTTCTACTTAGGTACTGCTTGTTCACTGTTGTCTTGGTATTTCCAACAGTGCCCAGCTCAATGCATTGGACACAGTACACAATACATTTTTAGTGAGTTTAATGCAATATTTCATCTTCTGTACTAAACTGCAGACTACTTAAAGTTATGGAATTTATTCAATTTCATCTTTTTTTAATCTATAGGAAGTACTGACTAGGCTCCTGACACATGTTTATTCTTAAATTTGGTGAATGTTTGGCTTTTAAAGATTTATCGAGAATCATTATAGTGGAATCTATGACTTGAGAAAAATATGGCTCTAGGTATCTGCAGGATGAATATTTTCATGGGTCCCTTAATAGGAAAATCTGGCTGTCAGATAGTATCTTTCTTCTGAACTTGAAGAATTCTAGGTGATTTATAAACCTTTGGTGATTAGAAAGAGTGGAAAACCAGTCACTATTCTTTGTCTTTTAAAATAATTATTGTTGCCTTTTTTTAATGGTTATTTTACTTTAATCACCAACATTAAATCATTTCCTGTAAAAAAACAAACAAACAAGAAAACAAGAGCAAGCAGGTACAGTGGCCTAAAATGACAGTGTAGACCACAGTTCACATATGTAGTCCCCACCTCTCTGCAGAGAGAAGGGAGTGTATCATCTCCTCTTAAACAATGTGGCTGATTTGAACTTTGGTCAAAGGACAGGAAGAGACATGTAACTACCTCCATTGGCCTACTTGTTCCTTAGTAAGGGAAACCTATCTTCCTTGCCTTTGCTTGGGTTGTCGCCCATGCCTGAAATTCTCTCCCTTCCAAACTCCAACTCTTATACTCTGGATTCTTTTAAGAGTGAGTTCAACTACCATACCCTAAACTGGGTATTCTTAAATCTGTTTAAACATGAAACCCTGTCCTGTTGTGTTTATATCTTGAATTTGTTTGGTAAACTCTTTTTAAATAGTGAGAAAGTAAACTTAAGGCCCCAGCCCAATCCCAGTCCTATGAACCTATCTTCCAAATTAGTTCATTGCAGGTAATGAGTTTTTCTTCATTTACCCTCCCCCCCCCCTTTTTTTTAGTTGGTCTGAATATCTTTCAGGTACTAGGCCTGTGTGTGCATGCTATCTTCAATTTTACCCCACAAACTTTATCAATTCATTCTGTACTCTAGTTTCCTCTTCATTAAACCAGAGACAATCTTATTGTTTTTCATTCTTGTTTTTTGAGAATTGGTCTCTCTATCTTGCCTTAATGCAATGGCTGCAACTCTTGAGCCCAAGCCCACTACCACTTGGAATGGTAGCTTTGACCTACTCCATTTCTGACATGGACAGTTTTGTCCCTCTTTAAGCAGTTTGGTGGCTATCCTCTCTTACAGGTTCACCAAATTGATGTCAGGCAATGAAACAACCCAATTGGCTTTAGTGTTGCTGCTGCTCAGAACTCTTGAACTCAAGTGATCCACCATCAATCTTAGCTTTCCCCAGTAGAAGGGAGTGTGTGCCACCATTCCAAGTTCACTTTTTAAAAATATAGCGTGAGAATACTCATGGTTTATTTTCATTCATTTCTGCTTTTGTAACTTGCCAATATCTTCATGGTTTCCCAGCATTGGTATCTCTCTTCAATGCATTGTAAAGCTTGCATTCTAAAGCTCCCGTCTATAGGTGGAGCCGCCTATCTGGTGTTTGAACAAAACTCTTTCACTGATGATTCTATTTTCAGAGTTGTTTTTTCTTAAATAATCTCCCAATTAACTGCTTCAATATGTTTATGAAATTTCTAACCTGATAATACCAACAGGCGTAACATTTGGTGGAGATATTTTGATGTGAGCAGAGCTGGTAGTGGTAATATAGCAATAATTGCTGGCTCATTTACGGAGTATTTAGGTCGTGCAGTGAGCCAGATGAGAACAGCTAATGAGCACAGCTTCTTGCTGTAATTAGTTGAACAGTGGTGGCTCACAGATGATTTACAGTTTGCAAAAATCTGTGTATTTACTGAAGTGCTTATGTATTCTGTAAAGTTGTGACAAAGTAACAACTTGGGGATGTTGTGCTTTCTGCTCCCACATATTCTTCAGAGAGATTAAGCAATAATACCATCCATGCCCACAGCTCTGGCAGCGAGTGACAGCAAGTGATAGGAGGCTTCAGTACTTTTCTTTCTTGCTTGTTTCCTCTTGCTATGTTGCGCTTGCATTCCCACCCTGTTTCTCTCACTTGCCTTTTTAACAATGTGGTAGGTACAACGAATCGTCTCGACAGCTTTTTGGCCACATCTGGTGGAAGATGGGATTTTCTGAGTTTGTTGCAGAAAGATCTGAGGGAGCTAGGATGAAAAGACTGTAAAGAAATGGAATAAATATATCTAGGTAGCAGGGAAAGGCAGTGTAAGGCAGGGGAGAGAGTAATGGCTTTGAAGTCAGTAAGGCCTGGGTTTGAATCCTGCCTCAGACATTTACTAGTAGTTTGACCCTGGGTAAGTCATTTAATTTCTCTGCACTTCAGTTATCTATAAAATGAAGGGGTTTGATTTAAAGTACCTTCCAAGGGAGAGTTCTGTAGTGTAGTGGATAAAATACTGACCCTGAAGTCAGGAGGAACCAAGTTAAAATTTGACCTCAGACACTAGATGTGTGACCCCGGGCAAGTCACCTAACCTTCTTTGCCTCAAAAAAATTAGATTCTTCTTTATGTTTTACGTGAATGAACATGTATAAACTATATCAGATTGCTTACCATGGGGGTAGGGGGAAGGATGGAGGGAAAGAGAGTATTTCAAACTCAAAACTTTAAAAAAAGTTTGAACATTGTTTTAACATGTAATTCAGAAAACTGAAATATTATATTAAAAACAAAAAAATAAAGTCTCTTATAAGTCTAAATCAGTAGTTCTCAACCTGTGGGTCGTGATCCCTTTGGGGGTTGAACAACCCTTTCACAGGGGTCACAGGGGTCACTTAAGACCATTGGAAAACATATATTTCCCATGGTCTTAGGAACCAAGACATCGCTCCTCTATCTGTCTCTAGGCGTGTCCGCCTACATGCAGATACACCCACATACCAGTGTTAAAGGGTTAAGGCATTAGGAAGGTTGAAAACCACTGCTCTAAATATATGATCCTATAATTCGAGGTGTCACCTTGATATATTAGTGACTGTGTGATCCTGGGCAAGTAGATTAATCCTTCAGTGTCCTGTTACCTCTCTAAAACTCTAAGACCATCTGTCATAGTAGAAAGGCCCTTAAAAGGAAATCCCCATGTGAATGTAGTTGCATGTTCAGTAGAAAATTGATTTTTATTTCTCCTTTGCTGGAATTCACTGAAACCAGAAATAGTTGTACCTGAGGATAATAGAGGAGGTTAGACAATTGAGATTTGGACTTTGGTTCAGTTCAATTTATCAAATATTAATTAAATACCTATAATATGTAGTGTACTTGAGAGGCAATGTGATGTAATAGATAAAGAGTCTGCTTTGGAACAAGCAAGACCTAGGTTCAAATGTTAAAAAAAAGGCAGGCCAGTTAACCTCTTTGACCCCAGGAAATTCTTTTAAGATTACAAATTACAGTCAAGTTACCAATCTGTACCAATGAAGGAGTTTTTTTTTCATACAACTTAAGAAATTCCCGGGTCTGGAGCCTCCTCCCTCCTAAAAAATTAGCACAGTTTGTTAGGTGCTAGAAATGCAAAAATGAAAAAATTACATCATTCCCAACCTCAAGAAGTTTACACTTTAGTAGTAGGATAAGTGAATTGTGCATAATTTGGAAAGGATTGCATATTTCTTGGAAAACATTCTAATAAACAAGATATTCCAATGAAAAAGAGAGGTTTTTAACCTGCCTTTCTGACTTATTCATAAGTGTGACTCTAATATAGGTGGATGATTTATTCTAAGCTTAAAAGCTCCAGAAAAAATGATTATAACACTTTTTTCCCTAGTCTCTCCTTTAATCCTATAATAATTGCCATGTTCTCTCTCAAACCTTCCATTCGTTTCCCTTGTTGTAAAAAAAATAAGTTTCTTTTCTAACCTAAGTGTAGATGACTGGTTACCTATGTTGGGTAAAGACCAAAGAAAAGCCCCAGTAACTCATCCTCTCTACACAGACTAAAATCTGATCATTTTGGCTCTAATGAAAAGTGGCCTTAAGTATAGTTGAAGAAAGACTACTGAAATGCTTTTTCCTCACCTCTGCCTCTTAGAATCCCTGGCTAACTTCAAGAATCAGTTCAAGTACCATGGTACCTTTCTTTGTCCCTATAGCTACTAGAGCCTTCCCTTCTCATGTCTCCTACCTTCTACTCTGATATCTTGTATACAGCTATCTATGTCTGGGTTGCCTCCCCATTAGAATGTAGGTAGGGAAAATTTTTGTCTTTCTTTTTGTCTCTAGGATTTAGCACAGTACCTGGTAAAGTAAGTACTTATTAAATGCCTATTGATTGATCTTAGTTGGGAAGTTTTCTTCTTTTTAAATTTTCTTCTTTTCTCATAAATTACTCAGAATTACATGCATTGTTAAACATTTGTTGATGATCATATATCTTATGGCTACTGATCATGGTAATCCATGTTGAGGGAACCTCCCTTTGGACTATCTTTGAAAGATGCTTCATAAGCAATAATGATATTACCTTATTTGTTTGATATTGCCAATTAGCATTTAACAAAAAAGAGAACTACAGACAAAATAAGCACTGGGTATTTCATCAAGCTTGGTTTGTTGATACTTTACAAAATGGGATCAGACTTGGGAGAAGAAACTCTCTAGACCGCATCCAAAAATATTTTATTTTCAATTTATGGAATAAAATAAATATTTCCATAACATAGTACAATAAAAAAGATGATTGTGCATGAAACTGCAAATCTCTTATGTACAACTTGCTATTCCTTTCAAATACAAAAAATTATCATACAAATTTCTTTTTTCTCTTTTTTTCCCTAATCCCCCCCCCCATCCTAGAGATGGCTACCATTAGACAAAAATAGGTATATATATTATGTATATATGTAAAATTATTCTATATGTGCTTCTATTTATCAGTTAATATATCCTTTATAGCTAATTTGGGTATTTACAATAGTCAAAATAACTTACTCAAAGTTTTCCTTAAAACAGTATTTCTGTTACTAATACAATGTTCTCTTGGTTCTGCTTATTTCATTTTTCATTATTTCATGCAAGTCTTTCCATGTTTTTCTAAGATCATTGAGTTCACATTTCTTAGAGCACAGTAGTATTTCATGATAATCATATACCACAACTTGTTCAGCCATTCCCCAGTTGATGGACATCCTTGCAATTTCCAGTTCTTTGCCACCACAAAGAGAGATGCTATAAACATGTTAGAATATATAGGTTCTTTTCCTTTTCTCCTAATTATCTTTGGAAATAGACCTAATGGGGGTATTGCAGGGTCAATGGGTATAGATAGTTCAATAAATCTTTGGACATAATTCGAACTTGTTCCCCAAAGTGATTGGATCAGTTCACAATTCCACCAACAATGAATTAGTGTCCCAATTTTTCCACATCTCCTTCAACATTTGTCACTTAAGTCAACACTTTTAATATTTCTTTTCCTCCAACTCTAGCAGACTGGGTTTTTTTCCTTGAGAAATAAGAGGAAACCAAGTATGAGCCATTCTCTCTCTCTTTCCCTCCATCCCACCCTTCTATGTTTGTTTTCTAGTTCAAGTTGTCTATATGCCCTTTCCCCATGGTTGCTTACATTGGCTTTCATAGGTGTCAATCATTTATTAGGTAGGGAGCACTTTGGGATTATACTTCCCTAGAGGCAAGAATTGTATGTTTTCTGTTTGAGCAGTGCCTGTGGGCACTGATGAAAATGAGTTCAAGGTAATAAAAGTTATTCAAGGTTAGATTGGTACAGAAGCTCTGTAGAAATTGGAATGCTATAACTGTAGTTATAAAGGCTGTTGTCAAAAAGATATGACCATTTTCTACTTATAAGAAGCAGTCAAATGCTCCTTTTTTTAGAAATGCATTTGTTTTGACTGCTCATGTTCTTTTCTCAAAGAAGCTGCCTCCTTGGATGGCACCCTACTTATTTACAAGGGCAGCCTTCCGGCTATAGCAACCCACTGCAGAAAATCAAACACCAAAGTGTTTTGCGTGAAGAGAAAAAAAAAAGAGCATATAGTAAAAACCGTAGGCAGCTTTAGAACTGAAGTGTCTAAAAGTGAAGTGGGCTGCCTTAGGAGGTAATAAGTACTGCCCCCTGGAGGTCTTCCAGCAAAGGCTCTACTGCTCTTTCCAAGATTACCAACAATTTCTGGTAGATAAGATTGTCAGATGTGTTGTAGAGGGGATTCTTAGGTTCGTGCTGGATTATATCATCTCCAAAGTCCCTTCCAACTTCAAGATTTGGGGATTCTGTGTTTATGTGAAATAGCTAAAGACTTAGCCTAGGACCCACAGCATGAGAGAAGCACAGCACAACAGATATCTGTGTAATCTGCCCTTATTGCTGATATTAAACTCTAAAGAAGGATAATTTAATTTTTTTTCCATGAGAGCTGGAATCATCTGACCTATCTCCAAACAGGAAGCATGGTTTGGTAGATATAGCACTGAAAAGTCCTGGGTTCATGTCTTTCCTCAGACACACAAAAGCTGTGTGACCTGAGGTAAATCACTGAACCTCTGTGGGTTTCAGTTTCCTAAACTTTAAAATTGAGAGGATGGAATCTGAGAACCTCTAAGGTTCTATTTAACTCTAAATCTGTGCTAGTCTATTTCCAGGTTACCCAAGTTTTCTTTAATGATGATGCTGTAGGTTTAAGATATTTTATTACTCTTAGTAGTAGCCTCCATGTTACAATGGGTGTGAACAGAGGATGCAACCATGTGAGGGAAACACATTAATTGGTGGCCTCTGGATAAAGGGAAAGGTGACTCATACTTTAAACACTACCTCCAGTCCATCACAAGAATGGAGGCAATCTACCATGTCACTTTAAGGGAATCTTTTCTCTTTCTGTTACTTTCCTACCCCTGTCTATGCTCTTAATAGACTAAATGAACAGCATGCATTTTCCTAAAGAGTACTAGCAAAGCTTCAAGGTTGTTGGTCCAAATCCTCTTAACGTGGATAATAAATCTAAATATTTAATACATGTAGGACTGTCTTACTACTAAGCTTTGAGGCTTAGTGTGAATTATTTGTTGTAAGTATATTTTAAGTACACTTTCCCTCTCAGATTACCTTCCATTTATTATATCTATATCTTGTATGTAACTAATTATTTATGTATTGTAACCCCAAAAAGCAAGCCCCTTGATGATGAGGACTGTCTATGCTTTTCTTTGTATTCCCAACACTTAGCAGTGCCTGGCATACAGCAAGTTCTTAATTGTTGAATGACAGACTTTGTCTGCCTGTACATCCTTACTACCAATTCCTTGGGGTTATGGGGTGTTCAGAGAGGACTAGCACCTCTGGTGTGAGGATTTGCTGAGCCCTCTTCAGAACTGCTCATTTACCTTTGGTGACCACCTGGAACTCAACTCTTAACCTGTGGCTCCAAAAAGCTGCAGCATGCACAGCAGCAGCCACACTGTGGTAAGCCATCTTGGCTCAACCTCAACCTAAAGGATGAAGGTAATTGACGGGCCACAGACCTGTCAATGAGTTAGGGGGGTCTCTATTCCAATCATGTGAAGATTTCTTCTAGTGGAATGAGTAGATGAGAACAATTTTTTCTAAGGGTCCTGAAGGCAGTAGATGCAGGTATTGTGCACTTAGAGCTTGGTCAGGTATTGAAGATGCCAAGATCATTCATTGTATCCTGGGCCATCACCAATCACCCTGAGTTTTGTCTTGCTACTGGACTTCAATAGCTCTGGAAGGGAGAGTGACGCTGCTGACTGTGCATCTGTGCCTCATTTAAATATAATTCACCCTCAAGTCAGTACATCACCCTGTGATGTCATTGCTACTCTTTGAAAATAAAGGACAAACAATAACTGCTAATTCCTAAAGTGCTTGCAATCCTTCTGTTCTACTGCTCTTTATGAGATTACCAACAATTTCTTAATTGTTAAATCTGGTGGCAAGGGCCACTATGCAACTGTGTTTGATTTCTTTCAAGATTTTATACTTTCGACCATCCCCCTCTTCCCATGTACTCTTTCTTCTCTTGGCTTCTAGGATACTGTTCTTTCCCAGTTTGCCTTCCACCTACTTTATCATTCCATCCTAATCTCCCTTGCAGAAGTATCATCTATCTCCCATCCTGTCAGCGTAAATGTTGCACAGGGTTTGGTCCTGAGTACCTTCTTGCTCTATATTCTCCCTTCATGTTTCCATCAATTCCAGTGACTATGAGGATCATTTCTCTATAGGTGTTTCCAAAATCTATCTGCCTTTCCTGAACTACAACCCTGCTTCCCTCACATTCCTATTATTAACTGTAATATCAACATTTCCACCTGGAAGCTTTCCCAGCCTCTCCAACCTAACACAGTACAGTGATATAGTACGAAGAGCCCAGTTTAATCTGTAACTCCCTGCAAGCAGTATTTAGACCAACCTATGTGGATATACATGAAAGTTACACGGACAAGTCCCCCCACTTTTACAAAAAGAAACTAATTATATTAAAATAGCTATCCAAATAGATTTTTAAAAGTCCACAGACCGCAGATTAAGAACCCCTAAATCGGATGATGCCTTCTAACTATAAAATGCTATGATCTTTATTTATAAAGAAAGCTATTTACAAATTATTCTTTAGAAAAAGAAAAGTTGAGATATAATGAATTTTGAACATTCAAGATTTATTTCTGTTTCTCTTCCCACCTACTATGTATTCCCCTATTCATTAGGTGCCTACATCTATTACATAAAAAAGAAATCAAGCTCAGATAATACAAAATCTTATTTATGCTTATTTAAAACAATTTTGCCTTTCAAATAGTTGATTTGTAGGTACTTTACAAAATATTTTGGTAAAATCTATAGGGTCATAATAGGTACTAGATTAATCATGCAGCTAAATTTTAATGAAAACCCCTCTAGTATTACTGATAATAACAGCACTAGCTACCTCAAACTTCAATATTACTTAGCTATGCCAATAGAAAGAACAATAATACAGCAATTTAAAGTTTCTGAACTATTTTACATACATTATCTCATTTAAGCCTTATGACATTTTTCTGAGCTATTTTTTACTCATTGATATCATTCTGCATGAGGAAACTGAAGATCAGAGAGGTATAGGAACAACATACCTATGGTTATATAGCAGGTAAGTAAATAGAGGTAGGATCTGAACTCAGATTTTCCTGATACCAAGCTTAGAACTATATCTGTTCCACCAGAGTGTCTCTCAGAATAATAGAAAGAGTGTCCTTGGCCACCAAATTATAGGATATTCAAAGATTTATATTAAACGACACTGTATCTGTATTAAATATGCCATGACATATTCTCTTTAGCATACAGATTTTCTTTTTAATTCAGTCACTAAACTGTGATAAGTTTATAGATCTATAGCTAGAATGGACTTCAGAAGCCGTTGTCCAACCATCTCATTTTATAAATGAGGAAACTGAAGATCAGGGGCAAGTGACTTGTCTAAGGTCAAACAGGCAATAAGAATAGTTGAGTTGGCACTGTTAAATGAGAAAGTGCAAAAAATATCATATTGTCTTGAACTAGGTTTTAAAAAATACCAACCAACTAAGAGATATAAGAGAAAATTTATTTTTCCCATGAGAAATGAAGGAAGATGGGAAAGCTTTTTAGGGAAAGCTTATGTTTAATTCCACACCTGAATGCTTAGTAAGTTGATCTATAAATCTCTGAAGGATATTTCTCTTTTTTTAAAAATTGATTTGTTTATTTACTTTTAGTTTACAAGATTCAGTTCCAGAGTCCCTTGAGTTTCAAGTTTTCTCCCCTCCCTCTCTCTCCCCCCATCCACGGCAGCATGCGGTCAAGTAGAGAATCTGCAAATACTTTCACATTGGACATTAGTCTGGTTGTATAGAAGGGTTGTAACCAATGGAGTGGACAATAGTAAGAAGGAAACAAAACCAAACATGGAAAAGAGGGATAGCATGTAGATTGCTTCAGTCTCCATTTAAACTCTGGTCTTTCTAGATCTTTCTCTGAATGTAGATATCTCTGAAGGATATTTCTTCTTGGTATATTCTCTAATGTTGCTCATATTATAAATATTTCACCAAAAAGATGTTCCTATTCATTGAAAATTTTTATTTTATTTTTTATTCTGAACTCAAACATCAAATAAAATTAATATTTTTACATGTAAAGTAGAACAGAAAAAGATTCCACATAAAACCATGAATGTTTATTATGTAAAACTAGCATTCCTTTTATAATAAAGTCAACATATCATTTTCAAAGTTGTCTAGCTTGTCTCTTTTTTCTTTATTTTGTGTGTATGAATATATGTGCATATACATATATATATTATACATTATATCTATACATATGTGTGTACATATGTATATATAAACTTCAGGGACCTTTTCTTTCTTCTCTTTTAGGGCCATCCCCCCCTTTACTGTCCATTGAAAACAAAAGAGATCTATATTTTTGTATGTAGGGTGAGACAATTTTCTCAACACTAATCTCTGATAAATATTGTATGAAACTGCTGTGAAGGATTTCTTGTTGAATAAACAGATATGGCTGAAAAAAAAAAGAAAAGATAAAACCCTTCTATCAACTCATCATAGTCAAGTAAAATATATTTCTACATTGGATGTTTCTGATAACATCCCATTCAGCACTCCTTAGTCCATCACCTCTCAGACAGGAGTTGGGCAATATGCTTCCATATCAGTACTCTGGAATCATCGTCGATTATTACATTGATCAAAATTCTTAAGTCATTCAATGTTGAACAATACTGTTATTGTATGAATTGTTCTATTGTTTCTTACTATTTCATTCTGCACCAGCTCACACAAGTCTTCCCAGGTTTTCCTGAAACCATCTCCTTCATTATATCTTACAACACAATCATTTTCCGTGACTTTTATACATGATAATTTATTCAATCATTCCCAAATTGATGGGTACCTCCTCAATTTCCAGATCTTTATCATGACACAAAGAGATACTATATTTTTATACTTTTGGGTCTTCTTGAGTCTTTAATGTTCTTTATATATAGACCCAATAATGGTATTATTGACTCAAAAATATTGCACTTTTTAGTTACCCTTTCGGCATAGTTACAAACTGCTTTCTAGAAAAATTGCACCAATTAATAGCTCCATGAATAGTAAAAGAATGCTTGTCCTCTCATAGCCCCTCCAATTACTGTCAGCTTTCTTTATCATATTTACCAAAATAATGGTCTCCCATTGCATCCAGGATCATCTCCTTATAATCCTGATCTATGTGTTACCACTGGATCCAGATGGCTCCTGAGGAAAAAGTGAGGCTAGTGACTTTGCACAGCCCTTCCTCATTTAAATCAAATTCACTTGCAAGTTGTGGCATCACCTTGCTGTTTCCATGTTCCTCTTTGAGAACAAAGGACAAACAACAACAATATACCATGATAATGAGAATAAAGTGGAAGCTAAGGTTAGTTTAATTTGCGTTTCTCTATTAGTGATTTGGAGCATTACTCCCTACCCCACGCCCCACCCCCCACCCCCCACACCCCCCGCTCCCAATATTGATGTTAATAATTTGGATTTCAGCCTTTGAAAACTGCCAAATTATGTTGTACCTTTTGACCACTTATCATTTGAGGAATGGCTCTTGTTCCCATATATTTGAATTAGTTTTTTATGTTTCTTGAGTATGACATCTTTAGTAGAGAAACTTCTTGTGAAGAGCTTCCTTCCATTCCCAGTTAACTATTTCCATTCTAATTTGTAGCTGTCTTGGTTTTGCTTGTGCAAAAGGTTTTAAAATTCTATGTTATCAAAATAATTTTTTGTGATACTTTCCATCTTGTGCTTGGTCGTGATCCCTTTGTGTGTCCATAGTGATAAAAGTTATTTCCCTTCTTTCTCTTCTGATCTGTTGATGACACAACCTTTGGTACCTAAGTCATATATCCATTTGGAACTTATCTTGGCTTATGGCATGAGATATTGTCTCTAAACAAAATTTCTTTTGGACTGGGCTACAGTTTTCTTAGCAGTTTTTGTCAAATTTTGAATTCTTTTTTTATTTTTATTTTTTTCAAAGTGTGAATTCTTACTTTCAGTAGCTGGGGTCTTTGAGTTTATGGAACATGATTATACTATGTTCACTTGCTTTTGAATCTTGTGTACCATTTTTTTTTTTAATGATCTACTTGTCTCTTTTTTTAAATGAATCCCAAAATAATTCTGATGAATACTATTTTTTCAGTGTAGTTTGATATGAGGAATTACTAGACTCCATTCCTTTCTACTTTTAAAAATTATTTCCCTTGCAGTTCGTGATATTTTTTCCTCTAGATGAATTTTTATCATTTATTCAAATGTTATAAAGTAACCCTTTTATATGGCATAGAATAAATTGGTATAGAAATAGTGTTGAATAAGTTTATTGGTATAGGTAATATTTTTATTATTTTGGTGTGACCTGTGACCAGTTAGCAACTTAATCTGCATTATTTAGGTTTATCTTTATTTCTATAGTGCTTTGTAGTTGTTTTCATATAGTTCCTGTGTATGTCTTGGTATAGCATTTTATATCTTTTGTAGTTATTTTAAGTGTGATTTTCCTATCTCTTTCTGCTTGGTTTTATTGGTAACTTACAGACATGCTGATGACTTATGAGGATTTGGTTTATATCCTGCTACTTTGCTGAAGTTTTTAATTGATTCAATAATTTTAGTTGACTTTTTAGGGCTCACTAAGTAGACTATCATATTATCTGCAAAAATTAAAATACTTCATTACTTTTTTGCCTATACTTATTCCTTTAATTTCTTTTTTCTTCTTTTATTACTAAAGCTAGAACTGGAGAACTGTGTTATATAATGATGATAATGGACAGCCTTGCTATATCCTGGATCTTATTGAAAATTATGTCTAGATTTTTTTCCATTTTATGCAATGTTAACCATTGATTTCAGAAAGAAATTATGATATTAAGAAAAGGTACATTTTTATATGTTTTTAATAGAAATAGGTGTTAAATTTTTGTCAAAATGGTCTTTCCCTTCCATTGATGCAGTTTTTATTATTTTGTTGTTCATATGGTCTATTAAATTAATAGTTTTCTTTATATTAAATCAACTCTGAGTTCCTATTATAAATCCAACTTGATCTTAGTTGTAGTCTTTTAAATATGTTGTTTTAGACACTTTGTTAATATTTATGCATCAATATTCCTTACAGAGAATGGTGAATAATTTTCTTTCTCTGCTTTGTCTCTTCCTGATTTTTTTTTTTATTAATACAATGTTTGCATCATAGGAGGAAGTTGGGAGGATCTCTTCTTTTCCTATTTTTTCAGCTTATATAATATTGGAATTAATTGTTCTTTGGATATTTGGTAGAATTTATCTAAAAATCCATCTGATTTTGGAGTTTTTTCTTTTGAAGTTCATTTATAACTTCTCCCCCACCCTGAAATTGATCCATGAAAATTCTTTATTTCCTGTTCTACCGATCTGGGTACTTTTCATTTTTATTTATATTTACACATTTCATTTATTTTTTTTCAGGGGTTTGGAGGGATATATAACTAGGCAAAATAATTTCCTTTATTTCTTCTTCATTTGTTGTAATTTCTCATTTGTAATGTTTGGTACAGTCTGGTTCTCTTCTTAAACACTTATCTATTATATTAGTTTTTCTTAAAAATCTTAGTTTCATTTGTTAATTTAATGGTTTGTGTGCTTTAGATTTTGTCAATCACTTTTTTGATTTACAGAATTTCCAATTTGATATTTCACTGGCAGTTGTTTTATTTGTTGCTTTTTGGGTTTTTTTTTCCCCCTAGTTTAATACCCAATTCAGTGATTTATCTTTTCTTTCGTTAATGAAAGAGGTTAGAGATACAAGTTTTCCTCTAAAGACTACTTTGGCTCCTTCCCCAGAGTTTTATGTCACATTCTTGTCATTTTCTCTGATTAATTAATCTATTATTTTGTGATTTATTTCTATGACCTAATAAATTTTTTTAGTATTGAATTATTTAGTCTTTAATTGATTTTTGTGCCTTTTCTTTATTGAATATAATTTTATTTCTTTGTCACCAGTAAAAGATGTATTTAATATTTCTGGGTAAGTTTTTAAAACTTTGTTTGGGAGATTTTTAGGTCTTAATATGTAGTCAGTTTTTGTAAAGGTTGTATGAACAACTGAAAATAATGCACAGTCCTTTCTGTTCCTATTCAATAATTGCCAGAGAACATATCTAATTCTTCTAAAATTTTATTTGGGTCCAAAAACTTCAGTTTTGTTTCGTTAGGTCTGTCTCTGTCTAAATAAGGTACATCAAGGTCCCCCACTCTTACAGTTTAATGAATCCCCAACATTTAATAATGTGAGGCAAAAAGTAGAGACTTATACACTCACTAAAATGCTTGACCACTGTTGTAGAAGAGATCAAGCAGGAATATGAGGGATTTCCTTTGAATGGTAGATTCCTCCAGATGCTTCTGTTCACAGATAACATTGTCCTGGTTATGTTAAGCCCCAGAATATTGCAGAATGATTCTCACAATAAAAACATACTTTATCAGTATCTTAAGATTTAATATTGATATGGATATAAGAAAAAAAGTATAAAATATTTTCTAATCATAGAGGAAAGAAATAATGTTTTATTTTATTTTATTGCTTTTTGGAGGGCAATTGGGGTTAAGTGACTTGCCCAAAGTCACACGGCTAGTAAGTGTGTCAAGTGTCTGAGGCCGAATTTGAACTCAGGTCGTCAGGACTCCAGGGCCGGTGCTCTATTCACTGCACCACCTAGCTGCCCCATAATGTTTGATTTTAGAATAAAAATGTATATTCTATAACAAAAGGGTAAAGAACACTAAAAATATTCATTTCTTCTCATTAAGAGGCATTTAGTGGGTTAAGCTGTAATGAAGTACAAGAAATGATTATAAAAACATAAATATAACCGTTATACATACTATTTTTAGTAATTCAGACAGTTAAAGAAGATTGTGATGAACTGCAATGTAAGGGTCACAAAATAGGTGCCAGATTGCAAGTGGTGATGCTGAGACACAGGAAAGTGTGAGGCCCCGGGATTAGTTGGGTCACATGGAAGTCAGAGCATATCGCACTGTCCCTGGCCAGGGGATATTGCATTGCTCAAGACTCTCTTACGTGGGATACCTGAGGTTCCTGACTAGTGTCTCCACACCCTGGGGTCTTCATGCCCTTGTAATTACACTTCCGCTCTCACAATTTACCTCCCCTCTCACAATTCGGCTCAGCTGGACTGTGTCAGGTGTGGTGTGTGGATCTGGGGTAGATAAAAGGACCCAAGCCTTGGGGGGATTAGGGCCAGTCTTTGAGTCCTGCTGTAAGGCTTCCTGTGTGACATCAATAAACCCTCTTAACATATACCCTCCAGCGTGACTTTTCTTTTCAAGAGAAAACGCCAGCTTCTTCTCCTTTGTAAAGGTAAGTAAGGCTGCCCCTTTCGGCTGGGCAAGGCGGACGAACCCTGACACAGCAAGTCTTTTAGACATCATCTAGAGCACTGGGAAAAAAAAATTAGAAGACTAAATTAGATTTATTACTTATAATAATGAATATGAGTGATCCAAAGAAAAATAGACTGGGGGGAGAAAGCTACTTACAGAAAATATGACAGGTTTAAACTTGGTACACAAAATGTATAAGGAATTATTTTTAAAAGTCACATGGGTAATCCCTGGGCCACAAGAGATATATGGTCAATGGATAAAAATGAAAATTTTTCAGAAGAGGAAACCTGAATGAAAAGTATTAACTTAAAAAAATTCAACCTCACTAAAAATCAGAGATAAAAATTAAAATAAACTCTGAGGTATTACACCATGCCAATCAAATGAGTAAAAGTCACTAAAAGTCAGTGAAAGCTGAGGGGGTCGAGGAACTGATACACTCATTGATTGTGTAGTTACTCATAGAACTTCTTTGGAGAGCAATCTATCAGCAGTTTATAGTAGTTGTAAAAACAATCATGATACGTGATTTAATGATTTCAGCATTGAGAATTTATCCTGAAAGTATTACCAAGAACAAAAGCAAAGAGACAAAGCACTTTCTATGTAAAGGTTTTCATAGCAGTATTAGGTTAGATATAATTGTAAAGAAAAAAAAACTAAACTAAACTAAAACTTACAAAAAAGAACAAAACCACAAATAACAAAAAAAAACTTAAGCTGGAAATAATTTACATGTCCAAAAATGGATGAATTCTTAAATAAGTTGTGGTATATTCTTATAAAGCAATATTATAATAATATTAAGGACAAGTTGAAGTATACCAAGAATTCTGAAAAGACCTTCATAAAATACTTCAAGGCATAATAGCCAGAACTAGAAATATGAAGTATATATATCATTATAACTATGGCCTTTATATATGTATATATGTATATATATATATATATATATATATCACCAGCAACACTGGATAAAAAGGAAAAAATGAAAAATCTTCATGAGGACTCAAACAAAGTAGCTGAACTTTTTAAATGATATTTCACATATGGAAATTTAAAAAATGTAAATAAGCAGCTAGGTGGCACAGTGGATAGAGTATTGTACCTGAAATCTGGAAAACCTCAGTTCAAATACAACCTCAGAAGCTAGCTGTTTGACCCTGGGCAAGTCACTTAACCCCATTTGCTTCAGTTTTCTCATGTGTAAAAAATGAAATAGAGAAGGAATTGACAAACCTCTTTAGTATCTTTGCCAAGAAAACCACAAATGGAGTTATGAAGAATTGGACATAACTGAAATGACTGAACAACAATTGATTTTTTAAAATAAATTATTTTTAAAAGTTTGTGTTATCTCACAATCATTTTTTCAGCTAAGACAGTATACACATTTTCCTTCCTTTCCTTCTTGCTTTGAGTCCTATGAATATAAATTTTTTATTTCCTTTCTTGTTTCATTAGAGTTAGAACATATTTTTCTTGCCAGTGAAATTTGTAGCAAAAATCATCTTCTAAAGATTTCTGAAAAATAACATTTATTTCCACTTACACATATTCCACATTTTAAAGATATCTGCAAACGTCCATGGGAAATCTTTTTCCTCAGAATCTTTCTTCAGTACATATTCTTCACAGAACTTATTATCACTGTTAACTTTCAATATTTTTTCCATCTACTTTCCTCAGAAATTGACTCCCATGCTTTCCTGGAGCACAACATGACAAAACCCATAGTAACTATGGAGTACATAAAACAGTGGTTCATAAAAGATGGCCTTTTGGGAGATGCAGGTGGTTTGGGAAAGTCTCTTAACAATGTTCACCCAAGAAACGGTAAATACTATCAAAACCCAAACTGGACAGCTGCTTTCTCCAAGACCACAAAAGATTGAATGCTGACTTGCCTCCCTGTCTTTCCTAGAGGACTCGCACCTCCTGTACCATAGAATCAAGGGGCAACGGCAAGAAGTTCACTCCATTCTTGCCCTGGTAGACTGCAGAAACAGACCATGAAACAAGCTCAGAGCCCTTTGAATCAATTGTGACACTGTGCCTACCCCAGAACAAGTCAAATTGGTGCTTAATCAAGAATTGTTGAATGGATAATTATGATATTTTCACAGGATCATAGAGTTAGATCTATAAGGTTCCTATCTCAGAGGCTATCTAGTCTAGACCCATCATATTGTAGATGAATATACTAGAGGCCAGAGAGGTTAACGGGCTTGTACAAAGTCACACAGATAATAAACATTGGAAATGAGATTTGAATCCAAATCCTCTTGGCTCCAAAATCAGTGCTCTTTCTATTATATTTCATTCCTTCAAGCAATATATCCCTTAGGGCAAAATATTAGGATAAACTCCTTTAATTAAAACAATAAATGACTTTTTTGATTAGTGCTTCATGCATTAGTAAACACTTAAAAATTGTTTATTCATTCATTCATAAGGGATAAAATGTACCTCAACCATGCTCATGGATATCACTGATTATAACTGGCAGGTTTTAGGTAAGAAGGAATTTAAAAAGGACAAATGGGCAAGGGGAATAGGAAAAGAGAAAAAGAATAGGGAAGATGAGAGGGAGGGAAAGAATAGAATGAAAGGGGGAAGGGAGAGAAAGTTAATAATGATTAAAGAGCCATCATAAAGATGGCACTCTGATAGTAGTGCCACCTACCCATGCATTCATTCATCATATTCATTTTGTCTTTTTAGAAAGCAGTTTATGATATCTGTATATTAATAGATTGATCTATATTCACTGTGTGTGTGTGTATATATATATATATATACATATACATATATATATATATATATGTATATATATATACACACATGTAGTGTGTGTGTGTAAACATGTCTCTCTGGGTATATAGACACCTATCTCTATGGTTCCTTTCCCTCCTATAACTCATTGCTCTCAGAAGGATCTGAGAAAAGAGAAAATATTAACATACACATATATTTTAAAATCTTATATGAAAATACGTTAAATAATCCTAGCAAAATCATATTCAGTACAAAAGAGGGATTCTTATAGGTGCTGGCATTAGAGAAGTTATCTGAAACATATCACATGGACTTCTTGAGTAATCTTACTAACAGCAACAACAAATGGGCTATTTGTCTATGTTTGATAAAAGGTGATCAGTAACATGTTATTTGGGATGAATGAATTTGCTCTCTCCCTCAGTTTAGCTGTTGCCTGGTCTGGGCTATAGCAGAAGAGCCTAATTATAGACTTGGAATCTTGGATTTTTAGCATATTAAAAGTGTTAATTTGGACTTAATTATTGAACAGACAACTAAAAAGGTGCCACTTTTGCTTTTATTGACTCAGAGTTTACAGACAAAATAAATAATGCAGTGCAAGTCTACTAGAAGGAGATTTTCTTTCACTTTTTGCCAAGAGAGAAGCAAAAGAACCAGCAGTTCTGAGGCAAGTAGTAAGATGTTCAGTGAATTTTCCTTCAGTTGCCTGGACACACAGACCATCTGGCATTAAGAGGAAATCAGAGCCCAATGTGCCCTTTGTTAGGCAAGTGGTTGCCCTGGGAGGAATAATTCCTCCCTTAATTGCTCACCTATCTGGGAAGAGAACAAAATAAAGGATCTCCTTTCTCTGAGGAAAATGACAAATGATCCTGAAGACTCAGCTCTAATCCTTGGAAAGCTGGGTCTTCACCAACTTTGGTCATTCTAGGTCCAGGTAGTACACAAAGTACCTATTGACTTCTGGGGGGTTTCTAAGCAACAGATGACACCAAAACCAGTTCCAAAGAACTCATTGTCGATCTTGATTCTCAACTACTCCTTCAAATGCTGTCAAAAGGAAGATGGGAAAGAGAGAAATCTTGATTCTGAGACTCATCAGAGTTTTTCATCTTTTTTATCCATTGCTTGGTAACTGAACTCTCCAGATGGGGGTTTGTATGACATAACATCATTTAGTCAGTCATAAATATCTAGAAATTAAAAAAAAATTCTAACCTTCACTCTTGAAATGAAGATTTGATCCAGGGGAGGGAAGCCTGTGGCCTCGAGGCTACAAGTGGCCCTCTAGGTCCTCAAGTGTGGCCCTCTCACTGAATCCAAATTTTACAGAACGAATACTCTTAATAAAAGGATTTGTTCTATAAAACTTGGACTCAGTCAAAAGGCCACACCAAGAACCTGGAAGGCCTCAAACTTTGATCTTTACCTCTTGAGCACATTGACAATGAAAGAAAAATGTTGGAGCTCACAGAGCTTAAAAGAATAAATATTTGGTTACTAGATTGGCTTTTTATGTGATAACTTCTTCTTAATTCAGATTAAATGACCAACTAGACTCTGATTATTGTCATCTGAGCAAAAACTTGTACAAATATCTTATACATTTGCCTGACTAATATTTTGGTTGGTGATGAAGAAGACAAAGAAGGGACTTCTATTTACATGTGACACCAAATAACACATTTCCCTTTCACAAATCTCTGAAAATTCTTGTAATTCATGTGAAAAATTTAGGCTTTGTAATGTGATTATTTTCATTATTTTTATTCAAATGATTTTGCGTAGTCTTTTTTTTTTCAGCTTTTACCACAACTTTAGAGCAATTCTTTGGGAGTGGAATAACTGGCAGATTGTAACCTCTTTCAGCACTATTTCATTAATTTTTGGTATCCCCGGTGGCTAGCATTGTAGCTGTTGTTATTCACTAAATGTTTGCTGAATGGACAAAGGTGAAAATGAATGAATATCTATAATTAATAGCATCTCAGCAAAAATAAAGAATAAGAGTAGAAACATTTTAGTACCAAGGGAGTAGGAGAAGGACATACAGCAAAGCAAAATTGAAGAAAATTGTCGTGGAACTGAAGAATCTGTACAAAAGTAGGCATGTGGGAAGCTAGGTGGTGCAGTGAATAGAGCACCCGCCCTGAAGTCAGGAGGACCTGAGTTCAAATCTGGCCTCAGACACTTAATACTTACTAACCGTGTGACCTTGTGCAAGTTGCTTAACCCCAATTGCCCTTCAAAAAGCAAAAAAAAAAAAAGTAGGCATGGTTTTTTGACAAGACCATACAAAACTGGGCCTCCTGAATCCCTGTCCTAACACTGATACTCTTAATAGCTGATAGTTAACTTAATAATCTTCTACATCTGATTAGTGTGAGACCTAAATCCCACACTGGGTCATTTTAAAAAAGAATTAACAAATGCATAAGTGTTTCCAAGTGAAGTTAATATGATTACAGTGAAGACTCAATTTATTTTACCAGCAAAATACAGAGCCAAGATAAGAGTTATGCTATTTAGAAATCTACCCCATTGGTACCACACATGGAAATAGTCCTAGAAAATCAGTTCCTGCCTCTGACCTTAAAAGTTCAAGTAGTATCTATCTATCTATCTGGACATACATGGATTTGTGATATAATTGATTGAGGTTCTCCTTCCAATGATGCTGATCATCCCACATACATGCCCACCCTTCTATCCCATGTGTCTCTTGTCTATGTCATTCTATAAATCTTCCATAGGAGGCAATGGAACCTGCTGGAAATCTTTCTCTAGTTCTCATGATATTGTATGTATACTGATGGAATATGCAGGCTAACTATTGGCTCTCCTTTGTTCTCACCACATAACCTGCCTACCTCTTTTTTTTTTTCAGTTACATACATCTCTGATATCATCTATTATTGCTGAAGTCTCACTTTGGGCAACCAGTGAGGAAGTTTAAGTTAAATTTCAGGAAATTGATTTCAGATTCTCTTTTAACCTTCCTCTGTTTGCTTGGTTCACTCATTTCTCATAAACACTCACAAAGCAACAAAGATCAGTTTATCTTTATGTAGGAATTAGATCTATTATTTTAAAAATTGACAGCAAATAAAAAAGACTTAAGGGTAACTGATGACATTCTGTCAAGCAGTGATGAAGGAAAGGAAGAAGCAAGGGGATAAATTCACCTGGTCCCAGTGTGGCACAAATTCTACTCAGTTATATCATTTCTTAAACTGATTACTGAGCCAGAGAAGCCTTCAACTCCTCATGATTGTATTCAGTTTGGAGTACTAGTGATCTTTTTTTGTCATTGTCTCATTCCTGGTACCCTTCTGTGAAGCCAATCATGAGCAGCTCCCTTGAGGACTGCTGCTGTGAATAACTTTAAGATTCTGATGACAGTGGGGGGGGGGAGCCAAGATGGCGGCATAGCAGCAGCAACATATCACAGCTCTCACATAGCCACCCCAAAATACCCATAAAACAGGACTCTAAACCAATCTTAGAACTCCAAAATGCACACAAAGATACTTCCCACTAAAGTCAGCTCAGCTACGAGGAACCATATCAGCACTGCGAACCGAAACCAGCCTGCCCTGAAGGCACGGCTGTGCCCCGGGGGTGACTGGATGGGAGGAGTGGAGGAGCCTCTCAGGTGAGCAGAGTAGCAGTAGCTGCGAGTGGGATTTGTGAAAGGGGGAGATAAGCAGTCCGGCGAAAGGCCTCCAGAGCAGAAAAGCCAAAAGGCAGAGGTTTTGCACCCGCCTCTGCTTTGTAGCTTCCCGCCCGCAGCCTGCAGACAGCAGGGGGACTTAGCGATTGTTTTCAGGCCAGTGCTCTCGCGTTGAGCGGCCTGGATCCGGTTCGCCATCTTGGGCCTCTGTCTTGGAGTCTTTATTATCCAGGCAGCCGGAAGTATTTAGGAAGACTCCCAGAATATTCCTGAGAGCTACGGCAGCCGGGAGGACCCCAGCAATTTGGGACAGAGCTTTCCCTTCTGGAAGCAGAGCCCCACAGAGATTTAAAAAAAAATCATGGTCTGAA
>CM053582.1:411921998-411964457 GCA_028627135.1 Pseudochirops cupreus
AGATCCATCCTGCCCTACCAAAAAGTGACATAGGAGAGAATAGACTGGGGTAGTGGGGACACACTGGGATGGCTGTTTTGGGGTGGTGGGCAGGGGAAAGACGGGGAGAAAATATGTAACTCAAAATCTTGTGGAAATGAATGATGCAAACTATAATAAAAAAAAAGATTCTGACGACAGTATAGTAAACTCTCTATTTATTCAGCAATAAACTAAAGCAAAGCATTCACAGCAATATAACATAACTTATTACTAAAGTGGCCACATGGTCTTAAACAAAACATATTGTTCAGGAAGACACAATCTCCTCAATCAATGTAAAGTACCCATCTAAATTCTTCCAATTATCCTTAAGGCCAGCTTCCAATAATCCTTAAGAGGTAATGAGAAAGTATAGACACCATCCTTAAGGGGCAGTGGAAAGCACAAAGGCTATCCACCCGTAGGTCACAGTAAGTTACAATCTCATCAGTCAGCACTGAGTACCCAAGTAAATAAAGGTCTTTTCATCTTAACTCAAGGCTGACTTCCAAACTCCACTTCCATGCTCCCAGCTCTTGCTGGGATTCACTGACTGTTGCCTGAATTCACAGGTAGGCAGCTCTCCTATTGCAACTCTCAGGGACTGCTCCACCCCAAACTCTTCACAGTTTATGTTTCTAGGAAAACAAAACTTAACAGAGCCACAGCAATATTTACACATTAAGCTTAAGAGAGTGACAACAATATTCACACACATTGCGGCACTATCATCTCAATTCACTTTCTTTCTGAGAAATCACAGATAGAGTGCTTCTGTCTGACAAAGTAACACTAATTCAAGTCAACAGACAGAGTGCTTCTGTCTGACAAAGTACCACCATTAAATAGACAGAATGCTTCTGTCTGATAAAGTAACACAATCAACAGATAGAATGCTTCAGTCTGACTAAGTAACACCAACACAGAACAACAGACAGAGTGCCAGCATCACAAACATCCTCTCTCTCAGTTCTCCTTGGTCCCAGCTCATGCTCAAGCTTTTATATCCTCTGCTCTTTCCTGTTCCACCCTTCCTGTTCTGCTTTTTTAGCAAGTTCCTCCCACTGTGGGCTCCATGTGATGACATTAGGCCTATTAAGGACAGGGAAGGTCTCCAAATTCCCTTTGACCTATTAAGGGCAGAGAAAGTCTCCAAAGTCCCTTAGGCCTATTAAGGGCAACACAATGTATACTCTTTCCAACAAAGACTTGGTATAATTACAGGCCAGGCTCAAAGGTACTTGAATAGCTGAAACAAGGAGCTCAGTACTACTTTACTTGCCATTACACCTTCTCTCCACACCTTCATTCTGTCCCTCTTTCCTCTTAGCTAAGAGCAAAAACTCCCAGACTTCCTCTGTCCAGTAAGGATTCTGCCTCCCATGAGCCTTCAGATCCTCCTTCCAGCTGATAAAAAAAAACTGCATTTCTCATCAACCACCTGTGAGATAAGGGACTACAAACTGCTTTTCTGTGCCATTTTGCCTTGATAATGTGATGGTGCTTTTAATGGCTCTAAGGTTTTTCCTCTTCAACAAAGTATCAACATATTAATAAATGTACTTAGTGCCAGCTAGCATGGTGAGGAAGTGTGGTACTTTCTTAACACTGGTCCTTTCATTACTTCAGCTCCGTGTTTAGTAGATAATTAGTGCCCAATGCAGTTTTATTGAACTGAATCATCAAACAGCATTCATCAAGTTATTGATTATGGGTTATGCTACCTATACTAAGGACTATATGGAGAAAACTACATATGCTTGCATAGGCATAATCCCTGCCCTCAAAGAGCTTTCTCCTATAGTCTTCATTCCATTAATCTCCCATTCCAAGTCATCCTCTCCCTCCCACTGTCCCCCCCACAATCCGTTTCTTCATACAAGTAAGTTTTATGTGCCTCTCAGCACCCTCTAGGTTATGCCTAATAGTTAAACAACAACTATAATTACAATGTGTAATTGAGGAGTAATTTTCCAGGCTACAGGTGCACAGTTTGCTTGAAATTTATTTACCTACAAACAAGTTAGTTTAAAGCCTCCCCATCTCATGTGAGTATCATAATGGGACCAACTACCTGTCAATACCATCTGTCTTCTCAGTTGTAGATTTAGAATGAAAATTGCCTCTGATATTTTACTGGCTGTAAGAAATATTCTTGAGTCCCCAGGTTCTCCTGATACATAAGTTATTAGAAGAAAGAACTTTTGAGAAGATCTTGAACTCTGGGAATACTAGTCTTGGGTATCACTTATATTGTAGTAATAAGAATTATTTAATGGTTTTCTTTCTAAATAAAAAAAAATTATACTTCCACAGTGACCTTATTCTTGGATAGTCTCCTGATAGAGTTGTGTTGTTAGGAAAGATAAAGCCTACTGACTATCTCTAGCTTGCCAACTCTCTAGCTAGCTGTGTGTCTTTGAGTACATGACTTAACCTCTCTGGGTTTCAGTTGCTGCATCCCTTCCTCTTCCATCATTCCTTGTATTGAAAAATGAACAGTAATGCCTTTCTTTCCTGAAGACAGAGAGTTGTACCAGAAGAATTACTGAGATCCCTCTAGCTTTCAGAAGTATAATTCTCAAGTATTAGATCCTAAGACAAAAACACCAGGATGGTGTTATACATGCCAACATCACATATTTTCCCCTTTCACACTCAACTCTCACTGATCCTTAGATGGCTGGCTAGGCGAATATCATTTCTGCTTGCAGAGGAGAGCGCATTAATGCAGCATTTCCACAGTTTTCCCAAACATTGTTTATAATTGTCAAAATGTGTAGCACTTAATACTCATTAGCTTTTGTATCAGAGACATTTGCACCCTCTTCAGTTTTTACAGTGAGCAGCAGGGGTGGGCCGGAGGGAGAGGGTCTCTGGTTTTGAGGAAATAACTGGTTTGTGAATGGAGAACCTATGAATGTACGTACAATGAAATGGAAGTATTATTATGTAGCTTAAAGATGGCCCATGTATCTTGGGTTTTAGTTAATGAAATGCTTGAAGATCTAAGAAAACCATATCTTCTCTTTAGGTTACCCAATAGCTTTGAGATCAGGATGGTATAGCAGATAAGGCACTGGGCCTGGCATAAGGAAGCCACAAATTCAAATTCTACTTGGTACACTAACTAGCTGTGTGAGTTTTGGTAAGTCCATTTGGCCTCATATTCCCTATCTGTAAAACAAGAAGGTTGAACTCAGTAACTCCTAATGTCTTTTTCAGCTCTAAATCTATAACACTAGGAAAAAATAAAATCCTATACTCAGGTCCATGGCATTCTATTCCATTCTCATATCATAGATACATATTGACTTTGCTATGATTTGAAGGCCAAGGAATCATTCCACTCAACAAAGATTTTTAAGCAATCCCATCCACTTTCTAGCATGACCATAACGAAACACTCTATATTTTGAACATATGATAACAACTATAAAAGAAGGTTATTTCAAATTGAACTTGCAAGACAGCACTTCCTAAATCGCTAGCGATTCAGAGTCCTAAGTGGGAGATTTTGATTTATTTTTTTTTTTAAGCAACAATAATCTGGCAGGATTTTGCAAGGCAGATTTTTTGTCTGGACTTGCTGATTAATTTGTGTAATGATTTCACAAGTGTTCCACAGTAGGTTTCTCGGGTATATATTAATACAGTAGACTTAAAGTCACATATGCACAACAAAACAAATCATAAATAATGAGATACTAAAAACCAACTGTCACTGAGGTAGCAATTACTGGTGTCTCTTTTTTGCTTCAGCGACTCTTTCCTTTTACCCTGAGACATGCAAACAGAACAAACAATTAGCGAAATAATTGATGATCAGTACCTTCAAAGCTTGTGGTGACCTGGTTTATGCTTTATAAGTCTAATAATGAGAACCCCTCTTACTTGGTGATTAGTGAGCTGCCTGGTGTTCTCCAGTGGAGCTCTGGAGGTACATCTGTATCAGACAAAAGGTTTTTATCTGCCCTTTACAGTTAGTTGGTCCCTAATGAACTGAGCTTTTGTCCCTTGCTGTTTTTAGATTCCAATTAAATTTGTTTATGGAATAGACAAATAATTAAATATGTACTCTGTTTTCCAGTACTTAATATTGCCTTCCGATGGGGTTGTGTTACAGTCGGTGGCAATTAACATATACAATAATGTTTTTAATCACTTAAGTAATAAAACACATGCAAAATGTGCCCATGTTTTCTTAATCTTCTTTGGGCTTGTCAACCCATTTTTTTAACTTGGATTGGGTGCTCTAATTACCCTCCTCTGAGCTGCAGTAATTCATTTTTTTTTTCCCTGAGAAATAACATCAGTTTTCACTTTTATGCTTGAGGAAGCCAAAGAATGGCAGTTCACCCTGGAACCTTCAGAGCCCAAAAGGAATGCATTAAAGTTATGACAAACTGATCTTCTGTTGTTCACAGCAAGAGGCATTAAACAGATAAATAGCATGTCATGTTAGCAACTTTTGCTAAAGCAAATCATCCTTTGTTGGATTTTTCTATCTGGCTTCTGGATTAGATCCTCATGAAAATATCTGTATGAGCCATTTTATTAGCATGAAGGCACCTGGAAGTTGTTGTTGTTGTTGTTGTTTTTTGAAGGAAACTGCTCAGCTACCAAAGTGTCATCAGATAAAGTCAGATGGCCTAAAAGCACCAGAACCAGGAGCCCAGTCATTCATCCTCACTTCTACATGTTGATTTTCAGTGTCAGCTAATCAAGAAGCATTTTTTTGTGTGTGAAAAAAGGAAATAAGCATTTATTATGTTCCAAGCAGAGTGCTAAGGACTTTACCAATATTACCTCATTTGATCTTCACAACAACACACTGAAGTGGGTGCTATCATTATCACTGTTTGACAGTTAACAAAAGTGAGACAGATGGAGGTTAAGTGACTTACCCAGGGTTACACATTTTGTAAGTGTCTGAACCCTTGATTTCAGGTCCAGTTCTATATCCACTGTGCCATCTTAACTGGTTCAATAAGCATTTATTACGCACCTACAATTAAGCACCAATACTAGGCTCTTGGTGTACAAAGACAAAAATGAAATAGTCCTTGCCCATGAGGAGATTACATTATGTTGAGGGAATGCCACATGTTCATAGATAAATACAGGGTATATACATAATTTAAAAGGGGGGATTTCAGTGGGGTACTAACAACCGGGGGAATCAAGAAAAGATTCTTTTAAAGGAATGTCTGAAACCCAGCCACACGTCTACATTATTATTGTGATCTACCACTCCAGAAATCTCTTAATCTCCCACAATTTTAGTGCTTTCCCTCTCAGATTTTCTCCACAATTTTTCCTGTATATAACTTGTTTGTACTTAGTTGTCTGTATGTTGTCTCCTTCATTACAATATGAACTCTTTGAGGAAAGAGATGATTTTTTTTTTACCTTCTTTTTTACCTTCTTTTTACCTTCTTACCTTTTCTGTACCTTACCTTCTGTGGTCCTCTCCTCTGAAGAAGTTGGTGGGGGTGGAGGGTTATGTATGTGACTTGAGAAAAGAAGAGAAGTTGCTATCAAACAGGTAAGAATTAACTGATGAGAGGTACACTGTTAAGTGCTCCCTTGAGAGTAGATAACATAAATTGGACCCAATCAGCACAGTTGTGTGACTTCCTTCTGGGTCACTAAGCAAGGACAGAGAAGGCTTTTGGTGACAGTAAAACAGATGAGCTGCTTCCAGGATGGGATGAGGAGTAAAGGGACAGTGGGTAAATGGTAAAAGAGAAGGTACAGTAGGACTAGATAGGATAGTCAGGCATCTAGTATCTTCTGGGGAAAGTCACTTTCCCAGGAGATAGAAGGAACATGGGAAGAGGCATATGAAAGGCAGTTTTTTTTTTTAAACAATAGAACAGGGGAGGTAAGAGTAGGATAGAGATTTGGGAAGGATGGACTACCCCGGATGGGTTTGAGGGAGTAGGAAGTGGTAGCAAGGGAATAGACCCAGCCTATTATTTTGGATCCCAGGGATTTTGATAAGAGCCATAGAACAGAATACCATCACTCTCTTCCCAATAGCAATGATCATATTGATCTGAATATTACTCCCTGACATTAAAGGGTAGGGTGTGCTTGGGCTGTCATAGGGCAGATAGCAAGGTTGCCTATGCTGGCTTCATCCTGGTCTGAAGGTCAAAGACTAGGCCTTGGACGGCTGAATGGAATGAGACTCTCAGTTTGGGTCCTGGCTGGTTACAGAGGATTTGGGTATGGTTGACTTATTCACCTAGTAGTTTTCTCACAGGGGAACATCCCTTCATCCTTGCAGACTCTTTCTTCCATTGGTGAGTTCTTGGGGCCTCCATTTTGGTAAGGTATCCAGGTCAGCCATCCTCTATTCCTCTCCTAGAATGTTTCCTTGTATCTTCTTCTTCCATACCTTATTTTCAGTTCTCTTTTATGTGATCTTCTCTCATTAGAACATAAACTCCTTGAGGGTATGTAGTATCTTCCATTTTGCATATATTTGTTTCCCCAGAATTTAATACAATACCTGACACATATTAAGTTTTTAAAAAATGTTTGTTGACCAACTGATTGATTTTTCAATCAATAGCCAAGCCCACTTCAAAACTTAGTTGATTAACTCCCCTGGGATTGGGAGTGGGGTATGATCTTTGGAGAATCCTGGGAGTGAGAGCTAGGTGGCAGCAAGCCAGATGACTAGATGGCTACATTGGCTAGTCTCTCATTCTGCTAAGAAATTGGAGACTGGAGTCATGTCAGTGTGAGCCTCCCTCCCATGTTTGCAATGCTTTGGTGATACTTAGAGTATGGGTATGGTTTACCACTGGTATGGGGCGAATAGTATTTGGTTACATTTTTAATTTAGTGGATGTTACTATTGAGAATAAAATAGTTTTGTCCACAGTCATTTCCTTAATTTCAGAAAGAATTTATAGCCTCTATTTTCTCCCAGAATTTTTGGGAGATGTCTGACTTTAGCCAATATTCATTTCCATTCTTTCCACTTGGTTTTCATAGAACCACACAATCTTTGAGTTGAAAGGGACAACAGGATTATTCAGTCAGTGCAAACCAGACAGCCAGTCAGTCAGTCAACAATAATTTATTAAATGCTTACTATATGCCAGGCATTCAGAATGCAAATATGAATAGGAATACGGTCCCTGCCCTCAAGGAGTTTACATTCTAATAAGGAAGACACCAGATAAAGGAAAACTAAAAATGAAGGTGGAGAGAAGAAGGTATTCAAGCAGAGGGACATGTTGGAGAAGTCTAGAGTGAATCCTGGTGAGAAATTAAGAGGTAGCTTGCCTGGGCACCCTCTTTAAATGGAGATTCTGGAAGGAACCATTCAATCAGAGAGAGTGACTACAAGATCTGAATATGTGAACTCTAGGGCTGAAATGATCTTCTAGGATGAAGAGGTTTGGGGGACATGGTGCAGCAGTCTGGAGAGGAGTACTGGCTGGTGAGAAATGAAGCCAACCCTTGAAGGAATCCCTACTATTGCATACCCAACAGATGGTCATCCAGACATCTAATAAAAATAACCCATTACCATATGAGTCTGACCATTGCACTTCTGGACACTTCAATTTTTAGAGAATTAGCCCTCCCCTCCCTCCCGATATGAAGCATCTTTGCAATTTGTACTAATTATAGAGCATTCTTATTGACTGATTTTTCCATTCCCATTTGTGGAACCCATCTGAAAGTTAGGAATAGGTCCTGATTCCCAGGTGAACATGAAGGAAAAATTGGCACTATGGAATTACAAAGGAAACATTTAGAATATATTTGTGAAAAGTGGAGCTAACTATCTGGGATGTCCCATTTTCAGAGATGAACTTTGCGGTAATGTTTCTTTGTAGTACACAAACTATCTCCTAACCATATGCTGCTGTTTGGGAGGGAAACAACATCTACTGCCTCCTTTATTCCCAGAAGTCATTCATCTTTATTTTATCTCTTTTGTGATTCAAAGGCTAGACAGCTATGCTCAGCCAGCTAAATAGAGAAGTCAATAGGCATTTTAAAATTCTATGTTTTGAACTCCTTTTCTCCTGCTGTTGGTCCTCCAAGTTATTTGAATCATAACTCCCAAATTTTTACTCCTATCATATCCCTCATCATTAATCTGTTGACTTTAAATGATCATAACATGCCCAGGATAGCAAAACTTCAAAGAATCTGTGTGGAATTGGGATGATAAAGTTCTTTTCAATTGCCATAATGCCGTTGGTTGCCATGCAAATCAGCCTGTAGAAAACCTGGCTATTTCAGCCCTGCTTTTTTTGTTCTGTATTTCTTCACTTGCTGTATATTCCTGCCAACAGCAAAATTGCTGGTCTCCTTAAATTTTTATTTACTTATGTCTCAGAGTTCACACAGGATTAACAGCACTCAATTTATTAGAATAATTAATTGAAATAGGTCATGTTTGGGGGAATAGGGATAGAGAAAATAAGGCATTTGCTCTCTATCCACCTCATGCTCTCAAACACATAGACATACCACTGGCACACTTTTCCCTAATTCTTGCCATACTCTAAAAGATGTACATGCTCCAAAAAGGCACTTATCTTCAGAACAGACTAAACCTAATATGACACTAAGACATAAAAAAAGATGAAGTATGAATGAAGCTAAGGACAATGAAAATTTTTAAAAGATAATATTTTTACTTATATCTTTAACCTTGACTCTTCAGCCATCCCCCACTTCCACCCTCTAATTTTAAGATCTGTATAACTGTCAAGTTCTTCCCTGCTGCCTACAAATATGCTAACATCTCCCATCTTAAAAGTCTTCACTTGATAAATACTCCATTCCCCAAAGCAATCATTCTATATATCTCTCAACTGATAGAAAAAGCTCTCTATATCCACTGCCTCAATTTCCTCTTTTCTCACTCACTTATCACTTGGAATCCAGCTTCCATCCTCATCACTCAACTGAAACTACTGTCCCCAAAATTAGCAATGATCACTTACTTTCTAACTCTAGTGGCCTTTTCTCAGTCTTCATACTTCTTGACCTCTGACATTGTTGACTAATCCCTCTTCCTGGATACTTTCTCCTCCTGAGTTTTTCTTTCTTGGGTCTCTCCCATTTATTTTGCTATATCATTATCCAAATCTTACACTCTTAACTAAAGATGATCCTAGAACTCTGACCTGGGTATGTCTGTGTGTCTCTGTTTCCATCACTCTGTCTCTCTGTTTCTATGACTGTCTGTCTGTCTCTCTTTCTCTCTCTCTCTCTCGCTCTGATCTTATAATCTTCCATGCTGTCATGTATCAACTGACTCAGATGTACACATCCTCCTCTAGTTTATTCCCTGTGCTCTAGTACTATATGGAAATAGATGGACATCTCCAATGGAATGGCCTATTAAACATCTCAAGCTAAACATGTTGTCAACAGAAATTTATGATTTCCTAAACCCTCCCAGCCTCCTAAATTTCCTATCTCTGTTGAGATTGTCCCAGTCATCAGGTTTTTTGCAACCTTAGAGTCATCTTTGAGCAGATAGGTGGTGCAGTGGATAGCATGCCAGGTCTAGAGTCAGGAAGACCTAATTTCAAATCTGATCTCAGACACTTACTACTTATGTGACCCTGGACAAATCACTTAACCCAGTTTGCCTCAGTTCCTTATATGTACAATGAGCTGGAGAAGGAAATGGCAAATGACTCTAGTATTTTTGCCAAGAAAACCCCAAATGGGGTCACAAAGAATTGGACACAGCTGAAACAACTGAACAATGACTGAGTCACCTTTGACTTCACTTTCCCTCACCCTTCTATTCAATAACTTGACAGTTCTTATCAGTTCTACTTCTATAATTTCATTTACATTCATCCCTGTCTTTCCATTCACATAGCCACCACTATAGGCCCTCTTCACCTTGCCTGAACCATTTTTTTAGCCTTCTAGTTGGTCTCTCTGCATCTAGTTTCTCCCATGTCCAGCCCATCCTCCACACAGCTGCCAAAGTAAGATTCCTAAAGCCCAGATCTGATCTTCTTGCTCAAGGAGTGTTGGTGGTTCTCTATTGCTTTTAGAACAAAATACAAGGTTCATTGTTTGGCATTTAGAGCTCTTCAGCTTCATCCTACCTTTCCAGGCTTATTACATCTTTCCTTTATGTTCTCTGAGCTCCAACCAGACTGTACTACTCACTTTCCTCATTCACAAAATTCAATCACAGTCTGTTGTCCATGAATGAAATGCACTCTCCCTTCAGCTTTACCTCTTAGAATCCTTAGGTCACATGAATGTGACCTGAACTGAAACCTTTTTACCATTCTCCTCCACATACTCTGCTACTTACCTCCCTTCAATGACTCTCCATCACCTACCAAATAAGATATAAATTCTTTACTCTACATCCAATGCCTTCCATAGTCTTACTTTAAACAGTCCTGTTCATTCTTGCTTCGTATTATTCCCCTGCACTGATTAATCTTTAATCTAAAACAAAATACTCTTCTTTTTTCCTTCTGATCCCAATACCTCTCATCTCCATGCCTTTTCTCATTCCATTCTCCAAGCTTATAACGGACTTCTACCATCTCATTTCCAACTGTTGAAATCCCATCAAGGTATAAATCTGAAGACAAATCTTGAATAAAGACTCTTGACACCCTTAGCCCTCTACCCAGAGGAAGTAACCTGTCCTTCCTGAAATTTCTTGTAGTATTTAACCTGAACCTCCTCTCCTTTGCACTAAACTTGATGTCACAGGATCACAGATTTATAACTGGAAGAGGATTCAGAGGCCATCTAGTCTGTCTCCCTCATTTTATAGATGAGGAAACTGAGGCCTATGGAAGTTAAGTTAGGGATGGAGAACCTTAGGCCTTGAGGCCACACATGGTCCCACCCCTGAGTTAAGTGATTTTCCCAAGGTTCCATAATTAGTAAGTGATAGGGACAGTTATTTTTGTACACATTCTCTTTTACTTCACCAATTAGATTGTAAACCATATAAGAACATGAACTGTAACCTTTATATTTTTGCATCCTCAACAATTAGCACAGCTCCAATACACAGTAAGTGCTTAATCAATATTTTTTTGGCTTTCATTGACTATACCATGGTATGAAATTCATGAGCAGGTAGCTATAGCAGTCTAGTTTTCCAAGTATTGGCATCCCACAATCCCCAAAGAGTAGACCATTTGGATTTTGGCAGTCATTTCCAAGATTTCTCCCATTTATATGCACATTTAGTGCACAGACGGTAAGTGAGAACTAGACTCCCGGTAACCAACACATTAGCATGTGTGAAAATAACTCAATTAACGCAGGTATAATGTGAACATAGCCATTAATTCCACTGGAAACGATGGCTCCTAGTGCTAGGACCAATGCAGAATCTTGCAGATGGTGTTAAGCCAATAATTTTTTCAAAGCCACAATGCTGCAGCTGTAGAGCTGGCAAAATGAGATAACTTTGGAGAGAATAAGTCAGATTTGATCAGGAAGACCGACACTTGACCACATGAGTATCTCAGCTTACTGGGATGTGTTCCAAAATCCATCCATCTCATCCAGTGTGACAGTCACAAAAAAAAAAGAAAGAAAGAAAAAAACAGCCACACTTCATATCTATGCATCAAGCCATGTCTCTGCCACATTAGGGCTGACAGAATAAATATATGACATCTCCCAATGACACCTCCCAATGTCTCTCAATTTAAAAAAAAGTATATATGCCTTTTAAAAAGGCTAGCTCCACCCCAGTTTCTCATTCCTTTAAACTAGCTCCAAAACCAAATAAACAGTATCCATGCTGGCTAAAAACTATTTTCTATCTTAAATGAAGAGAAAGATTATGATAGCATTAATTTTTAATAAGTAATTGGGCCCCTCAGAATTCTGCCCACAATAATATCGGTTCCAATATAGGAGGACCTAAGTATTACCTATAGACTAAAACTGCATAGATTGGAAATAACAGGAATCCCAGAGATAAAAGATTTAGAACTACAAGGAACCTGAGAGATTATTCAGTCTAAACTTCTAATTCTACATATGAGGAAAGCGAGGCTAGAGAGATTAAGTGACTTGTTTTGTTTATTCTTGGCTCTGCCACTAAGTAGCTATATGACCTTGGGCCTCATCTCTGTGAACCTCATCTATATGAACCTCAGTTAGGGCAGCTGAAAAATGAAAGATATGGGCTAGATGAACCTTAAGGTCACTTCCAGTTCTTGAATTCAGTACTTTTGTTCTAATTATCTAATGTTTCAAAGGCTACTGCAACCTTTCAACATTGATCATGTAAAATTCTCTTAGAAATGAATGTTGGCAAGCAGTCTTTTATGTGTTTTGAATTTTCCCACCTCTTTCTTCTTCCCGGGATGCTGTCCCCATATTTGTGCTGATCCCAATTCTACCTATCTTTATGGTCAAGCTCAGATGCCAACTTTTCCATTAATTAATTCAGTTCTGTTCATTTAAGCACATATTTGTAAAACATTGTGCATTGTCCTAGACACAAAGAAGAGTGGATTAATAAGACAGCCCCACTTTCAAGAGGCTTATGATCTAATAGAGATTTTTTTAGATTGTGTTTAGGTTCTAGGATTCTGTGATTAAGAACAAACACTGATGTTATAATTCAATAACACTTTAATGAATTAAGGTTCTATTGACATTTTGATCGACAACTCTAATCATTTGAGAGTTTGGGTCAGGGGGGTAAGCTTTCTAACTATTATAGACAATGCTGCATTGCAGTTAACAGTCATTAATTTATTCAACAAGAGAACCTGATCTTTGACTAGTTTTGAGGTGGGGAAGAGGTGTCACAAGATATGAATGAATAGTTCTAGTTCTCAAGGGCCATATGCTATATATAGTAAGGTAAAAAGGATAAGTACACAGATCACTACAAAACACAACAGAATGTGGTAAATGCTACAAGGAAAATGTACAACGTTTAAAGGAATGAGAAACTGGGGTGGCTAAGAGGCACAGTGAATAGAGCACCAGCCCTGGAGTCAAGAGGACCTGAGTTCAAATCTGGATTCAGACACTTGACACATTTACTAGCTGTTTGATCTTGGGCAAGTCACTTAACCCCAACTGCCCTCCAAAAAGCAAAAAAATAAAAATAAAAATAAATAAAGGAAAAAGAAATCATTATTAGTTGAGAGGATCAGGAAAGTCATCCTGAAAAATGTGATGTCTGAGTTGGTCTTTGAGGGATCAGTAGAATGTTTATAGGTGAGAATAGGAAAAGGAGGAGACAGAAGAGATTCAAGGTGAAAGAACTTGGATAAAAAAGGAGGAAATAAAATATCATTTATATACAGGGAAGAACTAGAACTAATCTACTCTGGATAAAGCACAGGGAGAGAGAAATGAAGGAGATAAGGACATAAAGATAGCTTAGAGTTAGAATACAGAGTATTATGAATGCCAGAATAAAGAGTCTGAATTTTATTTAGTAGACAATGGGGAGCCATGGATGATTTTTGATCAGGGAGTGCCATGATTAGATTTCTACGTTAAGAATATCAATGTGGCAGGATTGTGTTGTATGGAGCAGAGGCAGAGAGAACAGTTTGAAAGTTATTCTAGACTAAGTGAAAGGTGATTGGAGCCTGAAAGAGGGTCATGACAGAAAAAAATGGAAAGGAAGGCACTAATGTGAGAAAAATTGTCAAAGTAGAATTGACAGGACAAGGGGGGAAGGGAAAAGGCTCGGTCAAAAATGGTGCTGAGATTTTGACCTTGAGTAACTGGGAAATGTCAATGTCACTAATAGAAACAGAGAAATCAGGAGAAAGAGCTTCATGGTATGGATAGGATGGAAGGGAATAGGAAATGGGGGGAAGTGATTTTGATGTACAGAGTTGTAATGTATATTAAATTTTCATATTGAAGCCTTGATATCTGGAGGCTCAGTCAACATTGTCATACTGATATCTGTAATAAAAACTTAGCTAATTATATGTACTTAATAAAAGCTATTTTTTTTTTGGATGGGGAAAATTATTGGGGTTGACTTGTCCAGGCTCACATAGTAAGTATCTGAGACCAGCTTTGAACTCAGGTCCTCCTGACTCCAGGGTACTCTATAGACAACTCCACCTAATTTCTCCCAGGTATATCTTCTAATAATAGAATCATAAGTAGAATTCAAATGCATTATGAGAGTAGTAGTAGGTCAGGTTTGGGAACTAGACTTGTGATTTCATTAGTATAGGAAACTCCCTCTATTAATACAGATCAGTATCTGATCTGCAACTTAAAAGCTTAATGAGTTATTCAGAGAACTAAAATGTTAAATGACTTGTTCAGGGTCACACAGTCCATGTGTCAGAGACAGGGGTTTTTAAAATCTGAAAGCCAGATTTTGCTGACTTTCCATGCTATCCTGCCTCTCAGGAAAATAAAAGGAGTATAGAAGGAAGTTAGTTTATCAGAAGACGTGAGTACAAGCCCCAGCTCTTCCATTTCTTTTGCCATGGAACCATGAGCAAGTCACTTAATCTCTTTCAAGCTTCAGTTACCTTATCTGTGAAATGAATATCATGATATCTGCACTATGTCTCTCATGGCAGTTGGGAGAAAAACTCATCAAAGATAGTAAAGCATATAAAATTACTCTATTAATGTGTCTTTGCTATCCCAACATCATTAATTGTCAAATATGTGTTTTTATGACCATGAAGTGAACCTACCCAATTATCTTTAATTTATAGTCTTAGAAAGGTGCCTGAGGCTACAGGAGGTCAAGTGTTGGGATCTGAACTCAAGTCTCCATCATTCCTGGCCCAGCATACTAGGACACACTGTTTCAGTGGCAATAGTAGTCCCCTAAAATATTAAAAGAACAAAGGGAAGTCCTCTGAATTGTGGCATGGATCCTCTACTATGTATTTATAAAAAGGCATAGATAAGAATTGAACTGAATGAGAAAGCATGAGAGTGGTGATCTGCACTGGTGGAAGAAATGTTCTTGCAGATGGAATCATGGATGCACCAAATTTTGAAGCATTAACCTTTTTATATCCTGATAACCTTGCATATTTCTTGGTACTTCATGAGCATTCAATCAATGCATGTTTATTATTGATAAACAAAACTCTTCATGGTGGTTGATATCTTCAGCTACACAATCTATTATTTCCTACTCTAGTGCAATGATAAATTTGGGCTTTTTGCTTTACCTATCTTGGAACTGCTGAATTAGTTTTGAGATTTTAACTTCCTGAGTTGGAAAGGGTGCTTTACCAAAATGCCAGTCAGAATTAATTCAAAAGATATTCACTGCAGCTCCCCAAGGCCTTGAGTTATTGGCATGTTGTTTTTCATTGACGTATTTTGATGGAAGGTAGCGTTTTAACTAGGGTGGGGAGGGCATGATTTGGGATGATTCAAGCAGTAAGTCACCAGGGACTATATATATAGTAGTTCTAATGCTCTGCTTTTACAGGGATCATCTGATGTTGTAATTCCCACCCATTTAAAAAGTTTCAACACCCTAGCTTTGCTTTGATTATGAAATCTTTCACCTTCCTAAAATTACTGTGTAGCTTGTATTTCATCTAAGATAGAATAAAATTTAAAATTAGATTTGTTTTAATAACTATGGAAGGAAATTTGTTAAAACCCTTTGATATACTTGGGTATATTCACTGAAGGCTATAAAACTTAGGTTCACTGATCTTATAATGACATCTACCAAAAGAAAAAAAAAACCCAGTCATAGCCCTGCTACATAGTACTTGACCAAAAAAAAAAATTGTCTCTTTTTGAAAGATCTTCACTTCTTCTAATTATAAAAATCCCATTAACAATACTCATTATCCTCTATCTCCTTCAAATGTCAAGAAGACAAAATCATGGATAAGAGAAACTTGTTGTTAGAGGGGACCTTGAATAATATCTGGTCTGATCTTCTCACTTTATAAATGAGGAAAATGAGGCCAGTGGAGGTGAAGGGACTTACTCACAGTCACACAACTAATTAACAGCAGAACTAGAAATAGAACTCAGGTGAATTCTAGTGCTCAGGGGAATGATTTCAACATATGAATTTTTTTTCAGGTGGGGTAGGTTCGAGTCTGTACTTTCATTGATGGAGGGAAATCATTCCATTGGTGCATGCAGTCAGCAACTCATCTCAGAGAACTGCCAGCAGCCTTGAGTTACTTGTCCATGGACGTACTGCAAGCATGTGTCAAAGGCTGGACTTGAACTCAGGTCTTTCTGACTCCAAGACCAGTCCCCTATATACTAATACGGTATTAACTCTTAGGGGTATAGCAGTAAAAGAAAAAAGAAAGATTTAGCACATTGTTTCCCTTAGAGAACTCAAAACTATATCTGGATAATTGATATAATTGGTAGACAGCTTTTACGTGTCTTATGGAGAGGTCCTATGGCAAAATAGATAGTCTTCTGACCTTGGAATGTGAAAGATATAGGAATCAAATTCCAACCCAGACACTTAACTAAAGTTACCTGGGTCCCAGGTAAGCCATTTCATCTCTCTGTTCCCGAGCTTCCTCATCTGGTAAATGCAGGGTTTGGACTCAATAACTTTTCAAATCTCTTTCAATCCCAAATCTATAATTCCATGATTTTCTCACTTGTTGATGTTACTAGTTTCCTTTTTACTTTAGTACATTCATTAGTGCTTTTCAGGTTATTTTTTTTAAGGTGTACTGATTAAAGTTATCTTCCACTAAATCCATCTTGAGACTTTCTCAAAAGGTAGGGAAGAAAGATTTACCAACTTCATCATCATTGGGAAGTATTTAGGGAGTAGCTGGGTAGCACAGTGTATAGAGTGCCAGGGCTGGTGTCAGGAAGACTCATCTCCCTGAGTTCAAATCTGACCTCAGACACTTCCTAGCTGTGTGAGCATGGGCAAGTCACTTAACCCTGTTTGCTTCAGTTTCCTCATCTGTAAAATAAGTAGGAGAAGGAAATGATAAATCACTTCACTTTCTTTGCCAAGAAAACTCCAAATGGGGTCATGAAGAGACTGAAATGACTGAATGGCAATATTTAGAATAAATCTGTTTGAATATGAAATACTGCTGCTTGTCATTGAAGGACCAGAAATCTGGTCTGATCTCTAGGAAAAAAAAAAGAATGGTTATAAAGGGTATATGGGTAACTGATTAGCATGTAACTTACTTAATACTTCAAAGAATTATGATTTTATCCCAGTGGGTACATCTTCTATTGAAGAATCTCACAACAATTTTGGAAGATAGCCTTTACAAATTTATTGTGCCCACAGATATTAGCTTCCTATAGTCAACCTGTGGATGAAAGAGTTTCTCAGAACCTAAATAGTCTGGTCCTTAGGCAATAGACATACCTGTTACCATGCCCATAATCAAAAGCTTGACAGGATCTGTCAAAGACTTCATTCCACAGACTTAGCATTTGAGAAACGCTGGTCACCTTTAGGACACAATGAGGTATTAGAACATTCCACAAGCATGTCACTAAAAACAAATGACTTATTAACGTACGTAAACCAAAGCATATGCTAACAAAGTGAATGGAGGAATGGATGTTTCATTCTTAGAATCTATGGGACTACAAAAAATATTCAACGTGCCTTCTGATCAGGAAAGACTTCACTGAAGATTCAGAATTTCAAGAGATGTTTCGAGAAAGGAGGGACAGCTAGGTGGTACAGTAGAAAGACCTGGAGTCGGGAAGACCTGAGTTCAAATCTGACTTCAGATACTAGCTGTGTGTCCCTGAGAGTCACTTCACCTCTGTTTGCCTAAGTCCACTAGAGAAGGAAATGGCAAACCACTCCAGTCAGTATCTTTGCCAAGAAAACCCCAAAAAGCGTCACAAAGAGCCAGATACAACTGAATGACAACAACAGCAAATTAGAAAAAGGCACAGGGTTTAGTGTGCTGTGGGAGAGGGACAGGTATGCTCTGAGCATAGGTTTTAGCGTGAGAGATTTGGAAATTTGAAGTGAAATGAAAGAACGAAGACTATGCTACTAACTGTGGAAAATGACTGTAG
Source organism: Pseudochirops cupreus (assembly GCA_028627135.1). Classification (NCBI taxonomy): domain Eukaryota; kingdom Metazoa; phylum Chordata; class Mammalia; order Diprotodontia; family Pseudocheiridae; genus Pseudochirops; species Pseudochirops cupreus. The sequence goes on from CM053582.1 coordinate 411,940,041, forward strand.
AGAAAGAAAATATAAGAAGGCTCTGAGCTTGATTTTATTTTTTCAGACTAATCTCTTTGGGAAATATTTTTATTAATATATGGTCTTGGTAAGAGTGAGCAAATACTGAACAGCGTAAAATTTGGTAGAGCAGCATGATTCTGAATGGGTAAGTCTGGATTTTCCCTTTGAATTTTTCTACTTGAAATAAATATATACCTGTCATCCTGCAGGGCAAATGTGCTAACTCTTTGGTGGAAGGTTCTGCTTTTCTAAAGTGTATTTTTCTTGAAGAAGAAATCTTTTTTTTTAATCTTCTTAATCTATAAAATACTAATTTGTTCTTCTAAAGACAAAGCCAGAACTGTCATCTCCTTTGTATGAGTAGTTTGACTTGTTCTGGGCAGAGGCAGAAATGTTAGTTTTTGGAAATCAAGTAACCTTCCAAGCACCAATACAGGATCATAAGTTGTAGGATTTTGAACTGTAGGAGAAAAGAGCTAATCAAATCTAACTAACTCATTTTCCAGGTGAGAAAATGGAGACCCAGAGAATCTAGGTGACTTGTTCAGGACACAGAGTAATAGCAGAACTGGGATTCAAATTCTGGCCCACCAACTTTAAATCCAATGCTCTTTCCATTATGCCGCCAGTTTTCTTCTTTCCAAGGGGTCAATGGCCACAATGGCAGTGTGTGGTCAGGGAATGGCAGGATATTTGAGGAAAGTGGGGGGAGCTTTTTAAAATTTTTCTTGACAGGTAGCAAATGTCTTTCCAGCCTGAGGGGGAAAACAAATTGACTTGTTAGGTGGCCGCATCAGAGCACATTTTCTAATAGAAACAATACTATATAAATAGTAGTTAGGATTGTAGGCTATCGCACAAAGCTATTCAGCATTCACTGCAGTTAAAATAATATAGTCAAGTTTTACCTACCATTTATTATTTTCAAAAATGTGTTTATTGATGCCTTTTAAAAAAACTATCATCATGGTTGTCATCATTATCCGTATGCTTCCTAGAGAGCCATCTCATAAAACAAATAGTATTTTTCAAAGGCAAAAAAATAAAGAAAAAGAAGAGGGAAAATATCAGTCCAAGTTATAAATACAATTTGAAAAAGTCCCCAAACCTGTGGACCTCCCACTTCCACCAAGGGTGGCTTGGGGTGTCCTCTCATGTTTCTTTAGAAGCTTATTTCAGTAGTAAAATTTGCTCCGAGTTCTAAGCCACCTTTGTTCTTTTATCAGAATCTTCCTTTAATAGTGTCTTATGATCTCTTTGGGGGGACCTGTAGTGATTACTTCTCCAACTAACTATCCTGTTTACCAGCCTTTTTTCTTTAAAAATTTTCTGAGTATCCTGATTTCTGATCTCATTGCATCAAGGGTCATAGATCTAGATCTGGAAGAGACCTCAAAGGCCAACTAACGCATTCCCCATATGTTACAAAGGAGGGAAGCTGGGCCATAGTTTAAGTTAAGCGGCTTGTTCAAGGTTACACAGATCACTGTCCCTGAGATGTGTGTTGATCTCTAACTCCAGAGCCGTTGTTCTTTCCATCGAAACTTGTTGCCTGCCAAATGCACATGTTCACTGAGTAATAATGATTGAGTTAAAAAATATTCATAGCCCATGGAAGACTCACAACCATTACTATATTCTCTCTGGTCTATTATTCAACTTGCTATATATTACTAACATTTCTTGAATCTTGCATCACAGCTTGATCCATCTTTGCTCTCATCAAGGTAGGTACCTCCCTCAATGTTGGTTGTCATAATCCTTCTGCACCTTCTTGTATATATTTTGCACAGTGATCCACCCAACATGCTGAGGGCCTTCTTTTGGGTCTCTTGACGTTAAGGACCTTGATATTAAACTGTCCATTGGTCATCTCTCACTCTTAATACATGACTGCTCACTGTTTTCGTGACCATATTTCTCTGAAGACATCCTTTGTGCAATTCTTGTTTGGTGATGTTTGTAGGCAAGTAGGTGGTACAATAGAGTGCCAGACCAAGAGTCAGGAAGACTCATCTTCTTAAGTTCAAATCTGGCCTCAGACAGTTACTAGCTGTGTGACCATGGGCAAGTCTTTTAACCATGTTTGCCTCAATTTACATATATGCATACATATATATATGCACACATATATATGGCAGGATGCATATAATGCCATGTGTGTGTATACACACACATTTTCATATATATATGTATACATATACATATACATATACATATACATATTTATTTATTTATTTATTTATTTATATGAGGCAGGATATGAACCTATGTATAGTGGATAGTATGCCAATCCTAGAGTCAGGAACATTCATTTTCCTGAGTTCAAATCTGGACTCAGACATTTACTAGCTATATGACTCTGGGTAAGTCACTTCACCCCGTTTACCTCAGTTTCCTCATCTGTAAAATCAGCTGAAGAAAGAGATAGCAAACCACTCCAGTGTCTCTGCCAAGAAAAACTCAGAGTCATAGAGTCAGATGTGACCAAAAAATGACTGAGCAACAATGTTGGTACATTGAAGCTTACTTAGGCCTACAGTGACCTTTGGGTGACTCTTAGCTTTAATTCTTCACATCCCCAGAAGAATAAGAATAAAGATAGGGGCTGGACCTATGATTTCACTGATAGAGGGAAGTCTCAAGTGATTAAATCACCCTCTACTAGATTAACACCTTTTATGCAACTTATGGTCCCAGAGAGTTGTCTAGAGCACTGAGAATTAAAGTGACTTGACCCGGATCACAGAACCAGTTTGTGTTAGAGGCAGGATTTGAACCCAGATCTTTTGATTCTGAAGCCAATTCTCTAGCCACTATACTACAATGCTGGTCCACCAGAAGAATATTGTTGTTTAAAATATATATATATATATATATATATATATATATATTTTTTTTTTAAGGAACAGAAAAACAATATACAGATATAAATCAAAAGAATATTATGGGAAAGTCAAACTCTGAGTAACTGGAATAGTCAATCTTGACCTTGGAATGAAACATACATACATTCTTCCTCTCAGCAGAAAGGTGGGGGACTACAAGGGCAGAATGTGCTTGTATTGTCAGAAATGGTACTAGTTTTTCTTGATTAATATTTTTTTCTTTTTTCAAGAGAAGCCTACTTTTGGGGGTAAACTAGAGGGAAATATTTAGAAATAACGACAAGACAGAAATGAACGACATAAAATAAATAAGATAAAAATTTCTTTTTCTTAAAAGGGTCCTTTGTTTCAGGCAAGAAGCTTGGGTTCATTAAAAATATCACATAATTTCTCAAAGACAATCCAGCCTACTTTCATTGTCATGGTCAAATCTGGCCTCCTGACTCATTGTCCATGGGGAGCATCATGACAAACATACTAATGAAGAAGTGTCAGATACAGGGATGCAGGCCTGTGGCCCACACCATTCCTAAATGTGGCCAGAACCAGAATAAAATGTAATTAGGAAATATTTGACAAAATAAGTAAAAATACAAAGGAACATAATGTTAATGCAGTTTTCCAAGTCAGTTTGTGGTCAGTAGGGATTCTTATGTATGTTTTAGTAAACCCATTTCTGTTTGAATTTGCTGCCACTGGAGTAATATGATTGACTATATCCAAAGGTAATATTGCTCTCTCTTTTTTTCCCAGGTTTTGGAAATGAGTACTCATAGCAGGTGATTAAAAGGGTACTCATTTCCAAAAGATAATTCGTTAAAAACGAGCACCACACTTGTTATCTTGAAAATAGTTACTTTACCATTAATAAACACAAATCATCAGTCTTTTTGGTCTAAACATATCCTTCCCGTTAGAAGACTGTCCATAGCACAATTTGGTATTGCTCTCAGCTTACCATTCAGAGGAAAGAGATAAGTTTTAAAGAGATGAAGAAAGAAGGCTGAAAAGAAAGCATCACTCAGGAATTATTAGAAATATTGCTTGAAAATGTTATCAAAAAGAAATGAAAAGAATTCTTTCCATAGCAACATTATGTTAACATAATTTTGAGACTAGGTAGCATTTATAAAGCACCGTAAGCTTTGTGATCTCTTTAGGGGACCTGTAGCTATTACTTTTCCAGGTATGGTATACCAGACTCATGGAAGTCACAGAAACCCTGTGTGGTAGGTACAATTATTACCATCCATATTTTACAGGTGAGGAAACTGAAACACAGAGAAGTTAAATGGTTTGTCCAGGATGATGCAGGCAGTAAATGCCTGAGACAAGATTTGAACTCAGATCTTCCTGGCTCTAGGTCTCTTGATCTAACCACTGTGCCACATTGCTGCCTTAATGATAGCGACAAACAGTCTCCAAAGTCTTCCAAAGATCATTTATATAAAGACATCTTACTTAGGGTGTATTGCTTAAAGTAATCATACTCTTACAGATTTGGTCCGTAGGTGCAATGGTGTTTTTCTAATAATTTCTAATAATAGGAGAATGGTTAAATAAATTGTGATTTAAAAAGCAGAAAAAGAAAAGTAGAATACACATTAACTAGAACCATATAGGCCAGTGGTTCTCAACCTTCCTAATGCTGCGACCCTTTAATACTCGTATGTGGGTGTATCTGCATATGGGTGGACCCACCTGGAGATGGAGAGAGGAGTAGTGTCTCGGTTCCTAAGACCATCAGAAATATGTGTTTTCTGATGGTCAGGCGGCCTGGTGAGCCAAGGATTGTTCAACCCCCAAAGGGGTCGCGACCCACAGGTTGAGAACCACTGATATAGGAGAAGCTTGTGAAAATTAACTGACAGAATCCTGTTGAGGGTTTAAGTGAAGTGGCTGAAAAATTGAAAAGAATTCATCAAATCAGAAATGAAAATTAATTAAATTAATGATAATCACTAAGCAAGTTCAGTTGTTTGTTCAACGTTAAGTTTTTAATGAAACATTTAATTAAAATGAGAAAGCATAACTATTTGTCTTTTGTTGATGTCATCCTTTCCTTTCTCATACCTTTCCGCATCCTGTATGTTACTTTTAAGTGAGAGGCTTTTATTGACGGTAAAAACACATAGAGTTAAAGGACTTGGGGGAGAAGGAAAGGAAGATGAAAACAAAGATTGAGGGTAGATTTTGTGTCCATTTAGTTAGCAAATGATATAGGTAATAACATAGAAGTTCTAAAAAATTTTCAAATCTTCCTGAAGAAAATATTTTATGTAGTCCAAATTACAAATATGTTATATGTTGCATATTATATTTTGTATAAATCTGTTACAAAGCACTGCACAGATTTTTTTAAAATTAAAAAAAATCATAATCCTTAGTAACAAACATTTTTCTTCGGTCAAATATCTTCCTTATAATTTTCCTCACTTGGGTAAAATCCTTTAAGTTATTTGCTGATGGTCAAGTCATTTTTTTCTATAAACTTCTTGAATACATTTCATTTGTGAGATTATCATGTCATATAACAACCTTTGAACTTCATCCTTCGGGTTTTACTTGTCTTTCCTCCCCAGTCCATTAAAATACAAATTTCCTACCTCCTAAAAGCTCATCTTCTAAGGCCCTAGACTATAAATCCATGAGATACCCAAAGAATCTGTGAAGTCTTCACCTTAAGGAATTCCAGGTGTGGAAACTCCCTCCACCAACTCAAGTTAATGCCTTACCTATGTCAACTACTAGCTTTCTGAGATACCTAGAGTTTAAGTAACTTTTGGGGTCATATAGATCATAAGTTCCAGAGGTAAGACTTGACCCCATACCTTCCTGGCTCTGATGTCAGCCCCTTGCTCACTACTCCATACTGGCTCTCAGAATAACAATATGAGTCATTTCTCAGTTGAATATTTTGCCTTTTAAGTTGGCAACCTTGGAAGTCTATTTCAAAGTGTAGGTCCTTCACTAGCTCCAACCCATATCAGAGAATTAAAAACAATAACAATAAGAAAAAATAAACTTGTAACATCTACCATCAGCTGAAAACTGACAGGTTGGTTTTTGAAAATATTGTTGTGGCTATGGACCAAGGTTATAAGAGTGATTACTTTTAAGCAATACTGAGAAACTTCCTAAAATAAGATGTCATTATATAAATGATCTTTGGAGGGCCTCAGAGCTCATGAGAAAAACTACGAAACAGCTTATTAGGAGAAAAACAACAGCTCTGCTGAGATAAATGTGATAGGTATAAAAAAGCATATCCTCACAAAAGCTGAGATCTGGGCAGTCCACCTACACAAATTCAGCTCCAACATCAGGATGACAAGCACTTTGAAATTTAATAGCATGAAATATTTACTCAAAGAGTGCATAATTTTATTGATTGTCAATAGTGACACTTGCCAACACTCATATCTTCATTGATGTGAAAAATTAAGAATGGGATGGAACTCTGTATCAATAGTAATACAGAACTCACCTTAAAAGATGTCTTTTCTTAAAAGTGCATCTAGCTTAACAATGATGATACTCCTTAAAATCTGAATAGAGCCACAGCATAGGAAAATTTGGTGCCAGATCCCATAAATCAGCCACTTCATAATTTGAGAATTTTACTCCTTTTTTCCATTCCAGAAATGACCACTCTTCTACATTAAAAAAAATTGGGGTAGACAGGATGGAGTTCAAACAAAAGCAGTGATGGAAAAAGATTACAATGCATTATACATGGCAGGGCGGGGGGGGGGGGATTGTGTTAGTGCAAAGCATATTAGTTTCAAAAACACTATGTTTTGGGAACAGCTGGTGTGGGCTGAACATGGAAACAACTGTTGTAAAACAAATGTTAAGGAATTGCTGTAAACAAGATTCCATTTATTTACACTGTATTTCCTCTCTCTCTCTCTCTCTTTCTCTCTCTCTCTCTCTGTCTCTCTCTGTCTCTCATTTGTATAGGCAAAAGATGCCATATTTTTCTCCTGTAACTTTTCTAGTTTCTTCATTTGACCCTTTATTCTCATAACCATGAAAATGATGCAGTAATATTATGGCCAAAATGCAGGTGGTTTATAAAACCACACATCTTATTTTACCAATGTATTTGACTGCCAGACATCCCTCAGGCTCTCTCTGAACTTTTTGGTACTTAGTAAGGTTACCCAGAATGCAGTGTGGTTTGGCAATCAGAATACCTCATTTCACTTAGGACCAACCTCATTTCACACATGACCTAAGTAGTCTGGAGTCTAGGTCCAGAAAAACAAGAGGAGGGTTGTGGAGAAAACTCCACATGGGCATTTACCCAGATCTCAGCTTTTCTCCTCAGAGCTGTGCTATGTCAGTTTCCAGCCACATAAGAACAACATCAAGAATTTAACACCCTCTTGTCCTCTTTTCACTGTCTGCTTCCAGCCCACTCTTGCTCAGCTGTTCAGTACAAAAGGAGCTCAAAATATCAATGTTATTTTCTAATGATGTTGTACTTTTACCCTCCAAAATGAACATGATTAGCAGCTTAACTAGAATTAAAAAATAGATTTTTTTTAAAGTGCCTCAGAAAACATCTCATGTAGTTATTCCTTAGAATGGAATCTGGCAGAGGGCAAGGATAATTTAGAATACTCTTCAGGTTTCTTCAAACACCTTGAGAACTCAGTTAATACAACCATGTCTCCCAAGGAACAGTAATTTTTTGTTAGTTCATTTGTTTATTACCATAAACCTTTAATTTCTCTGTTAAGAATTCTAATAAAATGCTATGGATTGGCTGTCTGATGTATTTTCCTGCCTCACAAGGTACTATGGTTTGTTCACTTTGATCAGATGAAAAATATCTTCTTGAGATACAACCTTTTCAAGCATAGTCTGAGGAAGACCAATCAAGAACTGAGACACTTTCTTCTATTTTTAGGTATCTCAGGATAGTTCCAACTATTCTGAGTCTGAAATAGCCTGGAAAGTTTTGGTCTTTCTTTCTACATGAATGAATTTCCTATGGATAGAGCATTTGACTACTCCTCTTGATTGTGAGTTACTAAATATCTTCCAATATCTCCCAAGAACAATGTATTGCTTTAGTGTTTCCTTGTGAACCTTTCTTGGGTAATATCCTTTCCAGGGCTTTCGAAGTCCTGAGGTACTATTCTCTGACCTAAAAATATAGCAAAAGTTAGGGACTTCTTCAGGTGAATTGGGTGAGAAATAAGTGGTGATCAGTATAAAGCCAACAGGTGAACAGGATGAGACACAGAAATGTTTATGAGCATAAGACCAGCCCATACTTGTCCACCAGTTTGTACCTTTGCTAAGATAGCAATAGTTAGGCTATCTACTGTATTGGTTGAGTCCAATCTACAAAATGAATGCCTCCTAGACAAGAAAGAGGCAGAAGGAGCATTGTGATCAAAGTGATCAGGACTGGAGGCTAGTGGGAGTAGGGTTTCTATCAGTAGAAAAAGTGCCTTTCAGATGGTTCAGGTACTGTGTATTCTGTCTGTGGTAAGGGAGCACTTGACAGCCTCTAACTCTCAATTCTATACTTAATGTTGAGAGACTAAAAGTTGTGGTTATACAAACAGATGAATGAAAGTTAATGCTGACCCTCACTGATACATTTGTTTTAACAGTGCTTTATTATTTGGATTAAACATTTAACTACACGTGGAAGTTGAAAGAATTAGGAGATAAATCAATGAGTGGTATAAAAGGGAGGTGCTTTCCTTGTAGGATGGGGGCTAGAGCCATTGGACCCAGGTGCATAAACCAGCATACTTTAGATCAATGAGACAAATAATGCCTTCCACAAAAGGGTGAAGCTAAGGGGGGAGAAACTAGCACATTCTCTCAAGTCATAGTTAAACTGGTGATCACCTGAGAGGGATCCCAAATAAGGACATATTTATCTACCTCTCATATTAGGAAAACACTCAAGCATAAGAGCTGCAGTCATTAACATTAAGAAAGGGAGTTGTTGGGGTGGCTAGGTGGTACAGTGAATAGAGCACCTGCCCTGGAGTCAGAAGGACCTGAGTTCAAATCTGGCCTCAGACACTTAACACTTAGTAGCTGTGTGACTTTGGGCAAGTCACTTAACCCCAATTGCCCTGTCTTCTGTCCTCCAAAAAGAAAGGGAGCTGTAGCTGAAGTGGACTGGCTTAGATTCAGCTTTTCTTGAGAAGAGCAATCTCCATTCAATCAGTAGGAATAGGGAGTTAGCACTTAGGAACATCAGTAGGAGGAAGTTTCAGTTGGGAAGGAATAAATACACTCATATTCTTGGTGATACCTCCATTCCAAACCTAAAGAAGCAAGTAGTCCTAAAGCAAGAAAAAAATGGTATCTCAGTGAGGCTTTTCTCTCTGAGTTCAGAAGAAATTATAGCCACAAATTCACTTAAGAATATTGACATTTCACATAATATTTTCAGATTAATCTAAGTTCCTATCCTCAAAAGGGGGCTTTTCCCCTACTTTGTTGATGAAAGCTATGTCCTGATCTGCATGAAATATGACCCTAATTCCTAATTCCTCATTTACTATCCCATTAGCAATTTTTGCCTAAAATTGAGTGAAGGAACAATGTGTCTCTTGGGATAGCAGACTAGACTTGTAGCCTGGAAGAAAAAGGTTGAAATCTTGCCTCTGATACTAGTTATTCAATCATGGGCAATCATGGGCAAAACCTACCTAAGCCACAGTTTTCTTCATCTGTAAAATAGGAAGTAGGGCACTTAGGTGGTTCAGTGGATGGAGTGCCAGACCTGAAGTCAGGAAGACTCATCTTCCTGAGTTCTAATCTGGCCTTACACACTTACTAGCTGTGTGGCCCTGGGAAAGTCACTTAACTTTGCTTCAGTTTTGTCACCTGTAAAATGAGCTGGTGAAGGAAACAGCAAACCTTTCCAATATCTTTGCCAAAAAACCCCCAAATGGGGTCACAAAGAGTTGTAAACAACAACAGCAACAAAAATAGAGCATTTGTCTCAAGATAGCATGATAGAATAAAGGGATAGTCTTCAAGACAAAAAAACCTAGATTCAAGTCCTTCCTTCTTTCTGTTGATTATTTCTAATCTATCCTGTATGTTGCGTGTTTCTTCTTGGTAGCTGCATGTTGTCTCACCATTAGACTGTGAGCTCCTTGAGAGCTGGGGCTGTTTTTTGACTTTCTTTGTATCCCTAGGACTTAACATTGTGTCTGCCACATAGAAACCACTTAATACATGTTTATTGGCAGATGAACTGATTGATATACTTATTGTGTAACCCTAGGCAAATCACTTCTCAGTATATAAATTACCATAAAAAAGTTGTCTAGCTACATAAAGGTAGATAAAGATGAAGACAGCTAATTCCCTTACACTTGATTAAATCAAATTCCCCCTCAAAGTGACTACTTCACAGTGTTGTTTTGAAGCTAAAATGACTAGATATATTTAACTACTACCTGATTCACTATGCTTGCTCATGGCATGTTCATCCACGCTCTAAGTTATCAAGGATAATGGAAGTGTTCCCTTAGAAAGAATGGAAATGGGATTCAATCAGGATGGGGGAAAGGATTTGAAACAGCAGAAAGGAAAATTGACCTTGTTAGGGAGTTGGAGAGTAGAAGAGAATCACAGGGGAAGAAGGGAAGGAAAAGGAAGTTTCCAGCTTAAAAAAAAATGAAACTCTCCCTTTTGAGAAATAGCTCCTTGTTCACCAAGGAACAAAAGATAGATTTGTCAATCAATTTTGAAAATCTATCTATCACATACCTACTATGTGCCACCAACTCAAAAAGAGGTGCATACCTCAAAGGGTATGCACAGTTTTATAGCCCTTTGGGCATATTTCCAAATTGCTCTCCAGAATGGAATAAGAGGTATGAGGAAGGAATGGTTTAGCTGTCAGATCTATGAAGAAGGGAAGAATTTATGGCCAAACAAAAGATAGAGAAAATTATAAAATGCAAAATGGCTAATTTTGATTACATTAAATTGAAAAGATTTTGCACAAACAAAGCCAATGCAACCAGGATTAGAAGGGAAGCAGAAAGCTGGGAAACAATTTTTGCAGCCTGTGTCTCTGATATAAACCTAATTTCTAAAATATAGAGAACTGAATGAAATCTGTAAGAATACACGTCATTCCCCAATTGATAAATGATCAAATAATACAGTTTTCAGAGAAGAAATAAAAGCTTTCTATAGTTATATGAAAAAATTCTCTAAATCACTGATTAGAGAAATATAAATTAGAACAACTCTGAAGTACCACATCACATCTATCAGATTGGCCAACATGACAAAACAAGAAAATGATAACTGTTGGAGAAGATGCTGGAAAATCAGAATACTAATGCATTGTTGGTAGAGTTGTGAACTGATCCAACTATCCTAGAGTAATGAGGTATGAGGAAGAAGATAAGGAGGAGGAAAGATTTGGGTCAGAAGCAAGACAGACTTTTGAGGAAAAACAGGATAGAAAGAGAGAGAAGTATAAACAGATGGAAATGGGGTAGAGGGAAATGCATAGTCAGTGATCATAACTATGAATGTGAATGGGATTAGCTAACCCATGGAACAGAAGTGGATAGTAGAATGGATTGCAAATCAGAATCCAACAATATGACAATATGTTGTATACAGGAGATGTGCTTGGCACAGAAAGACACATATGCAGAAGTGAAATGAAGGACTGAAGCAGGGTCTACTATGCTTCACCTTAAGAAAGTAGAGGTGGTAATCATATTCTCAGGCAAAGCAAAAGTAAAATTAGATATAATTGAAAGAGATAATCAGGGAAACTACATTTTCCTAAAAGGTACCATAAACAATAAAATAACATAAAAAATTTTACAGCAAATTTCTCTGATAAAGGCCTCATTTCTCAAATATGTAAGGAACTGAGTCTAATTTATAAAAAATAAGAACCATTCCCCAATTGCTAAATAGTTAAAGGATATGAACAGACAGTTTTCCGAAGAAGAAATCAAAGTTGTCTATGGTCATATGAAAAGAAATGCTCTAAATCTGTATTGATTAGGAAGAGGCACATTAACACAACTCTGAGGTACCACCTTAGAAATGAATGCTCGAGGGGATAAGGGAAAATAGGTACATTAATCAATTATTGTTGGACTAGTGAACTGGTCCAACCATTCTGTAAAACAATTTGGAACTATGCTCAAAGGGCTATGAAACTGTGCATACCCTCTGATCCAGCCATACCACTACAGTTCTGCACTCTAAAGAGATCAAAGAAAAAGGAAAAAGAACTTATCAGCACAAAATATAAATATACATACATACATATACATATAATAGTAATGACCATTAACAAAACCAAACAAAACTAACTGTACAGAAGACAGAAGGAAGTTCAGAAGAGGACACATGGCAGTGCTTCAATATAATAAAGTGCATTTTCAAAAACCAATCTGTATTAATAGAGGTTCACAGTGTCAGATATAACCATCTTTTTCTGTTCTTTGTGTGAGGAAATGTTCATGTTTGTTGAGTTTGTCAAGTTCATAATTTTTTAAAAGAACATTTTAGTTAAAATAAACAAGTTTTTTTAATAGAAGAGAGCAACAGAATACACAGTGGAAAGGGAGTGCAGATGTAGATCAAGACTTGGAAAGATAAGGGCTGATTTGAATGGAGCTGCAATTGTGGGGAAAAGTATGAGAAAGGAATTTCTCATGCAAGGGAAAGGTGGGTGGGCTTACAAGAAATAGGTTCCACAAATTCTGCTGAATGTGATCTCACTTTCTTTCCCTGAACTCACCTAACCCCCCAGCCTTGCCAGTGGCCAGACAACAGTGAGGCCTGAAATATAGATATGGTGTTCCCTAGATTGTAACAGAAATGAAGTAATGCCTCCCAGGGGATCAAGAAAACCTCGCACAAAACTCTGCCTATCCTACCTTAGGTATGGTTTTGGATAGAAGTAACAAGTTATTTTATCATAGATTGAGTTTATTTTAAAAAAACAAAACAAAAGATACGGTATCAGAATACTGAAATTATATAGCAATTTATAAAGATTTTGAATAATGAGGTTGATGAATAAAACTTTCAGGTTAACTTTGTTTTTCAGTCATCCTGGTACCCTGGAACATTTATTCATTTATATACACATACATTCAACAAACATTTTAAAGCACCTACTATATGAATGACTGCTTGATATGGAGGAGAGGCTACAAAGACATATATATGTATGTACATGTAGATACGTATGTACACACATACACACACACACACATCAACCTATTCTTAAGGAGATTCCAGTTTAATAGAGCAATAGAATGAAACTAATAAGCTCCTCTATGTTCCAAAGGAGAGTAAGATAATGTGAAAGACGATTCTAAACAAAATCTTATCAGAAGTTTGAGTAGAGAAAAATCACTTTCACTTGGGGAAGGAGAGAATGGTGTCAAGGAAGGCCTCATGAAGAAAGTGCCACTGATTTGGGCCTTGAAGGAAATTTGTATTATATTTGTCATTATTTATAAAATAATTAGAAAATATTTTCTCTAAGTCAGGACAATATTGTGTTGTAATGATGCCTGGTTAAAAGAAGACAAAACAAATTAATAAGCATTTATTAAGGACTTCCTAAAAGTACGAGGCACTATGCTAGTGCTGGAAATATGAAAGAAAGGAAAAACAATCTCTTTACTCAAACAGCTTCTATTGGGGGACACCCCCTATAAATAATTAGGTAAGATATATACAGATTAGCTGGAAAGTAATCTCAGAGAAGTAGCTCAGGACCAGAAAAGGCTTCCTGAAGAATGTAGGATTTGAAGTCAAGGAAACTAAAAGCAGTGATGTGGAGGTAGAGCATTCCAGGTATGAAGGACAGTCGACACAAAGGCATGGAGATGGAAGATGGAGTTGAATATGTAAATCCTGGCAAGGAAGCCAGTGTAGCTCAATCAAAGACTGAAGAATAAGTGGAAGAAGACCAGAAAAGTAAAAGAAGAAATTATGAAGAACTTTAAATGCCAGGGAACTTTTCACTTTATCCCAGCAGGTGTGTGGGTTTGGATTCCATCAAAGGACTGCACTTGAGGACCTAGAGGGCCACATGTGGCCTCAAGACCACAGGTTCCCTACCTCTATACAGGCAAAAGGATAAATGGAGTTTATTGAGTATTTGTGTGCCATAGTCAGTTTAGAAAAAAATCACTTTGAAAAAAATTTTTTTAAAGAAAAAAAAGCAAAAATCACTTTGGCAGTTAAATGGAGGATGGGTTGGAGTAGAGAGAGAGACTTGAGGCAGGAAAAACAATTAGAAGACCAGGGAAGAGGTGATAAGGACCTGAAGTGAGGTAGTAGTTATGTGAGTGGAGAGAAGGGGACATGTATGAGACATACGGAAGCAGACATGACAAGATTTATCAATGGATTGCATGTAGGGTGAGTAGAAGTGAAGAGTTGAAGGTGACATGAGGTTATAATCCTAAGTACCTAGGAGGATGACAACATCTCCAACAAAAGTAGGAATGTTGGAAGAAGGGGGTTGTGGGGGGAAAGATAAGTTCTGTTCTGAACATGTTGAATTTAAGGTGCTTAAAGCATACATAGCTTAAGAAGTCCAAAGACAACCTTGGTGATAAGGAACTATAGCTCAGGAAAGAGAATAGGGCTGGGTATCCAGATCAGAAAATCATCTTCATAGAGATGGTAATTGAAACACTAAGAACTAATGAGATCATCAGTGACAGAATGAAAAGAGAAGAGGACTCAGAACAGAACCTTAAGGGATGCCCACTGTTAGTTGTCATGACATGGGTAAAGAACTAGCAAGATGAACTGAGGAGTCATCAGAGAAATAAGAGAAGAACTAGGAGAAGGTAACTTCATGAAAACATAGAGACAAGAGAGTATCAAGGGGGCAATGATCAACAGTGCTGAATGCTGCAGAGAGGTCAAGAAGGACGAGGAAAGAGAAAAAGCCATTAGGTATGGCAATTAGGAGATTGTTGGTAACTTTGGAGAAAGCAATTTCAGATGAATGATAAGGATGGAAATCAGACTGAAAAGAGAGATAAGTAAGACTTGAAGAAGTGGAGGTACCCCACATAGATAGATTTCTCAAGGAGTCTAACTGTGAATGGAGGGAGAGAGAAAACACTCTCAAAGTCTCTTTTAAAAACTTTGAAATTGACTGTGTGGCAGTGTGGTAGGGAGATCCATCCTGCCCTACCAGAAAGTCAGAGGGGTGATGGGGGAGGACAAAGGAGAGAATAGATTGAGGGAGGGGTTATACAACGGGATGGCTGTTTTGGGGTGGTGGGTAGGGGAAAGTTGGGGAAAAAATTTGTAACTCAAAATCTCCTGGAAATGAAAAATAAAGAAAAAAGAAAAAGAAAAAAAAGAAATTGACTGTGTGACATAGGAGACACAGGGCCACTCAGCATTGTGTACCCACATCAGAGAAAGTGCTGTGCTCTATGAGCAAAGCAGAATTGAAATAGCTCAAAAAGAAATGCAAGATGTGCAAATTTAGAGAATCCACCAAAACGTTCACATGGACTATTTTTGTCTGACCTGTGGTAGAACATTCCCAGTTTGTATTGGTCTGATCAGTCACAATTGGATACAGTGAAACTTGACTCTAGCGTAGTTATGTCATTTTGGTCCCTCTTCAAGAACAAAAGACAACAACCAACCAGCTGTGAAGGGAAGGAGAGATATAGAATGATAGCTAGTGGGAATGATCTGATCAAGTGAATTTTTTTTAAGGATGGAGAAACCAAGGTGTGTTCATAGGCAGCAGGAAAGAAGCTGGTAGAATGGAAGAAACTGGAGACTGACAGGGTAATATTAGGAGCTGTCTCCAAGAGAAAATGAAAGGGAATGGGATCAAGGGAAGATTTGGAGGGGTTTGTCTTAGCAATGAGGATGACTTTTTCTTCTGAGACTTAAGAGAAGTTGGGATGATAGGGGAAGATGTCTCAGAAAAGAGAAGTGGAAAAGGAGAATGATAAAGAACTTCATTTTGTTTATTAGTGAAGTATGAGATGAGGTCCTCAACTCAGAGGGTGAAGAAAGGGAGTATTTTTGGGTGCTCGAAGAGAGATAAAATAGTCTGAATGAGCAACTGTGAAGAATGGGATAGCTAGCAAATAAATTAGAGAGGAGCATAATTGCCTTTCTGTAGCAAGGAGTTCCTTGACATTAGACAGTATGAATTTGTAGGGGATTGACTATGGTTTCTTGATTTCCTTTCACTCCATTTGGTAGCACTTTAATATGAGGGAAGGATTCTCATGGTGAGAGTAATCCAAGGTTGGTGCTTGGCAAGGCAGGATCAGTGATAGGAAAAAGAGGAAATGGATTTGAGGATAGAGAACAGTGTGCAGTTGATTGATCCACCAAGAGGTTAAGGTAGGGAAAGGAGGAGAGTATAGTTAGTACAAGGTGATGACCTAGGAAAGAAATGAGGGTTTGGAAGAAATGTTGGTCATGGTTGGGGTAAAGTATGATTAGGCATGTGGAAGTGTGAAATGATAAAAGTTATGATCGGACAAAAGAATTTCAGGGTTTATGATAATAGAAATGAAACATTTGCAGGTAATGGGAAGAGCAAGGATACGAATGAGTTGTGGTGATATGGTGCGGGTCATGAATATTTGGAAGTGAGGAAGCATCAGTATGTACAATGAAGTTTCCATGGATGAGATCAAGAGTTAAAGGGAGAAAAACTGTAAGACAGGCACTGAACCCATTGAGGAAGGAAGGATAATGTCCTAGAGGCTTACAGATAATTGCTACCAACATCTGGATTAGGTGATAAATTTGAAATGTGTGAACCTCAAAGGAAGGGATACTGCTGAGTAATGATTAAACAGTTTGGAAGGAGCAAGAGGAAGTAAGAAGGAGTATGCTGGATCTCCCTCTATGACCATTAAGTCAGTGTGAGAGGAAATGTAGCCAGTATTAGAAAAGGTGATAAGGGAAGTGGAGTCATCAGGAAGAGCCATGTTTCCCTCCATGAAAGCCAGAAAATAGAAGGAGTAAGAAAGAAGAGTTCTAAGGTGAAAGAGAGTCTGTTAATTATGAAGCAGACATTCCAGAGGACACAGTGGAAGCGGTAGGTGAATCTAGAGTGAGGAATTAGGGGGCAATAGGTTTGAAGTAGATGGAAGTAAGGGAGTAGTGTTTGGGGTCAGGTGGGTGGATGACGGATGGGGCTTGTACATTGGTAAACAGTAGTTCAGAAAATATAGGATGATTTGGAAGTGTTACCACTATGCAGAGTATTCATTATTAGAAAAAGGTCACTAGAGGGAAGTACAGGAATAGATTGTTGTAGGTCTTCCCTTAAGATCCAGCCTTGTGATAAATAGTAACATTGTATCTTTTGCAGCTCTATCTCACACTAGGTAAGAGCAGGTGGAGGTATATCATCATAAAGCTTTTTGCATAGTGGTCTTTAGAGCAGGACAGAAAGAGAGAGTTCATAATTATCTAGAACATGGAGCCATGGGTCCATGTTCTAGGATATCTTACTCTTTTCAATTACTATGGAGGATTTCCAGTCAGAGCAACTTAGGTGTTTTACAGGGAGGATAAAGGACCTGTACAGATAACTTTGTGGATTCCCTGCCTCTTAAGATCATAGGTAGAAAGCCATCAATCTGCTAAGAAACTAGAAGTTTCTAGCCTGGACAAGAGATTCCAGTTATAGGGATTCTGGAAAAGAAGCAGAGCATAAAAAGGGGATACCAGGTAGGAGGAAGAAGCATTGGACAGTGAAAAACCCAAAGCTTTTCCATATTATATCACCCAAATGCAAAGAGGTTGAACCATAGCTTTTGAATGCATTAGGAGTAAATAAGTAATGCCACCATCAACCATCTCCTCTGTTGCACCGATGAATCATGTCAATAGAATGAAAACTTTCATCACTTTGTATACAAAGCTTTGGAAAGAAACACATAGCAGCCATTCATAACATGTACACACTCATCATTTAGTACATACACCATTTGGTTCGGTCCTGAATATGTTGTTTTGACAGATGCTTTCCAGCCTCCTCGCTTCTAAACAACAGTTTTAGTTTGCCGAAATTCTCACTTCATCCTTCTGCACATAAAATAGAATTGTACCAGCTGGTTCAGGTAAACCAGTCACTTGCATCCTGCTTCCAGATTCTTGCCTGGCAACAAAACTCAATTTAAAACCAATCTTGTCTGAAAGTTTGAAACACTTGGTTTGGTGGAGCTTTTAAAATTTTTTTTAAAAAATGTTCATTCTTATTCTGGCCTCAGATCCAACAGGCAAGCCAAGTCCCATTCTTTCCAAACTGATCCAACCAGAGAAACGCCAAAACCCAAACAATTTTGAGATCTGACAATCTGCTACCCCATTGTACAGGATATTTAGTTCAGGATATTCAGATGAATACAGTAAACTGAGATGGCGAATCAAAGGACCACTCACTTGGAATGCCTGGGGTTGAGGAGACTCATAAAGGACAGAACTAGTATCCCCCGGAGGGATTATAGCCTGTGGAGAGAGGTGAGTAGAACTGAGAATGAATACACAAAAGCCAACTCTTGCAATATGGCCATCAGAGTATAATACTGTAGGAATGATCAAGATAAAATGGTATCATTTTATGACTGCCTTTCTCAATAGCCATGCCTAATCATAAAAAAGTATGGTTCAAGAAAATGGGAGAAATTATAACAGTGCATATTTTGCTCAGGATGGCAGAAACCTTTGGGTCAGCTTTCAGAGGGGAAGGCTGGTCATGGATCATACAAACACTAAGGAAGTTGGCAGATCCAAACTGTTCCTCATGCCTGGAACGATCTCGCTCCTCTCCACTTCTTTGTAACCCTCAAAAGCCCATCTCAAGCGCCATCTCTTTTAAGGGAGCTTCCTTGATTCGCCTATATGTTAGTGGGTCCCCTAACTCTCTGACACTGTGTTTTACATATATCTTGGCCTTATGTTACCATGAGCTTGCTGTATCTTCATAGGAGAAAGGAAGCTCTTTGCGGGTAGGAACCGCCTTACTTTTCTGTTGTATAACTAACACCTAAAAGTGCCTGCATGTACTAGACGATCAATAAATGTTTGGTGGCTGATTGATTGAGGTGCCAGGAATGGTTAGGAAACAAGGTTCCAAGGCCCCTATAAGCAAAACACAATAGCCAAATTTGCATTTAAAAACTCATACTGGGGGATTGTTCCCCACACCTCCCTCTCTTTGGTTCCAACGTGGTTCATGACAAAGCAGCAGGGTGTGGGTTGACAGGTAGCATACCCCTCAAGGACAATGACAACTGGCAATTATTTCACTGAGGAGTAAGCTTTTTTAAAAAGCTTTTTTTGTTTCTGCTTGCCCAATGTATCTCACTGTAAATAAAGCCCTTAATTCAGGCATTTTGGGTAAATATTTGAGAGATCCTTCTACTGGGCTCTCACCGTTTTGTTTTTTTTTTAACATTTCCTGTGATATTTTGGCCTTAATTGTGTGTAAGTTGACTCAGTCAGTCAGACAGGCAGGCAGTCAATAACACTAAAGTAGGAAGTATAGATATTGGTGCTGGATTTGGAGTCAGAGGAACTGGATTTGTATTCCAGCTTTGCTACTTGCTTTAGGCAAGTCCTTTCACTTCCATTTTCTCCTCTGAAAAGTGAGGGAATTGAACTAGATTACCTCTAAGGATTCTTCCTCTAAATCTTTAATCCGTGAGGTCTGAGTAGATGGTCTCCAATATGCCTTTCATCTATAATAAAGGGTGTCTAAAAAATCTTCCGTGCAGTTTTAAGCTTTACCGACTTAAAAAAATAAAAGTGCCACAAATATATAAACAACCATTTGAAAGATAAAAAATTATTTCAAATTTTTAAAATGTTGACATATTTCTTGCTAAAACTCAATTACTATCTTGTTTTCTACATTCTTTTTAATTTTTGAACTTTGCAAAACCTTTAATTAGCTGTTGTACAATGACTGAAAAGATTGCATTGTAATCTTGGCCTTACAATCAATCAAAGATTGAATTTTTGATGCATACATGATGTTCTGAAGTAACCCCACAGGAAAAAAAATCTAATGGAGATAGATTGGTTGCCTGAGATAGCCACACAAAAGGATCTCTTCTAGCTGGCTCCTAGTGTAAGAAAGTGTCCTCCAAAAAATGAGGTATAGGCAGTACACCATCTTATTAAATTAAATATTTTTTTAAAATCACAAAAATAAATGTAAAATCAAAATAAACTTCCAAATGATATGATATTCTCTTAAATTACTTTGATGGACCTGTAATCTAATCTAATCAGTGAGGGTTTCCTCTTCTAATGCAAATGATAAATTATCTCTACCTTATCCTTCCACCCAATTCTTGTTTGGGTCTACCAATCAATCTTCCACAAAGGATCCCTCTTATAATTCTGGGGAATTTTTGCGTGTGTATGTGTGTGTTTGTGTGTGTGCATATGTATATATTGTGGATACTACTGTCTTACACATAAACATATTGACACAGAGTTGATACTACTATCACAATATATATATATATATATATATATATATACATACACAGAGTATCCTATCTATTTACATAAACTGTGTGTGTGTGTGTGTGTGTGTGTGTGTGTGTGTGGTGAATACTACTGTAATATAGCTCCCATTTTATGACCATCTCATCTTTTTGGTCTATCAGTCCTGAGTGATGTCTTTTATACTACTTCTTATGCATAAATTGTCAGGGTAATACGCTATCAGCCACTTTTGCTCATTATACGTCTTTCCATTGACTTTTAACAATATAATTTTAAAAAATTTTAATATATATTTTTCTGTATTTCATTAAAAGAAAATAACAAACAATTTTACTCAGTGAATCTAAGATTATTATTATCAGGTGAAGCTCATCAAAGTTGGTTACCAATTTCATGTGAGAGATTCAGCCCAGAATGCTACAGATTTCATTTAGGTGGTGAGGTCCTAAAAGGAGTTCCTGTTTCCACACGTCATTGTGCTGATTTCGTAAAGACCTGGAACACTGCAAGAGCTCCTAAATGAGAATAAAAATCTCTCAAAAATAATCCAATCATACAAATGAATTTGATATAAAGTTGGCTGCATAGAACTAAAGTACTCATCCTATAGAGGACTGGACCTTTTGGAAGTCTGGTAAATCCTATGACCTCCTTCTCAGAATGATGTTTAGAAAGGCATAAAATAAAATGCATAAGCTTACAAAGGAACCTAATTATATTGAAACAAGATGGATTTTTTTTCTCTATCCAGCTTCAAAGACTCCCTGAAATTGATCCAAAGATGCATTGGAGGTTCATGGTCCCCAGGTTAACAACTCTTGCTACAGAGTGTCTAGACATATACTTCAAATGGACAAAGAGATGGGTCCAGAGTTAAGTAGGAAAAAAGAGCAAGCTGGAAAAAGAACATTGACTTTGAGAAATTGAAATTTATTTTTTAATGAACCCAAATTGAAATTTATTTTTTAATGAACCCAGATTTTTCCCTAAAACATTAAGGCTTATCTTGACATTCTGCTGGTGACTACTGTATTGCTAAAGAGCTAAAGTTGAGCAGCAACCGATGTTACAATACCTTACCAGCCAGGAAACATGCATAGGGCATGTAAAATGTCATCAGAGAAATGTATGGCTGCTAAAAAGCATTGACTGGTTTACATATGAGGGCAAAGGGTAGTTGATAAACAATCTATGTACTCCACTGGTATTCTCATGATGTTAAAAAAATAATCAAAGAGGGGCTTTTGGTGGCTCCCTTGAGGCAAACTCATAGCAGTACATGGACAAGAGTCCTACAAGATGGGCAGTCAGGGATGAGATGAGATCTGCATCATTGGAAAGAATACTTGTATCAATGAAATCACATATCCTTTGGAGTATTATAGTAACATAATTTAAAAAAATTTGGGGGAGAGGGAAAAAATTCCTAATACTCCCTGAGATATAGGTACCTAGAAAGTGCTTTGAATAGAGCATTAGACATGGAGTCAGGAAGATGAGTTCAAATCTTCGTCCAGATACTTAGCAGAGGTGTGACCCTGTCAAATCACTTGAGCTCTGTTTGCCTCAGTTTCCTCATATGTAAAATGGAGATAATAATAGCATCTTACTCTCTCATAAGAATAAAGTTGTGAGAATAAAATGATAGATAGTATTTCTAAGGCATTTGATAACCTTGAAGTGGTATAAAATTCTGACTATGGCTATGGTTATGATAAGGATGATGAAGATGATGTTGGTGATGATGATGATAGTGATGAGACTGAAGACAACTTAGGCTGTCACAATTCCAGAAATCAAACAAAATTTTGGTAAAATGTACTTTTAAGCCTGAACATTATACACACTTTTTTTTTTAGAGGCAAGACGATTGCTTTATGAAGTTTTCTGTGTGAGCTATCCAAGCATACATATGAATCCCTCTAAAACACCGCTGTTTTATGGAGGAACTAAGAAAACCAAAGCCTCTGAAAAGCTTAAAAGGCTGTTGGAGCCATTTTTGTAGTAAATACTGTACTCTTTGCCATTTTTCTTCCTGATATCTTTTGTATTATGTACTTTTGGGTAACTTTGGGCCTTCATTAGGCACTTTTCTCAAATTGGAGACTGCAAAAAAAATAATCCAGGAGCAATCACTCTATTACAAGCCTCAATTTGTCTGATGATTACATAATAGTTTTTTTTTTTACTATGAGAGGATGCCTTTTTCCCCCTCCCAAAAAATTTTTTTCTAAGAAGCTCCTCAGCTATCTGGATAAGTTGAAAATTAGCCGCAATCACAGAGGAATTCCAGGTGTTTAGAGAAGCTCTTCTTTTGGAAGTGTTTTTATAGCACAGCAGTGCCAGAGCTCAGTTAACACTCCCCTCACCCCCTCCCTGAATGTACAACGAAGAGTGGTCAATGTAGCATCAGCTAGAAGTGCATAGGCCATAGTTGTGAAGGAAGATCCTGGCATGGGCAAAATGAGTGTTTTTTGGGTACTTGTCATGGTGATTTCTACATTAGTCTGACCAAAGACTTCATGGAAGGGATTTGGGGAAAACAACAAACCTCTTAGAAACTCTACTTTTCAAACACAAAAACCACATGTCACAAAATTGGCAAGTCTATATCTGTGATATGAATGTGAACAATTTTGGAAATACAGATTTTAAGGGATATGTAGTAATTAGTTGGTACATTATTGTTAATAAACCACTGGAAGTTCCGTTTTCAAATTGTGAGGTAGGAAGGAGGAAGAGAGAATAATTGTAATAGTATAAACAACACATATTACATAAAATCGTTAGAAACAATACCATAAAATGACAACAAGACCAAAAAAAAATCACTAATTCTCTTTGATTTTTTTCTCACTATGTGCAAAAAACCCCACAGCTTCACTTACATCCACAAGCCTCTTTTGAAAAGGTCCCGGGAGGTTTGCCAGCTCCATATTGACAGTGACACCGTAGGTAGGCAGTGACCATTGATAGCTTGGTGCAATTAAAATGAGTTTCAGCATGTCCACAGGGGCAACATCCTGGAAACCAGGAAAACTGGCAGTATATCAGACAACTCCATTGAAAGGGAGAAACAAACAGACCTCAAGCGGATGCACTGAGAAGGGTACTTTTTGTATGGTACCAACTTAGCAAAAACGCAAAGGCCCCCAAAACACATGAACACAAGAGGTTTAGTCTCGTTTTTATAAGCCCAAACGTTCTCCCACTTTGGGACTGGGAACTGATCCAAAGTAAGGTCTTCAATGCAAAGCTTCCATTGGATCCTGTAGCCCCAGCAGCTGTGTTGTGGTTCTTTAGTTGGTACAAATAGACTGGGCTATTGCAAGAGAAGGAGCCTGGTGGTTTGATGTGGTTCAGTCTTCATGGGCAGTGGGAAAAATGCATTTGACAAAGAGTATAAGTTCACTGTCAGTGATTTTTACTGACATACAACCTCCTGCTGATATGCAAATCAGAATATGAAGTTTTGCAGATATGTTAAGAAATTTGTCAATGTAGTATCACGGAACAGTTTTGGGTATTACATTATTTTTTCTAGGTCACCCTTAAAAAAAAGGATAAATAAAGGCATTAGTTCTATGAATTTGGCAACTAGCCAAAGTAAAAGGCCCAGAATGAAGATCCAAAAGATTGGCTCTCCCAGAATGAAATCCTCAGAATAACCTCTCTAAACTCAGATCACTTCAAGGACTGGACTCTAGAATTACTTTGAAGTTGACTGGAACTCCAGTAGAGGTAGTGATAGACTGGAACTGTCTACCTTCTTTTTCTAAAAAATAAATTAATTAATTTATTTTCTTGTTTATGTCACTCATTTCCACAAGATTTTGAGTTACATATTTTCTCCCCATCTTTCCCCTATCCACCACCTGAAAACAGCCATCCCACTGTATAGCCCCTACCCCAATCTGCTCTCTCCTATGTCCTCCCCCATTGCCCCTCTGACTTTCTGGTAGGGCAGGATGGGTCTCTCTACCCCAGTGCCTGTATATCT
>CM053582.1:411964957-411982314 GCA_028627135.1 Pseudochirops cupreus
CCCATGATCCCCTCCTCTGGCAAAGAAAGAAGGAGGGTGTGTTTTCTCATCTCTTCTTTAGGACCAGGTTGGATCATTGTGACTCTAAAGCATCCTGTTCAGTTGGCTTGTTGCTGTTGTTATTTTTTCTGTCTACACTGTTGTGGTCATTGTGTATACTGCTTCCCTGATACTGCTGACTTTACTTTGCCTTCCTTCATATAATTCCTCCGCGTGCTTCTCTGTTTACTGTTCTGTGATGTTCTACCATAATTTGTTTAGTCATTTGCCAATTGATAGGCATTTGCTTTGTTTCTAGTTCTTTGCTATTAAATAGAAGTGTTTCTATAAATATTTTGAAGTAGATGGGGCTTTTCAATCTTTGGCCTCCTTGGAGTATATGCTTAATAATAATAATGAAGATAACTAACATTTATATAGTACTTACTTTGTGCCAGACACTGTGCTAAGCACATTACAATTATTATCTCATTTGAGCTGAGGTACAAAACAACTCTGGGAGGCAGGTGCTTATTATTATCTCCATTTACAGATAAGGAAACTGAGACAAATAGAGATTCAGTGACTAGCCTAAGGCCATATAGCTAGCAAGTGTCTGAGGTCACATTTGAACTCAGATCTTCCTCACTGACCTGGTGGACTGGGGCTCTCTATATACTGTACCACCTTATGCATGGGCAGGAGGATCTCTGGGTCAAAGCATAAGAACACTTTAGTCACTTTCTTAATGTTTATTTCCTTTAGATACCACTTATTTCAAAGCCCATGACACTTTCTTAAGGGCTCTATTGTACCCCAGATCTATGTTTTATACTGGTTCCATTTTGGGCATAGCATCCTAGGTCTTGAGTTGGAAGGGACCTCAGAAACCTAGTTCAATCCACTTATTCTATAGATGAGGAAGCTGAAGTTAACTGACTTGACAAAGATCTTGTGAGTATTAAGGGGCAGGGGCAGGATTTGACCCTGAATCCTCTAACTTAAGAGCCACTTTTCTGCTGTTCCAGGTTGCCTCTCCTTAAGGGCTTTGCTCTTCAGGAAGATGAAACCCTTCACTGGTCTATCCAGATGCATCCATTTCCCTTCCATCCTGCTTCTTCCCAAAATGAATCATGAAATACTAATGAGATATAGCATGGAATAGTAGTAAAAAGAGAACCAAATTTGAAATAGTTTAAAATCTGCCTCTAATACATTTTTACTGTGTGACTGAGAAAATCATGTCACCTTGTAATGTCATAGGTAATTCTCTAAGAGTGTAAATTACAGAAAAGATGTCAACCTGCCCTGGAATAGGGAGTTTCATAGGAAACTCCCTATATCTATAAAATCACAGGTTCATCCCCTATCCTTTAAATCACATGTAAAGGGAAAGGTTTAAAGCTAAAATGGAATCATGTGGATACGGATTGGAAAGACTGAGATCAAGATGTTGGACTCCTACCATGAATCCCTAGATATTGTAATATGTTATATGGGTTCAAATTTAGGTGCATATATATTTTACATGCAAACATACTATGCTTTAGGTTCCATCTTTTTTAAAAAAGAATTTCTGGCTTAGAGAGACCTGAAAATGACTTTTCTTTGGCTCTTTAACACCTTCTTCACACACCACAAGAATATTCTCCAGGAGAGATTTGGCCTCCTTGCTGTCATGAAACCTTGGTGAGATATTTCTCTGGAGCCCCTCCAAAGCTGAAGGATCCCACATGGCATCCTTTTACACCTCCAGGGAAGAAAGGAGGTATTCAAGCTACATCGTTCTCTGGCTGTTTTTTCGTTTGGCTCTGACATGCCAGCATTACTCCAGCATTGGCACCTTATGCTGAGAAAATATTGGCCTTCTCTAATACCATTTTTTTTTGTTAGACTTTGGGCTAGACATGCCACCTCTCTCTGCCTTATTTTCTTCTCTGTGGAACAGTCCAGTAATAATATCTCCAATAAGGACTAATAAAATGCACAAAGTGCTTTGACATCCAATAACTACAGGGTTTACAAAAAAAAAAAAAGCAAAGATTTCCAAAAGGGGCCCATACTTCTTTTTGTCTTTTGTACCTTTAAGGTTACCATCCCTCTAATCGACTAGTTTTCTTTCAACAATAATTGATATTTACAAAGCATATATATGTGTATACACACACACACACACACACACATACACACACACACACACACACACACACACATATATATATATATATATATATATATATATATATATATATATATATATATATCAGCTCAACTGTACTTCACAACAATAGGTACATTATCTCGTTTTTTTCCAGCTAAGGGATCTGAGGCTTAGATCCTATGATTCATGGTCACACAGCAAGGAGATGTCAGAGGTGGGATTCAAGGAGAAGTCTTCCTGATTCCAAATTCTTCTCTTTATCCTCTATGCCATATGGCCCTTTTTCATAATAACATATTATCTACACTAATTGTCTTTGAGCCCTTTATAGAACAAAATTTAGTTCTTTTTTGACTGATAGATTTGTGCAATAATACATGTGCAAAACTTCTCATTTGTCTTTTCTCTATGACTCCAAAGTGAATTTGAGATTTAGTAATTAATCAATTTATTCAATGTAGATAACCTATCAAATAATATACCACTTACAGCACCCCTGAAAAAAAATCCATTTTGGGGTTTGAATTTGTTTATCTATCTATACAGGTCAAATTTACTGACTTTCAAGATAGACTTTTTGAAGACCTTGGTTCAAAACACATTCCCTTTGATGTGTGTTCCTGAATAAGATACAACAGATGAATCAGGTCTCAAGGATATTTTGGACTGATTTGGTTGTCTAGACCAAGCAGATTTTTTAGATAATTCCCAAATCACTGCCTACAGCCTTTGCAAACTATTTCTCCGATTATGTGATCACTATCCACATCTGGCCAGTGACGTTATTAACTGAATATATAAAATTTTAAGGGCAGTTCTACTTGCCTCAGGAATTCAGTGAATCATCTTTTGAATCAAAGTCTTCAGGAAGGTTTACCTAACAATGGGCCAAATAACATTTTTCTATTTGTTACATATTTCTACTTGTTATTCATGCGCTATAAATTATCTCCAGCACTGTGCTGCTTGACAATTTATGTTTGAATGGAAAGGCAATCAAATTATTTCCCACAAAAAGCACTGGCACATTTTATTAACATTACATGAACCTTTATCATACCCATAGTAAGTAGAGAGTCAATGATGCCTATCTACATTTTGGGGAGAAGGTTAGAATATTAAAAAAGACAAGATTGGTGGGGAGTAGGATGAAGAAGACTGAATGAAATAAAAATTTGTCTCATATTAGGTTGGGTCCAATATTCTGACTTTTTTAGAATCATTATGCCACATAATTTATGTAATCAATATTTTTATGTGCCAAAATTCCTAAAACAACTGCTAAAACATTATCTAAAACTAGTAGAGAATTATTTGAGAATAAATATCAAATCCTTTCTCTTTACCCTTCCCACTGCTGCCACCCTCATTCAAGGAATCAGGAAGACCTCAGTTCAGATATGACTTTAGACATTTAATACTAATTATATGATCCTGGGCAAGTTACTTAACCTTCTGTTTGCCTCATTTTCATAATCTGTAAAATGGGGATAATACTAGCACCTATTTCCCAGAGTTGCTGTGAGTCTCAAGTAAAGTAATAATAGTACAGCCCTTAGCAAAATACCTCATATATAGTAAGTGTTACATGTTAGCTCTTACTATTATTTTTTAAAGAAATATTTATGAATGATCTTTTTTTTTTGTTCCTTTAGTCTACTCTCCTTATGCTCTATTCCCCTTCCATTTCCATCCACCCCAGAAACTCCCCACAGGAAAAAGAAATTGAAAAGAAAAGCAAAGCTCTCATAACAGGTATACACAGTCAAACAAAACAAATTCCCCCTGTCTGAAAACATAGATCTCGTTCTGCTTCCTGAATTCATCACATCTCGGTCAGGAGATATCAGGCTTTAAGATCAGTCTTTTGGAGTCACGGTTGGTCACTGAGTTGTCTGAGTTCTCAAGTAGCTCAAAGTTGTTTTAAGGTTTCATTTTAGTGGGGGAACACAACACATAAAGGTCAACAGGAAAGGAGTGAGGAGGAGAAAGGAGAGGGGAGGATGGTATATGAGAGGGTGGGGCATGACTGGGGGAGGGCAAGAATATGTCTCAGAGGACTGGGCTCCAACAAGATACAGCAAAATCTCACAGATTTGTATTTTATTATATCTACCTCTGATGTTGTATCATGCTGTGGCATTTACCCCAAGAATGTGAAGGACATGCCAACAGAATACAAGCTCAGGCTGGATCATACTAAAGCGTATAATGCTTTACCATGGAGTGATGAGGACTCCAGAATTATGAAGCAGGTGCCCTTCTTACATTAAGGACCTGTGATTTCAACAGAGTGAAGAATTCCTAGTGTGGGAAGTCCCTCCACTAGTGGGGATCGTCACATCATCCTAAATCTTCAAAGCTTACTTCAGATCTCTACCTTTCTAGGACTTGGTAGGTTGTGTCTTTAAGATTTTCTGCCGCTAAAAAATTTTTCTCCCTGAAGTCAACTTGGTGATGAGCTTCTCCACACTTAGACTGATTGCAGGCAAGAGTGTCCTAGAACCAGTTTAAACTACCTAGACAGAGTCGATTGTTAAATTTGCTGTTATTGTTAAATTTACACCTTAGAAATCAAATTTGATTTAATTTTTTGTTGCTGTTGATTGCCCAGGCTTAAAATGATGGAAAAAATGTTAATAATGCACATGAAACTTAAAAGTATGCTTTGCAACTGACTATTAATCATTTACCAGCACAACCTCGCTTTCAGGTGACAGTTTCTTTATTTGTAAAATGAGGGGTGTTAGACACCATGACCTCTTAAGGTTGCTTCTCACTCTAACTTGTTGATGTTATGATACTGTGAATTAAAAACGGCTGGTATTTTTGTGCTTAACTGAGCACTCTTGTACTTATCTATATTTAACTTTATAGTTTACTTTTGATATTTTAGGATAAGTCATATTGAGGAAAGAACTCTGGCTGTGGAGTAAGAGCACTTGGGTTCTAATCCTGCCTCTGATCTCTGGTGTGACTTTAGGTAACTTACTTAAGCTCTTTATGACTCAGTTTCCTCAAATGTAAAATGAGATTGTAAAAATGGCCTCTGAGGTGTCCTCTAACTCTAGATTCTGTGATCTTGTGTTTCTCCAAAGTCCCTGGGACATTAATAGTCTTGTTTTTGTTGCTGAGTTGTTTCAGTTGTGTCTGACTCTTTGTAGCTCCATTTGGAGTTTTCTTGGCAAAGATATGGAAATGGTTCACCAGTTCCCTCTCCAACTCATTTTACGGATGAGAAACTGAGGCAAACAGGGTTAAGTGACTTGTCCAGGGTCACACAGCTAGTAAGTGTCTGAGGCTGGACTTGAAATCAGGAAAATACACACATGTAGGGGGAGAGATAGATAGATAGATAGATAGATAGATAGATAGATAGATAGATACACAGAGAGAGAGAGAGAGAGAGAGAGAGAGAGAGAGAGAGAGAGAGAGAGAGAGAGAGAGAATAATAATAATAATAATAATATCCAGATCACTCCAAAACAGAAGTTTGAGGAAATATGATTATACTAAAATTCATCAAAGTCAAATAAGATGCAATAATGTTCCATTCATCCAGAAAACTGTTCAAATATTATGTTTACTTTGCCTATGAGTTTTTCCTAGAGTTTTCGGGGACAATACAAAGAGACAGACTCTCTGCGGTAGCAATAATCGTGATCACTGAGTCAAAGTTATCAGACACTAGTGGGTATTACGTGTGAGAAAGGATGGGCAAAAGGCAGAAAGAGATGGGATGTGAGGAATTGGATGATATGCCATTCCTACACCCACAATGATCTTGAGAGACAGCCCCAGATCTCAATGATTCTGTTTATACTTATATCTTAAAATCAGCTAAATTTCCCTTGGCCACAGAAATGTTCTGAAACTTAATGAAGCTTGAGCTCTGGGATAAGTTACGTGACCAAGTTTTGAGGTGTTTTGTTACTAACAACAGGAAGAAGAACATACCTAGGAAATTATGACAAAGCAATAACCACAGTGGAAAGTGGAAAGTGGTCTTTTACCAAAACAACAACTTTCCTTTGGACTTTTGAGAAAACAAGAGTTGTAGGGAAAGCATTGGCTACAGAAACCTAAACTCAATAACAGTGATTCGTACCTGTTGTCTCTTTGGGGGCAGGGGGGAGTAGGGAGAAGTGGAAAATTAGTGTGCCCAGGTTTTCTAAAATTAAGGGAAAGGAAGTTCAGAGTGGGGTTCCATTTAAAAAATATAAACACCTATCTTGATTTACTTACAACAGAAGTAAGAAAGACATATTGGCAGATGATGCGCTTAAGAAATGAGTATGGTCGTCCCGTTCATTTTTGGAGCTGCCTAATGTCTCCTAATGGAGACAGCAAGGTACCCTGCACAGTGCTAGATTTGGAGCAGGAAATAATAATCAATCCATCCATCAAGAAGTGATTATTAAGCATCTAATCAGAGACACATATAGGACAACCCCCCCCCCCCTTCAATCATGGTTAAGTAACTTGCTCAGAATCACACAACTGGTAAGTGTCTAAGGTCACATTTGAACTCAAATCCTTCCTGACTCCAGGGCT
Organism: Pseudochirops cupreus; assembly: GCA_028627135.1. Lineage (NCBI taxonomy): Eukaryota > Metazoa > Chordata > Mammalia > Diprotodontia > Pseudocheiridae > Pseudochirops > Pseudochirops cupreus. Next base: position 411,971,652 of record CM053582.1, read on the forward strand.
AATGCTCTATCCACAGCACCAACTAGCTACCCCACTTAAAGGTTTTCAAAGCATTTTATACTGGGTCCTCAACTCTTCAGGATAGGCATGGCAGTTATTACCATCATCATTTTACAGAGGCTCTCTCTGATCTAATTAATGACTTGTTCATGTTTACAAACATAGTAAGTGCCGAAAGGCATGGAGTTCAACCTCCTCATTTATCAGCAGAGACAGAGAGGTTTAACAACTTGCCTAAGGTCATAGACCTAAAAGAGCCTGAGGCAAGATTTGAACTCTGGCCTTCCTTACTCCAAATCCACTGCTGTCTGTCCCTCAAACCACACTGGACTGTAGCCTCCTAGAGTTTTTGAGCAGATGAGTGACATGGTCCGACTTACTTATCAAGAAGATTATTTGAGGAGCCACATGAAGGACAAAGCAGAGTGACAAGATGAATAGTGGGAAAAACCAAGAATGAGGCTGTTACTATTAAAAGTGTAGGCAAGGATGGATAAGGGTCCAAACTAGAATGGTGGTAGTCTGAATCAAGATGAAGGCATAAATATGAAAGATTTGTGGAGGGAGAATTGACAGGACTTGGTAACCGATTGGGTGTGACTAGTGAGTAACAGGGAAGGGTCAAGGATGACTGAGGTTCAAAGCCTGAGTGGCTGAGAAGATCACAATGCCCTAACACAAATAGGGAAATTCAAAGATTTAGAAGGCGACTGTTCTCTCTTACATGTCTTGGAAACATTGATTTGTCAGTTTACAATCAATTATGTTGGTTGCCAATCATAATTCACATTTACAGTAAGCATGTAAGCCTAGTATATTCCTTTAACAATCTATGAAGTGTGAGTAACCGTTATTATCCTCATATTATGGATAAGGAAAAAGCAACTCAAAAAGGTTAAGGGCTTTTGTCATTCACTCATTTCTGTTGTGTCTGATTCTTTCTGACCCCATTTGCGATTTTCTCGATAAAGATATTGGAGTAGTTTGCCATTTCCTTCTCCACTCATTTTACAGATGAGAAACTGAGGCAAATAGGTTTAAGTGACTTGCCCAGGGTTACACAGCAGGGAAGTGTCTGAGGCCAGATTTGAACTCAAGAAGAGGGAGACTTCCTCACTCCAGGCTCAGCCAGCTATCCACTGTGCCACCTAGCTTCCCCGTTAAGGGCTTTACCTGTGGTCATATAACTAATAAGTATCAAAGGCTGAAATGAAACCAAGGAATATTGGACTGCATACTCCTATAGTCATTCTTGGGTCCCTCTGTGACAATTTGAAAATTTCTCTTCCTTTTGCTTCATAACATTGTATTTCTCTGGCTCACTTCCCCCCGCCCCAACCACTCCTATTTCCTTTCCTGACTCAATTGTCTCCTCCTAACCCCTAACAGTAGTATTATTCAAGATTCAGTGACCCTTCCTTCCCCTCTCCTCCTCTCTCATTCTTCTGTCATCTCACCAACAAGCCAATTACAACCACACTCAGTAAAATGGACCTGCAAAGACCATATTATAGAGAACCACTCAGCTTTGGAACCCCTGCACTGGAACAAATACTGTCCTGACTTGTGAAAGCTAACTATAAAGTGAGCTAGCCTTAGATTTAATCCCATGTCACCTTGACCTTGTTCCTACCAACTTACAAATTTACTCCTCTCTCCATTCAACCTTTTGCTGTGGGAAAAATAGTCAAATGAACTCTACCATTAGTTTTGGAGAAAGCATGTCAATCCATACTCTATTCTGTGACTTCCTAGACTAATATATACTTTGCTGGTCATAATTCTTATGTTCTGTTATAAACTTTTTATGTTAATGCATTATCTCCTAATATAACACAAACTCCTCGAGGGAAGAGACTATATTTGCTTTTTATTTTTGCAGCACACCCTTTGCGGCTAGTCATCCACTTCCCACTCTCATTGGCAAGCTAGATTGCCTGAATGGTAGCTGACTATTTCTTCCCTTGAGGTCTTGGGAATAACCCCAAAAGGCTGCAATTTCTTGAGTCCCCACAAGTGTACTTCCCATTAACAGTCAACTAATTAGACTCCATTAGCTTTTAGAAAAGGGATTTACCAAGAAGATACAGCAAACAACAAAAAACAAAAACTGTACAAAATATTCCACCCATGTGACACTGAAGGTCCCTGGGAAGAGTGAGCTCAAGCTCAAGTACAATGGTAGCCAGGTATGTATGTAGAGAACTCATATGGCAAGGAAGCAGCTCCCAACTTCTGGTTCTAGAAATCTTCTCCCTCTGTGGGGTCCTCATGAAGTTTACTGTAGCACATGGCAAATTATTTGACTACCCCCCGCCTTCAAATTATTCCACTGCCAAACTAGACTGGCTCCTCACTGGGCTCCTCCACTGACTGGCAATCGGGCTGAACTTGCTACTTCCAGGATGTAGCATCTTGGCTGAACAGGTAAATCTGCTATTGAGAAAAGTTAAACAAGTGCTTAGTTTGTGTGCTGGCTCCTGACCAGGCCCAGTTGCCACACTGCAGTATCTCCAGACCTTGAAATCCTCTCAAGGTTGTTGCCTGGCCACATCTGTTTCAAAATTCGTGCTCAGTCACCTGTCCAATTCTATGGTTCCTGCCACTAACTATGACCAACTTTGCTAATGATACTGGTCACCAATGAGACCTCTTATGGAATCTCTAGAACTGAACTCACAAAGTTAGTGCCTTGAATACATCTACCTCAGAGTATTTATTTTCCTAATATCAGGAGAGAATGAACAGAAGGAGAGAGAAGTGGACATGTACTCATTGATACCAAGGTCATGCTGAATAAAATGCTCATATCCCTCCCTACTCAACTCTCTGAACCAAAGTTGTTTTGCCCCCTCATAACCACTAAGGAAATACTGATAGATGGGCAGATTGCCCTTTTTGTGTGTATTCTCTGTTCTGGCTCAGTCATGCCTGAGTCATCCATTCTTTTGACTCCATAGCTGATTAAAAGACTTTTGTCATCAAATAGCATCAACCCATGAGTCATCATGACCAGAAAATAGCTCACCCTAATTTTCCACATGGTCATTTGGGCAGAAATCAAGGGCAGGAATATCTGTACATGTTTGAAAGACTTAAAACAGGCAGGGTATACCTGTATATGCTTCAAGGACAAGGCTTTTCTATTATATTGGTACTCCAGAACTTAGCACAGTGTCTTTCAAATTAAGTACATAATGACTGCTTTTTCAATAATAAGCATTCAATGGTTTTACTTTCAACAAGCTTTTTTAAAGTAACTAGCACTGTGCTAAGTGTTGTCAACAAAGGCCAAAGCAAAATAGTCCCTGTAACCCCAAAATTTACATTCTCATTGGAGGGATATCATGTCCAAGTACATATATAAGTATATACAGAATTTATGTGAGATCTTTCCAAGATGACTTTGGGAGAGGGGGCATAAGCAGTTGGGAGGATCAGAAGAGGATTAATTAATTAAGAAGGCAGTACATGAACTGAGTCTTGGAGGAAATCAGGAATAGAGGTGAATAGAGAGTGAATTATAGGCATAGGGAAGAACGAGTGCAAAGGGACAGAGAAGGGAGCTACAATCTTGTGTATAAAGGACAGCAAATAGACCAGTATGACTGGATTATAGAATGTGTAGTGTTAAGCAAAATATAAGAAAATTGGAAAAGTAGGAAGGGAGATTGTGAAGAGTTTTAAATGCCAAACAGAAGAGCTTATATTTGATTCTAGAAAAATGGAAGGAAGTCACTGGAGCTTAATGAGTAAATGGGTGACATGCTCAAAACTGTGATTTAACAAAGTCATTTTAGCAGCCATGTAGGAGATGGATTTGAATAAGGAGAAACCCAAGGCAAGAAAAACAGTTAAAAGGTTACTGAAGTAGCCCAAATAAGTAGTGAAAAGAGCCTGAATTAGGGTTGGGGCTGAGAAAATGGAGAAAAGGGGTTTATTGAGAGATATTGTGGAGAAAGAAACAAAGTTTACCAACAAATTGTATTTGTAGCATGAGTGAGAATGAGAAATCAAGGATGAGAACAAATTTGTAGACCTGAGAGATTGGATGGTGGTGCCCTAGATAAGGAACTTTAGAATAGTGGTAGATTTAGGGGGAGAGATAAGGAGTTCTGTTTTGGACAGATTGAATTTGAGAAGTCTATGGAACATCCAGTTTGAATGTCAATGCAGTTGAGTGGGACTGGAGTTCTGGAGAAAGGCTAAGGATAGATATAGAGATCTAAGAGAAATCTTCATAGAGATGATAATTGAATGCATGAGAGCTGATGAAATCAGCAGGTGAAAGAGTGTAGAGAGAAAAAGAAAATACCAGGACAGAACCTTGCGGTACATTAATAGTGAGCATGACAGGGCTGATGAATAGTGGAGAGATATAGATTTTCTAGCGGAGATTGTGGATGTTGTTTTTAAATGGAGGAGACTTGGGCCTAGGAAAAGAAACAATAGATAGGTAAAGATTGGAGAGAGGGAAGGAGAAAGGTAGAGAGAAAAAGAGATAGAAAAGGGGGGGAGAGAGAGAGAATGAAAATGAGAATGAGAATTATAGGGGGACAATCTGTTGGGGTAGACAAACAGGATATCCTGGCCCTCACTTAACCCATCTCAGGTTCCAATTACCTCATTTGTGAAATAAAGGATTAGATTATCTCTAAATTCCCTTATAACTCTAAACCTAAGATCTTATGATCATCTCACCTATCCAATCTTAACCATTTTTCAAGGATCAGAGCCTGACCATTCACTGAAGTCTTCCAAGAGCACTCTTGCCTTCCTTGATCATTCTTATTTCTGAACTGCTATACTATGTGCTATCTGTATTATCTAATTTAGTACCCATATGATAAGAATAAGGGATGACCTACAGACTGCCTATATACTCCACTGAGCTTATTTCAGTGTCAATCTTGTTTCTTTATAAGCAAAGCTGCTTCTCAGTGAGGCCTGTTCCATTGCTCCAGGGTCTTGTGGAAGAACAGCTTGAGCTCAGGATGCTCAGTCTGGGCACCTCCCCTTCCCATACTATATACTGCCATCATTTCTGAAGTCATTTCTGTCAAAGGTTTTTAATGTTGCATATTTTCACATAAGCTGTATTTACCAACAAAAATGTATTTCTCAGCATCCAGGTTAGGTGGAAAACAAAAACAGCAGTTATTATCATTTCTATTAAGCAAAAGTTACATTGTTTCCAGGCTGTAAGCCAATTTGCCATTTAGGAAATTTAATCCAGATGCATCTTACCAGTTTCCTTTAAAAATAAAAATAAGACCAAAACTGTCTTTGTCTGTATAGGATTTAGTGTAGTAGTATACCTTTAAGGGAAGATTCCAGGAGTAAGTAAGTAGAGTTTGTCCATCTTTATAAAGACAAAGGATAGCTTGGTCTACTCACAGGTTGTGTTTGTCCTTCATTTTTGAAGAGGACTATGGCATCAAGGAAATGATAACATGACTTGTTATTAACTTTGATTTGAGTGAGGGAGGGCTGTGCAAGGTCACCAGCCTCACTTTCTCCTCCAGAGCCATCTGGATCCAGTGACCTGATATTCTCAGGATGACTGAAGATGACTCCCTTCCTTCTTTCCTTCCTTCCTTCCTTCCTTCCTTCCTTCCTTCCTTCCTTCCTTCACTCCGAAGCTCATAGTCTGGACCACAATAGGTTCCTGCCCAAGCTCCACTTACTAACTTACAATGAATGTCAATGAATGTTTCTCTTTGGAACAGCAAGCCTGATGGTCTTCCCCACCAAGATTGATTTTCTTTCTTTCTTTTTCTAATTAAAGGGGCCATCCCTTGATTCAATTCTTAAAGAGTCCTATTCACTAAATGGGTGTTACTTCACTCTAAGTGAGTACCTGCAAAGGCCTTAGTCTAAAAAAGGGCCAAGGTCTCCCATTGCATCTTCGATCATCTCCTCCTCTGTACTCAGTGTTTGTAGATCTGACCAAGGCTTTTGATATGGTTAGTTGTGATGGCTTATGGAAAATTATGACAAAATTTGGTTACCCATAGAAGTTCATTCACATTGTACATCAATTTCATGACGGTATGCTTGCCCAGGTTCTAGATAATGGACAATGCTCTCATGCCTTCCCTATCACCAATGAAGTGAAACAAGGCTGCATGCTTGTTCTCATGCTTTTTACCATGATGTTTTCAGCCATATTGTCAAATGCTTTCAATAAGGATGAACACAGCATGAAGGTTAGCTACTGTACTGATAGTAAATTTTTCAACTTGAAAAGGCTACAAGCCAAGACCAAAGTGGAGAGAATGTTGGTGCATGATTTTTTTGTTTTCAGATGATTGTGCACTCAGCATAGCCTCTGAAGCTGAGATGCAACAAAGTGTGGATCAATTCCCTGCTGCTTGCGCTAATTTTGGCCTAAAAATCAACACCAAGAAAACTCAGGTGCTCCATCAGCCACCACCACATCATCCATGCATGGAACCATTGGTTACAGCAAATGGAGAAGTTTTGAATGCTGTGAATAAGTTCATTTACCTTGGTAGTGTACCTTCCAGGGATGTACACATTGATAAAATGGTTGACTCACACGTTGCCAGACATAGCTCAGTGTTTGGGAAGTTCTGAAGGAAAGTTTGGGAGAGAAGAGGTATTGGACTGACTACCAGTCTGAAAGTCTACAAAGCCATGGTGCTGACCTCACTGTTGTATGCCTGTGAAACTTGAACAGTCTACCAGTGCCATGACAGGAAACTGAATTGTTTCCATTTGAATTGTCTTAGGAACATTCTGAAGATCGCCTAGCAGGCTAAGGTACCATACACTGAGGTCCTTACTCGAGCTAAACTGCCAAGCATTCAGATTCTCCTTCAGAGAGCACAACTCCAAAGATCTGGCCATGTTGTTTGAATGCAAAACATACACTTGCCAAAAAGACTGTTTTATGGAGAACTCACACAGGGCAAATATTCACAGGATGGTCAGAAGAAGCAATACAAGGACACTCTCAAGGTCTCTTTTAACTTTAGAATTGATTGTGTGACATGGGAGACATTGGCAAAGGACCACTTAACATGACGTACCTATATCAGAAAAGGTGCTGTGCTCTGTGAGCAAAGCAGAATTGAGAGAGTTCAAAGGAAACGCAGGATGCGCATGTTTAGAATGTCCACCTCAAATGTTCACACAGATAATTTGTGCCCAATCTGTGGTAGGGCATTCTGAGCTCATATTGCTCTGATCAGCCACAGTTGGACACATTGAAACTTGACTTTAGCATGGTGATGTCATTTTGGTCTTCTTTAAGAATGAAGGACAATGCAACCTACCAACCAACCAATAGGAGTAACTTCTCACAACAGAGAATATGTGTGTATATACATACACATATACATATATATACATATATATGCACACATATATACATACATGTATGTATATATAGGTATACATATATACAAATAGAATGGGCTGCCTCTGGAGGTAGTGATGCCCTCTTCATTATAGGTCTTTGAGCAAAGACTGGGTTGATCATTTGTAGGTGGGGGTGGGAGGATTGTTGTAGGGATTCTTTTAGGAGTAAAAGTTGGATGTGATAGCCACTGAATTCTCTTTTCATTTCACAGTTCTATGATATCCTGATTGTATCCTGATTCTGACTTTTTATCAATATAGGCTCCCAAAGGCTGTAATTGCTACTCCCATCGGCTGTTGTCACCAATTCCACCTTATTTATCCCTATTACCAAAGATTTCCACAAATAAAATTCTACATTATTATAAGATGATAAATCATAATTCTAGTGCTTCACTTTACAGATGAGAAAAGTGAATGCAGAGAACCTAAGTGAATTGCCTAGGGTTACACAGTTAGTAAGTGTCCACGACACTGTTTTAACCCAGATCTTCCTAACTCCAGGTTCAGGACCTTTTCCAATCCTTGTGACTAAGAGCTAAGACTGAATATCAGACTGTAATAACTCACATCAGCCCCTAATAAGCTGGTGGCTCATACACAGATTGAAGAAGCACAGTTGACATACCCTCTCTTGATCTCTAATGATTTTATGACATCTACCTATCAGAATGAAAGTGGGCAGAGGTCATTTTTATACGTCTTCTCTTCTCTCCCCACTCCCCATGGAAAATTTAACTCTACCTCAGAGTATATAGTATAACCCTTTCTTACATTTATGTGCTTCAGGATTTGATATTCTTACCAAATGAGAAGTCTTCTATCAGCCCCAAAGTGGGCAGAATACAAGGCAGATCTGATGTTAGTGGCAATCTAACATTTGTATCTTGTCAGTTTAATTAGATGAAACCTATTCTTCATGACCCCAGAGGGCAGAAGTAGGACCAGTGGGTAGAAGCTGCATTTCAGCTTAAAGGCAGGTAGGTGATACAGTGGATAGAGTGCTGTGCCTGGAGTCGGGAAGACCTGAGTTCAAATTCCCTTTAGATACTTAAGGGCTGTGTGACCCTAGCCAAGTCATTTAAACTCTATCTCAGTTTCCTCAACTATAAAATGGGGATAATAACAGCCCCTACATCACAGGGTTGTTTTGAGGATAAGTAAAATAACATTCTTGATAAAATGTCTAGAAAAATAGAAGGTATTTCCTAAATGTTTATTCTCTCCCCCAATCCCTTTTCGGGTCATTGTAAGGAGAAACATCCTAATACTTATAAATGTTCAAAAGCAAATTGGGTTGCCTCTGGCAGCAAGGGGTTCCTTATCATTGGAAGTATTCAAGTAGAGGCTAGAAGACTGCTTCTCAGGATACTATAAAGAGCATTAATTCTTTTTTTTTTTTTGGAAGCAATCCAAGTTAAATGACTTGCCCAGGGTCACACAACTAGTAAGCATGTAAGGTCACATTTGAACTCAGACTGACTCTAAGGTCAGTGTTCTACCCACTGTGCCACCTAGGAGAAATAATTCTTTAAGCAGAAATTGGCCTAAATTTCTACATTTCCTTATGGGTTCTCTGATAATATTGACTTGGTGAATGCCTCCATTTGGTCTTATTATGCAGTTATGTAGCTGAATGGTTCTTAATCTAGAGATGAGCCCCAGTGTAACAACCTCTCTGCTTGGCCCAGGTGTAGGATTAGAACCAATGGGTGGAAGTTATGGAAAGGCAGATTGAAATCTTTGTGAAAGCAATGTATCTTTCATCCTATTGTCCCTTACTCCTTGATCACATCCTACTGAATATTAGAATTCTTTTTTTTTTTTACTAGCTGATGATTTCTCTTTTACTAGTATTCAGAGGTGGAATAATCAATCAGGTAACGATATTATTTTCTCATTCTTTCTTTTTTATTAATCAGTCCCAAGTGTGAAATAGAAGCAAGAACATCAGTTTACACTCTAATGGTTTACAGCAGAATTCTTTCAACCTTTTATTTAACTTTAGATATTGCCTTTAAGCAAATCATTTTGGTGGATTTTTGAATATATGAAGTTGGAAATACTGGTAATTGAGGGGAGGGGCAAAGTATCTATTCCTGTTTGTCTCTATATATTCTAGAGTCATCATATATATGGCTAGTTATGGCTAGAGAAAATAAATACTCTGAAACCTGTTACTACGGAGCAGGGATGACATATCTACTTTGTCTCAAAAAACCTTTGTAAAACTCTGGATTTCTGTTTTTCTTCTGTCCCTGAAGGAAAATGAAAATGATTTTGCATAAATGTTGTCTGCTACAGGGCAGATTTTTTTTTTCTACACTTTAAGGAGGAAGGATTGAGAGTCTAGTGATAGTCATGCAAAAAAGTGTCAATGACACACACAAAAAACAAACAGAAAAGAACAGAGAGAGTCACACAAGTAAGGCAACTTTGAAAGTATGTTTAATTTATTGTATATTTTTAAAAATAAAATTTGGATGCTTTTTGTTTTTATATCACCAGAATTTCTACCAGTATCCTTTCCCCTCCTCTCCTAGAAAGTCATGCTTTATGTCAAAGGATATTTTTAAAAGAAAATGACAAAGAAAAAAATAGCAAAACTGATCACATCAAAAAAGTCTGAAAATCTATGTGCTATACCACACCCATGAACCTTCTACCTCCTCAAAGGAGTGGGGTAGGTGTATCTTCTCATCTTTCATCCTTAGTGCCATTCTTGTTCCTGGTAATTTTGCAAAATTTACTTTTTGTTGTTTTATAGTTGATTTTTCCATTTGCTTGTAATCATGTATATTCTTTTCTTAGCTCTGTTTACTTCATTCTTTAGCAAATTATTTAAATTTTTCAATGATATTTATCATTTTTTACAGTATGCTTAGTAATAATCTGCTATAATCATACACCACAATTTTGTTTATCCATCCCCCCAATTGATGACATCATTTTTTGCTACCACAAAAGGTTCTACTCTAAATGTTTTGATGAACATGGGTACTTTCTTCTCATTGATATCCTTGTTGGGGCATAAGCTTAGGAATAGACTCTCTAAGTCAAAAGATATGGATATTTCAGTTACTTTACTTGCTTAATTCCAAATCGTTTTCCAAAATGATTGGACTGATTCACAGATCCCCTACCAATGTGTTCATGTGCCCATCTTCCCACAGCTTCATCAGCATTGATTAATGTCGTCTTTGCCAGTTTGTTGGGTGTGAAGTGAAATCTTAGGGTTGTCTTGATTGGCAATTCTCTTAATACTAGTGATCTGGAG
>CM053582.1:411982414-412000938 GCA_028627135.1 Pseudochirops cupreus
GGTTAAGTGATTTGCCCAGGGTCACACAGCTAGGAAGTGTCTAAGGCTAGGTTTGAACTCAGGTCCTCCTGACTCCAAGGCCAGAGCTCTGTTCCCTGTGTCACCTAGCTGCTTATCTATACATATTGATATATACAATTAATTCTCGTAATTTGCAGTAGTTATGTTCTATAAAGTCACCATGAAAACTTAATTAATGAATGCTGAACCATTGTTCTTAGGGGTAATATAGGATTTGTTTTCTGCAAACTTCTGGTCATGACATTTACTTAAGCACTTCACAGAGTAGCCTCATGTACAGGTTAGTGAATTTCCTCTTAAGTTTTCTGGATTACCATATTGTTGATTCTTTAATATCGAATTCATGGCCAACAGCTCTATAGCTCATGTCTTAACAATGCTTATCTAACACGTGGATTTTCTCTGTAAGTCACATCACAGCCTTCTTCCCTATAGGAATACCAGACAGCACTTTGGCATTTCTCCACAGGGCCAATTTAAAATAATGAAATCACCATCAAAAAGCCCCTAAAAGTAGAAAATATGGCACTAACTAGACAGCAAAAAGGACACTTGCTTACAATAAAAAAGCTGAAATAAGAAGGCTGAGCATCACCTTGTCAACCTCAGATGGGAATGTTTGCATTGGGCAACTCAAAATTTTTGGCTATTTCTACACACGTCTACAAATGACCATGCCACAAGTATTTATTTTGTGGTTACAAATACATTTTTAGCAAGTAGGCAAATTCTCAAACATGGAATCCAGAAATGATGAGGATCAACTGTATATGTTCATTGTCTACATACCTTGGATTCCAAATCCTTATCTGAAATATCTACTAGAAAGTTTTCTTTTTCCCAATTTTACTGTTTTGCTTTTTATCCTAGATGCATTAGTTTATAGAGAAGCTTTTCAGGTTCACGTAAATAAATTTATCTATCTTGTCTCTTGTAATTGTCTTTATCCCTTGTTTGGTTAAGAATCTATCTCTAACACTTAGCTTACACAACCTGCTTCTTTTCTAAATGTTTTATTTTATTATCTTTAATATTAAAGTTGCGTATGTATTTAGAATTTTATGGCATGTGCTATAAAATGCTGATATATTCCTAGTTTCTGCCAGACTATTTTCTAGTTTTCCCAGTGGTTTTCTTTTAATCCAACAGGGAGTTGTTGTTTTTTGTTTTCCTTTAAGAAGGAAAGGGTTGAGAGGTTTGGGGAGAAGGATATATGTGGACAGACACAGCCATAGCAAAGGAATTACTGAGTGAATCCCCTTGTACAGCTCTGCCAGAGTATGGGGACTGGTGAGGGTAAGGGGCACTGAATGAAGGTATTAAGGATTAGAGATTAGCTTTCTCTGCTATTTAGTTCATCAGGATATTCCCTTCTTAGGGCTCTTGAGATCCTAGCAGTACATAAAGAAGCAGCTTCATTAGTTAGTGCTAGGAGTTTTCAGGTACTAAAAGAGTTTGGGGGGATTCAATAGGAAAAGGAAATAGGAAGGAGAATATAACTGTTCTTTTGCTAACTGAGTTGCAATATGGTCTTAGATGTAAGTTTTTATTCTATGCATTCCCTTTAATAAACATTTTGTTTGTTTAGATGCTTATGTTAGCTTGGTATTTTCAAGATAACTAAAAACTACTGATGGAGAACTAGAAATGAACCAAATTCATATCAGTCAGTCAACAAGCAGTTATTAAATGTTTACCATGTGCCAGGCATTGTGCTAAATTCTGGGGATAGAAAGAAAGGCAAAAGACAAGTCCTACCCTCAAGGATCTCACAATTGAATGGGGAGATGATTTCCAAACAACTATGTACAAAGAACAGGATTAATAGGAAATAATCAACAGAGGCAGGAAACTAGAATTAAGGATTGGGAAAGGTTTTTTGTGCAGCATTGACCTTTAGCTATAACTTGAAGGAGGCCAGAGAAGCTAAGAGGTGGAGATGAGAAAGGAGAGCATTGCACGCATGGGAGACAGTGAGAGAAAATACCCAGAGTCAAGAGTTGAGTGTTCTCTTGTTTGAGGAAAAGCAAGGAGGTCGGTGTCACTGGATCAAAGAGTATGTGGAGGGGAGTGTAAGAAGACTGGAAAGATGTGGGGATGGACAGTTTATGAAGGGCTTTGAGCACTAGAGGATTTTGTACTTGATCTTGGAGGTGATAGGGAGTCACTAGAGTTTATTGAGTAGGACAATGACTTGGCCAGATTTGTACTTTAGGAAAATTACTTTAGAGGCTAGAAGATGGACTGGAATGGGGAGAGATTTATGCAGGCAAACTAGATAGCAGGCTATTGTAACTGTTCAGTCATGAGGAGATGAGAGCAGGTAACCACCAAGGTAGCTACAGTGCCTGAGGAGAGAAGGAGCCATATTTGAGAGATATTACAAAGGTGAAAATCAACGAACTTTGACAAAAGATTGGATATGAGAAAGCTAAGATAGAGTAAGAAAGATATGAAAGACTAAGAAGTCAAGGATGATATCTAGGCTGTGAGCCTGGGGCATGTAATGTTAATGGAATATTAAGATCTTCCCCATCCATTGTGATGACATGTGTTCAATCATGGATGTCTTACTGCTTTGAGCTCCAGCCCAGCTGTGATATATCCTGAGTGACACAGAGCCCACTGGGGGAGGAACTTGCCTAAAGTGAAGCTTTCTTAGGGGAGGCTTGCTCGTAGGAAGGCTTTCATACCTTTTAGTACTGAGATAATTAGACCCCGAGTCACAAGGGTTTTGATGCCTTCTGGCTCTGAGTCTATTAGTTGAAAACTATATAAACTGGGAGGATGGTATTTTACTTAGGGGGTTCACTTATGAGAAGGACCTTTTGATTCCCTGGACGGGACTCTGAGTAGCCTTTGTTAAGATACCACCCCCAACTACTCAGAGTTTTGTGCTCTCCCTGTCCAATGGTATACGTATGTGGTTGTATTACTTTGTTCAGAATGTCGGAGCCCTGTCTGTTAAATTTCTGTGCTAATTTCTCTGCTTGTATTTTCTACTTATCTATACTTATCTTTCTGTTAATTAAAGTAAGATTGTTAACTGTTTTAAAGCTGTCTTTCCTTTAGCAAAGTAGATCAAAGAACCTGTGCTAGCAGCCCACCCTGTGTGCTAGTGTGGTTGCTACTACAGAGCACTGGGAGGATAGCAGTGGTGCCTTCAGCAATACTAGGAAAGTTGGAAGAGAGAAGAGTTTGGAGGAAAAGATAATGAGTTGAGTTTTGGATCTGTTTAGTTTAAGGTGTCAGTAGGACATCTAGTTCAAGATGTCTAAGAGCAAATTAGAGATGTGAGGCTGAAGGTCAACAGACAGTTTAGGACTGGATGCATAGATTTGAGATTCATCAGTATAAAGACAATAATTGAATCCATGAGAGCTGATGAAATCACCAAGTGAAACAACATAGAGGGAGAATAGAAGAAGGCCCACGATAGAGTTGTGTGGGACAACCATGGTTATCAGGAATGAACTGGTTGAAGATCCAAAAAAAGAAACTGAGAAGGAATAGTCAGGTAGGTAGGAGAAGAATCAGGAGAGAGTAGTGACACAAGAACTAGAGGGAAAAAAAAGTAGCAAGGAGAAGAGAGTCATCAAATGTCAAAGGCTACAGAGAGTCAAGAAGGCTGAGTAGTGAGAAAAGGTCAATGGATTTGACAAGTAAGAAGTAATTAGTAACTTTAGAGGGGGCAGTTTCAATGGATTGAATGACAAGGTTGGAAGCAAGACTGAAGAGAGTTAAGAAGAAAGAGAGAAGAAAGGAAGTAAAGGCACCAACTGTAGACTGCCTTCCCATGGAGACATAAGCTAGAGGGAACCAATGGCAAAAGAATTGGAAAACCAATAGAAAATATTTCTTACCTGTCTTCACACCCTCCACACTCACTAAAATTTACTTGGGCCAAGGAATAAGTCTTGCTTAATCTCATATCTCTGTCTCTTTCAGGAAGTTGAGAACACTTAGCAGCCCAGTGTTGGGGAGGTGGGATGAGGGAATGCTCAGAGGGAACATATATCTGCAACAATATAAAGGGAGGTATAGAAGAGTGAGTGAATGGGGAATTCACAAGAAAAAAAAGCAATATAAAATAAAGAAGGAATAGTAAGTTGCACATAATATATTTGCAGTTCCATGTGCAATCATCTTTTATATCATTATACTATGTTATAGAAATGCTTGTATTATTCCATAAGTGAAAAATAAAATAATTTTTTAAAAAAGAAAAAACAGAAAGTCTGAATAAAAATCCAGTTCACAAGTAGATAGACCAACCTAGAGGATCTTAAAAAACAGATGTAAGAATAAGTGAAATGTCAAAGATAAAGCAAGATATATTGGAAAATATTATATGAAGAATGAAAATATTAACTAATGAAAGCTAGAATCCTAGGGACTTCCAAGAGCCTATGAAACAATAGCAAGAAATTCTAGAAGGCTTTAAAAGAGGATTAAGAAACTGTTACAGGGTCCACAGAGGCTTGGGGCATTCCATGTTTTATATGCAAATGTGGGTTAGACCAGATTCAGTCTTAAGGAACTTTGCCTCTAGTGAGAAGTTAGGCTCCTCTTTCTCATATTTTCCAGCTCATCTCACCCAGGCACCCCATGGGACAAATTTACTTAGATTAGACAAGGTATCTTAGATTATGAATCAATCCTAGAGTTCCCCTAAGAAGGAGGAGTAAAGAGCTGACCAGCGCACAGTATGAATCTAGTACGGGACAGGCAGGACTATGCTGGTAAATGTTTAACAACTAGATCTGCAAAACACATAACAAACTTTTAATTTTAATCTATATTATTATCATTTTCTCCATAGCTTTCTTAACGACTAGACAATGAACAAAACATTAAATCAAGCCCTGATTCATAGCTTTGCTGATTTTCAAGATATCAAGTATAAATACACTGAATATTTAACAATCAGCTTTAACAAGTTAGTATAGGTTGGCTCCAATACATCCCTGGATGGGTAATTTATTCCTCTACATACACACACACTCACACACACACACACACACACACACGCATGCACGCACGCACTCACACACACCATAAAAAGCAACTACATTTGATAAGAAAACATTCAGTAACTTAATGATTATTGTCATAACCTGCTGGGAGGTTGATAACTTCAACCTTGTCAAAACAAAAAACAGTCTGTAGGACTGCTATTTAGGCATTTCACATTTCTCCTTGGCTTTGCACTTTACAAACAACTTCTGGTATATGTCTGCTGGTAAAAGGCCAGGCTTGTGATGATCCTCTCATTTCAAAATGTACGCCATTTAGCCCTCTGGCACATATGGCCAGAAGCAGGCCCCAAAAGTAACACATAATAGACCTGCATCCCAATTATTTAAGTTGGCTGTGAGGCCCAGTAGCAAATAAGTAATAAATATTGGAGTCAGGATTTGACTCCTGGTCCCAGGACAATTTCAAGACACCCCAAGCCTGGACCCTACAGGTGAAAATACCCAGGACCAAAACCAGTAACTGTGTTCCTTTATCTCACTGTCAGACCAAGAGCCAGCCAACTATACCCCAAAATTTCATCCCAATACCAACCACACCACAAATTTTCACCCCAATAAATTTTGTTCAAGTATGAATTTTTTTGGTGTGTTTTTTCCCCCCATTTCTTTGGTGTATCTGTTGACTTACCATGAAATTCACCCATTTGGAGAACATAATTTGCTAAGTGGTAAAGAAAACCAATAAGCCCTCTGAACCCTAAATTAACTTTATCACCACATTCTTTTTCTGTCAAGTAGGAAAGCATTTGCTCACCCATAAATGTGAATGGTCCTACCATATTTTTTAACTCTGATCTGTGGCCTCAAGAGAAGTAAGGGAGTGTAAAGGGAGATGGATTAACACTTTCCTGAAATAAAAGCTTCCTAAAGGAAGAAAATAAAAAGAATGAGCCCCCAGGACCCTGACGATCTATGAAGGGACAGACTTAATCAAGGAGTATATCTAAGAAGTCACTCGAAAGTACTCACAGTGTCCTGTAGCTGGAAGGTCCCATTTTCAGGCTCTAAGAAGCAATTCACCAATTCACTAATGGTTTAATGAGTGACTTCCATATGTCAAGCACTCCAGTAGGAATTTATTTTGGGAAGGATGGTGGTAAGGAGGAGTGCAAGGAGGAGAATCTTGTGTCCTTGCCCTTAAGGAGATGATTATCTACTTGGATCCCTCTGACTGGAGAGGGTGGATGGTAGATATCTTGAAGCTCCTCCCAGATCTTTGTGATCTCTAAAACTCATCATCCTGAGCGGTTTTTTTTAATCCCTTCTGAACTCCTCTATAGATCATAGAACCTTATAGGTGGAAAGGATCTAAAGAGTCTTCTAGACTAACCCTTTGCCTAATACACAAAATGTGTTTGTACACCTCACTGAGTTTCTAGCTTCTGATTATTTCCATGGTAAGATAATTATCCACATAGAATCACAGAATCAGAATCAGAATCTGATTTTACCAGAAAAAAAAATTCTAGCCCAAGCAGCACCTGAGCAGGTGGTATTATCACAGCAATGGGACCCCCACCATTCTGCTTCCTTCCAGACTTATATCCGTGCATCTGTTTTCTGAGTCTTATTTCTACTACATTTAACTGTACTGACATGGCTATGTGAACAGCAAATGGGTACAGAAAAGAAGGCTCTTAAGAAGCATTTAAATGATAGTCCCATTTGTCAGATTTTGTTATAGTCTTTGAAAATTCCAAGCCTGTTCTCTGAACTACTAACCTATCTCTCTGGGGCCATATGCCAAACTAATAATATTTAATGAATACTACTACTACTACTACTACTACTACTACTACTATTACTACTACTACTACCACTACTACTACCACTAACTAACTCACTACATTATGTCATGTCACTGATGAGGAAATATTAATTACTAGTGAACTGATTCTTGCAGAAGATCACTTGTCAGGTCTCTGTAAATCAGTTCTGAATATTGGTTAATACTGGTAAAGTACAACTATCCAATTGAAAATAGAACTCAGCATCATGAAGCCAGAAAGGACTTCAGAGATCATTTAGCCCGGGGAGTCTTAAATTTTTTGTTGTTGTTGTTGCACAAAGTCTATTTGGTGAAGTCTATCGACCCCTTCTCAGAATGTTTTTTTTTAATTTCAACTGAAGGAAGTGCTGAATTTCAGTTAAAGGGTAGTAAAAATAAAGGTGTAATTTTCTCCTATCCAACCTCACTTATCCCCAGAAACCTATCGCCAGACCCTAGGTTAAAAACTTCTAATCTAGTCCCACCCTTTCATTTTACACATGAGAAAACTAAGTCATAGGGAAGACAAGTGACTTGTCCAGGGTCACCACACCTAGTTAGTGGCAGAACTCAGACTAGAACTGAGATTCCATAGTTCTCACTCCAGTACTATTCCCACTATTCTATATTATGGTCTTAAAGTATTTATTCTAGTCATTTGGATAGTATGCAAAGGAGGACAGAATTCACAGACTTTGTAGGGGCAAGGTAACTCATATTTCTTGCTTTCCTTTTATCCATTAAACCAAATAGGCTGTCACAGAAAAAAGTTAGATTAGTTTGATGGGATAAAGCCACGACAGGTACTTACTTCTCAGTATCTTTTCTTCGTTTTGAGGCTAATATTTCACCCTGACAATGAAATGCTATTCCCTCCCCCAAAAGAGGACATATTTAGTTAATGCAGATATTTCTTCTTTAGAGGAATTCAACCCTGATTATAGTTTTCTGAGTTGAAAAATTATGCATCTCATAGAAATATGGGATAAGTAATCTACTGAGAATTCTTGAAGAAATATGGTGTTTGATTTGTCAGAGCCTGTTAAAAGAACCCTGTGAATAGATTCCAAGAATAATTCAACTGACTATAGAAAGTCCATTTGGCCCTCTAAATTTGCCTTGAATGTGTGGCGCTGCCCAATACTCTACATAATCTTATTTTCTTCTGCTTTTTCTCCTTTTGTTAACTGTCAGATCTTTGAGTGTTTCATTCTTTCTGTTTCAGTATCATACTCTAGATACCAGATCAGCCTGGTCAGTCCTGGGAAGCAGCCAGGTGGTGTATTCAGTAATTTTAGAATGTCTTTGAATTATCTCCATAAAGTGGAGGATGGGTAACACAGAGGACAGTGAGCCCCAGGTGGCCTCCATGCTTTTGATGAAGGCCTCTAGCAATGGTGGCTATATCAAACTCTTTGATCTACTCAGAAATTAAAGAATGATGTAACTATGATCTCTATCTTTAAGAATTTTATCTTAAGGGTAACTGCAGTAAACTGTTGTCAACTAAGTTTATATATAAATAAATTACATATATATATATATATATATACACGTGTGTGTGTATTATAAATTTAGAGGTGATCATAATCTCTAGGTCTATCAGCTCTTGGGACTTCTAGTCTGGTAATTTAAGCCTCCTTCAAGTTCTTCTAAGTGATTTCTTCAGAACTCATCCTACCTTTGAACCAGCTGTAAGGGATTGAATTTGGAGAGGGCTAGGAAGTTGTTGTTGGGTTTTTTTTTATCCCTCAGCAGAAAAAAAAAGCAAAACAATAAGTCTGAATAATAATAAGTCCTCTAAGCTTTCATAGGTTTCTGTTGACATCATTGTATCTTAGTGGTTTAAAAGTAATGCGATATATACATATGTGTATATGTATGCATATGTATACATATATACGTATACAAGTATAGGACCTTAGGATAGAATCTATGTGTGAATGGAGAAAGGAGAATAATAATAGTAACAATAATTATCATTGTGACTTTTATTGTTGTTACATTATTATACATATATTATATAAATTTATATATTGCTTTAAGATTCTCCAAATAAATTGCAGATATTATCTCACCTGATCCTCATAACAACACTGGGAGGTAGCTACTATTATCTGCATTTCACAGATGAGAAAACTAAGGTGAACAGAGGTTAAGTGACTTGCCTGTGGTCATACATCTAAAAAGCGGCTGAGGTTAGATTTGAACTCGTTTTGCTGACTCCAGGTCCAGTGCGCTATCCACAGAACCACCTCACTTCCTCAAGCAGGAGAGATGGGAAGCATTTCAAGAAAGAATAAAAATTAGAGAATCAACAGCTTAGATCTAGAAAAGTGCCGTGGGCCACCTGATAGAAGCATCAGGTGTGAGCAGAGGCATGAGATAAACTGGGGCCAGGTGGGCAGTTGGGGATAGAACGCGGAACTCCGTTTATTGATACAACGAGCAAGGTTTTTATAGAGCAATGAGACAAAGAAAGTAACTATCACTCACTATGTTTTACATTATTGTTTAGTTTACTTCCATAATGTTAGGCAGATGATGTCAGGAAAATGTTGAATCTTATCGTGTCCATACTTTATCTAGTGTTTCCATTTCACACCGGACAGGCTGTACACTCCCTTGTACTTAGTTCCCTTTGTATCGCTACTATCACGGTGAGGAAGAATTCAGGGTGCTCTGCTCCCTGCACGTCATGGAGAGTGGTGAGCCAGCATCTGGTTGGCCGGGGAGCAGCTGCAAGAAGCTGGCTGCTTCCACCTGCCTAACTGGAGTTGGCCCTCAACAGAAAAGATCTTCGAGGTCATCAATCCAACCCTGTCATTTAACAGATGAAGAACTTGAGACTCAAGGACATCAAGTAAGAAGTTCAAGGTCACAGAGGCACCAGGTAGAAGAACACAGATTGGAACCCAGATCCTTTGGCTACATAGCCAGTGCTCTTGCCCTTTTACTGTGCTGCTTCCCAAGAGATGGCAAGAACTGTGTTCAAAGACTGTTAATGAGAATCACAATCCAGTACAGTACCAATAGGAAGCAGAACATAAAGGCAGAACATCATTAAATAGTGTGACCTGCTGCCTCTACTCTTAAGTCTCAATTGATAGTGATCAGTAGCAGGGTGGGATAAATGCTAGAGAATAGGCTCATTAAAAACAGGAAACTAAAGCCAAGAGTGAAAGGAAGACATTAAATAATAGAATTGTCAGGGATGTCTTGTGAGGTCAAGAATGGACTGAGTAAAGCTAGAGTTAGGGATAGATGGAATAGAAAACAGGAAAAGGCTGAAGAGATAAGGAATGTGAAATCCCAGGGCAGGAATATGGAGAAATTAAAACTAGAACATTTGTTACAATACCAATCTCACATTGGATGTCACTAGCCTGGATACAGTGGTGTGGTTCACAAATGAATAGACTCTAATACTGGTAAAGTTAGAGACAACTATACCAGGTTGCTCTTCAGAGTTTGTGCATAGGGACATGAAGCAAGAATTGTGTGAACTAATTCTTTCTTCACTACATGAATTTTCACTTATGAAAAAGGAAATGTTTTGCAAAAACTTTAAATTTGATGAAGGCTAAAAACTCTGTCATTTCTACCATAAAATAGTAGGTTGTCACAGCATCAACAATAAATAAAAGTGGCAAAGCTCTATGTCAGTAAGACATCAGGAACTCATTAATGTTGCCCCAGGCAAAAATTTGTAGCGTAATCAAGAGTTAAGGTGGGGGGTGGAGTGGGGTAGGAGAGAACATTTGAAAGGGGAAAAAAAAATGACAGACTTTCACCTGTGCAAGTCACCTGTCACTTTGGAGGGGAAGAGTGACCAATTTTTTTCCCCAGAAAACCCTGCAAATTGATTGGTTTTAGGCAAACAAGCACATCTTTTCTCACCGATCATGAGAATTTTTTTCTCACAGTTCTAGAGGAGACAGAAAGGCTAAACTCAGCCAAAGTGAGTGTCCTTTATGAAAAAGAGGAGGAGGGAGGGAAGAAAAGCCAATCTGTGTCCACAAGCTTATAAAGTCAGAGAATGTTTCATTTTTAGTCTTTTAGGAAATATGGCAAATACAAAACAGAACAGATGTTATGTCTCCAAGCAACATCATCTTTGACACATCTTGAAATTTTGTGAAACCTGCTCTGTTTCCCTTATAACTTTCTCAAACAGGAAGGAGGGACAGAGAAAAATGTTTGGTTTTTAACATTCCCTCAAGGAGTGGAGTCACTCCTTGGCTTTCTCTGACACACACACACACACACACACACACACACACACACACACAACAAGCAAATATTCACATACAAGCTTTTCCTTCATGTGAAATCAAAGGGAATTTGAAGTGCTGTGACGCATTTTATTTAATAGGGCTACGTCGCGTAATTATTATTTATAGATTCTCAAGAAATAACCAAAGGAAGCCATGCCAGAGCTAACAGTATTACAGTGTGGGTTACCGTGGCACCTCTGCAACCTTTTATGCAAAATTACTGTTTATTTCAGAAAATAAATTTGTGTATTGGAAGAAAAAGGAAATATACATTGAAAAAATTGTGTCCTTTACCTGGCACAACAAGTCAAGGCTGAAGTCAACAGCTTTGTTCTTCATTTATTAAGATCCAACACACAGTGATGAAATTATTAGACAAAATAATGAGTCTACATCAATCTGTCTTTACTTTTATAAAACCCAGTTTTACTATGTCAGCCTTGTCAACACTGCTGAATATTAATGGGAATAAAGTTAATTGCTGGGTGGGGAAAAAAAAAAGGTCTTATTCAGAGCGAAAAGGAAGCACCTTGCTGAAATCTGTCATTCCTGACAAGCCATAATTTATTTCTTCATGGTGATATGTACCGACAGGTTTCAAGCCTCACTCTTGTCTTTATGATAAATTGTAATTATTGTCATTTGGGTTGACTCTGGACCCCAAGCTTCTGACCTCTTTTATCACCTGGAAATGGCCTTTCTGAGGGGAAAGAATTTTGCCTACTCATGTGTTAGAGGGAGGGAGAAAGGGATGGAGTACTTAGAAAACAGTGTATGTAGTAGCTGTTTTTTCAGAAGCTTTTAGAAGACTCTAAAAAAAATGCTATTTACTGTTCTCAATAGCCAAGAAGAGGAGAGAGAAAAAGTGACTTTCAGGAACAGAAAGGGATGTTTGGGAAGTTGATTACTTGCTGGCAAACCAAGACATTAAACAATTTCACTCAAAGAAAATGAATAAATCACATTAAGGTTTATCCTTACAAGCCTGCTTCTTTGCATATCAGTCTGATTACATTTCTTCAGTTGTGGTAAGCATTTTAAGGAGTTTCTATTGTACTTTAAATGGTCATCACATAAAAACAATTTTAGTTTGATTTCAAGTCAGGAGTCTGTCAAAAGTAGCTCCATTCTCTACTCAATAAACTTAAACTGCTTTAAAAAAAAATAGTATGGCAGAGTGAATAGAGAGCTGGGCTTAAAGGCAGGAAGACGAGGATTTGAGTCCTGTTTCTGATGCATACTATCTTAAATGACCATAGGAATGTCTCATATCCTCTCAGTGTCCTAGGTAACTCTGAGGATAGAGACACGTAAGTTACTGATCTGCATTAGTGGAGGGAAATTCCATTCCAGGAGTGTATCTCACTGGTGCAGTCAAAGGGGAGGGAGTCCCTATAGTCACAAAAATTGGTTCTGTATTATATACTTAGAGAGTAACAGACATGATAGTGAATCCAATAAAAATAAGACATTTGAACTAAACAAGATTTGATGTGCTTGGATCCTTCTTCATATACATATATATATATATATACATATATATTAGTTTAGGATCAAAGAGAGTGAAAGAAAGCAAGAAAGAGAGAGAGAAAGAGAGAGAGAAAAGAGAGAGAGAGAAGAGAGAGAGAGGCAGAGACAGAGAAAGAGACAGAGTGAGACAGAGAGATAGAAAAAGAGAGAGATGTGTAAGAAAGAGGTCTTAGAGGTCATCAAATTCACTCCTCATTTTAAAGATAAAAAAATTAAGCCATAGACTGGTTAAGTGACTTCCCCCAGGGTCACAAAGTTGGTATGTGAGGCAGAAATCACACCTAGCCCTTCTTGACTCCCAGTCCAGTGTCCCTCTCTGCTATATCACACTATTTCTAGATGTAAATGAGAGCCTTGCATCTGGGGAGTTAAATATGTTCATTCTCAGGCCAAATGGCATGGGAAGCCCTGAAAATTGGTGGCATTACCTAGGAAGACTGGTAATATTAAATAGTGCTTGATGCAGATTTTTTTTTCAGAGATTGGATTTGTGGTGTTATGATTTTTTACAAATTGTTTCAGAGATTGGATTTGTGATCTTATGATTTTTTACAAATTATTTTAAAACTATGAAAAGGGGTTACCTTGCATGTCCTAACCCACAACAGTTGTTTATAGTTCATTTATTATGCTCAAGGCCACAACATCAAGCAGCTTATTTGGACCTAAGACTTTACTCTTGACTTAAAAGAAGTTTCAATGTGCCACATGTGACAGGCCAGTGGATCGGGTGGCATTTCTGTTGTGGGTCTCCATCATCCCCATTTTTCTTTGCCACAGTCCAGGCATAATGGAAAAAAAAAATAACGAAAAGCAGCTGCTAACAGCCTCACTACAGTTCTGTAATTACTTTCCTGGGCTGGCATTATATGGTTTGACAATGGCCCGGGGATGTAACAAATAAGAAAAATCTTGTCATTCCATTAAAAGGCTTCCTACCAGGCCAGCACACTCACCACTTCATCAGAATGACAGTGTTCAACCCTGACACAGCTAGTGCGTTTAGAGCTGAGTGATGTAACTACAACCAGGTGGTGCCGAGCACACATGGCCAGCTTACTTTTCCCTTGACACCGCTATTCTAGGGGAATTGAAGGCTATATTGGTTCAAGGCAGAAAGAAGTTTGGCATCGACAGATTGTCACAAAGCACCAAGGAAGTAGCGATTTTTTAAAATGTGGTACTTTGGCTAGAAAGGGGAAAGACAATGCAGTAGTAGAGTATGGTCCAAAGAACTCCCTAAATGTATGGCTTCCTTATCTCATAAAAGATATATATATATATATCTATATATATAGATATATATATCTATATATATAGATATATAGATATATACATCTATATATATAGATATATATATAATACCTCCCCAGAAAGTAGCTTAATTAAACTCCTTTTGTATCTCTTTTCTTCTTCTGGATGGGGACTTAGGAAACTAATGCAGTTCAGTAATGATGCATGTACTAATTTCTTTATATGGTCTCTGTCCCACCCCATGCTTAGCAGAATGTAAGCTCCTTCGAGGAAGGGAGAGATTTCTTTTTTTTTATTCTCAGCACCTACTGTAGTTGCTTGTACATCCTCATTCAGTAATTTTTCAGTCATGTCTGACTCTTTGTGATCCCAGTTTTGGGGTTTTCTTGGCAAAGATACTAGAGTGGTTTGCCACTTCTATCTCCAACTCATTTTATAGTTAAGGAAACTGAGGCATATAGGGTTAAGTGATTTGCCTAGGATCACACAGCTACTAAGTGTCTGAGGCCAGATTTGAACTCAGATTTTCCCAGCTCTGCCACTGTGTCATCTAGCTGCCCATGGTAGGCGCTAAATATATGCTTGTTAGATTCTCATTCTATCACTGAGAGATAGGATGTATGATAACAGGGTTCAGTGAGAAGGATGTTAAGTCTTTATTCAGAAGTTCTAGGTATGGGAGTGGCTAGATGGCACAGTGAATAGAGCACTGGCCCTGGAGTCAGGAGGACCTGAGTTCAAATCTGGCCTCAGACACTTAACACAAAAAACTAGCCATGTGACCTTTGGTAAGTCACTTAACCCCAATTGCCCTACCATCCCCCTTCCAAAAAAGCAAAAGAAGAAGAAGAAGAAGAGGAAAAAGAGGAGGAGGAGGAGGAGGAG
Organism: Pseudochirops cupreus; assembly: GCA_028627135.1. Classification (NCBI taxonomy): domain Eukaryota; kingdom Metazoa; phylum Chordata; class Mammalia; order Diprotodontia; family Pseudocheiridae; genus Pseudochirops; species Pseudochirops cupreus. The sequence continues at coordinate 411,997,189 of CM053582.1, forward strand.
GAGGAGAAGAAGTTCTAGCTGTGAATACCAGCCCTGACGCTTCACACCTGTGTGATCTCGAGCAAAACACTTGGTCTCTTTGGATTTCAGTTTCCTGATCTGTAAAATGAAGGTCTGGACTTCGCAGCATCTGAGGTCCTTGCTAGCTCTAAACCTCTGATCTTGTCTTCAGACGCTAGTTGTGTAACCTTGGACAAATCACATAATTTTAGGGGGTCTCAGTTTCTACACTTGTAAAATGGGAGGGTTGAACTAGATAATGTCTCCAAGGTACCTTATTGATGAGATGTTCTGTTTTTCAGCTTTTAATTTTTTTAAATTATCAAACATTTATTTTTGCTGTCTTATGGGTTCCCCTACCCCATGGGAAAAATATTTAAAATCCTCAAAACATGTTAGTATAGAAAAATATATTTCCACAATAGAAATGTCCAAATATTTGTATCTCACTCTGCATATTGGTCCACTATCTATCAGTAGCTGATGAACATACTTTATTATCATGACCCCGGAATTATCATTATCTGTAGAAGTTCACCTTCCTGCAACATCACATAAACTCTGAAACATCCCTCTTCAGTATCCCTTACCTTAGAGCCCCTCCCTCCCCCCAATTGGAGAGGATGAATGGTGAACATTGGTGAGTTCCTCCCAGGATCCTCATTTAGGGAGGTTTTCTCACCTAGCTGCTCTCCTGGATTTCATCATTGTCCCTAGAAACTCAGCTTCCTACAAGATTACATGAACTCTGAAACTCATACCTCTCAGAGGTAACTTGGTGGCACACTGGATAGACTGCCTGGTTTTGAGTCAGGAAGATATGAGTTCAATTGCAGCTTTAGATATTTTACTTTGTTCCTATATCCATTTTTGCTCCTTATTTTACTCCTTTGTGACCTGGGCAAGTCATTTAAACTGTCCGCTTCCCCCAACTGTAAAATGTGAATAATTAATAGCAAACATCTCTCAGGGTTATTGTGAAGATCAAATGAGTAAATATTTATAAAGTTCTTAGCACAGTACCAGGCACATAGTAGGTGCTATATAAATGTTTGTTCCCTTTGCCTTTTCTCGGTATCTGCTACTTCTGGGTCCCCTGCTTACCTCTGGTCAGAGAAGATGGAGGGCAGACATGGGAGAGCTTCTCCCATATCCTCCATTTAAGAAGGTTCCCTCCACTTCAAGCCATCTCATAATTTCCCACCTGGCTATAGGACTTCATTATGCTCTCATGCCTCCCTCTTTCCCTGCCCTTTTCTATCTTTGTTATCCCCCCCCCCCCCCATAGGGCTATTGCTTGAGGGCAGGGATTGTCTTTTGCCTTTCTTTATAATCCCAGTCCTTAGCACAGTGCCTAGCATAAAGGAGGCACTTAACAAATATTTGTTTACTTTTCTTTTTTCCCTCCATTCTCTTCTTTTAAAAGTTTTTTTAAACACTCACTTTTTTGTTTCAAGTTCCAAATTTTCTCCCTCCCTTTAGCCCCTCCCCCACATGCTGAGATGGCAATCAAAATGATACTTATTATGCATATGAAGTCATGCAAACCATCCCTATTTAATAAATATTTGTTGACGACCATTGGGAATTCTTAAACGTTTCAGAATTTTTGGTTTTTACAATGTTATTATTATATAAATTGTTCTTCTGGTTCTGCTCACTTCACTCTGCATCAGTTCATTCAAATGTTCCCGGGTTTCTCTAAACTATCTCTTTCTTCATATAGCACAATAGTATTCCATTATATTCATATACCATAATTTGTTCAGCCATTGACCAATTAATACCTTCTCATTTCCTAGTTCTTTACCATGACAAAAAGAGCTGTCATAAATCTTTTTGTACATATGAATCCTTTTCTTTTTCTTTTACCTGGTTGATGTATCATTTCCATTTCTTGAAATAGTTCAATGGTTTCTCCAAATATTCTGATTGGTTTCAATATGTGAATAAGTCTTTCCCAAGTCCTTCAGAAGCCTCATCCAATCTAATTCAATAAACATTTATTAAGTGCCTAATGTGTGCTAGGCACTGTCCTAAGTGCTGGGGATACAATTAATAAGGAGAAAAAACAGTCCCTGGCCTCTGGGATCTTCCAGTCTAATGAGGAGGGACAACACAGAAAAGGAGTCAGGGAAGGGGAGCATACCTGGCAAGGGGGGATCTTGTTCTGTGGAGTTGAGACCAGGCAGAGCAGCACATAAAGAGTAGAGTGAATCCAGAAGTTCCGTTTTTCTGCCCTCTATAAAAGAATGCATTTGGAGGCATTTGTTACTCCAGTAACAAATTGTTGGGGATTGAATTGAATTGTAGGGGAAAGGAGGCTTAGGGAGAGAGTATTAATCAAGACATGAGTTGGCAACATGGTGGTGAGATTAGAGGTGAGGAGTTTAACTTGGAAGGGGAATCTTGTTCCTGTGAAGTTGAGATCAATCAAAAGAGCAGTGCAGAGTTGAAGTAGTACCACTTTAGGTAACCAATCCTTTCTTCTATTAATCCCCAGGATTCCAGAAATCCCTTCATTCTAGAAAGCTGGAGCTCCATGTCCTATAAACAGCAGCCTTCTTCCTGAATCTGAATTGATATTTCACTTGCCTAGAATTTCTTCTTCTTTTTCTCCCATCTATCCAAATCTTAAAGGTCTAACTTAGGTCTTACTTCCTCCATCAAGTCTTTGACTATTCTTCCCATCACTGATCCCTATTCCTTTAAATTCCTATGGAACTTAATGTCTATGTCTCATATTTTCATTCTTAATTATACATATATCTTATCTCCACGTAGAAAAGAAAGATGTGTATATCCTAGCTCCATGGAACATTAGCATAATCAAACTTCTATTGTATCTCCCACAGCATTGAAGGTAGTACTAACCATATATTATCATAGAACTTAAAACTAAATTGAACTTTAGAAATTATCTAATGAAATACCCCTCTTTTGAAACTGATGAAAATGTACCTCAGTGTGGTAAAACCAGTTACCCAGAGTGCTACAGGTGGCAAGTTGAAGAGGGAGGAATCAAATGCAAGTCCACTGACTTCGAATTGAGGATTCCATGCACTAAAAAATGCTGCCCCTTTTAACAATAGATATTAATAATAATAATATAAATAATAAAAATAATAAATATTCGTTGAAATCCTTCTCTATTGTACTCAGAGCACCCATAATTAGTGCCCTGGGCTGCTACTCCTCCTTCTTTCAGACACCTGCCTTCTTTTGAAAATGAGTGAGAAATATGTAGTCAAACAAGAATAAATTAACTCAAGGAAACCCAGGCAACTGAGAGTTTTTTTCAACTTTAGACATTTTCATATACTGTGGTCTTATTCAGGTAAAATCATTCTTTGATACTTTAATGCTTTGATAAATCTGTGATCTCATTGATGGTGGTATTCACCTAATGGTCTAAGAACTCAACCTATTCATCCCTTTTGAACCTTTGCAACTCTTATTTCTATAATTTCATAAATTCAAGACTTGTACCAATGTAGTTGAGGGCTTCCTCCAGATTTCCTGATGTTGTCTTTATTTTGATGTATCCCATGGTTTGTGATATAACAATGTCTCCCCATTCCCACCCCACCCACCCACACATGCTCACACGCACATACACATGCATTCAATAAGCTCCAGAGGCTGCTTATCACCTGTAGAGTCAAATATAAAATCCTCTGTTTGTCATTTAAAGCCCTTCATAACTTGGCCCCATCATATCTGTCTTGAATCTTATTCCATTCCTCTAAT
>CM053582.1:412001438-412038954 GCA_028627135.1 Pseudochirops cupreus
CTTTTGTTCTGATTCTTCTTTCACAACATGACTAATGTGGAAACATGTTTAATATGATTATTAAAAAATGAAAAATATATATAACACAGTACTCCACTGCATAGAAATGCAAATTTCTTATAGTAATAATCATGTTTGCACAAATTAATAAAATTTTTATGGCAACAGTTTCTAAAATTGCATCACAACTAATACTTTAAATTGAGAAACTCAACAATATGAAAAAGACATTGTAATAAGTTCTAGTGTCCTTTCAACTCTCTCAGAGACACTTTCATGAGCTTATTAGTGATTCAATGATCCTAGCAGCTAATAGGTTAGATCAGACCTGCACAACTTGGCAGTAGGTAGGGGCCAAAATTAAAATGGGCTAACCTTCTTTGGGCCACAGATAGATTTTTAGCGGCTCACTTTCCAGTAAAGGTATAATTAATGATTAAGCTATTTTGCAAATGAACCATATTTAAAAAGGGAAATTTCAATTAATATCAATTAAGTAAACTTGTTACTTAAGAGTTTTATTTATCACCAAAATGCTCCTCTCAGACTAGAGACAGACTAACAATGGTTGGTTGCCATGGGTCACATGACAATCAAGAGAGAGTGGCAGTGGCAACCCCCCTGCCAGGTTACATGATGGGCACAATAGTGACTAGTTGAAGGTGGGTTAAGTGGGGCATGGACAAAGCAGTTGTTACATCTTTGTTTTGTTTTACATCCTCTCCTTTTTTTGTGGGCTATCTGAAATCCTTTGGTGGGCTGGGAATCGTATGTTGTAGAAGTCTGGGTTAGATAATGTGTACATCCAAGGTGAAAATCTCTTCATAAGCAAACCTCAGGATCTCTCCCCCTACTTGAAATGATGGAGATCAACCCCTACTCTCCATTCCTCTGAGACAGAAATGCTCAATGGCAAACAATCCAATTAAAGAGGGATGGTAGGGTACAATGGCAGCTCAGGAAACATCCTAATGAAGCCTGGTGATTAGAGACTGGGAAAGTAGTTCATGAATTTAATTGGTTTTTTGACCAGTCAGCAGAGGGCAGCAGAGAGCTACTTGAAACAGGATCTGGCTACTGTCCAATCCACTCCACCTGTGCTAGGTGGGGAAACTATTGGAAGGGGAACTTTCACAAAGCTGTTCTGAAAATAAGGTCCAGCAAGAAGGGGATTGTGGCTCAAAAGTGAAATCTAGACTACGTATATGCAGTAGGCAGGTGACCTGAATTCAGGCTCTTGTAAGAATTGATGAGGTTCATATATACTCAAGCAGGAACCTTTGGATAACTTTGAATGGCCCCATCCATGCTCTTATTCTTAAAGGGGCATCTCCCAGGTATCTGGGATTATAGGATTTTGACTTAAGAGAGATTTAAAAATAAATAATGATTGTTTTAGAGACTGGCTTAACAAAGGGGTTGAAGTCCTTCCCTTCCCCTGGCCCCTTTCCATCTTCTACCATCTCCTATGTAGAATTTAGAAAGAATTGATTCTAGAGATCCTTCGGTCAAGGACCCATATCAAGACAAAGGAGTTTTTTTTCCAAGAGATCCATGAATCCATATGTGTAGGAAACCAAAGTATTTGTTTTGGGGGGGGTCAGTTCTTATGCAGATGTCTTTGAGAATGCAACTTTGGCCTGGGGCTTGGAAGCCAGCTCTCAGAGATGTGTATTGCGTTTGAAAAAAAGGCTAACTGACCTCCCAAAGACTTGTTGGCTTTCCCAAGACTTTTTGGTGCCTAGAATTAAAGAGCCTGACTTTATCTGGGCTGCTTCCAGGATGTGACAGACTATTGTAATAATAAAACTATGATAATATCCCAGGATGTGACAAACTAAGCTTATTGGTGAGAGTGCTTGAATCTTTGTCTTTTGGATCTTTTAAAAATCTTGTTCAAATCATCATTAAATGGAGTTTATGGTTCTTCCTTGAACTACCCACATGACCTGGTCATTTCTTATTCACATCTCTGATCATGCTTAGTGCTAGACACTGAGCAGCCCACAACACATATGCACCCCAGATATTTTATTTCATCTTTATTTAGGTCCAACAAAAACCTACTATAACTCAATATAATAAATAGGCAAACAAGGGGTGGCTAGGTGGCACAGTGAATAGAGCACCTGTCCTGGAGTCAAGAGGACCTGAGTTCAAATCCAGCCTCAGACACTTAACACACACACACACACACACACACACACACACACACACACACACACACAAAACTAGCTGTGTGACTTAGTCACTTAGCTCCAATTGCCCTACTTTCCACCTCCAAAAACCAAAAAGCAACCCCCCCAATAGGCAAACATACTTTCTGTCAGCTGAATAAATAATATCTTGTATGTTTATGAAAAAGATTTGAAATGCAACATAATATGGTATAAAGAACACTAGAGTTGAAGTCAGGAGAGACCTAGCTGTTAATTCCACCTCTGAGACCTAATAGTCGGGTAACAAATCACTTATATTCTGAGGCTTATTCTGAAAAAAATGAGAATTGTACCTACCGAAAAGAGTTCTTTTTTCCCCAAAAGATTTCTTTTGAGGTTCAAATGATATCATGAATATAAAGCATTTTGCAAACCTTAAAGTGCTATATAAATATCAATTATTATTATGCAAGTGTCACAATTTCCAAAATATGGCAAGAAATAATGTCAGTGCTAACTTTGACAATCCCATAATTTTTTTTCCCTGGATCCATAATGTCATATGAAAATTCCCTCCATTGGGAGAGGAAAAGAAGATAATCTTTTCAAGAAAATACTACAAGAGAAGAAAAAACAGCAGAGAGAACAAGCAAATGGGGCTTAGTAGAAAGTGTGCAGGACTTGGGGTCAGGTAGCCTGAGTTCTAATTGTGACTGTACTTATGTTACTTTAAGCCAGCAACATTACTGAAGCTAGCTAGAATTCCTCGTAGTAGTTATTGGTAAATTTTCAAGGTGAGTATTTACACCTTGGAAATTCTACAGTTCAGGGATTGATTTATTGTTTTGTTGACTGTTTGGACTTCGGAATATAATGGAGAAAATAGTAATAATGCAGGTTAAAGTGTGTCCTGTGAACATTTTTTTTTGGAGAGTCAGTTGCTAAACAGTTGTTTAGAATATCATTGCTTTAAGAAAATCACTTAATCTCTCTAATTCCCAATTTCTTCATCTATAAAGGAAGGGAATTAACTAAACAACCTCTTAACGCCTCAACCAATTCTATATCCAATGTATGAGTGTAAGAAATGAGGAAGAAAAAATTAGTTAACACAGGGAAAAAATACCATGAGATAAGAGAATATAAGGAGAAATCTACAGATGAAACAGACTTGATCTATAATCATTACACTTAGAATCTCAGAAAAGAAAGTAGAATAGCCACTAAACTCTTGAGAATGCCTAGAAATTTTTTTTTTTTTTTTTTAGAGAGGGGAAGGCAGGGTAATTGGGGTTAAGTGACTTGCCCAAGGTCACACAGCTAGTAAGTGTTAAGTGCCTGAGGCCTCATTTGAACTAGGGTCCTCCTGACTCCAGGGCCAGTGCTCTGTTCACTGCACCATCTAACCACCTTAGAAATCTTAATAAAAAAGTTAAAGGAAGAGTTAAAGAGTGAAGTTTGAGATGTTTATGAAAACTCAAAAAAATGGATCACTCAGAAGAGAAGCTGGAAAACCTTAGTTAAGCAATAGGTACTTTGAAAACAAATGGAGACAAAGCTCAAAAATATAACACTAAAATAAGTATTAGTGGGAAGACAAATGATAGCAAAATTTGAAGAGTAGAATATCTACATTAAAAACAATTAACTAAGCAAAAAGAAACTCTAGGAGATAATCTAAGAATCATGGCTTTCTGGAAAATACAGATGAGAAACAAGTGGTCTTAATGTCACATTTTAGGATCAGATAGAATATTGCTTGGAAGCAGAATTTATCATGTCTTCATTGAATCCAAGAAAAGCAAGAGTGTTGTCATAATTTCAGACCAACACTGCAGTACATGAGACAGGCTCAAGAGAGACTGAGAAACTACGTTTTGTTTAAAGGCACCAAAGACTGAAAAAAAATACCAATATTAAATATACATATTTGTCAAAAGCCATAGCCAATACATGCTTAGAGGGAAAAAATACTAAATAGATTATAAATGACATTTTCATAGTAATTATCGGTGATAAACATTGGATCATGGATGTAGAGCTGGGAAGGATCCTTTGAGGCCCTCTACTCCAAATCCTTTATTTTATTTTATAATCATTTTTTAAAAATAAGATGCATTAATTTTCTCTCCTCACCTTCTTTTGTTCCTCTCTTCTCCCCAAAAGAAAAAATAGAACAAAACACTTGGAACCAATATGCATGGTCAAACAAACAAACACATATATATGTATATATATATATATATATGTATGTATATGTATATATATATACATATATATGTATATATGTGTATGTATGTGAGTGTATGTGTGTATGTGTGTATGTGTGTGGTATGTGTGTGAGTATATGTGTGTGTGTCTATGTGTGTCTGTGCCTGCATGTGCATGTGTGTGTGTGTGAGTACATGTGTGCCTGTGTGTATGTGTGTGAGTGTGTGTGTCTGTGTCTGTGTGTGTATGTGTGTGAGAGAGAGAGTAGATCACATCCAAAAATGTGAGTCTCATTCTGCGTATTGAGTCTCTCTGTCAGGAGGTGAGTAGTTTTCTTCATTATCACGCCTCTGGAATCATGGTTAATTACTGTGTTGATCAGAGTTCCGAAGTCTTTCCAAGTTATTTATTTTTATAATTGTTCCCTTGGTAGTGTTCACTCCATATTACTTCATAAAGTCTCCTCCGGTTCCTCTGAAACTGTCCCTTTCAACGTTTCTTAAAGCACAGTAGTATCCCTTACATTCATATAACATAACGTGTTCAACCATTTGCCAAACGATGGACCTTTCCTTCTTGTTCACTTGTTGGCGATGACCCAAAAAGGCTGTCATAAACATTTTTAGAAGTTTGAGTCCTTTTCTTCTGTCTTTGGTGTCTTCTGAAGTATAGGCCCCCAGAGGTGTGCACAGTTTAGCAACTTTTGGGGAACAGCTCCCAATTGCTTTCCAGAATGGCTGGAACACTTCGTAGCTCTATCACACATTAATGTATCCATTTTTCTAGTCTTTCTAACATTTTTTACTTTCCTTTTTTTTAACCATCAGTTTGGCCATTCTGGTGGTTGTGAGATAGAATCCAAGAGGAACTTTAATTTTTGTATTTCTCTAATGATTAATGGCTTTGAGCATTTTTTTTAGGGTTAGTGATAGTTTGGGTTTCTTTTAAGTACTGCCTGTTCATATCCTTTGACTATCTATTAAGGAACGATATTTATTCTTACACATTTGAATCAGTTCCCATTCCCCTTATTTAAAAAAAAATGAGGAAATGGACACCTAGAGAAGCTGAGGGATATTTTTATGTTCACAAAACTAGTAAGTGCCAAAGGTCAGACTTAAACCCAGGTCCTCCTAACTCAAAGTCCATCAATGCATCTATTATGCTGTGATGCCTGTCAATACCTCTTTCAGGCTTAAATACATGGAACAGGAAGTTGAAATAAGAAAGAAGTAAAAGATGTAAACAGAATGTGGAAAAAGTCTAACACAATCCTCTATACTTATAAACCTAGGTTCTAGGACCTAGACCTGGATCCCCCATGGGTCCAGGAGACTCCCACTGGTGAGTTTCACTCTAATAGTAGCCAGTAGGTAAAAGTTAGCTCCTGTGAAGACTTTCCCCCACAGAATGAGTGAATGAGAACAGTTTATTGCAACAGCCATGAAGCACTTAGATCTCAATCAGACATCAAAGATGCCAAGGTTTTCCACTATGTCCCTGGCCATTGTCAGTCATCTTGACTTTTATCCTGTCACTGGACTTCAAAGACTCAGGAAAAGAGTGAAGCAGATGATTTTGTGCAGCTCTGCCTCACTTAAATCCAATTCACGCACAAGTCAGCACCCTTATGATGTCTTTGGTCCTCTTCAAAATCAAAGGACCAACAGTAACAAGAATTTTTTTTTTTTACAGAAAGAAATTATCTTCAATGAAGAATAAAGACCCATGTAGACAAAATACCTCCTCCATTAACTAGATTGCCTAATGGTTAGAGGATTGGTTTTGGAGTAAGGAAACTTGAATCCTGTCTCAGATACTTCTAGCTGTGTGACTTCAGCAAATCACCTAACTCATTTACCTCAGTTTTCTCATCTGTAAAGTGGGAATAATAATAATTGCTTACTCAGGTTCTGGTGAAACTCAAATGAGATAACATGTGTAAAGCGCTTCACAAACCTTAAAGCAGTAAATAACCACTAGCAATTATTAAATGTTATTACTCAAAAAATTAAATTTATCCTCTATGTTTTATGTAAATTGGTTCAATTGCTTTTCTTTTCTTTTCTTTTTTGAGGGGAGAAGGCAAGGCAATTGGGGTTAAGTGACTTGGCAAAGGTTACACAGCGAGTAAGTGTGTCAAGTGTTTGAGGCCAGATTTGAACTCAGGTCCTCCTGACTCCTGGGCTGGTACTCTATTCACTGTGCCACCTAGCTGCCCCATTTCTTTTTCTTTCTTTGTTTCTTTGTTTCTTTCTTTTTTTTGAGGGGCAATTGCTTTTTTTTCTAGGGCTGATATTTAGGCTGTGATATTTTTGTACTACTACTGACTCTTTTGAGAAGCAGGTGATATGGTGGACAGAGAGCTGTTTTTAGAATGAGGACAACATGGGTTCAAGTCACACCTCTCACACCTCTTGGCTTCATGACCCAAGACATGTCACTTACTTCTAAGACCATAAGCATAGGGTGCAGATCTACATTGACCAAAGCAATTTCTCATGAATAGCCCCTTACAGTAATGAAATCATAGGTCCTATGAGGAAAAACATACACAGGCACTCAAATCCCCAAACTCTTTTGCAAAAGTGATTTTACTTTTGAGTGATTGATCTGAATTCTTAGCCTGGATTTCTCTGCATCTCAAATTTTACTAGTCTGTTTATATAGTTATAACTACCTATTCTCTGTGAATGATTTAACATAGAGGTAACTTTGATTACTCCATAGTAGAGAACATTTAATTTCCTAAATTAGCTAAACATTTAAATTTCATTAAAGAGTTCAAGAGATGGATGACTTTTGCTCTCCTAGAATGGAATTCAAATACATTAGTGTTAAAAGGGACCTCAATAAATCTCTAGTTCAACCATTTCACTTTGCAGGTGAAAAAGCTAAGGCCCAAATGTATAGAAGAAAGCAGAATAAAGTTTCCAAGAAAACATAAAGAGAGCTCTTACTATTCTCATGCTAAATTTAATACATAATTTCAAACTGTATGCAACAGTTCACAATTTTGTATAAAAATCATTTTCTAAAATTTAATTAAATTTTTAAAATTTAATTTAAAAATTAAGAAACTAAGGCCCAGGTAGATAGAACGACTAGGGCAAATTCACACAGCTATCTAACCATTCAGAAACAAAGACTGTTAGCTCAATAATGACCTTTGGAAATCATTTAATCCAACCCCACCATTTACAGATGAGGAAATGAAAGCCCAGAGAAATTAATTGACATCACTCAAAATCACCCATCAAGTTACTGACAGAAGTGGAGCTTGAAACAAGATCTCCTTGATTTCCCATCCAGAAATCTTTCCACTATACTGTGCTGCATGATTTTCCTTTCATCCTTCCTTCCTTTTACAAGAGGAGGTAAGGGCTGCCCAGACTTTTACTCACATGTCTTGACTCTCAGCTCTAAGATCCAAAATGCAAAGGACATTTTCGTTAAAACTTCTAGCAAAAGCAATTGCTGAGAATAGTTAATATGATTTATGGCTCCCTTGTCACATAATAAAAATGACTGAAATTTATAAAGCACTTTAAAGTTTAAAAAACATTTTCTTTACACTATCTCATTTGGACCTCACATCAACACTGTTAGCTAAGTACTTATTCCTCTATTTCAGATGAGGCAGCTGAGACTCTAAGTAGTTAAGTGACTTGTCCTGTAGTGTGTAACTACTAAGGGCAAGGAGGTGGGATTTGAACCCAAGTCTTCCTAACCTTGAGTTCAGTGTTCTGCCTCTGCGTTACTATGCAACCTTATAGAAGAGAGTGTAGTCTAAAGTGAATGGGAGATGTAGGACATTTGTCCCAATAAGTGTAGAAGAGAGTCCCTATTGAACCTTCCATTGGGATGGTCTGATAGGGCCCAACCCAGGCTATCCCTTTTAATAGTTTAAATTCAAAACTATAATGAAATGATACATCCATTGATCATTCAGTGGTTACAAAAGGAGATTTATTAGCCATAGCAGGGGGATATTTCACAAGGATTTGCATTGAGGACATTTTGAGTTGATTCAGCTGAGTGAGGCTCCCCTGCCTCTGATTCGCCCATGGTTGTATGCCAGCTAAACATAGGATGGTGCCTCAAGTTTGTTGTGGTTGTTTTGTATTCAGAATGGCAATACTCCAACCTTTTACTCCCCTGAGCCAGTTAAGATTGAAGGATGGTTTCAATAACTTTTTAAGAAAAAAAATTAGCATAACTTGCACGGGAAGAAGGTGGGGACAAGATTGCAAGTGAGGACAATTCTCAGTCATTCAGGAGCAGTACAAGGATACAGGGAACTTGAGATGATTTGTATATAGTGCATTAAGGAGTAAACTCATAAAGAAAAACGTGCCCTCCATCACAGCTTTCCCAATTAGAAACTCGTTGCTGATGTTACATAGTGATAATGAGTATAGACAGGAGTAACTAAGGATTACAAAGTAAAGAAATAAGGTAGTTAGTCGCAGCACCTTTGAGTCCTTATTCAAGATCCCCTGCTTCTTTTTTTCTTCATGAAGTCAGTAAAATTGACCAGTATTCAATGCCTTGCTGACTGTAACAAGCGTGATTCATTCATACTGTCCCACATTCATGTTCCTTTCCTTATAGAATATGTCAGAGAGGCAGAAGAATAGAGCAGTTAAATGGGAGAGTTTTATCTTTAACAAAACACTTCCTCTGTTTTCCCCCCACTGTCAGAGAAATTCTAACTATGCCTGTGAGTCTCTAGAAAAAGATGTGAGGTGACTTGTGTCTCCACTTAATTCTAGTTACGTTAAAAATGGGGAAAAAAAAGTAAAAATGATTGTCTTGTTTATTCTTTGTTTCTGGTAGCTGTATTTATGTTTAGATGTGGCTTCTTATCTTCTGGTTCATCAGCATTTCTTGGCAGCAGGCACCATAACTGTCTCCAAGTTACACACCTTCCAAGTTAAGGTGGTTAACATAGGTCATTGTCAATGAAACAAAGTGTTTTCCTCTGTATTACACTCTAGTTAAGATCTCTCTGGTTAGATGGTAGGAAGAAGATGAGGTCAGAAATGGACTCTAAATAGAGAGAAAGGACAAAAGAGAAGAGAGCTAATGGCAGTGAATCGTTAGCAAGCAAATTTTTGATATGATAAGCAGAGAAGACTGGTATTGGAGGCAACAAGCAAGCCTGAAGAGGAGATATGAGAAAGATTGTGCATAATCCACCCTCTACGCACAACATTCAAAGACACTAGATGTGAGCAGCGTAAAGGGCAATGATTCAAGAGTGCAATGAATTCAAGTGTGAGTCAGAGTAACCTCAAACAATTGTTAACTTTCTGAAGCCTAGAGTGAAGATTTTCACTATTCATACCACTCCTGGTCCCCAGATTACAACTAAGTAATCTAGATTATAATGAAACCACTAATTGGAATAGGTGCTTTATATGTGGTTGCCTCTCCATGTGTGTCTATATAAGGAAATGCATATACATAGATGCGTTCTTTTTTGTTTGTTTTTTGGAGTGGATCACATTTTGGAATGTTAAAATAGACCAAGTTTTAAACTTAGAGTCAAGAAGACCTGGGTTTAGATTTCATCTCTGACACTTTCTAGCTAAGGGCTGTGGACAAATTATTTAACCACATTGAGCCTTGATTTCTCCCTCATCTGTAATATGTAGATAAGGATTTAGCTTACAAAGTTTTTGTGAGGCTCAAATGAGATAACGTTATGTTCTTATGTATTATGTATGTTGTTGAATCTGTTTCAGTCATGTCTGACTTTTTGTTACCCTATTTGGGGTTTTCTTGGCAAAGATACTGGAGCGGTTGGCCATTTCTTTCTCCAGATCATTTTATAGATGAAGAAACTGAGGCAAACAGGGTTATGTGACTTGCCCAGATTTCAACAGCTACTGAGTGTCTGATGCCAGATTTGAACTCAGGAAGATGAGTCTTCCTGATTCCCGGCTTAGTACTCTATCCACTGCACTATCTAGCTGCCCTATATGTATGTATGTATTCACACATATATGAATGTGCATGTATATATGTATCTTTGTACATACACACAGAAGTTGCCTGCATACCTGAATCCCATGCTTGCTTTTGGACTATAAGGAAAAAAGCAAACTAAGGTTCTGACTTTCTATGTTATTATATAAATTTTGAATAGATCTCAGCCTCAGAAAGTATGATGTGTGCATACATGTATCAATCTATGTAAGTACCACCAGGCTGATCAGTTGTTAAGGTAGCTTAAGCATATATGCTTAGAACATGACACACTCATAGTTTGTGGTGTAACATCAGGGTCCCTGCCAATATTAAAAGCTTGGAGGGAATGTCCCAGTTCAGGACCCCCATGCTCTATTTTCTTCTCCCCTACAAGTCTTAACCTGTTCCTCCCTTGGTATCACTGCCATCGCCCTTTCTCCCACCCGGTTTCCTCTCACCCATATCCCCTAAGAAAGGCAGAGGAGAGGTTTCCAATTTCTCCCCTATCCTGATGTCTCAGAAATAAGCAAACAACCCTTATTTAGTTTAATCAAGAGTTTTTCCTTCTTCTAACTTGAGGAAAATAGACAGGAGTTTAAAATAATAAATCCAAAAGGAGAAGTTGCCAAGTTACAAGATGTCTTCCAAGATAATCATGGTTTTTAGTGAAATGTAAATGGAGATAAAAGAGCTCATTCTTAGCTTGCTCCTTTTCTGACTCATCTTTCTATCAATAGAATAAAAAAATCTATGAGGCAAAGTACTGGATGCTATTTAATATTTGTTTATCTCCATGGCCAAGAGCAGTACTGGCCACATAATAAACCCTTCATAAATGTTTGTTGCATTATCTCTGGAGTAAGTCTTGCTCAGATTTTCTCTGTCTCTCTTCATTCCTAGCTGTCATGCTCCTAGAATTGTCCCCTTTTCTTTGACAAGAAAACAGAATGAAGTTCCCTTCCTATGGCATGAAATCTCATAATTAGAAAGAGCCTCAAGAGTTGTCTAGCCCAAGAGGGAGCTGAACAGTCATCCCCATCTCCAACATCTCTGATTATGTTCAGGTGGCAAGAGTCTAGTTAATGATGCTTGGGCAAAATGAGGAAATCATATGCAAAGCTCTGCCAAGGTCAGCAGAGTGATCAAGCCTTCCCACGTTCAAAAATTGTTCCAGAATGAAACAGTATTGTAGAAATATAATGCACATAGCTATGTGTCCTTGGTTTAACTTATATCCTGAAATTCCTGGGGAAAAATACTTTTTTCTGCCCACTGATCCTAGTAACGGTCATAAGCGTCTGGCTGCCTTTGCCCCTGTGCTACCCTCATACGTGGTAGTTTAATTTCCTAGTTGGCATGTCTCCTAGGTGGAGGTAGTTCTTTGCTGACATATAGTACAACGTCCATAGATTGAAGCAGCATATCAAATTGCAAACAAGCTATTTCCTTTAACCTTCTTTTAGTGAGAAGACCAAGCTGTATGTATACTTCCATGCTCTTGTTTTTGGAGTCTTCTGAATCTCAGTTCATTGGGACTGGGCAGATTTGTGAGTGGGCTGGTTTTCTTTTTTAAAAAAATTACATATGTACACACACAAATATACATATATAATAGAAACACACATGTATATATGTCAAATACACATACATGTAGTGTATGTATATATTTATCTATATACACATACATACATCCCAAAATGTATTATAGACACACACAAAATCTCTATGTGTGTCTGTGTATATTTCTTTGTGGTCCTCACAGAACATGAGTGTCATGTGTATGTATATATGTGTGTGTATGTGTGTCTAAAAGATGATGCCTTGCACAGTGAGGCCATTTACAAAGTTCAAGATTGTAAAAAAAATAAGGAAAGTATGTAATTTTAACTCAATGATATACAAACTTTTCTTGTCCTTATTTGATGTCTCCTATATAGGGTCTTAGGGCATCTACATGGCTCGGTGGATAGAGTGCTGGGACTAGAATCAGGAAGACTCATATTCCTGAGTCCAAATATGGCCTCAGGTATTACTAGCTCTGTGACTTTGGGAAAGTCACTTAACCCTGTTTGCCTCAGTTTCTTCATTTAAAAATGAGCAGGAGAAGGAAATGACAAACCACTTTAGTATCTTCACTAACAAAACCCAAATGGGGTCATGAAGAGTTGAACATGACTGAAACAACTGAACACAAACAAGGTCTTGGACCTATTCTTATTTTTTTTAAATGAGGCAATATAGATTTATATTTGTGTGTGTGTGTGTGCTTGTATGTTGTATATAGGGACATAGTATGATAGAGAGTTGATCTCAGAGCCAGGAAGACCTGGGCTATATGACCCTAGACAAGTCAATTAACTTCTGGGAGAGAGGAAAGACTCCTCAGAGCCTGAAGGGACTGATCATCATTTCAATTTCTCCTTAGATCTACATTGTCTGAGCAATTCATTTGAGGTCCATGTCTCTTGGTCAGCTAGGTATTCATGGCTCACCCTTCTATTGGAAATCATCTCCTCTGACAAGGGGCACAGCTGCCAAGAACAGTTCTTGCTCTCAGTACCCAAACCTTTCAATGACTGCAGATACTTCAGGTTCACAAGGTAGTTGCCAAGACTAGAAACACCCATCTTGGAATCACTATATGGTCATCTGGGCTCAAGGAAAGAGACACAAAGCAGAAGGGGCAGCTAGAGACCTGACGTCCCATCTCTGGTAAGCACATGCACTCATTGCTAGTGTGCATAGCCATCACAGTTGTTAGGAAAGAGGGAAGGAAGACATATTCTCCCTTGACTCCCTGTTGGAATTCCCAGGGGGAGCTGGTAGAGTCCCAATCCATGCATTCAAAAGAGCAAACGGGATGGAAAGCAGGAGTTGTTTCTACTTTTAACATTATAAAGTGAACAAGTCATCTTGCTTAGCTGTCTGTCATCTTCAATATAGCACCCATTAACGGGGAGCAATTGGGACAAACAACGAGCCAATTATCACTTATATACTTTAAAAAGGGGGCAAAGTAGGAGCAGGGCTGTAAAGCCAAGCACAAGCAGCTCTCCAGAGGATTGCTACTATGGATAGCTTTAAGGTTCTGATCACATATATAGTGAAATCTCTATTTATTCAGCAGCAAACTAAGGCAGAACATTCACAAAAACCAAAGTACAACATTCACAATGATATAACATAACAATTTATCCCTAAAGTGGCCCCACAGTTTTAAACAAAAGATATCCTTCAGCAAGTTCTTAACTCAATTGTCCTTAAAGAGCAATCCTCCTTAAGGGATAAAAAATACAAAGGTAAAAGTTTTCCCACCCCTAGGTCACATTGTCTTAATCTCTTAGTCAAAAAGTCTTCTTTCTTCTTGATTGGAGATTAGATTTCAATCATCCTTAAGGGGTACAAGGTACAAAGTACAAAGTTCTCCCACCCCTAGGCCACAGTAAATCATGATCTTCTCAGTCAGCACTAAGTACCCAAGGAGAGGTCTTTTCATCTTGGCTCCAAGCTGGCTCACGGATTCCATGATTCCTCTTCCATGGGCCCAATTCTTGCCTGAATCTACCCAACTGTCACCTGTATTCACAGGCAGGCAGCTCTCAGCTCCTCGTCCAGTTCCTTGTCCAGTTCCCATTCCATATTGAAGCTCACAGTGTCCAGTCCACCTCAAGTCGTTTGCAGTTTCTGTTTCTGGGAAGAAAAAGCTTGACAAAACCCAAACAACATTCATTCACATTGCCGGCACCATCATCAATTCACTCTCTGCCTGTGAAATCAACACAGACCCACAAACTCAACACAAATTATCAATGTAGTCCCAGGGCCTCTGAAACCCTCTTCCAGCACTTCTATAAACAGACAACAACAAAATCCTCTTTCAGGGCTTCCAGTAAGGTCCCAGGGCTTCTGTACAAAGTATCACAAACACAAATCAACACAAATAGAACAGACAAACAGAGTGCTGGACACCACAAGTTTTCCCCTTTTCAGCTCTGCTCAGTTCCAGCTGTGCTCAGCTTTTTATGTGGTCTTTAGCTCCTCCCTGTTCCACCCACTTCTTATTTCCTTCCTGTTCCTGTCTTTGGCAAGTCCCTCCCACTATGGTATTCACAGGTTCTGGTTCTTAACAAAGACTTGATATATAATCAGGGCAAGGCTCAAAGACACTTGAACTAAAGGAAGGAGCTAAATACATAACTGAAACAAGGTGCTCAGTACTCATTTGCTTGCCATTACAAGGGCATAGGTCCATCTTCACCCATAATCCATAGTATGATCCCCAGTTCTCAATATAGCAGATTAAAAGTTATTTCCCTCTCCTATTACACACATACATGCACATACACACAAGCACATGAATATACACACTCTATTTTTATGTAATCATGTGAAATAACAGATATCTATGTAAAGATATCTGTTACATTTATTGCTGATGTGATCACAAATATAAGTCTCTGTAGAACACAAATAAGGACAAGAAATGTCTGTACCTCATTAAGAGTTCTATACTGTAAAATTTGTGCGTGCCTTTCATATTCTTTGACTCAATAAAAGGCCTCCTTGGATAAAGGCCCCATCTTCTATGTGTATATAAGATGAGTAACCCTGTGAGACCCATGTAAGAATAGATCTATACATGCAGATTACATGTATACTATGTGCAAAGTATTTTTTTAAGTAAGAGGCTACAATATTTGGACTGGATCTATGAATTTCATCAGTAAAAAGAGCTTCCAGTGAGGAATTTCTTCTATTAAGGCAAATCAGCACCTTTCCTACAACTAATAATTTTAGAGAGTTTCCTCAAACAAAAAGAGAGGAAGGTACTTGCCCAGGTTCATACAACCAATGTATGTCAGAGGAAGGACTTGAATCAAGGTCTTTCTGGAAAAGGAATAATAGCACCTACCTCTCAGGATTGTTGTGAAGATAAAATGAGATAATGAATATAAAGGACTTTTCAAACTTTGATGTTGTAGTAGTAGTAGTAATAATAATAATAATTAGTATTATTAATTATTAATTTTCCTGACTCTGAGGTCACCTCTGAATTCACTGTACATACTACTGACTTAAGACTATCTTAGGACAGTTAGATGGTGCAGTGAATAGAACATTGGACTTGGAATAAAGAGACCGATCTTCATGAGTTCAAATCTGGCCTCAGACACTTGCTAGTTGTTTGACCCTGGGTAAGTCGTTTAACCATGTGTGCTTCCATTTCCTCATCTGTAAAATGAGCTGAAGAAGGAAATACCAAACCACTCCAATATCTTTACCAGGAAAACCTCAAATGGGGTCACAAAGACTAAGAAACAGTTGAAATGACTCAACATCAACAACAACAAAAGACTCTCTTAACAATTTCTTATCTGGGCTCTAATTTGCTTTCCCTTATATACATTGACAGATGAACATCCAGTGTCTGCTTGAAGATCTATAGAGATGGAAAACTTAATGCAACAAATTTATTATTTGGAAATATTTCCTTATATTTTGCTGAAATAAACTTCTTCTCAACTTCCACTTATTTCTCCTACCTCTGTTCTTTGGGGTGAGACAAAGTGAATCTCTTTCCTTGTTCACATGACAGCTCTAAGGCTTCTCTTCTTCAGGTCAAAAACCCTTAGTTCCTTTGGCTGATGGAGGCTGATGCCTCATATGGCATAGATCAAGTCCCTTTGCCATTCTGTCCAAAATAGTGGTAATAATAGTATCTACCTATCAGGTTTGTTGTGAGGATAAAAATGAGATATCTGTGAAGTTCTTTGCAAATCTTAAAGTGTTATCTAAATGCTAGTTACTATTATTATTTCTCTAGTGATATTCCTAAAATGTGGCACCCAGAACTATACACAATACTCCAGTTGTGGTATTTAAAAAATATTTTATTTGTTTTAATCAGTCAATTCCAACTTCTCTTCCTCCCTCTCCATCCCCCACCCTCCCCAACTGAGAACATTAGAAGAAAAAAAAAACCTCATGCAGTCAATCAAAACAAATGTCCACCTAGGCCACATCCAAAAATATTGTCTCATTTTGTTCTCTGAGTCCTTCACCTTTCTATCACGAGCCAGGTAGAATGTTTCATCATTAGTCCTCTAGAATCCTGGCTGGACATTATACTGATAACAGTTTACCACAATAGTGTTCCATCACATTTATATACCATAACTTGTCCATTCATTTCCCTCCCTCCAGTCATGGATAATCCCTTGTATTTCCATTCTTTGCCACCTCTAAAAGAGTTATAAATACATGGTATACATCTCCAGAGTTTATTTGCTGAGGAATATTCCCTCCCTTTTCCCTCCAGTTATCCTATTGTTTGAAATGGATTTTATACCCAACTCTGGTGTGTGTGTGTGTGTGTGTGTGTGTGTGTGTGTGTGTGTGTGTGTGTGTGTGAGACGTGGTGTGGTGTGTGTGGGTGTGTGGGTGTGGTATGCATTTTCTTTTGAAAAGTTCAGATGAGAATGAGGTTCAAGTATCAGCAACTCTCCCTCCCCCCACCACCTCTTCCTCCTTGTTTGCATAGTTGTCTACTTGGACACCCTGATTATGTGAAATAATTTCTGTAATCTTCCTTTCCCTTTCCCACAGGTTCTCATGTATTCTTCATTCTCTTTCTTTTCCTTATATTCTTAAGATCATCAAGACATAACAGAACCATTCCCAGGTTTCATCAAATTGTACTTGTATGAGTCCAGATGATGATAAGATTCAGAGGGGGTACATGTATCATCTCTGCTTGCATGTAAATAATTTATCTTTTTTTAATTTTTTTAATCGTTCATTCATGTTAACCTTTTTAAACTTCTTTTCGCTCATGTATTTGAACTTCAATTTTGCCAAAATTCTTGTCTTTTCATCAAGAATGCTTGTAAGTCTTGTAATTTAATAAAAGTCCATTTTCCCTTGTAGTACTATATCCAGTTCTGCTGGACGAGTTGTTCTTTATTGTAAGCCATCTTTTGCCTCCTGGAAAATCACATTCAAAGTTCTCCACTGTTTTATGGAAGTGACTGGTGCACTATGTGTGATCCAAACCGTGACTCAGTATTTGAATGCTTTCTTTCTGACTGCTTTGCAGTAGTTTTTCTTTAACCTGGAAGCTCTGAATATTGACTGTGAAATTCCTGGGAGTTTTTGTTTTGGGGTTTCTTTCAGGAGTTAACCAATATATTTTTTTCATATTTCCACTTTGCCCTCAAGTTCTAAGAAATTATAACACTTTTCTTTTAAGATTTCTTAAAATAGGATGTCTGGGCTCTTTCTTTCTTTTTTTTTTTTTTTTGCTCATGGTATTCAGATAGTCTTAAATTTTTTTTCTCCTTGATCTGTTTTTCAAGATAGTTGCTTTTGCTACAAAACACTTTGAATTTTCTTCCATTTTTCAGTTGTTTGATTTTGTTTTAATATTTCTTGTAGCATCACAAAATCATTGGTTTCTATTTGGTTCATTTGAATTTTCAAGGAGTTTATTGTCTGGCCATGGTTTTGTACCTCATGTGCCAAGTTTTTAATTCCCTTCCCACTTCTTTCTCCCATACCTCTCATTTCTTTTCCAATTTTTTCTTCATGAACTCTCATTCCAGTTATAAAAAAATTAATTCTTTTTTTAAAAAAACTCTTGATATATGTTTTCTAGTAATTCTAGTTGAGTTTGTGCCCAAGCTATGCTTTTCTCTATATCATTGCTTATACATGTTTTAGAATAACTCTCTCCTGTATTTGTGTCTTGAGCTTCCCTGACATTATAATAGCTCATTATGATAGAGATCTTATTTTGTTTGCCTAGTCTTCTAGTCTACTTTCTGATTTCAGTCTTAATGTTAGGGCTGGGATCTCCACATTTCTGGAGGAAAATGTCTGAGCTAGTTTTGGTCCTGCTTTCTTGAAGGGTTGAGTGTTATGTTATCCCGAGATCTCAGCGACAGGCTGAAGACTTGCAAGATTTCAGTGCTCCCAAAGGCATCTAGCATAGGGCAAGTTCTGATAGCTTTCCTTCTGATCTACTTCAAGTTCCTGACTTTGTTTCAAATCTGTGCAAGAGTAGACTGATGCTGCACTAAGTCCTTAACAGCCAGCTATAAATTTCTATTAGTTCAATGTGGTAAAAGTGTAGACTGCCCTTTAGACTGGATTTAGTGCCTTGTTTATTCCTTTGCAGTGTGGGCTAGATGTGGGAAATGAAACTATACTCTAAGCTTGGGGTCTGAGCCACACCAATGCTGCTGCTGGCTTTTGAACTTTCTCCTTTCTCAGAACATGGTATAGGTCTTTCTTTCATTCCACCCTGGATCTATTATCTAGTACTGGGTAGTGGGTGGCAAAACTGCCAATTGGCACTTCTATCTGTCATAGTGCTTTGGTGTGAGTCTACGGTGCCCCACTCTGGGTTTTGCATCCTCCTTTCCTGCTATTGTGTAACTTCTCCAAGTATGCTCAGAACAGTCCTGCCTCTAGTATCTGTCCCAAGTATCTGCATGCCTCTCTGTCTCCCTATGCTAACCTGAGACAAAGTCACTGCAACTTTGATTTCTCCATCAGAATTCCGTCTGGTGCATTTTATAGAAGAGTTTGAAAAAGCAATGGACAGGAGCTCAAATTCTTTGCTTCTTTCTACTCTGCCATCTTGACTATCTCCTTTCCACAAGTGGTTTGAGCAGGGCAGAGTACAGCAGGACCCTAAATTCCCATCCATACTCTAGCAATATACTTCTATTAATACGGTGCAACATTACATTAGATTTTTTGGTTGCCATTTTGTACAAATTAATTTCACTCAAAGAAAATTTCTGTTCCTTGGTTATATACTATAGGCAAGTCTTTACCATCTACATATGTAAGGCTTGCACAATGTATGGCCAGCAGTGAGTGAAAAATGTAGGATTGCCACTGTGCAATCTCCAGTTTGTCATGTGAACCACGGTAGCCAACTATAGTCAGTCTATCTTTAGTCTAACCTATCTGCAGCCCGAAGTTTACCAGTTGTGCAGGTCTGATCTATCCTGTAATTGGCGCTGTGGGCCATTAGATAATAGTGCTTTGTACATAATAGGTATGTGAGTAATAAATGCCAACTAAATAATTAATTAAATGGAGACTGTTGAGAAAATGTGTGTTACTTGAGGCCATCCTTCACCACTACTGGGAAAACAGCCCCAATCCTATATCCTACTTACAATAACATCAATAATAGCATCACCTTAGAATCATAAACCTTGACAGCTGGAAAGAAACTTTGAGGTCCTGAAGTCCCACAATTTCATTTTAAAGGTGAGAAAACTTAGAGGTAAAGAACCTTTCTTAGGATCACACAGCTAATAAAGGAGAGGGCATTAGTTGTTTTGTCATACTTCTTTCAAGGTGGGGGGTGGCACGTCTCTCCCTTTTTGTTTTAAAACCAATGTCTCGAGCTTATGTCTTGCTTAACAAAATAAAGAAAAATGCAGCGCCACATAGATGATGTTAATTTGTGGTTTCCTAAGTCGATATGCAGCCCTCAGGAATTTGACATGACTACTTAAAATATTTTCATAGAACTTTGAAACATTCTCTTAGAATTCTTGTTTCTTCCACATTGATGACTGGGCCTATTTGAACAGTTTCTCTTCTGCTAAAATGCCTCACAATTATATTTTCTTCTCTGCAGTAAAACAAATGAATGAATGAATGGATAATCAAACAAATAAATAAAATCCAAAGCCTCACTAAGAAAAATTCTAAAATCACCACTCCTGAAGTCTCTGCCACACACTAATTTCTCTATCTAGTTTCTTTTATGGATTTTTTTTTCCTTGTCCAAGTTAGAGCTACATCAGCCATTCAGTGAATTGTATCCTCTTTAGAACACCACCTACCCTGCTCCATGCACCTTTAGTACAAATATCATGAGAAGATCTTATAACGAGAGTAACCATAATAGAGTTTAATCATGTTGTTGGCAGCTAAGGGCCAGCAGCCTTAATGATAATGTTACAATAGAGAGCCTTATAAATGGTATAAGTAGGTAAAATACTGTAAATTGAAGGTACTATACTCCTGTAATGCACACTTTAATAGTCATTCTGAACCAGATACCATAAAAACATGTCTGGAGTCTACATGGCATTAAAAGTTATCTAAGCCTTGGAGGTTGGCTGGGGGTGGGGGAA
Organism: Pseudochirops cupreus; assembly: GCA_028627135.1. NCBI lineage: Eukaryota > Metazoa > Chordata > Mammalia > Diprotodontia > Pseudocheiridae > Pseudochirops > Pseudochirops cupreus. The sequence goes on from CM053582.1 coordinate 412,021,948, forward strand.
TCCACAGCCCAAAGGATTTCTTTCTTTCTTTTTTAAACCCAACCTTTTAGGAAAGTGAATTTTGATGGATTAAGAACATTGTAAGAAATCTATAGCAAAACTAGTATCTGTCCTTATTTACAAAGTATTGTATTTTCTGCATTTAAAAGAAATTTATCTTTTTAAGACTTATTTCAGAAGGTACAGACATAGCTTGTTGCTAAATTTTCATGGATAAAAAACTGCCTCCTTTGGGAAGATGCTTTAGGTGACAGTTTCTGTTAAGACATCTAACTATAGAAGTATATTATCATTTATAGATTTTCCAGGCATTAATTAATATATTCAGTGCTAATCAATGTATTCAATAATACGCAAGACTTTTTTTTGTGGGGAGCAGAGGGAGCAGACCTATGATTTTATCTATGTGGGGAATTCCTAGTGTGGAAACTCCTTCTACCTAAGAGATCATTAAGTGACCCGCAATTTCTAGTTTTACAGAGTGGCCTAAGGGTACTTAGAGGTTAAGTCACTTGCCAATGTCTGCAAAGCTCATCAGAATCAAAGGCAGTACTTGAACCCCAGTCTTTCAGAGGCTACGGCCAGGTTTCTATCCATTATTGTCATATCTAAGATTTAGCACTATTTTAATCTAAGACTTTCAAAGGTGCATTACAAATGTGAATTCATGAAGCCATACAACATTCATCACCTGCATATAAGTATTATGGACCCTTTAGGCTAATAGAATACTTTTCATCAGAAGAACCCTGAAGGCATTCTGCTATATTAAGACCATGGACAAAAGACCTAAGGAAATAGATGGGTCTCAAACAGAAAAGATTATTATCTCCATTTTGTGGCAGAAATTTAGTCCCAAATAGCCTAAGGAAATTGACTAAAAGGAAAGAAGCAGTCACCAGCAGAGGCAGGAATAGTAATCAATCCTTCTGATTCTCTTGTCACTATTCTAAGCATTGGGCTCTTTCCTGCAGGTGCTCCTCTCCTGGCATTCAACGTTTGTCTTGGAAGCTACTGTTTCGGTCTCATAAAGACAACAACCACAGAGAATTTTAACAAATCTCTCTTCCCTTCACTGTTATCTTTAGTACAGTTAAAACTCAGAAACTGCAATAAATTGTTAGGAAATCTTGTTTTATGGAGTTCTAGCCTTTTTTCGGTACTCCAATATTACTTCAAACCTTATTCCTGCTGACTGCATATATTTTCAGAAAGTTAATTCTGTTTATAATAGTTATTATGATTACTCCAGATCAGCTCTGATGAATTTACTTTACTCCTTTTGGTAAGACAGATGACCCAATCTGATCTGATTGGTATTTCTTAAGATCCTACTATATGCAAAGGTGCTTTTCCAAACTCTGTTTGGAGATTGAAGACAAAATGGGGGGAAAAAAAGTCTCTACTCTCAGATTTCCTGAAGGGGTGTATAACACGTAAAAGACATTTATCCTTAGGTGTGATCTTAGAGAGTTACCTGAAACACAGAGAATTAAAGTGACATGTTAGTTACCACACAGCCAATAGATGTCAGAGGTGGGATTTGAACTCTCTGACTTCAAATAGGGTGGATATCATATCCTTAAATCTTAGAATAATAGAATAGAATCAATAGAATCAATCTATTCTATCAACTAATAGAATCAATCAATCTACCAATCCATCAGTGACACATATCTTATGCCCATTTTAGATATAATTGCAATAAAAATAAAAAGATTTTTCCAAAAATTTCCCCCCCCAAAAAAATATTTCTAAGATGGACGTGTTGTTCAGTCATGTCCAGTTCTTCATGACTCCATTTGAAGTTTTCTTGGCAAAGATATTGGAATGTTTTGCCATTTCCTTCTCCGGATAATTTTACAGATGAGGAAACTGAGGCAAACAAGATTAAATGACTTGCCCAGAGTTACACAACTAGTCAATATCTCAGGCCAGATTTGACTCACAAAGATGAGTCTTTCTGACTTCAGGCCCAGTGGTTCACTGTACCACCTAGCTGCCCAAGAAATCCTTAGTATTGGAAGTAAGAAAGGTTCAAAATCTCACCTCTGACACCTATTTCTATATGGTAATGAAAAAGGCACTTTAATTCTCCTGTCTAACTTGGATATGGCACACTGCTTTTTCCCACTTGTGATCACTTGGACTTGGACTTATCTACCAGTTAGAATCTGGCCTTGACTTTCTTCTTTAAATGGTTAAGAGCAGGCCTTCTCATTCTTATTCACATTCACCCCTACAGCCCTAAAGCCTCAGCACACTTTGAAGTAGGAAGTGATATTATCAATATTTTAGGTTTTTTTAAAAAAAAGTTTTATCTCTAGAAGAACCTGATGGTTAAAACAAACAAACAAACAAAGTAAGTCATCAGTAAATATCCCAGAATTCTATTTAACTCCATTCAATCCAATTCAGGTCCTTAAATTATTTATTTTTGAGCTTATTTTCTTTTTTAAATTTTGAGTTCTAGACTCTCTCACTCCTTTCCATATGCCAAAGAAAACAAATAATATAGCGATTATACATGTGAAATAATGCAAAGCTTTTCCATATTAGCCACATCACCAAAAAAAACCCAAAAATAAAGAAAATGAGAAAATTAGACTTCAATTTGCACTGAGAGTTCGTCAGTTCTCTCTGAAGGTGGATAGCACTTTTTAGCATGAGTCCTCTGGAATTGTTTCAGATTTTTATATTGATCACAGTAGCCAATTTTGTCACATTTGATTATCATTGCAAAATTGCTGTTACTGTGCAGTGTTTTCTCAGTTGTTCTCCCTTCCACTTTGTATCAGTTCACATAGGTCTTCCTGTGTTTTTCTGAAACTACTCTCCTCATCATTTTTTATAGCACAGTAGTGCTCCATCACAATCACATACCACAGTTTGTTCCGCCATTCCCCAGTTGATGAGTATCCCCATGATTTCCAATTCTTTGCCACCACAAAAAAAAAGAGCTGCTATAAATAATTTTTGTGCATACAGGTCTTTTTCTCTTTTCTTTTCTCTCTTTGGGGTATAGAACTAGTAGTAGTATTACTGAATCAAAAGGTATGGCACAGTTTTATAGCACTCCAGAATGGTTGGATCAATTCACTACCCTACCAACAATTCAATAAATACATATTTTTCCTCATCCCCTCCAACATTTGTAATTTCTGGTAGGCATGAGGTAGAACCTCAGAGTTGTGTTAATTTGCCTTTTTCTAATCAATAGTGATTTAGAACATTATTTTATATGATTATATATACCTTTGATTTCTTCTTCTGAAAACTTTCTGTCCATATCCTCTGACCATTATCAATGGGAGAGTGGTTCTTAGTTTTATAAATCTGACTCAGTTACCTACATATTTGAGAAATGAAGCCTTTATCAGAGAAGCTTGCTATAAAATTTTTTTTATATTCCTTATCTGTGGTACTTTTTTTTAAAATGGAGTTTCCCTCATTGTCTCTTTTAATTTAGATCTATTTTTTTTTAAATTCTGTGTGTGTGTTTCTGTTTCAAGTGTTTCTCTTGTAGACAACACATTGTTAGATTCTGTTGTCTATTTCATTCTGATATCTACTTCCATTTTGTGGGTTGGCTCATCCCATTCGTATTCACAGTTATGATTGCTAACTGTGTCTTTCTCTCTATTCTATTTTCTTCGGTTTATTCTTCTCTCTTTTTATCCTGTTCCCCTTCAAAAGTTTGTTTGGCTTCTGACCACTAACTCACTTAACCTACCTTACCTTCTATTACCTCCTCCCCCATATTATATATCCCTTCTTCCTTGTATTTTCTTATTGGATGAATAGATTTCTATACTCAACTGAGTGTGTATATATGTTCTTCCCTCTCCAAATCAATTCCAAGGAGAATGAAGTTCAAATATTGCCCATCAGCCCCTCATTTCCCCCTCCATTATAAAAATTCTTCTTTGCACACCTCTTTTATGTGTGAAACGTTTATGTTTTATTTTCCCCATGCTGCTTCTTCCTTCCTGCATTTCCTGGTACATTCATTCATTCATATATGCATACGTATGTATGCATGCACATATGTATGTGCATATGTATGTATAGATATATTTTTAGGAACATAATCAACTTACACCATTGCCCTTTTTTTATGTAGACTCTAACTGCCTTAATGATGAAGTTCTTAGGACTTACACGTATCATCTTTCCATACAGGAATTTAAACTGTTTAGCTTTAGTGAGTCTTCATGATTATTCTTTCATGTTTACCTTTTTAAACTTTTCTTGAGTCTTCTGTTTGAATGTCATATTTTCTGTTCAGCTCTGGTCTTTTCATCAGAAATGCTTAGAAGTCCTTTGTTTCATTAAATATCTGTTGTTATTTTGCCCTAGAAGAATTATGCTTAGTTTCTGGGTAGATTATTCATGATTCTAATCCTAACTCTTTCACCCTCCATAATATCATATTCTAAACCCTGTAGTGGAAGCTGCTATATCTTTTGTGATCCTGACTATGGCTTTATAATATTTTGAATCATTTCTTTCAGGCCACTTGAAGTATTTTCTCCTTGACCCATAAGCTCTGCAATTTGACTATAACATTTTTGGGAGTTTTCATTTGGGTATCTCTTTTAAGAGGCAAACAAATAGAGTATTTAATCTTTCCAATTTCTATTCTACTCCCTGGATCTAAGATACTGGAGCAGTTTTCCTTTATACTTTCTTGAAATATGATGTCTAGGCTCCTTTTTTTATTTTGACTTTCAGGTAGTCCAATAATTCTTAAATTATTTCTCCTTTATTTTCCACGTCACTTACTTTCCCAATGAGATGTTTCACCTTTTCTTTTGTTTTTTTTTTCTTTCTTTTAACTTTGTTTTATTGTTTCTTGAAATCTCATGGAGTCATTAGCTTCTACTTGCCCAATTCCAGTTTTCAAGGAATTAACTTCTTCAGTGAGATTTTGTACCTCCATTTCTATGTCACCTATTTTGCTATTTTAGGATTTCTTTTCTTCAGTGAATTTTTGTGTTTCTTTTGTCATTAGGTAAATCCTGTTTTTAAAGTGATAGTTTTTTCAGTGTTTTTTATTCCTCTTTTAACAAGATATTCATTTTATTTTCATAACTTTCTTGCATCACTCTCTTTTCCCAATTTTTCCTTAACCACTCATATCTTTTTCTTTAACTCTATCAGCAATTCTTGCTCACCTTAGGTCCCATTATTGTTTTTCTCTGAGGCTTTACTTGAAGCTGTTTTTACATTATTGTCTTCTTCCAAGTATATGTCTTGATCTTTCCTGTGACTTTACTAACTTTTTATGATCAAGTTCCTTTTTTGTTGTTTTCTCATCTTCTCACCCTGTTTCTTGACTTTTAACTTTATGTTAAAGTTGGGCTTTGCTCATCTCACAGTAGTGAGAGGCATTGTGCCAAGCTTTAGGCTTTTTCATGCTGCTGTTTTCAGAGCTAGTTCTGGGGGCTCTGAACATTTTTGGTGGTTCCAGGATGGTATTATTCTCAGAGAGGTGTGGTCACTGCTCTCCTGGTCTGTGCTCCGATCTTTGTTCAGGAAAGGCCCTTCTTACCTCACAGCCAGGAATACTAATGCTCCTCTTGGCCCTAGAACTATGACCAGGACCCCTGCTTTCTTGTGACAGATCACAAGTTCTCTTCTTACCCAGGAGCCGTGACCCAGATCTGCTTATGCATAATAGAATTGTCACTCAGTACCACATACATCCAGTGCCAGAAAAGGATACTCTATAATCTCTTTCTGAGCAGTCCGACCTCCTCACCATCTCTGGACTCCCAAACCTGCTGCTGCTCTGGCCACCTTCAAGGTCCACCCCTGGTGTTCTTACCCTTCTTCAAGCCTGTGCCCATCCTAGTGCTACAGACCTCTCTGGCAGACCTTCTAAGTTGTCTTAGGCTGGAAAAATGTCTCCCTCTGACCTTTTGTTGACTCTGCCACTCCAAAATTTGATTTGAGGAGTTATTTTAAAATTTCTCAATTCAGTTTTATAAAGCATTTATTAATGCCTACTGTGTGTCACATAGTGTGCTAGGCTCAGAAGCTACCGATGCCAATAAAAACAAAACAGAGCAATGACAACAGAAAGTGTCCCTGCTCTTACAGAGCTTCTTTTCTAACCTGTGCACAGAAATATAAGTGAAAAGTAAATACAGAGTCATGATGGGGAGGAATGCAGACTAACAGTGGTGTTGAGGTGATTTCTTCTCTTAATCATCAGCAAGTTAATTCATGAAAAATGTTATAGGCCCAAAGATTATAGGACAGGAAAGCGTCTGTGATTCTGTCAAATGAACAGTTTCCAGTATAACCCCTAAGGAGTTGCATGTGGCACATAGGGGTTAATTGACCTGCTTAGTCACCTTGTGTCTGAGTGGAGAATACTCACCTCTGTCTTTCTGACTCCAAGCCCAACATGAACCCCTTTGGGAGTCTAGTGAAGACTAGGGGAATCTTCCTAGTGTAACACTTTTAAATGCATAAAATAAAAATGCACAGAATTACAGAGGAAGAAGAGGAAGGAAATAAGCATTTATTAGGGGCCTTACAGTACCATGCACTTTACAAATATTATCTTACTTGATCCTCACAACAGTTCTAGGAGGGAGGGTCCATTGTTATCTTCATTTTAAATTTGAGGAAACTCAGGCAAATAGAGGTTAAATGACATACTCAAGGTCACACAGTAAGTTTGAGGTCAGATTTGAACTCAAATTTCCTGACCCCACACCAGCATTCTTTCCATTGTACTAACAGCTACCTCTAGTCTAATTATATTGAAATTCGATTATAAATTTTTTTTTTGAAAAAACAAGTTTAAGGACATCAAAGAACTCATGTTCTATATTAAAATTTTTCAGTTGGTCCAACTTGTGGTTTCATTGTTGTAGTGAACTCCTGATGTGGAAAATCTTTTCTTGGCTACAGATCAGCAGCTCAGTTTGTTAAGTGACTTTTCTAGGGTCACACAGCAAAGGATCAAAAGTAGAACTTGAATTTGGGTCTTCTTGACTTCAAGGTCAGTCCTCTGGCCACCTCATTGCCTCCCATTATAAGAAAAAAAAAGCAAAATTTAAATAAACATAACCTAAAGAATTAGGTCTTCTGGGCTACTTCTCAGTTTAGAACTTTGTGATTTCCATATTAGTTTCCCCTTAGGCCTGGCCTTATGTGGAGCTGGTGAGTTTCCCAGCTTTACTTTCTGTAGGAAAGGTGACTTTCTCTTTTATTTTCTAACTGACAGTACTGCAGACAGACAGCCTCTGGGCTGCAAAATGTGAACTTTTCCACAGAATCTCCCAAACAAAATGAAAAAAAAATCATTAATAGTCCAGATTTCAATCTTCTTTGCACAGCTCAGGCAACAATAAATGAGTAATTTGCTGTCCTTCGCTTTGGCAAGCTGATGCCTAATGATTACCTAGGGACAGGATAATGGTACCTTAGTGATTACACGATGTTTTTCTAACCACTTTCAGAGCCTTTGCTTTCAGTCCCGCCCTAATGAAAAGAAAGCTCTGAAATTGGGCCAGGTCTTTATTTTTTAAAAAAATGTTCTGACAGGCTATGCTTAGATAAAATGAATTCACTTCTCAGATTTGGACCTCTCCTCAGGAGATTTAGAAGGTAGGGGCGCTAAAGTAGATCTGATTTCATGAGCACTTTCATAACAAGGAAATGAGAGTGTTGGTTAATTCCATGAGCCACTAGAAACTTTCATTTAAAGATGATATGATAACCTATTTCCAGGCAGAGAACTGGCACTATGAGCTCTGTCCAGAGCTAGGACTAAGAAATTCAAGAAGCCCATTCTTGGCTTTCTTATTGGCTTTCTATGTGACCTAACACAGACCTAATTAACATGTGAATTTCTTAGTGGCTGATCATTTTTTATTACAATGTTATTTAATATATAATAACACACTGTGATATTATATGATTGACATTATGTGATGTTACATTATTATATCATGGCATAGTATGTTCTATTCTATTTTGTTATATTGTTACATATTATAACATAATTATGTTATTTTGTAGAACATTTTTTCCCCTTACATCCCTATTATTTCTCAATGACATCTATTTCCATATAGTTTACAAAACATTGTGCTTTCTGGGAGGAAGGAAACGTCAGTATTATTTTGAAGATGGGGAAATTGTTCTTCCTCTGGCTAATCATATTAAAATTCATCAAAGTCAATGACAATCCTTTATTAAGCACCTAATTTCTACATAACACCTACATAGCATTCTCAGAGCACGCTGGAGGAACATAGAAAATTTAGATGAGACATGATTTATACCCTCATTGGATTTATAGTCTAGAACAGTGGTGATACTCAAATAGAAACAGGGCCACTAAACTGTACAAAAGAGGTTCTTGAAGGCTGTGTATTAGGACCTATTAATGTTATGTTCTATTGCATTTATTTTGTTAAATATTTCCCAATTACATTTTAATCTGATTCTGGGAATGTGGTATATTTGACACCTCCTCTGTTTTAATTGATTACTTTCTTGACAAGGGTAATTTCCAAAGCATGCCAGGATGACTATTGAAAAGATCATTTTATGATCAATACTCCTTTTCACACCTTGTATCAGTAAAAACTATCCCTAGTATCAATCAGTCAATGAATGTTTTTACTATGTGCCAGGCTCTGCTCTTGACGAGTTCCCCATTTAATGGGTCAAGAGCATTGACCCATTAGAAGTACCTTAGAAGTCATCACGGCCAACCATTTCATTTGACAGATAAAGGAACTGAGGCCCAGAGAAGTCATGTGACTTGTCCAGGGTCACAGAAATAGTAAGTAGTAGAGTCAAAATTTGAACCTATGCTCTGTACCTCTTGATCCAGTATTCTTGACACGGTATCATGTAGCACCATTTTAATTTGATGTCTTCCTCCTGTCTAGTACCAATGGCTTTGTTCTATAGGTATTCTTGTTCTATGATTTTAACACGCATGCTTATATCCCTAACTAGGTTATAACCTCCTATTCAGTGGAGACCATATTTTATATTTTCTAATATATGCTTATAGCACTCAGAACAGTTTTTTTAAACATGGAGGGAAATTCATGAATCCTTGAAGGATTGGTTTGCAACTGTGCTTGCTGTTTAAATAGCCATTCACCCATTTGTTGTTGTTCAGTTATTTCAGCTGCTTCAGACTCTTCATGATCCCTTTGGGGGCTTTCTTGGCCAAGATATGAAGTGGTTTGTAATTTCCTTTTCCACCTGATTTCACATATTAGGAACTGAGGCAAATAGGGTTAAGTGACTTGCCTAGAATCACACAGCTAGTAAGTGTCTGAGGCCAGATTTGAACTCATGTCTTCCTGACTCCAAGCTCAGGAGATCCATCCTCTCACCACTAGTCCACAGTAAGCTGGTATATCTGCTGTTGTGGTTTCTCACTAGATCATAGAAATATTGTCCTAACCTCCCCTTTTCCTAACTCTAAGAAATAATAAAAACAAAAATTCTAAGAAATAATAATCCCATTAAAAAGGGTCTTACTGGGTCTGTTTGTTATAAAGAAATTTTGCTGTAGTGAATCCATTGCTAAAAATTATATTCTTAGTCTATAAAGTTGAAAGACTTAACAAGTAAAAGGTAAATTAACTAGCATGAAGAAACTTTCACTGAACCCAGTTAGATAAAGTTGAAAGTACTTTGTATGCAGACTGAAACCCTTTTGTCTTTGCAATTCTTGAACCTTTTTAGTATTATTTTGGTAGGGTGACTGGAAGTTTAGATTAGTATTTCTGGAAAGAGTTGAATGGTATATTTAAGGTGGAGTTGGAACAGAGAAGTTGAAATATAATTACAATTTGATGGCTGAACAATAGAACTATGAATATCTCAGCTCAGCTCAGCTCAGTTCTCCTTTCCCCTTCTTACCCGAAGTTCAAATGGTTTGCAACTAAATATTTTCATTTTAAAGAGCGACTATTACTAGGCTAGAGATTGGATAAATCCTTTATTATACAGAATTGTCTGTTGTAGACAAGACATTGTAACAAGTTTATACAATACAGTCTATGGACTATCTGCAGTTGGTAGAAATGCCTGTGTTCATAAACATTTTCATTAAGTAATCAAGGCAATGGGATTCTTATTCTATTCTCTTACCTTTCATACAAGGACCTCAAAGTGTTCAACACAGAAATATGGATTACTTTAGGTCATCTACAAAATGCAATGGAAAGGTTAAATTTCTCCATCACCCTCTGACATTGATATATAATATAATGTAAAATAGAACACACGTATGGTCCCTTCCCTCAAAAACTTTGCTGAATTAGAATTTTAGAGTAGGGAGAGATCTTAGAGCTTGTACAGGCAAACTTTTTACTTTGTGTCATTATTTTTTATTTTACAAATAAGGAAAATGAATCACAAAGATGTTTCTATTGGAAATATATCTTTTTCCATTTCTCCAACTTTGGGGTAAGTTGCTTGAGGGGGAGGGACTATTTCATTTTTTGTTGTTGATTTTTGAATGCCCAGATGTAATGGCAAGCAAAGTAGTACTTTGCTGCTTGTTTCAACTATTCAAGTGCCTTTTAGCCTCCTCTTTGATTGTATCAAAAGTCTTCTTGGAAACAGCATACATTTTGTTGCCATTAATAGGCCTAAGGCAATGGTTCTCAACCTTCCTGATGCCATGACCCTTTAATACAGTTCCTCATGTTGTGGTGACCCCAAACCATAAAATTATTTTTGCTGCTACTTCATTACTGTAATTTTGCTACTGTTATGAATCATAATGTAAATATCTGATATGCAGGATGTTTTCATTGTTACAAATTGAACATAACCCACAGGTTGAGAACCACTGGCCTAAAGGAATTTAAAAACCTCCCATGCCCTTAGTAGGCCTAACATCATCACATGAAGCTCACAGTAGGAAGAGCTTGCCAAAAGAGTGGAAATGGAAGGGTGTAACAGGAAGACGCAGAGCAGAGAAAAACTCAAGAAGAGCTGGGACCAATTTTGGCACTATGTTAATCTGTATTATTTTCTGGGAACTGAGAGAGAATGTTTGTGATGTTGGCTCTCTGTAGCATTCTGCCTGTTGTTCTATCAGACAAATGTACCCTGTCTGTTGTTCTTAGATGGAAGTCCTGTAAAAGGACTTGACTGCTGTTACAGAAGCCCTGAAAGAGGACTTTACTACTGTTACAGAAGTCATGGGACTTCACTGTTGATTTGGGTTTGATTTCTCAGAAGCCTTGTCTGTTGATTTGTATTACTTTGTCAGACAGAAAGTGAATTGAGATGAAAGTGCCAGTAATGAGTGTAAATATTATTGTAGCTCTGTTAAGCTTTGTCTTCCTAGAAACAGAAACTTTGAAGAGCTTGGAAAGGAGTCCTGGTAAGCTGAGGTGTGAAACAGGAGCGAGAGGTACCTACTGTGAATCCAGGCAAGAGTCTGGGAGCATCAGCCTGTGGAAGAGGAGCCATGGGGTTTGGAAGTCAGCCTCAAGTTAAGATGAAAGAACACTTTACTTGTGTACTCTGTATTGGCTGATGAGATTGTGAAGTAAGTGGTGTTTGTACTTTTTGCTACCTCTTAAGGATGATTGACTTAAGAATGACTGGAAGCCAGCCTCTAGTCAAGATGAAAGAAGACTTTACTTGGGCACTCTGTGTTGAATAAGGAAATTGTAACTTACTGAATGATATGTTGTATTTAAAACTATGTAGTCACCTTTGTAATAAGTTGTTATGTTATGTTTTTGAGAATGTTGTTCTTTAGTTTCTTGAATATTATGCTTTACCTTGTTGCTAAATAGAGAGTTCACTATACTTGCAATTAGATCCTTAAAGTTATTCATAGCAGCAGTTGTTTGGAGAGCTGGTTGTGATTGGCTTTATACTAGAGCCTATGTTTGTTGATTGAATTAATTTAAAGGAATGATGATTTACCCACGGATGTAGAAAATACTGTTGACTTGGGTTCATATCATACTGGAAAAAGTGATGTGGGAAAGAATAATAGCTCTGGAGTCAGAGTGTCTGGCTTCAAATCCTGCCTCTGTCACTTGCTACCTGTATGACTTTAGCAAGCCATTTAACCTCCCAGGGCCTTAGTTTCTTTGCCTGTGAAATAAGGGGAATTGGACCTATTGATCTCTGAGGTCCTTTCCAGTTCTGTCATATTTTATTCTGACAAAGGAATAAGTGTAGGTAAATAAACATTTATAAGGCTATAGGAATGACCTAAGAGGAGAAGGGGGCAACATTTACTATTGGAGAAAGACTGACCTAAGAGAAGGGAAGCTCTATTAGTTAATAGCAGTTGTTTTTTTTTTCTTAACTGTTGCACCTGTCCTTATGACTTATATCTGGGTCTGTTTCTGTTATAACTAGTCTGGGTGCATCCAGTGCATCATCAAATGTGTTTCCTTAGGATTCTTGTGACTTTTTTTGTTATTATCTTTTTGTGACAGCTTACTCTGAGTTATGCAAATGGCATGTCAAGTAGAGTAGACCAGAATTTCCTCCATTTTATCTCTGTCCAAATAAAAGTTGCCTCATCTGCATATAACAGTTTCCTTTGCAACTGAGTCGTAGGAAATTGGAAGCCTTTTTTATTTGCATTTCCTGGGGATACAGACAAGAGCAGATGCCAATAATGAATGTCATAATTTGCTGCCTTCTCCTTGGTGCCTATAAATCTCTGAATATTTTTCCTACAATAGCAAAGGAAGAGATTCAGCAATCATCATGGGTAGTGAGGAGATGTAAATCTCAGCAGTAGGGGTAGATTCCAGCTATGAATATTTCAGAAACAAGATGCTCCCTTTTAACTGAAACACTAATGGTTCTTAAGATGCTGCTAGGTCTGATGTGCTTTTGATTTCATTTAATATCCCGTAGCTCTAGTCTGCACAGCCCTATGAATTAGTTAGCAAATCCTAAGGAAAACCTCTTTTGCTTTTATGGTTTCAAATGTTAGGCTCGCTGTGGGGTCAGCTCTTGCTAATCTGGCTCAATGAAAGGAAACATGGGCACAGTCAATCTAAAAATTAAAAGAAATCATTTATTTCTGGCTCAAAAATAATGATTTTAAAGCACAGGAAAAAACCGAGGAGAAAGTTAAATCTTTGAGGGCAGAGCCCACATTTTTATTTTTTCTTTGTAGGCCCAGAATTTAACGTTGTACTTTGCACATAGTAGGAGCTTAATAAGTGTGATGAATTTAAGTGGATTAAGCATGCAAACATATACAAACATGCATGTTTTTATAAAGATGCTTAGTAAGTACTTTTTGTTTTGGGTTGGCATAATACTTTGTAAGTAGTAGGAATTTAATTAAAATGGTGACTTAATTCAGTTAAACATGCATACATGTATGAATATGTGCATGGATACAGAAATTTGCTCCCAAATACCCTATTCTGGAATCCATCTAGTTCATGGAGAGAATTTTGGAAAATTCACAACGCAAAAAGTAATCCACTCATAGACAGTGGAGATAATCTACTGTATTGGGCTGTCCATTTTTCAGCTGATTAGTTGAGTATGAACATGAAAGAAGGCATGGATAAGTGGATAGAGAGCATGGAGTCTAGAAGATCTGAGTTCAAATTCTGTCCACCTCATTGTTATCATAGGCAAGTAATTTAATCTTCTTAGTGCCTCAGGCAACCCTCTAAAACTGACAGAAGAATTTATGATCTTCATTGGTAGAGGAAGTTCTCTACACCCTATGGTTGTTGTTGGAGGTAATTGGAAGCCCATGGAATTTTTTAGATAGGGAGATGACATCACTGAAACCTGCATTTAGGAAAATTGCTTTAAGTGGTTGAATGGAAGGTGAGTTATATTGCTTAAAAGACTTATAATGAACCAATTATTATCAGTTTTATAAAAACTAACATGGAACTGTTGTTCACTAACAAGAATGAAATATTCAAGAGCCAGTAGGTAACTCTTTTGATCCACTTAGAATTGGTCAGGCTCTAAATTTTATCACCTCCCTTCCTTCCTTCCCCCCATAGAAACTATGTAGAGGCAACTGGGTGCATTGAATAAAGTGCTGAGCCTGGAGTCATGAAGACCTGAGTTCAAATCCAGCCTCAGATATTTACTAGCTGTGTGATCCTGGGCAAGTAAACTACTCTGTCTGCCTCAGTTTCTTCCACTATAAAATGAGAATAATACTAGTACCTTCCTTCTAGGGTTGTTATGAGGATCAAACGAGATGATGTCTTTAAAGTGATCCTTTGACAATTTCACTGGTATGGCACTGAATGAGTAAATTAAGTTTTATTATAATAATACCTAGAATTGATAAAGTAAGATTTTCAAAGAATTTTTACATATATTTTCTTATTTGATCTTCACAACCACACTGATGTAGGTACTATTATTATCCCTCTTATACAGATAAGGAAACTGAGGTAGAGTAAGATTAAATTACTTACCTAGTCATATAGCTAATAAATTTCTCAGGCAGGATTTGAATCCAGGCCTTCGTGACTTCAAATTGACTTTGACTTGATAATTATTGCAATATACTCTGTTACACACTTCTCTGTCCTGCCTCATCAAGACTCAGAGATTGTGCTTGACAATGGAAGTATATTGATTATAGTATGCTAAAAACTTAACTAGTGAGTAAAAAATAAAAATATTGGTACCTTTGTCATAGACTTTATTCTATGCTTCTGCTTTATCTATAGGACTAAGGTTCTTATTTTAGCAGACAGTTTCAATTGTTCATCATAATATACAAATACATTCAAACTGTACCAATGGAATTAAAAAAAATTTTGGGGGGGTGGTTATCTAGTCCATACTGACTCTTAAACTAAAATAAACTAAGTCATCAGTCAATATCTTTTGGGAGACTGGAAAGTGGAGGCAATTTTGATATGATCTCTTATTAATTTGGATACTTTTTCATTGTTAGCCATTCTAATCTTTGTAGAGACCTTTTATGTAAGTAGGTTCCCAAGAAATTTATCCAATTTGGAAAATGTTTACATGGTGGAAAATGTTTACAAGTAACTTTAATTCCCTTTTATATTAATTCACTAGAAATCGGTTTGCTTAGTAATGTATTTTTGACAATATTTGTGTGTAGTTTCAAGACTGGGGAGGTACCTTAAGAATTCAGCACCCCCAACTCCCAAATAGGTGTGTATATGAACTAAAAATTTTACCTTCTATAATGTATCAGTTATTTATCATCTTTGAAGAATCAAGCATTAATATAACTTCTCTGCTACTATACCCAAGCAGTCATTAAATAAACATTTATTAAGCACTTACCATGTTCCTGGCACTGTGGTAAGTGCTGGGGATACAAAAAAGAGACAAAAGGCAGTCCCTGTCCTCAAGGAGTTTACAATCTAATGGTGGGAATATCATATAAAGAAATATATACAAAGTAAGCTACATACAGAGTAAGCAGGAAATAATTAATAAAGGGAAAGCACCAGAATTAAGAGGGATTGGGGAAGGCTTCCTGTAGAAGGTGGGATTCTAGTTAGTACTTAAAGGAATCCAAGGAGGTAAGTATTTGGAGCAGAGAAAAGAGTTCAGACATTGGGGATAGCCAGAGAATGTTGGGAGCTAAAAGTTTGAGTGTCTTGGTGGAATAGTAAAGAGACTAATATTACTTTATTGAAAAGTATGCTTTGAGGAATAAAGTATAAGAAGACTGGAAAGGTAGGAGGGGGCAAGGTCATGATAGGCTTTGAATACCAAACAGAGCATTTCGTATTTGTTGTTGGAGGTAACTGGAAGCCCATGGAATTTTTTAGATAGGGAGATGACGTCATTGAAACCTGCATTTAGGAAAATTGCTTTGAGTAGTTGAATGGAAGGTGAGTTATATTGCTTAAAAGACTTATGATGAACCAATTATTAACAATTTTATAAAAAACTAACATGAAACTGTTGTTCACTAACAAGAATGAAATATTCAAGAGCCCCTAGGTAACTCTTTCAATCCACTTAAAATTGGTCAGGCTCTAAATTTTATTTGAAACCTATTGCCTTTTTTTTCTGGCTGATCCTGTGCCCTGGCTCTACTTTGGGATCAAGGGGAACTCTTATTGGTCCTTGGTTCTGTGATAATGGCAAGGAAAAAGATCCAACAAGGGAGAAAGAGAAGGATCTTTGAATTAATTTTTGAGAATATTTAGAGAAGTCTGGGTACTAATTGCTGTTTAAAGGTTTAAAAGAATTCTCCTGTCAATCCATCAGAACTGGGAGGGTTTAGTTTTGTTTTGCTTTGCTTTTGATAGTTTCTTTACAGCTAATTCTATTTCCTTTTCTGAGATTGGCTTATTTAACAACTCTATCTGGTCTTCTGATAGTTTGGGCATTATGCATTTTAAAGGTATTCCTCGATTTCTTTTGTGTTCTTAGTTTTGTTACATAGAACTTTACATAATATGTTTTGATTACTCTTTTTATTCTGATTTTGTTTTGATTTCACCTTTCTCATTTGCTATTGTATTGATTTACTTTTTTGCACTCTTTCTAATTAGATTAGCTAATGTTTTATCAAGTTTATTAGTCTTTTCAAAGAACCAGCTTTTAGTTTTATTTATTGCTTTTATGGATTTTTGCTTCCAATTTATCTATTTATCTACTAATTTTTTTCTTTTCAGAAATTTGTTTATTTGTTGGTTTTCACATTTTTAAATGCATATTCAGTTCATTAATCTTCTTTTTCTACTTTGTTAATGTGTTTACAAGTATATGATTCCCCACCCCCCATTACTTTAGCTGTATCCAGAAATTATTTGTGTTTTCATCATTTTTATTTTCTTTTACATAGCTATTAATCATTTCTGTGATTTGTTCTTTAACCCGCTCATTATTTAGGATTTCATTGTTAAGTCTGTATCTAGGTCTGTGTGTTTTTGTTTGTGATACCTGAACCAATGATTATTTTTATTGTGTTGTTCCCTAGACCACACCTTGCATAAAGTTCTCATATCCCTGCACAGAACATATCTCTTCACCCAT
>CM053582.1:412039454-412057864 GCA_028627135.1 Pseudochirops cupreus
GGTGGCAGTTCTCAAAGTCCTGGGCAGCTCCCCCGGGCTCTCAGCTGTCTTTCTCTCAGCAACTCAGGCTCCATGATACTGGATACTGCTCTCCCAAAGTCCTTCTGGCCTTCTCTAGGCTTGGGCCTCTGTCCCAATTCACCGCTCCTCCCAGTTCAGCCTTCTCTCTTCACGTCAACAAGTCCAACCCACAAGTGGGATTCACAAGCTCTGGGTTTTAACACTCAACCCAAAAACCAATCCAATATGGGGATGTCTCCAAAATCCATTACCAATACAAGGGGTCACAAAGAGTTGGATATTACTGAAACACACACACACACACACACAAACACGATCAAAGAGTTTCATTAAGATTGTAGAATCACAAAATTTGAGAGTTGGGAGAAAACTCAGCAACCACCTGTTCAAATACATATAAAAAGAATCCCCATTACAACATACCTACAAGTGGCTAACTATCTTCTACCCAAAAACCTCAAAAAAGGAATTCCCTACCTCCCAAGGCAAACCATTCCATTTTGCAACAATTCTAATTAATGTTTTTCCCTGATGTTAAACCTAAATTACCCTCTTTACAACTCCCATGCTTTGCTCTTGGTTCTGTCTTCTGGGGCCAAACAGAACAAATCCAATCTCTCTTCCATATAGCAGCCCTTCAGTTACATGAACATAGCTATCATATTCCCGGAATCCTCTTTTCTCTAGGTTAAACTGCTCAGTTGATTGAACTGATGCTCCTAGAATACAGACTCAAGACCTTTCACATTCCTGATTGTCCTCTGAGCAATCTCCATCTCTTCAGGGTCCTTAAAATATGTCACTGAGAACTGAATGTGATACTCCCCTTGAGTTCTGATGAGAGTAAAACATAGTAAGACCATTATCTCCCTATCTCCAGTAAGCTATGCCCCTCCTAATGTAACCCAAGATTGCACTAGTTTTTTTTCTTCAACCCCATCACACCACTAATTCCTATTTAGCTTGATTCCACTAAACCCCACCCCCTCCATTCTTTTTCAGAAGTACTGCTGTCTAGCTATGGGTCTACCATTTTAAAATTGTGAAGCTGCTATTTTTGTACCCAAATACAAGACTTTTTATTTATCCCTGTTGGACTTCTTCCTATTAGAAGCAACCTTACTAGGGGCAGGTTGATAGCTCTAGGTTATCATCCTGACTCTCAGGATTTCTTGGGTAATTTCAATAAGGACTAGACAACAACCAGAAACACTGGTTAGGGGGTGATTTTTAACAGCTTGTATGAAAAGATATGAAGATTAGACCTGGAGTAGTTGTGGTGGAAGTAGAGAAAAATTGATAAGTGCCAGAAATAGAGGAAGAGTAAAATGAACAGTGCTTCCATTTGTCACTTTTCTTGTCTACACATGATCATAGAAGTGTAACACTCTGAGGGAGCCCCATAAAGTCATCTCCACTTTCCCTTCTTTATCCAGAAAAGAAGTTGCAACTCAGTCAGAGCTATTTTTTTTTAATCTACAATCAAAAGGATACTAGTTAGGTAGTTGTTTTTTGGTTTTTGTTTTTTTACCGTAGAAGTTCCTATCTCATACATAAATGTAGAACGAGGAAAAGACAGGTGGACAGGCAGCAATGTTCATGTGTCTTCCAAGACCGTGGGGTGGAATAGCTACACAGAGTACCATCTCTGCATAAGACTCTATGTCATGTACTACTGACGAACGCCTCTTTTCATATATGGGCAAATGTAAGTTCTTGCCTTGGTCTCTGCATAAGTTCCAACAAGTACACCCAGCCTCCCAGTGACTGAGTTCCTCTCATCTCAATCCAGGGTTTAAAATATAAAGGTTATTCTCACATAAGATTTGATCACCTGTACCTTCATTTCCCATTTAAGTTATTACCTCATTCCTTATTTTGAATGACTTAAAGAAATAAATGATCAGATTTTAGAGTCTATTTACTGATTGGACTGAGAATTTAAAATTTACAAACTGCAGCTATCCAATTGGTGAATTTCTACTCATGGCAAAATTTGAACTTGGGACTTCTTAGCAGGAGGAGGCTCTCTCCTTAAAATATGATCTTTCCCCTTAAGATGTGAGTTAACAGTTTTTAGTTTACCATCCAAAGGCCATCTGCAAAGGAACACTTTCAAAGCCATCCCAATGCAAGAATCACAGTCTTAAACAGGGAATAGAGCATATCATTCCCTAGGAAATAGTGATCCCACTTGGAGTGCTATATTCAGAAGCTACTGCTCAGTCAATTGACAGATGAACTCTGGAGTCTAAGTCTCTCTGATGTAACTACCATCACCCAAAGCTGCCTCAGTTAGTCCAGTGTCCCCACAAATTCATTCCTCAATCTTTCTGCCCATGCTGTATGTATCTCTGTGGCATACCTGGACTGCCTATGTGGTTCTTCCTATGACTTAGTCAGGATTCCACAAAGCATATCGCTCTCTTTTTTAAATGTGCCTCTAAAATGAGTTGACAAAAGAATTTGGCATGTGTTGTTCCATTAATCTGCTGAGATCACACAAACTATATATATTCTTCTTCCTTTGCCACCTTCAGGGTAGAAAAAAAATACAGGGAAAAGTTAAAGAAAAGACTAGCCTTCCTAAATAACTGTTACATTAGAAAAGGAGATTCCACAATTTGTCCTAAAAATCTGGTATAGTGTTCAAACAGGCTTAATTGTCAGAATGTTTTCACTTAATGTAATCTACTCTTCTGGGGGCAATTAGCTAAAATTTAATCTCTTTTTTATGCATAGAAAGCTGAAAGTAACAGTACCTGGATAATGGTGAAGTATTGAAGTAGAGAGGAAAGAAAGAGGAAGGAGCTTTATTACCAGCCGAAAGAAAGGAGACATGAAATAAGGGGCTAGATTCAGAGCAGAAGATTAGAATAATGTGAGTTGAAATTTTCAAAATGCCAGTAACGAAATTTCTGAAGAATGGATTTTATTAGAAAGAAAAATTTCATCTTAAATGTTTGCTTAACTGTTTCAGAGCTAGGATATATTTACATAGATTATATACTATCTCTTTCTGGGGATGCAATTAGAGAAATTTTATAAAGACATGGATAAGACCTTTCCAATTAACAATATATTTTTTATATTTAGTGATTTAAAAGCAATGTTGGGCATAAGCAAGAATGGTGAAAAATATTTTTAATGTGGTTCAGGATTAAGGAATGAGAAGACTCATTAGATCACATAGCTCATAGATCACATTGCTATCAAAGTAGAAACCAGAGGTTACAACACTGAGCCAAGAGAAAAAGGATTTAGAGGAGGTGTACTTCATGGTTGCAGAGGACAGTTTAATATTAACAACTGCTTTTAAATCTAGAGTTGCCTTCAGATGTCAATTAAGGAAAATTACTGGTCATTTGGCTCTGTCTACCTTCTTTTCCTGTTTTAAAAACATACAAAGAAACCAATAAAATGTAGCACTTGTGTCAACCACATAAATATAACATTCAAGTACTATTAGAATTTGTCTTTGCTTAATAATTCACCTTATAGTCAAACATTCATTAACCTAAATCAAAACAACAATTTGGTTTGAAATCCCATATCATTAACACATTTAAAATGCATGTATAGTTCTTAATTGACATTCCAGTAGATAAACATTAACCCAAACATTATTATAAGCAACTAGTCTTAGACTCCTTTAAATTCTAACTATTTTCTGCATTTTTAATCAGTTGCTTGTGTGACAGTGTCACATGGTTTTTTTTCAAAATTAAAGTTAAACAAAGATTTTGGTCTTAATGATGGTTACCCATTATAAGAATTTAAGCTGTCCATTTAATTTAAAATTGTATCTTTATCATGAATTTCCCCTATCTTTACCCTAAAGAAATGAATTAAATAATCTTAACATCTATTTTAAAAAACTGAGTTCTAAATTCTATTTCTTTCTCTTCAGTCCCTCTCTTCCCAACAATTGAGAAGGCAAGTAATATGATACCCATTATACATGTGAAGTCATTCTAAACATTTGCATATTTGCCGTGTTAAAAAAAAAGCAAGAAAATAAAGTTTTAAAAAAACTATGCTTAAGTCTGCCCTCAGAGTACAGCCATTTTCACTCTAGAAATGGACAGCATTTTTTTTTTATCAAAAGTACTTTGGAATTGTCTTGAATCATTGTATTGATCAGAGTAGCTAAGTCTTCCACAGCTAACCATCACTACAATATTGGTGTATTGTGTATGATATTCTCCTGCTTCTGCTTACTTCACTCTGCATAAACTCATATAGGTCTTCCTAGGCTTTTCTGAAACCATTCCCCTGGTCATTTCTTACATCACAATAGTTTTCTATCACAGTCATTTACTGAAACTTGTCAGTCAGTCCCCAATCAATAGGTATCCCCTCAATTTCTAATTCTTTGCCACCGCAAAGAGTTGCTATAAGTATTTTCATACATATAGATCTTCTTTCTATTTTATTTTCTCTCCTTGGGATATAGACCTAGTAGCAGTATTGCTGGGTTAGAAAGTATAGACAATTTCATAAGCCTTTGGACATAGCTCCAAATTTTTCTCCACAATCATTGAACCAGTTCACAACTCCACCAACAGTTCATTCATGTCCCTGTTTTACCACATCCTTTCTAACATTTGTCATTTCTTTTTCTGTCATGTTAGCTAATCTGATAGGCGTGAGGTGGTGTCTCAGAGTTGTTTAAATTTGCATTTCTCCAATTAGCTATTTTTTCATATAAATATTGATAGCTTCACCTGATGTGAAAGTCATTCCTGAATCTGCTGTCTATTCTATAGCCAAACTACCATAAAAATGCAAAATATATGAAGGAAAAGACATTGACACTGACTATATATATTTCATCAGTAACTAAATAAACATCTGTAAGTAGTTATTAATAAGTCTACTTTCAGTTGCATGTAAAATTTTGATGACTATCATCTATCAAGCTATCAATCAGTAAGCTTTTATTAAGTATTTACTCTGTCTCAGGCACTCTGCTGAGTGTTGGTGACATAATACAAGGAATGAAACAATCTCTATCAGTATATACATATCATGAAAGTGTGTGTGTGTGTGTGTGTGCGCACGTGTGTACATGTGTACACACACATACATATATACACAAGTATATACAGAATAAATATAAATAAGATAAATAGTAACAAATACAAAATAGTTTAATACAAGTTAGTTTGAGAGGACGGTAGCAGATGGAAGATGGAGAAAGGCTTAATTTGAAAGGTGCTGGTTGACTGAATCTTAAACAAAAAGAAATATTCTCCAAGGCTGAGGTGAGAAAGAATTTTATTCCCAGGAATGGGAGATGGCCAGTGAAAAGAAATGGGAGTGCCATGTATAAGAAATGGAAAAAAGTTTATTTTTCTGTATAGCTACAGAAGGGGTCAGCATGGGTTTGATGGACAATACAGCTGGAAAGATCAGTTGGGAGCAGGTTGTGAAGGGCATTAAGAGCTAAATAAAGGAATTTATAGTTTACCCTAGCTACAACAGGAAATCACTGGCGTTTATTGAGCAGAGACAACAAGGTTAGATCTACATTTTAAGAATATCCTTAAGAAGGATATTAGAAATCACCTTTATGTGGCATTTCATATCTCTTCTGTCTCACATTTGACTAAAAGATGTAAAGATTAAAAATATTCGTGCACTTATTATTTGTTGGCTATGAAAAGGGAGATGATTAAGAAGGAAAAAAAATCATTTTAAACAAGAAATTCGTAAACTGTGGTTCACAGGTCCATGGACATATTTCAGGTGATCTGTAAACTGGGATGAGAAACATTACATCACATTTTTCAATAACCTTTGTTTATCTTTGTAATACTATGTATTTAATTTTATGCATCTAAAAACATTTTTTTTCCTGAGAAGAGCTTCACCAGACTGCCAAAAGGGTTCATAAGCCACAACTAGTTAAGAACCCCTGCCTTAAAAGTTTTTTCCAATAATGCATCTATCATGAATATGTCAAAATTACACAAGTCTACTTCAAAGATATGAAGAAAAACTTTGTTCAACAGCCCTCATGTTATTTTTTAAAAATTTTAAAATTTAATTTAATCTTTATAATTAACAAGCATTTTTTCCCTTCCAACCTCCTCCTTATCCCCCACTGGGAAGAAGAAAAAAGTAAAACAAAACCTGTGTAACAAATATGCATAGTCAAGAAAATATTTTCCCCATTGGCTGTGTACAAAGACACACATATTTTGCATCTTGATTCCATCACTTTTTTTGTCAGAGTAGCTGGCGTGCATCACCATTGTTCCCCTAGAGTCACGATTGGTCATAGGATTGATAGCTTATATGTCTTTTAAAGTTTTTTGTATTTACAATGTTGTTGTAATTATATAAATTGTTCTCTTGATTTTGCTCATTACACTCTGCATGAATTCATACATATCACCTTGCTTTCACTGTAGATATTTCATTAATTTCTTATAGCATAGTGGTATTCCATTACATTTATATGCCATGATTTGTTTGACCATTTCCCAGTTGATGGGTATCCTCCTGTAATAGCAAGCAAAGAAATAATTAATGCCTTATTTCAGGTATTTAATTATTTAGCACCTTGTTTCAATTCAAGTTTCTCTTGAGCCTTGCCCTGATTATATCAAGTTTTTGTTAAGAAACAGAACCTGTGAACCCCACAGTGGGAAGAACTTGCTGTTGCAACAGGAAGAGGCAGAACAGGAAGGAGCTAATGACCATATATAAGGAGAAGCCCAAGCTGGGAGAGGGCAGAATTGAGAAGGGGAACTTTGTGGTGGCCAGGAACTCTGTTTGTTTGTTCTGTTTGTGTTGATTTTTGTCTGTGATATTTTGTACAAAAGCCATGGGACCTTACTGGAAGCCCTGAAAGAGGATTTTCTCATTGTCTGTTTACAGAACTCCTCGAAGAGGGTTTCAGAAGTCCTGGGACTGTACTGATGATTTGTGTTGAGTTCTCAGACCTTGTATATGAGTCTGTGTTGATTTCACAGGGAGATAGTGAATTGATGATGGTGCCAGAAATGTGTATGAATGTTGTTTTGTCTCTGTTAAGCTTTATCTTCTCAGAAACAGACATCATGAAGGACTTGAGGTGGACTGGATACTGGGAACTTGGGAACTGGATGAGGAACTGGACGAGGAGCTGGACAAGGAGCTGAGAGCCGCCTACCTTTGAATCCAGGTGACAGTTGGGTAGATTCACACAGAAGCTGGGATCATGGAAGAGGAACCATGGAATCTGAGAGCCAGCCTTGAGTCAAGATGAAAAGATCTTTGAGTAATTAATGCTGATTGAGAAGATCATGATTTACTCTGGCCTAGGGCTGGGAGAACTTTATACTCTGTAACTTGTACCTCTTAAGGATGATTGAGTTAAGGATGCTTGGAAATTAATCTCCAATCAAGAAGAAAGAAGACTTTTTGACCGAGAGATTAAGATGATGTGATCTAGGGTTGGAGGACTTTGACCTTTGTACTTTGTGTCCCTTAAGGAGGTTTGCTCCGTAAAGATGACTGAATTAAGGACTTACTGAGTGATATTTTTTGTTAAAAACTATGTGGCCACTTAGTTGAAAACTATGTGGTCACTTTAGCAATAAGTTGTTATAACACTGTGAGTACTATACTTTGGCTTCTGTGAATGTTTTGCTTTAATGTAGTGCTGAATAAATAGAGAGTTCACTATGCTGTGTGATCAGAACCTTAGAGCTATTCACAGCAACAGTCCTCTGGAAAGCTGTATGTGCTTGGCTTTACACTTAATAGTTTTCAGTTTTTTGCCATAAGAAGAGCTACAATAGATAGATAGATGGATAGATAGATAGATAGATAGATAGATAGATAGATAGATAGCTATGGATCTTTTATTGGTTTTAAAAATCTCTTTGGGATGAAAGTCCAATAGTGGTATTGCTGGGTATGCATAATTTAGTCTCTTCTTGGGCACAGTTCCAAATCACTTTCCTAAACTATTCCTTTAGTAATTAATAGCAAGGGAGGCATAAAACAGCGAGAAATATGTTTGACAAAGGTATTCACTGCTATCATGGAGAAGATCAACATGGATTTCAAAATCAAAGGGAGATTTCACTATAAGTAGAGAAGTGTTCCAATTGCTTATATTTGTGTATAACAGTCTGTTTTTTGGACCAAGCTCCAAATCATTGCTGAATCTCATCAATCCAGTTCAGTCCAAATAAAATAAAATAAAAACATTTATTATGTATCTCCAGACATTCTGCCAAACACTGGAGATACAGTTAATAAAAAGAAAGACAGTTCATGCCTTTAGTGAGCTTATAATCTAAAGGGAAGACAACACACAAAATAAGGCAAGAAAAAGGAGGGCGGAGACACCAGGGGTACCTGGTATGGGGACATCTTGTTCTGTGGAGTTGAAACTAGTCAAAGGGCTTATCTTGCTGCCACTAGGGCTGCTATAGCTATAGCTACCTGTAAGCCCAATGAATTCCTCCTGCTCCCCACCCCAGAATCTGGATGAAAGTATGCACATAAAAACCTATGATATTTTCACTACTCCAGCACTTCAGAGATATTGAGAGGCAACCTGAATATCTCCACCCAGAGAATTATATCCTTCCTCCTCAACAGGGTTCTCTGGGAAGCATGTGGATTATCTGTGATGGCTGTGGTATTGCAAGTGCTGTCATCATGTGGCTGCTGGTCCTATAGGCAGATTTTGTGTTCCCCTTTGTCATGCTGACTCTATCAAAAAACTATGTTTAGGAATGGCATTCAAGATTCTTGCTTTCCTGGCTCTGGATTCCCATTTCCAGATTTTGCTGTCAGATCCAGGTACAGTGCCCAAAGGAAATGCCACTAAAAAAAAAAAAAAAAAAAACATAAAAAGTTTACAGTTGAGGTCAGAGTGAGTAGTATATAGGTATCCAAAGTGATACAGCATCAAACATGACAGAGCCATCACTGCAGTGTAAGAGAGCCATTGAAAGAAGATGGATCACCACTGTCCCTGGGTTAATAACCATATGGGAGAGAGTAACCAGAAGAACTTCCTTCAGTTTACAGTGTATACAGCACTCATTTCCCTGCATGCCCTCAAGTGGGGAGATTTCATTTCCTGTAGATTGTATAGAATGCTGCACTTTTGCTCTGCCCTCCATAGTCATTCACCTCATCCTGTTGTGCTTGGAAGCCCACCTTTTTCTCATCTTCACATCAGTAATTCTTGGGACCCAGGTACACATTCCATCCATACTGAGGAAACAGGCATTGAGAAGCTCACATATGAAGATCTAACTTGGAAGAGGACTCTCGGTTGAGAAGGGATGAAAACAGCTTTGGAAGGCAGTTTCTCACTGAACAGGTTTAACTCTTTTATGGGCCTGGATAACAAGATGGACCTAGCTCTTGCAACATCAGAATCAGGGTTGGCATCAGGAGTCACAAAAAGGTTCTCAGAAGAGTTTGGTGGGTTTGAGGAAGTATAAAGAGGCTCATCCAAATGTAACCTTGATGTTGAAAGAGCCTGCAGCCCACTCTGTAAAAATGTAGGTAGTATTTTATTTTTTCCAATTACATGTAAAGGAAATCTTCAACATTCATTTCTTATAAAATTTTGAGTTCTGAATTTTTCCCCTTCCCTTCCTCCTCTCTCTCCTCCCCAAAATGGCATGTGATCTGATATAGGTTATACATGTGCAAACATGTAAAACATATTTCTGGGGATACCAATTTTAAAAGAAAACCAAAAGCCAGAGAAAGGAAAAAAGTCAACATTTTGCACTTAGACTTTAGCTTAAGGGATTTCCCTTAGGTTTTCCTTAAAAACCTCTTGTTTGGAAAAAAAAAATTCCTTTTTAATCCATTTCTTCTCCTCTTCTTTCTCTTGAGAGGAGAAAGATACAGACTTTCAATCTGAACTTCTCTGATAATGTGGCCTAGCAGTTACAGTGTGGCATTTCCCTGTAGTGCTGGACACTGAGCTTTCTTTTTGCCATCATTCTCAGTTTATCATGAGCAAAGTGTATCTTGGAAGCTAACTCCTTTTACCTTTGTTTCTCCTGGAAAACCTGTCCTTCTGAGGCAGATCTGGGGCCCTGCTTCCAGGCCCTTGGAAGCTGAATTCACAATGACCAGGGGAAAGTCTAACAGGAGGAGATGAAGAAAGCAGAAGTAGGCAGAAGGAATTAGGAGGGTGAGGGAGGAAGGAGGGAATTGCATAGTCAGGTTCAAAGCCTGATTGTAGGGCCTTGGCTTTCAAGATTTGTGGCCCTCAGTCACATCCCTGACTTCTGGATGTTGGCATTAAGACTGGTTGATCTAGAACAGGTGAAAGTTAGGAGATAAAAGCATTTCCCCAAATGTGAGAGCATTTCAGAGAAAATTTCCTATTATAGGGGAAAGAAAAGGCAGGACAGGTCAGGATAGTTTCCTGTCTCGTGTTTTTATGTACAATTGTCTGACTTCCTCTTACCTTAGACTCAGACTTAGAGAAGTCAACTTTAAAAAGACTACATATGAGGGATTATCACCACTACAGAAAGGAACTTCCCACAATGAGCTAAGTTTTTAGAATGCCTGACCATTAATTGGCCCGAAGTAAATGCACTGCTGAGGTGCCATATTTGTTTTCCTATCTCCAATGGCAAGGCTAATTTAAAAGAAGATTCTAATCATTAAATCAACATGTACAGTACAAAAAAGATTAATATATGCATATGTACACTGAAATATATGACTAATAGTAGGAGCACAGCATAGGAAAGCAGCTTACTTACAGGTGATTTTTGTTGATTAGTCGACAAGGTTTTGGCTAATGTATGTGTGCATGCATACACACACACACATACACACAAACACACACAAGCTTATGTCCATACCCAAATCCCTTTGTCAAGCAGCATAATTTGGAGGTTATATTGCCTTATTTTAAAAAAGAAAAGGAAAAAAGAAACTGAGAGAACAGCATGTACAAAGTAGAGTGAGTTTAGAGTCCAGTTTCTGCCCTGTATAAAGGAAGGCATTGGGAAGAGACTGGTACTGTAGCTGAGGGAGGTGGTGTCAATCAAGGCTTGAGGTAATAGCATGGTGATGAATTTGGAAGTGATGAGCTTTTCCTGGGAGGGGCCTCTTGTTCTGATGAGTTAAAATAAGGCAGAGCAGCAGATGGAAAGTAGAATGAGATCCATAATCACTCAGGTATTTGGCCTAATTATCCATTCAGAAAAATACCAAGTTGATAAATAATACCTACTTTCCAAACTATAATATGTACTTGACCTTATATAGAACTTATATATCAGTATCTATACATATCTTGGACAGACACTGAAAATGGAAAATAAGCCAGGTCCATTGAACAGGATGAGAACAGGTTAGACTGCTTTTGGGAAAACATACAGTTCTTTTAACAACTCCAACTTTCCCTATGAAACAAATCCCATCCTTTAGACACTGAGGTTCTTCTGATAGCATTATATGACTGCAAGTCAGAGTATGTCATAGCTTCTAAAGAACTGAAGTTGGGAATCACATAAAAAGCAATGGAGAGGCATATGGTGGCTCTTATCACATGTAACAAAGAAGAGGTATTAGAATTATCATTGAATAGATGAATAATCATAGCAACAGCAAAGGAAAATTAGTGGAGGACACACTTTTCCTTTGGTATCCTCATCATGGACACAAGAAAGGCTCCCACAGAAACATTAGGTAGATTATGTAAGGTGAACTTTTGAGAAAATATTGTCAAGAGCCATGTTAAATAGGAAGTCAGGCATAAATAAGTTGCAGTCTGCAGCACTAAAGATAGTACATATATTGATGGAACCACTGGAGTACCTTGAGCTGGAATCTTCTTATTAGTAACAATCAGATTCCACTCGATCTGCCCTCAAGAGGGGCACAGAACTTTGTGTTGTATGAATATACATGCTAATTTTATATTGAGATTGAACCTTTTTGGGTAACAAATCCTATTATTCTTTTCAATATTTTGCTAGCATTTCTGAAATCTCATCTCCTGCAGCTTACTCTTTGGTTGTGTTTTCAATTTACTGTTACTAACAATTAAGTTACTAACTTAATTGTGCAACCTTGGGCAAGTCACTCAACCTCAGTTTCTTCATCTGTAAAATGGGGATTTAGATGACATAAGTGTTTCTCAGCATGTTCAAATATGAGCATTCCTTTAAAATGTCACACATTACACACACACACACACACACACACACACACAAGCATTTTTATTGTGTATTTGTGTATATATGCAGCTTAATCAAGATAAAAATGACAATACTTCGTATACATATGGATTTCTTGGCTCTTATCATAAGTCCTCAGCTCCTGGCAAATTTGTAATCTACATATTAGAGACCACAAAGATCTTTTCAGCTCTAAAATTCTATAATTCAATATTGAGATCACATGAATGCTTGATTGTATCCTGAATGAACATACTCGTATATTTCTACCCACTCCTTCCTTGTTCCTTTTCATATACATCTTGAGAATTTTTTTTTAATTTTGGAATGACTAATCCACTCTCCTTGCACTTTTTTTTTCTTGTTTTAAAAAGTAGCCATTGCTTGCCAGCAGAGCTTCTCTAATCATAATGAGCTTTTTCCTTGACAAGATCCTTCCCAAAAAAAATCTTAAAGAAACAACTAAGTATTTGTTAGTAATTAAAGTGCTAGAGAAGAAGAAATAGTCAGATCTTACTGTCCATGTCTTAGCTATCACAAGTAAGTCATCTTTAATCACTATTTTCCCTTCCCCATATTTTCTCTTAACCATATTCTAGTTTGTCTTCTTTCTGCTTTCCCTGGAATGAAGGTGATAGGTTGCCAGATATTTTAATTTTTTTCTGTTGCTCTGGGGAGAAGTGTCACAACCTTTCAATCACTAAGAAATTATCTGCTTCTCCGTTTCCCCTTTCTTCATAACCATCCAAACTCTTCTTTGAAGCAATGGCAAGGAATTGCTGAAAACAATGTTAGGACATCTATATTCTAATTAATTTTGTCAGTAATTAATGGGTAACTAGGAGAGTCGATGTTCCTTAGTAAATAGGGGTCAGAATTTTTAAAAATTAATGAAGCTTATCAAATGTGGCAACATACTGGTCCTGGGATGACTGCAGAATTCCCTCTTCCCTCAGGTTTCAGGGTAAAAACAAGAGGGAAAAGAAGAAAATTGAAGGCCATGAAAATCAAGAAAATTGTGAACTAGTGTATATTGCATTCCTCATCACCTGATTTAGCATCTCTGGTATTGCAGGCACAATAATGTTCCAGTAAAGAATACTGTGGGAGCAAGAAGAAGTCAGAAAAGTGAGTCTTCTCAGTCCTCCCCAAAGCATTGTATGTAGACAATTACCATCTCAAAGTTCTGCCCTGGCTAGTAAATATGGAATTACATCTGAAAGATAGCATGGTAGAGTAAATAGAGAAGGCTGGCTTTGGATTCAAGAAAAACCCATGTTCATGTCCTGCCTGTAGCACATATTAAATGGATAAACATGGTTAAGTTACCACCTCTCCATGCTCTAGGCAAATTTCTAAGATGTAAAATTACAGATCATTTGTTATCTACATTAGTGGAGGGAGATTCCACTTTGGGATATATGCATATTGATAAAATCTTGTCCAGATGCTTATGTATAGTTGTTGTTTTGTCATGTCTGACTTTTTATGACACCATGAGCTTTGTTCATTGGGTTTTCTTGACAGAGACACTGAAGTGATTTGCCATTTCCTTCTCCAATATGTCTCCATTTTACATACGAGGAACAGAGGCAAATGGGGGTAAATGACTTGCCCAGGGTCACATAGCTATTAAGTGCCTAAAGCCAAAGTTAAACTCAGACCTATCTGACTCCAGGCTGGGTGTTCTATCCACTGTGTTACCTAGCTGCCCTTTATGTATAGTTATACTTGTTATTTTTCTTTGAATTCCTTTCTTTGGTCTTTATGGTTTTTATAAATTTAATACACAGTCTAAAATATGCAAATTTTATTTTAGCATGCATGAAAATTGAAATTGAAATAGCAGTAGAATGATTAAATATTTAAAAAGAAACATCAGAACTTATCTTAGCAATAATGTTTCTTATTCCACTTTTAAAAGGCGGTAAGAACAGTTACCTAGTAGTATGGTGAACATAAGGCAGTTGTAAAAGCTTTGTAAAAAAGTGGCCAAAAAAAATCCCTGAATTTATTTGCCACTTTAATGTATAGAAAGAGAAAAATTTTCCCCAGAATGATACATGCTTGAACTAAAATGTTATTTAACAATCTTACTACATCATTTCTTGTAGCTAGTTTTTTTGACAGACTTTTTAAAAAAAACTTTAAAAAAAACCCTACACACTCACTGTTTTCCACATGTGTTTGTAATTAAAATGGTCACCCCAGTCTCATTATTTTCAATATCACTAGACCTAGAAAATACAAATCCCTACAGGAGTTCAACTTCAAACAAATGTTTGTGGATAGCTTAACTAAATCATTACAGGAAACAGAGACTGAAAAGATTGAATTTCTTTTAGATTTCCCTCTGACTGATTTTGTCTAGGTCCTGGGAATAGTTCCATATTTGAATTTGCATGGAAGGAGATGGAGAATGGACTAAAACCTTCACTTAAGAAGAGTACTTTAGTGACTATTCTTTGCCAAATTCAGCAGTGCCTAATGCTTTTTAAAATGATAACTCTCCAGGAGTCAAGTGAATGTACCCTAAGGCAGTGTACTTTTCTTCAGATTACATCATTTACTGAGCCAATCAGTTTTGCTTCTTTATAAAGTACTACATGACATGCAAGCCAAATCTGCCTGGTAATTTAGGAATAAAAGCATCTCTTACAGATTCTAAGTAGGATTATATATAGAGGACATGCTCCACATAAAATGATATACTTACTTTTAGACTGATGTAGAGGGAGAAGACCATGATAATTGCTAGATTAACAAGTTGAATCTGAAGGTAAAGGAAGCTTACCTTGTGATGTGGATCACAATACATTCTATATCTTTTTTCCTATGTAATCTTTGTCCATCCATTCTTATAAATTCTTGAAAGGAAGTCCACCCAACATGCTAGGAAACTTCCTATAGTTCTCCTGACTTTGCATAAATACCATTGGAACACAGGTTAAAAACCAGTCATCTTATAGTATATTTTTTATGAAGAATGCTTAAACACCAATCATCAGGGATCCAGAAAACAGCGGGGAATTGGAGAGATGCTCTGTAAGGATAAAAGAGTGTTGTAGCAGATGACAACAACAGAGTAGGTGTCCTAGGCTAGAATTTGGACCAATACTGTCTATTTTGTGTATATCTTATATTATGTTAAAAAATTCCTATTGCATACCCTTGAAGTGATTAAAGAAAAATAGCTCCTTAGTTCTAACTTCATTAAGATCACTTTAGCCCAGGGAACAGAATTGTTTAAGTGATTATGAACCTCTTAAGAGCCCAATATAGGAATATTCTTTGGTTTCCAACTCATCCCATAACCTGTTGTAATAGAACAAGCACTGGAATGAGACTCAGGAGACCCTGGGCTCTGTAATTATCTGCCTAGATAACTACTACAAATCACTTAACTTTGGGTCTTGATTGCATCATAAATAAAATGATGTGGTTGGACTGAATTATCATTAACATCCCTTCTAACTCCAAAATTTTTTATTCTAAAATTTAGCACTGTCCAAAGCTTTTTGCCCTGAAAAACAGGAATGGTAGGGAAATACTGACTATGGAGAAGCTATCCAGCTGTATTCTGTTCTTTCCAGAAATAGTATTGTATTGCTAATGTATTGCTCCATTTCAATATCTGAAAGATAGATGTTTTCACCAGTATTATTTCCTACACAAAGATCATTACCTTCTCCACATTTTATTGAGTTGCTTTATGAATTGTTGTTTCTGAAAGAATATATCATCTGTTGGTTTACTAGAAAATGGCTCAATGTTCTCTTTCTCCAGATCACTGATACCTCTGTCCATAGTGCTGATTGTATACCCTTCTTCACCTCCTCCAAGAAAGTGTCTGAGCCCTTCCTAGTGAAACTGCCTCCTATGAAACTTTGAAGCCAGAGAAGGGCAGAACTCTCTCGAATGGTTCTCATGTTTAGGAAGCCCATTTGTCATTCTCCAGGCCATATATATCCCAATAATCAAAGAATACTAACATCTGTTTTTGTGATGACAACTCCCAAATTCCCATATCTCCCACTTTTCCCCAATTCCACATGCATAAAGGCAGATTGTTTTCATTGTTGCTATGATGATTTAGAGGAACATGTCAATCTGAGGTTTGAAATGTGAAAATACATTTTCTCCCTCCACGGCAACCTTAGTTCATAAAATGCCAGATTTCTTTGCTGAGTGATGACAGATGCCCATTACCTCCTATACATTAGGCACTTTTTTGGCACCAGAGATACAAAGACAAAAATTAAATACTCCTTGCTCTAGAGGAACATATATTCTACCGCTGGAAAATGATCTGTGAATAGAAAAATAAATGCAAAATGTATACAAAATAAACACATATTGATTTTTAGTGGTGGTGAGAGGAAGAATAATAATTGGAGAGATCAGAAAGACTCCATTATAGGGAACCAGATTTTATATGAACCTTAAAGGGAACTAGAAATTACAAATGAAGTAATCTTTAAATGAGAGAGAGGGGAAGGAGAATATTTCATGTGTGAAGAACGATCTGTGCAAAGAAATGAAGGCAGGAGTTAAAATACTGTTTACAGAGAATGGTGAGACAAAATGTTTATAATGTAGAGTATGTGAGGTAGATAAAGTGAAACCAGACTAAAAAGTGGTTGAATAAGATTGTAAATGACTTTAAATATCAAATAGAGGACTTTTATATTTTGTCCTAAAAGCAAAAAAGAGTTTCTTGAGCAAGAGAGTGATGTGGTTAGATCTACATTTTAAGAATATCAGTATGACAGATATTGGGGAATGATTAAGACTGAGTAGAAAATGGAGGTAGATGGAAAAATTATAAAGCTATTGCAACATTCAAGGTGAGGGGTGATGAGAAGCTGAACTATGGTGGTGGCCTCAAGGGTGTAGAAAAGGAGGCAGATGCAAGATGTGTTTTAGAAACAGAATAGACAAGACTAGATCTCCAACTGTTTGGTTATGGATGGAGATGGTGGGAAGGGAGACAGACCAAGGGGGAAAGAGAGAGGGGAGGGAGAGAGGGAGAGGGAGAGAGAGAGACAGGGGAAGTGGGAAGGGAAGGGAAGGACAGCAGAGAAAAGGGAAGGCAGGCCAATAAGAGCATGGCAGCAAACTACAATATAGGGACGGAGAGCCAATGATCAATCAAAGGAAATTGAAAAGAAGTAGTCAGGAAGACAGGAGTAGAACCAGAATAGGACAATGTCATTAAAACCCAATGAGGAAGATATCTAGAAGAAGAAGTGGTCAAAAGTGTGAAATACTGAAACAAGGGCAGGAAGGATGAGGACTGAGAGAATGTCACTGGGAGAATGTCACTGGGCTTAGAAATTAAATAATCATTGTTAACCTTGGAGTCAGTAGTTTCAGTTGAAGGGTAGTAGTCAGAATTCCAATATTCCAGGGAATCAAGAAGTAAATGGAATGTGAGTAAATGAGTATAAACAGACCATATTGTCTACAGCCTAAGAGGGCATTTGAAAGATGAAGGTGCATGTGATATCGATCAACAAGCATTTGTTTGTTAAGGGCCTATTGTGTACCAGGTACTGATATTTCCACACTTAGTCAACGAATTTCCATAACTGATTCTTTGTTCCCCATTATTCTTTTTATTTCCTTCCTTGCTCCCATATTCACTTTAATGCTTGCTGAATGACTTGAATTCCTTTTGTAAGTGTTGTTCCCACTTCATCAAGGCTAGAATATGGTTAATTGCCAGCATATATGCCAGGTATATATTTAGGAAGAAATCATAGGCTAGCTAAAAAGGTAAGATTCCAAGAGCAAAGCATATCATGCACTTTTATTAGCTATAGAATTAGTAGAGTCATTTTCTAAAGCAATTCAGAATTGTGTCCCAAAATTTATTAAACAATATAAACCTTTTGACTTAGCAAGACTACTGCTAAGGAAATAGCCTAAAGAAATCAAAGAAAGAGGAAAAGGAACTATATTATAGACTATTTATAGCAGCTCGTTTTTATTGTTTGTTTTTTTAAATTAATTTATTTGTTTACTTTTTGGTTACAAGATTCAGTTCCACAATCCCTTGAGTTTCAAATTTTCTTCCCCTCCCTCTCCCCACTCCCCCCCACTCCCCATGGCAGCATGCAAACAAATATAGGATCTGCAAATACCTTCACATTAAACAATAGTCAGGTTGTAAAGAAGGATTATAACCAATGGAAGGAACAATGGGAAAGA
>CM053582.1:412058364-412080799 GCA_028627135.1 Pseudochirops cupreus
GAAACAAAACAAAACAAGAAAAACAGAGAGAGCAGGTAGTTTGCTTCAATCTACATTCAAACTCTGTAGCTCTTTCTCTGAATGTGGACATCTCTTTCCATCATGAGTCTTTTGGAGTTGTCTTATAACCTTGCATTGCTGAGAAGAGTCCAGTCTATCAAAGTTGGTCGTCATACATACCTTGTGTCTATAATTATATACAAATTTCTCCTGGTTCTGCTCTTCTCACTTAGCATCAGTTTGTATATGTCCTTCCAGGTTATTATGAAGTCTGTCTGTTCCTCATTTCTTATAGCACAGTAGTATTCCATTACATTCATATCCATTCCCCAATTGATGGGCATCCCCTTGACTTCCAATTCTTTGCCATCACAAAAAGAGCACAGCAGCTCTTTTAATAGTAGTAAAGAACTGGAAACTAAGAGAATGTCTGTAAATTGAAGAATGGGTAAACATATTATGGGCAGGTAGGTGGTGCAGGGGAGAGAGCTCTGGGCCTGGAGTCAGGAAGACTCATCTTCCTGAGTTCAAATCCAGCCTCAGACATTGTGTGACCCTGTGCAAGTCACTTAACCCTGTTTACCTTAGTTTCTTCTCCTATAAAATGAGTTGGAGAGGGAGATGGCAAACCATTCCAATATCTTTCCTAAGAAAACTCCAAATGGGGTCATGGAGAGTCAAACACAACTCAGCAGCAATAGCAAATTATGGTATAGGTACATGATGGAATACTATTATAATAGAAAATGATGGAAGGGACAGTTTCAGAGAAGCCTGGGAAAACTTGTATAAATTATGCAACATGAAGTGAACTCAGCTAGGAGAACAGTTTATAAAATAATAGCACTATAAAAATAAACAACTTTGATAACCATAAAAACTGATTATTGCAATCTTTGTTTATGATTCCAGAAAGTCACGTTGAAACGTGTTATCCACTTTCTGACAGAGAGGTAGTGGACACAGAGTGCAGAATGAGGCGTATTTTCCAACATAAGCAGTATAAGAAGGACTTTGTTTGGCTTGATTGTGCAAATTTGTTACATGGATTTTCTTTTTCTTTTTGCAACATGAGAGTAGGGTGAGAAGGAAAAAAATAGATTTTTCCTGATTGATAAAAATAAAGTTTATTTTATAAAAAGGAAAAATCATGATGTCAATAGGGTAGATGGTCGCTTAGGATATAGGATCACATAAAATTCTTATGATACTTATGTTTCAAAAATACTGTTCCAGTGTGAAGGTGATAAATCTTTTAATAATAATAATAGCAACAGGGGCAGCTAGTGAGTAGAGCACTGGCCCTGGAGTCAAGAGAACCTGGGTTCAACTCTGACCTCAGACACTTAACACTTACTAGCTGTGTGACCTTGGGCAAGTCACTTAACCCCAATTGCTCTGCCCTCCCCCCTCCAAAAAGCAAAGTAATAATAACAACAACAACATCTAACATTCACGTAGCTATTTGAAGTTTGAAAAAAAAACCTTTACAAATATTATCTAATTTTATCCTCATAACAACCCTAGGAGGTAAGTGGTATTATCTCTTTCAAGTGAGGAAACTGAGGTTTAGAGATATTAAGTGACTTGTCCTAGGTCACACAGCTAGTAAGTATCTGAGATTGGATTTTAATTCGACTTCCTGACCCCAGTCCAACCCTCTATCCTCTGTACTTCTTAATTGGCAAAATGATGTCCTATTCAACATTAGAGTTAGGGAGCTAATAGTGGCATCTGTATGAGTACCTACCCCAGATTTTTTCTTTGAGCCTTGGAACAAATTCATGATGTGGAATCTCTGAGCATAACATAGGATTCCCATGTTGAGTAAGGCAGAAATTCGTGCTCCCTGAACTCTAGTCAAGATATCTGGGATCAAGTAAAGGTGGTAGTAAATATGCATGAAATCCAGTTCTCATTCATACCTCATTAGTTGGTCCAGAAGCATGTCAGCTGTACACACACAGACACACACACGCACACACACACACAGACACACAGACACACACACACACATCCTTGTCAGAAACCAGGAAGGTTAAAGGAACCTCTTTTTAACATTGCTTTGGACATATTCCCATAATATTGACATCCCTCTTTTAGTGCATATATTTATCTGTGTAGAGTAAAGAGAAGGGATGGAGACAGAAATATATTGACTAATCATAAGCACAATATGGAGGCAACCTGTCAGCCCACTCCTGACTGAAGATACTGATCAAGTCTTGGTCCTCAATGGAATTTCCTTCTATTATACCTTAAGTGAAATGATTGCACCTGAAATGGAAACCTTAGCTTTAGGTATCTCTTAGGCCTGTCTAGTCAGTTCATGTTTAAGATCAGAGTTCATGAGTGCTCTGGCCTCCTTCCCATGCATAGGATAGAGCAGTGGTTCTCAACCTTCCTAATGCTGTGACCCTTTAATACAGTTCCTCATGTTGTGGTGACCCCCAACTATAAAATTATTTTCATTGCTACTTCATAACTAATTTTGCTACTGTTATGAATTGTAATGTAAATATTTGATATGAAGGATGTATTTTCATTGTTACAAATTGAACATAACCCACAGGTTGAGAACGGCTGGGATAGAGGGTTAGGAGAAGAAGCAGACCCAGCGGAATTTGGGCTGGGAGGCAAACCAAGGCAGGACAAAAAGCTCAAAACATAGCCTTCTCTGCTTAGCCTTCTGACACTGTATTTTACTATTCCATATTGACTGCCGATACTGAACTAAATTGATAAATCTGTCCTTATATAGTCCTATCTTGGAACTACCAAGAAGATCAGACCACAAGACACAAATGCCTGCTTGATTGTAGATAAAAAAATCTACTAGTCTTTTGTGAACTTATAATTGCCTATTTTAGTGGTTTAAGGTCCAAGATTTTAAAAATTTGTGTTAAAGTAATTTTATACTCTATATGGCTTATTATGATGAAGAAACACTAGTAGGAAAAGGGTACCAGAGGAACAGTGAAAGGGGAAAATAATGCTAAAAGATTACATTCAAATGAGAGCATATTAGCTTCAAATATATGCATATGTGAACTTAATGATTCTTCAATAAAATTTACAAAGTAAAAGCTAACAATCTTGCAAGAGGTCATAGATTAACAGATGGAATATATTAACATACTATTTCCAGAATATGATAATACCAACAAAAAGGATAAATAAGAAACTGTCTGTCTGAATAGAGAATCAAACATCTGATAGATATATAGGTAGGATTCAATTAAAAATAAAAAAATATGTATTTTTCTAGCATATGAATTGTGTATAAAATCATATTGTTGTTTAGTGGTTTTCAGTCATGTCTGACTCTGGGACCCCCTCTGGGGTTTTCTTGGCAAAGATACTGAAGTGGTTTGCCATTTGATTCTCCAGCTTGTTTTATAGATGAGTAAACTGAGACAAGCAGGGTTAAGTTGCCCAGGGTTACACAGCTAGTAAGTGTTCGCAGCCAGATTTGAACTCAGATCTTCATGGCTCCAGGCCCAGTACTCTAGCCAATGTCCTACCTAGCCACAAAATGACATATTGGATAACAAAGAAAGTCTAGAAAATATAGAAGTTGTTTTTTATAATAAATTCACTGACCATAATG
Organism: Pseudochirops cupreus; assembly: GCA_028627135.1. Lineage (NCBI taxonomy): Eukaryota > Metazoa > Chordata > Mammalia > Diprotodontia > Pseudocheiridae > Pseudochirops > Pseudochirops cupreus. The sequence continues at coordinate 412,061,975 of CM053582.1, forward strand.
TACTAAATTCATAGTCTGTAAAGATAAGAAAGTTCATTGGTCTATCTGGAATTTAAAATAATGGTAACTTAATATCACCTAGATGAAAGAAGAAATTATAAAGACCAATAATAATAATATTTATATAGTACTTTAAGGTTTGAAAATTGTTTTGTATATGTTAACTCATTTGATCTTCACAACAACCCTAATCATATTACAGATAAGGAAACTGAGGCTGAGTGACTTGTCCAGGCTCACTTCACCTCACTAGCAAATAAGGCAGGATTCAAACTCAAGTCTATGTGATTCTAGCTGCCAACAATAGTAGTTTTACTAATACTACAGTATCAAAATCTATATAGTGCCAATTTATAGAGAAAGAGAAACAGCAAGTTTTCCCTTTAAAAACTTAGTCAAATCATAAAATAGCATACCAAAGGAAAGAAACAAAAGGAGAAATAACAGATATAGTCTGTGATTTTTTTCGAAACACTTGACATCTTCCATTCTTCTAGTCATTTTGAAAATTGATCTATCAATGTCCTCAAAACTATGTTGCTTCCAGCACACACTTTCTCAGTATGTAATTGGTTTAATCTGGGGTATAATGGGTAGTCTTGACATAGGCTGGTCCCCTGTTAGTTTGTGTTTGACATCGGAACAAAATGAGACACTGTAGATTATTCAACAGTTAAGAAAAAGTAATTTTAAAGAACTTTGCAAAGAAGGCATATTCCATCAGGACACCGCAGCACTAAGCTTAGGTTGATGTAGCCCCTTTTAGTCCAGAAGGAAAAGTATATTGTCAGCAGGGTAGGGAAAGATGACTCTTGAAGCCTGGGCTATCTGCCAAGTCTGCAGCCCTTGATTCCATATGGGTTGGACTTTTTAAACTCTTAGATAACCAGGAAGCCACATCATTATGGCCTAGAGTCACCAGGAAGCTGCATCAATGGAAACAGCTTGAGAGCTATCTGCTGAGCCAATAAAATCTTGGGGACAGCTTCCTTGTCTTTTAAGGAGAAACTGGACTGGCCTAAATGAAGAGAAGAAAAATCTGATAGATAGCGATTGTATCTCAAAGGTGCCTTCTAATATTTTTTTGGACTAGATCTGTTTCTTCAAGCAGAACATTAAAATTTTTATATTAGAGTCCAAAACTATTGACACAAATATCAACGATGGAATAATAGTTTATTATAGAAATCCTGGCAGATATTTTCCATTTTCCGTATATTTGTTGCCATTTTTCCAATTTTTTTCCTTAAATGTTCTTAGGGAGATTTCCATTAATTGAGTCTCTCAAAAGATTTCTTATTTTTCTTCCTAGTGTTTGTTATTATTTTACCTGGTGATACTTCTCGTAAGTTTTTATTATTCTCCTTTATAAAATTTCACAACTGAGTTTATATTCTCATTCAGTTTTGCCCTTGACCGCTTGACAAAGAGATCGAGAGTTGGCTGGCTAAGATAGTTTCTCGGTCTCTTCATTGCAGCGATTGATTTACATTGGTAAATTTCCTCAACAAACGGTAACATTCTGTCCTGATGTCTCTTTTTTTATCTAAAAAAATAGAGGAAAAGATAAAAGGAACAAAATAGAAAATGCAGAAATAGAACCTCATGTATATATGTATTTGATAAATCCATGATTAAAATATGCTAAAGTGGACTTATTCAATAAAAACTTTTGGCAAAATTAAATAGCCGCATGGTAAAATATGGACTTAGAATCATACCTTATACCATTTCCTCTTAGTTTGAGTTTTAAACCTGTGGTTTTGTTGCTGTAGAGAATTCCAAATGTAGATATGCCCTCCACAGATCAACAACTCCACAGTATCTTATAATCCTATAGAGCTAGCTGGGGCACAAGAGGTTGAGCCATCAAGGGTGACACAGACCATATCAGAGTCAGGACTTGACCCAGGTTTTCCTAACTCCCAGACTATTTACTACCCCCAAACTACCACACATTACATACTGAAATAAACTCTATCAATGATCTATATTTTTTTAATTTAAACATTGGAAGAAAAGAGATTAATATACTTGTCTCAAGTGTGGAAAGAAGGAACATTTTAATTAAGCAAACAAATGTAAGATATTATTGGATGCAAAAATCAGTGAATTTAGTTACACAATTTTAATAACAAAAAATAGCTCTAAAGTTAATGGAAATGAAACAGATAGTTTAAAACATTTTTAGCAAGGTTTGGAAGACATTTTCAGGGAAAGGGTCGCAAGACCTGTCTCTACAAAAATATAAATGATGCAGTGGAGAGTACTTTGGATTTATCATCAGAGACCTAAATTTGAATCCTGAATCTTCTACTTACTACCTAAGTTTATTCATCTGTAAAATGGGAGGAGAGAAATTGGACTAGATAGTCTCTAAGGTCATTTCCTTGACCAAGACCTTTGACCTTTCACCAAGAAACTTTAAATATTTGAACCTATAATAGCTGCCTTATTTGTAATACAAAAATACTGGAAAATATGCATTTAAAATTGAAGAATGATCTTGTGACAAATTGGTATAATAGAATTTTGTGGCATTACAGATATTGACAAATATGAAGAGCCCATAGAAAATGGGAGAAAATCTATATAGTGCTATTAAGTGAAACCATAAGAAACGAAAGAACAGCAAACACATTGACTATAACTGTCAGAAGAAAACAAATTAAGAGGTAATAGAACTTTAGAAGAAAAAAGACAGATTTGCAAGGAGACATGTAGCAAAGGTATGTTTTATTGCTGTTGGCTCATTGCTTTACTTAATTTGGTTTTATTATATTCCTGTCATTGGAAATGCAGATCAGTGGCACTGTGACTTACAAACTTAGAGAGTTGCCTGAGTCACTGAGAAGTTAAGCAACTTTCCCATTAAGACACAGCTAGTCTTCCAGATTCCAAGGATAGTCTTCTATCTATCAATCATGCCTCACTGCTTCTTGTTGAAATCCCTATAATCTTTTTCTTTAATTAAGATGCAAACAGATCAAAGCTTGGGGGGGGGAGGGGGTGATGGTTAAAAAGTTATCTCATGATAGTTTTCATAGTTGATTGATTTCAGTGTAGTATTGTTAGGTGTGTGTGTGTGTGTGTGTGTGTGTTTGAGTGTGTAATATGTATATAGATAGATATATTCATCCCTGTAGCATAAAACCAAAGGATATTGAAAGTAATTAAACACTGATAGGAACTTAATAGCAGAACTCTAGTCTACTTTACACTAATCTATTGAGCTATTAGTCATTTACGCATTAGGATGAATGAAGTATCTGAAAGAAGATTTTTTTAGGTGGGAGAGGAAAGAAAGGAGCTCTTAGACGGGGAGAGGTAGACACTATTTAGCAAGGAAAGAGTGGGGGGGGGGCAGAGATAAGTCTAGGAGCTCTGAAACAAAACTAACCTATTTTAAAATGTAGCCTTCAATCCACTTTACTTGTAGAGAAATGTTGGAGAAAGTAAAATCAAGAAATCATGATTAGATATAGGAGAGGTATTCATATCCATAGAGTCAAGAAAGGCTTTTTGGCAGAGGGGAGCATTCAGATCCTTAAAAGAACAGAAAGGACCTTTTGCTCCCCTTCCTTGTCTTCTTCCCTCTCCTTTCTCTTCTATTTCCCTCCCTCTTCCCCCATCCTCATCATTCTCTTCCTCCCTTTCCCAGCCTAGACAATGCCATGGTGGAGAGGGCCAAGGAGGCCACAGAGCCCACCAGGGCAGACATCACGGGCTGAGCCAGGACATGTTTTTCCAAAATGGTCACATCCCTGATAGGTGAGCTGACAGCCACCAGGGAAGACTATAAACTTCTGGAAAAAATGAACAAACTGACTAGCTTAAAGTGTCTAGAAATGAAAGATATTGTAATAAACATAAGTAGAACCTAAAGGACTTAAACCAGAAATTACACAGCCCTTCAGTCTTATGTGGATCAGATCACTTTACTTGAGGAGCAAGTAGCAGCTTTTGAGCAGGCAGCCCACAAGTTAGATCCATGTTCAAAGAAATTAGAAGTTAGAAAGTACAAGAGGCACAAAGACTTTAACTACAAGAATGTTTTATAGGAGCTGAAATAAATGCGATGGAACTTATTATGCTTCAATTCCTAAAAGAAAGCAGTGCTGCTGATCCAAGGAGAATACCAGCCCCACCTCATCGGATGTGTAACTCTGGCTACCCCAGAGGTTTTCTTAAACCTGTTACCCCTGGAACTCCATCTTATTGTGTGCTTCTTTGTGTACCTGGGACCAAGGCTCAGAAATCAAGATCAACCTTGTCTAGAGCAAACATAGATGAGAGGCCCTCCTCTCCCTGCCTCCTCCCTTCTTCCCTCTCCCCTAGGGCCCTCCCTAACCCCCTTCATAACCTGTTCTTCAACTTAAATAATAAATGCCAATGTTTAAAAAAAAAACAATAGAAAGGAAAGGGAACTCCAAGGAATTCTAACCTGCTGTCTTCTTTTGTTTGTATATGTTGTGTCTTCACCTGTTTAAGATTGTAAGAGCAGATATAATGGTATCTTGTTTTGCTCCCACAAAAGTTATTGGAAGATAATCAAGAGCTGTGGGGAAGCTCTCACTTATCTTACTTTAGTAAAACCATGACCTTCCTGCAATTATGACAATGGCCAGAGGGCACTAGGAAGGTGGGGGTGTGGCCCACACCTCTGACCTTAGAAGGGGTCAGACTGGGTCAGGTCACAAGTATCCTCACTACCATGTCTATGTAATCTGCATATATAGAGGGAATGTATAATATAGAGAGGGAAATAAAGCGAGGAGTTTGAGGGATTTGACATTTATCTATCTATCTATCTATCTATCTATCTATCTATCTATCTATCTATCTAGTGAGACAGAGAGAGAGAAAGTAAGGAATTTGAGTAACCCTAAATCTACTGGGAAAGATTGAACTTGTAGACCCTCACTCCTGCTTCTATATGGGTGTGGGTGTGCAGCTAGTGAGCACCACACCCACTTCCTTGCCGGAAGCTAAATAAACCCCTTCTTCTGTACACTCTGTTTCTGAGTTCTTTAGGTGAGAATGGGTTTGCTGTTTTAAGGGGTACATCATGTGGATCTTCCTAAAGGTCCCCAAAGGGAAGTATTGGGCAGCAGAAGCTCATCCCAGGCTAACTCCCTGACCCTACCTGGAAGTCCTGTGATCTTCTCAGCTACGTTGAAGAGCATCCCACCTGGATTTTCCTCATGGCCTCCAAGGGAGCAGTGGACATGGAAGCTAGTCCAGGCTACCTCCCTGACCCTGCCCGGGAATTCCTGTGATCCCCCAAAGCGTGTTTCTCACAAGATGATACCAAGAGTTAGTAATAGTAATAGCTAGGATTTAGACAGTGTTTTAAAGTATTCAAGGCACATTATTACTCATCTGATCTTCATAACAACTTTGTGAAAAGATGCTCTCATTATCCCCATACAACAAGGAAACATGCTAGGAAAGTTTAAGTAACTTGCCCAGGGTTCTAGAACTAAGTTATATGAGGCAGGATTTGAACTCAGATCTTCCTGACTCAAAGTCTAATGCTCTTGCTGGATTACCTAGCTGCCCCAGACAGTTCACAAAATTCTGCAAGTTAATGAATATGTCACAATTTTAAAATGCTGACACTGCAAAAATGGTGGCTGTTGGGTAAGAACTACACTCTCTGTGGATCAGCTCTTCTGACCAAAGGCAAGAACAGCTTCACACTCATATGGTAGTATGTATTGTATAAAATATATGTACATATATGTACACTACATGTGTATACACGTGCATGTACTATGTGTGTATGCACATGTATGAGTGTATATGTATAGATGTGGTTTTATTATTGTTCAATCATTTCAGTTGTCTCTGACTCTTTGTGGTCCCATTTGGTATTTTCTTGGCAAAGATGGTGGAGTGGTTTGCCATTTCCTTCTCCAGCTCATTTTACAGATGAGGAAACTGAGGCAAACAGAGTTCATTTGTCCAATATCACAAAGCTAGTAAGAGTCTGAGGCCAGATTTGAACTCAAGATGACTTCAGACCCAGCCATATTTGTTTACACACACACACACACACACACACATGTTCATGACTATATCTATATATGTATGTGAGGATATACATATATACATGTCCACACAGATACAGATACACATATATACATATGTACACACACATACACACATACACAGGAGACAACTTCCCCACTGATATTAATTATCTCCACAATCTCCATTTTGGCACCCTAGTATCTCTGGGTTATTTTCCAGGGCTGATTTATTAAGCCTTGGACTGCCTCTGGCAGTGTTTACCTGCTATAGTCTCATTGTCTGTTTCCCTGGCTCCATCCTTTCCAGCCATCTGGTGCCCCTGTTTCAACCCAATGTTTCAGTCTGGGTGCTTTCGCTAGTTTGTCTCATCTTTGAGCCTGGAAAAGCAGCATTTTCTTGTGAAGTCCTGCTTATCTGTTCATATCTTACCCCAAAAAATGGAATCTACACCAATGATTTCATGAGTTCCCTATGAGAAACCTCTCTCCTCTACTGTAATCAGCAAGTGCTCTCCAATCTATACTCTTACATAGTTGCCTGGGGGCCTTGAGAGGTTCAGTGACTTGCTCAGAATCACACAGTCAGTATGTATCAGAGGCAGAATTGACCACGCCACTAAAATGATAGAGTCAGGGCTTTCCATGTTACAGTAATAATAATAGCTCACTTTTACATAGTGCTTCAGAGCTTACAAAGCACTGTCTCACATTATGCTACCCTGATCATTAGAAAGTGTAAGTATCTTTTTTTGTTTGGTCTGCGCCTGTGATTTGTGATTTCATCAATATAGGTAACTCAGTATGGAGAACCTTTGTAGATCCACAGCTTATACTTTTGAGGCGCTGAAAGCAACTGAGATACTAAGAGATGTGAGATATAGCTGGGGGATTTGTTTGGGGTCATGTTGTTAGTATGAATCAGAAACAGAAATTGAACCTTAATCTTCTTGACTCCAGTGCCAATTTTTCTCTTCATTCCCTCCCTTCTTCCTTCCTTCCTTCCTTCCTTCCTTTCTTTCTTTCTTTCTTTCTTTCTTTCTCTTTCTTTCTTCCTTCCTTCCTTTCTCTCTTTCTTTCTTCTTTCTTTCTTCCCTCCCGCCCTCCCTCCCTCCCTCCTTCTCTCCTTCCTTTCTTCCTTTCTTCCTTCCTTCCTTCCTTCCTTTCTATATTCAGGGTTAAGTGACTTGTCCAGGATCATACAGCTAGTAAGTGTCTGAGGCCAGATTTGAACTCAAGTCCTCCTGATGCCAGGGCCAGTGCTCTCAGCACCACTTTTTCTATCCACTACACCATACTACTATCCCTATTAAGGCACATGACCTGTTACATTCATGCCAATGAAAAATCCTTTCATTTATCTTACCATGTATGTGTGACTGGGCCTTGGAGATGAGATCCACATGTCTTGCTTTCCCAATGAATAGTCTTTCTCTGACAACTTCAGTTTTGTCTATAAAAGTAAAAGAGGAAATATCGGTTTCTTATCTATAACTGTGTCCCACCCTATGGGTCTGTACCACACAGTTCGCACATCATCCTATCTTCCTTTGTGCCTCTGATTAGCATCTACCATTGTGCTGATGGCAACATTCTGATGTGACAGCTGCCAGCAGCTCTGTCCCTCTAGGATTATGTCGATCTCATGTGAAAAGAGCCAGCCACAAGCTCCATTGATGGACATATTCAGTAAATTTTTTCATTCACTGGAAATTAGAGTTTGAGATGCTGTTATGTAATATAACTGCCCTATCCAGTTCAAGATACATTGTAATGCTGGGACTGCCTTATGTCTAATCTGACATTTTTCATGTGTAAAAATCAAAGCCTGATTATAAACTAGCACAAGCAGGAAAGTGAATTAGAAGCATATAATTTCTTTTTTAAATCTGACAGCAAAAATTTAAAGACAATTGCTTATCCTTAAAACAGTAATTTAGTGACCTTAATGTCTTCTTCGGTTTTAATGATTTTATTTAGGTTTCTGTGAGATACTCACTATTTATCATTTGCGTTTTTATTATGTAAGAAAATCCAATGATTCCTTTACTGTTTGGATGTTATTTAGGTCCATTTTTGTAAACAGAACAAAACAAAATATACTTTGTTCCTTCTGTTCTTGGCATCCAAAGAGAATACCTAAACCATGTTTTCATTTTGTTCATTATCTTTCTCTGCTTTCTTTTTTTTTTTGAAGGCTTCAAGTCTACAAATTTATACTTACCTCCTCCCTCCCTGGAAATAAACTCTCATCTTGTGTGTAAGCTATGACACAGTTTGACCAATTTGAATGGCAGCCAGTATCTCCAATTTTGAAATTATTTCTGCAGTACATCTGGTAGATCAGGAAAAATCAAGTAATGAAATAGGAGGCATAATTTGGGTTAGGTACAGTTTTTTTTTTGTTTTTCCTCACACAGCAAAGATACGACTGGTTTAATGTAAAAGCTAGATTTGTCTATGTCTCTGATAATCCATATATCTTATGGATCCTTGTAGTCAAAATCAGGAGGAAATCATGCATAACAACTTGGGCTCAATTTAATTTTGAATTTCCCCTCCTTTTGCAGCTTTTCAATTCTCCCCCTAATTCCATCATTCTATAACCTCTTACCCTTTGAGGTTCATTCAGTTCCTATCTACTACCCAATCAAAATCCTGGAAGCTGGTGTCTCTAGAGCATTGAGTCTTCCTCCTTCCTCAATGAGCTCAGTACTAGACTCACAATTTGTCTCCCCTCTCTGACTCCTGCCCTCATACTAGGGGACTCCAACATGCATATTGACTAGCCCTCAAACACCTTAACCACTCAGTTCCTCAAATTACTCACTTCCCATGACCTACTCCTCTACACTCCTCTACTACTCACAAAGATGGTCATACCCTTGATCTTGTCATGACCTAAAAATGCATCACCTCTGTGTTCAAGAATTCCAAAATCACCTTATCTGACTACAGTCTCTTGGCTTTCCACCCCTCTCTCTCTCTGCCTTCCCTTACCAAATCCTAATCTTTATCCCCAATGTGGGCTAAAATCCCTCAGCCTCTCAGTTCTCTCCCAGGTCACCTCCCTTACATTAGTTACTCTTTCCTCTTTTCCCCATTTTGACTCCTGGTAAACCAATTCAACTCCTCTTGAGTCCTTGGCCCCCTTATCATATTGCCCATTGCTCCCTGCCAGTCCACAATCTTGAATTATTCCCATCATCTGCCACACACATCTCTGCATATGAGCTACTAACAAAGATGGAGAAAATCATGCAACTATTCACAGGGTACACTACAGATTTATGTCGCATAGCCTCAATTGGATCCTCCCTGTTGCTAGGTAATACCTCCTTTATAAATTTACTATCCCACTCTCCACAGTGACTCTTCTTAACCTTTTTATGCTTCAGATCTCTTATGGTTCTTATTCCCCTCACCCTCCCAGCTGAGAATCTTGCCTCATATTTTACAGAAAAAATAAAGGCCATTTACCATGAGCCCCCTCTTTTCTTTCTTATTTCATATCATATGCCTTCTGCCACAATCTCCTCCTTCACCCCTGTCTCACATGAAAAAGTGGACTTAATCTTGACCAAAGCCAACCCCTTTACCCACAACCCCATTCCATCCCATCTCCTCCAATAGATTGCCCCCCTCTGTCATCTCTATTACTTATTTTCAGTCTCTCCCTGTTGAATGCGTCTTTCCCTACTATCTAAAAACATTCCTGTGTCTCCCTCAATCTCAAAAAATCTCTCACTTAAACCTTCCATCCCTACTATCATACTATATGTCTCCTGTCCTTTGTGACTAAACTCCCTGAGAAAACAATTTACACTCCATTTTATCTCCTTTCACTTCTTAACCCCTTACAATCTGGTTTTGACCTCATCATTCCACTGAAACTAGTCCCTCTGAAATCACAACAATTAGTTGCCAAATCCAATGACCTTTTCTCAATCCTCATTCACTTTGACCTCTCTGCACCCTTTGACACTGTTGATCACTCCTCTTCTCTTCTCTTTTCTCTTCTCTTCTCTTCTCTTCTCTTCTTCCAAGACACTACCTTGTACCTATCTGACCACTCCTTCTCAGCTTCCTTTCCTTAATCCTCATTGAGATCAAGCCCCCTAACCTTAAGTGTTCCACAGGGTTCTATCCTGGGCCTTCTGCTCTTCTCCCTCTATACTATTGCACTTGGTGATCTCATCAGCTCCCGTGGATTTAATTACCATCTCTATGCTGATGATGTTTAAATTTACCTATCCTGCCTATCCTAACCTCTTTGCTATCTTCCCATCTAGTATTTCCAACTGTCTTTCCAACATCTCAAAATACATGTCCAAAAATATATTTTAAACTCAACATGTCCAAGATTGAACTCATCTTCTTTCATCCAGTCCCCCCTCTCCTTAACTTCCCAAATACTATAGAGGGCAACACCATTCTCCCAGTCCTTTAGGTTTGCAGCCTATGAGTTATCCTGGATTCCTTACTCTCTCTCACCCCTCAACATCCAATCTGTTGCCAAGGCTTGTCAATGTCACCTTTGCAACATCTCTCAAATAAATCCCTCTTCCTTTACTACTCTGATATAGCCAACACCCTGGTGCAGACCAACAACTCAGGCCTAGACTATTTCAATAGCCTCCTGGTATATCTGCTTACCTCAAGTCTCTCTTTAATCCAGTGGTTCTCAACCTGTGGGTCGCAACCCCTTTAGGGGCAAACAAGGTCGCCTAAGACCATCAGAAAACACATGTTTCTGATGGTCTTAGGAACTGACACACTGCCCACTCCTCTATCTGTCTCCAGGCGGGTCCGCCCACATGCAGATACGCCCACATATGAGTATTAATGGGCCATGGCATTAGGAAGGTTGAGAACCACTGCTCTAATCTATCCTCCATTCAGCCACCAAAGTGATTTTCCTAAAGTGTAGCTCCAGTCATCCCACCCCACTATTCAGTAAACTCCAGTGACTCCCTATCACCTCCAGGATCAAATACCAAATCCTCCGCCATTCAAGACCATTTATCACCTAGCTTCCTCACCTACTTTTCCAGTGTTCTTAAACCTTACTCCCTGCCAGATACTCTTCAGTCTAGTAACACTGGCCATCTTGCTGATCCACAAATAAAACATTTCATTTCTTGGCTATGCCTCATGCCTGGAATGCTCTCCATTCTCATCTCTACCTGTTGGCTTCCCCAGCTTCCTCCAAGTCTCAGTTAAAATCCTGTCTTCTACAGGGAAGTCTTTCTCAACCCCTCTTAATTTTAGTATCTTCCCTTGTTTAATTATTTCCTGTATACCTTATATATAAAACTTGTTTGTATATGTGTGTTTGCTTGTTGTCTTCCCCATTAGATTGTGAGTTCCTTGAGGGTATGGACTGTCTTTTGCTTCTTTTGGTATCTCTATCACTTATCACAGTAACTAGCACATAGTAGGTACTTAATAAATGCTTATTGACTGACTGACCCTCCCCTGTGAAAATAAATCTATCATCAATTAAAATGGCTATGCCTATTGAATCAAGTATTAAAGGAAAAAATGATGGATTAAGAGTCTAGAGCAGCGGTTCTCAACCTGTGGGTCATGACCCCTTTGGGGGTCGAACGACCCTTTCACTGGGGTCACCTAAGACCATCGGAAAACACATATTTCCGATGTTCTTAGGAACCGAGACACCATTCCTCTATCTGTCTCCAGGTGGGTCTGCTCACAAGCAGATACGCCCACATACAAGTGTTAAAGGGCCATGGCATTAGGAAGGTTGAGAACCACTGCTCTAGAGGTTTAGATTGTAATCATGACTCTACCATATGTCATCTGTGAATCCTTGGACAAATTGTTAGAATTCTGGGCACCTGTTTCCTCATCTAAAAAATTGAACTAAATGATCTTCCAAGTCTTTTCTGCCTCTCAATTTCACTCAGGAGCCTAGAGACTCAGATTCTAATTCTGGCTGTGCCATAAACTACTACTTGGGTAAATCATTTAATCTTTCAATGCCTGTTTCCTCATTTGTGCAAGGGTGCAAGAGTCTTCCTCATATGTTTATTATGAGGTTCAAATATCTCCACACATATACACATAGTTATATAATATATAGAGAAACATAAATGTACATATGTACATACACACACACACACACACGCACACACATGTATTGTTTCTGAGGCAGCTGTTGACTCAGTGAATAGAGCACTGGATCTGGAGTCAGGAAGACCTGAGTTCAAATCCAGCTTCAGATTCTTACAAGTTGTGTGATTCTGGGCAAATCACATAATTTCTTATTGCCTGACCAAATGATCCACTGGATCCATCAGAGAAGAAAAATGGCAAACCATTCCAGCATCTCTGCCAAGAAAACTCCATGGTTCTTGGGGTCACAAAGAGTCAGACACAACCAGTCAGTTGGACAACAACAATAAAATATTGCATATACATACATATGTACATTTAAATGTATTTTTATATGTATATTTCATTTTGCCTTAAATCATTTTAAAAATGTCTTTTTATTATTAATTACGGCCTTTGTTGTCATGGTTTCCAATATAATTTAGCTGAATTTTTTATAATGTTTAAAAAACAGTCAGAAAAAGAGAAATGGTCAGAAAATTTTAGTTGATTTTTTTGTTCAATAATTTCATTTGTGCCCAACTCTTCATGACCCTATTGGGAGTTTTTTGGCAAAGATACTGGAATGGTTTGTCATTTCCTTCTCCAGCTCATTTTACAGATGAAGAAAATGAGGAAAACTGGGTTAAGTGATTTGCCTATGGTCTCATAGCTAGAAATTATTCAAGGCCAGATTTGAACTCATGAAGAAAAGTCTTCCTGCCTGGAGTCCTGGCTCTCAATCCACTGTGCCTATTTGACATTGGTGAGACATTTTTCATTTATGTCTTATTTAATTCAGTAAGCATTTCCTTGCAGTAATTATTTAACAGCTGAAATAAATAGAAAGACATGGACTCTGCCTCTAGATAATACATATATTATGATATTAGTCAAGCATAGGAAGGACCTACATGATATCAATTTATTAGTTGAAATGTTCTTTTCTAACAAATTTGCCCATTGATGTTGAAGTAATTGTTTTGCCTCTATCATTAAAGTAAATAATAAAAATTGCTAGCATTTACATAGCACTTTACAAATATTAGCTCATTTTTTCCTCACAATAACCCTAGGGAGATAGGTGCTATTATTATCCCCATTTTGCAGATGAGGAAACTGAAGCAAACAGATTAAATGACTCTCCAAGGGTCACAGAAGAAATAAGCATCTTAGGTTTGATTTGAATTTAGGTCTTCCTGGCACCAGTTCCATTGCTCTACACACTGTATCACCTAGCTGCCACTATATAATTAAGAATTGTACCTACTGGGTGCTTTCCTTCCAAAAGCAAAATGTGTGTGTGTGTGTGCGTGTGTATGTGTATAAATTCATCAAGCATTGATTTAGCACCTCCTCCATCTCAGTCACTGTTCTATGCACAAGAGATACGAAGACAAAAATGAATAGTCTCTGACTTTAGGAAACTTACATTGTACTAGAGCAAAAAATCTAATTAAAAATAGAATAATTTGAGGTGGCACAAACAGTTGGAGGAATCAGGAAGGACCTCTTATAGAAAGTACTATTAATCTAGAGCTTGAAGGGAACTGGGGGTGCAAAGTCACAAAGGGAGAGAGGTAGAGCCTTATAGACATGGCGGATAGCATAGACGTAGGAAAGAAAGAGGAGATAGAAAAAATATTTATCAAAGTACTATTCTCTTTTGCTGCTTAGGAGAGTTAAGATGTCACACTTCATTAATAATCAGTTATGTATCAGTGGTTGAATGCAGTGAGCAACATTCTTCAATCACTCTTATTCATTCTCATCCTATACCGAGCCATTTCCTAGATCTTCTTCTGATTCCCTCCCTTTTCTAGAAAATTATAAAAAAAGAAAATAATTTTATCTTTAATAATACTAATGAAAGCATTTACATGTTTTTTTAAGGTTTGTACATCACTTTACATGTTATCTCATTTGATCCCTACAAGAGTCCTGTGAAGTAGATGCTATTAGTATCCCCAGTTTACAGATGAAAAAAGAAAGGCCAGTAAAGTCTTAATTTCAGTGACTCCAAGCCCCCAGCCAGAGACATTAATCTGGCAAAACTGTTGAAATTTATCATTCTCTCTCTCTCTCTCTCTCTCTCTCTCTCTCTCTCTCTCTCTCTCTCTCTCTGTCTCCCTCTCCTTCTCCTCTCCTCTCCTCTCCTTTCCTTTCCTTTCTTCTCCTCTCCTCACCTCTCTTCTCCTCTCTTTTCCTGGGATAGTTCCCCCTCAATTGCTTCTTCCCAACTTAAATCCCAGTAGGAGCTCAGACTAACACATGCCTATGTCTAACACTGTTTATCATAGACTGAATAAATGTTTAAAACAGAAGTAAACACTTTTCCTGTGCCCAGAGGAAAAGGCTTCAGATTCCCATGCCAGAGCCCAACTAGAAAAAGGAAGCACAGGATTACCTCCTTGGGTTCTGTATTCCAAAGGAGTTAATATCAACTGTCCCCACACTCCTTGTGCCAAATTGGCTCATACAGACTAATTTCCAGAGTCCTGTTGTCCAGTCTTCACAATAGATGCCTTTACCAACACTTCCACTCCTTTGTCTCTACATAGTTCCTTGCAGCCTCCCTATGGTGGAAAGTGTATTAGAGTCAGGAAGATATCTGAGTTCAGATCCTGCTCCTGGCATTTACAAGTTAGGTGACTCTAAGCAAGTAATTTAAATTCTCTGGGTCTCTGTCTCCTCAACTGTACAATGAAAGGGTTGTATTCAGTGACTTCTAAGATCCTTTTCAGCACTAAATATGTGATTCTACAGTTTTCCAGCCCTGCATGCTTTTTATGTGTCTTGTCAGGAGTTGTACTTTGAGTTTGGCTCCTATTTGGACTCATTCAAGCTGCCTTCTCTTCAAAAAAAAAACAATCTATTTTTTTCCCAACTACATGTAAAATAATTTTAAACTTTTTTTTTAAACTTTGAATTCCAAATTCTCTCTTTGCTTCCTCCCATCTCCCCTCCCTGAGACAGTAAGCAATTTGATATAGGTTATATAACCTACTTGATAATAGGTTATATTGCATGTGCAATCATGCAAAACATATTTCCGTGTTTTGTTTTGTTTTGGTTTGATTTGTTTTGTCAGAAACCTGGGTCAACATTGCATTTCTCAACTAATAGCATGCTTCCTTTCCAGCTCAGTCTAGCACTCATCTAAACTTCATGATCACATTGTTTCACTTAGTTTAACACCTCAATATTGGGCCCCTTTCTTCCTATTAGATCCTGGGTTTTCAGAGACCCAAACCATTTCATAACTATTCCAGTATGAGTAGGTACAGATTTGAAAGGGAATATGGCAGACAAGGTTGACGCTCTGACTGGATGTCTTGGAAGTAATAGTACTGTGGGAAAAGTCATGATTCTGAGGACCTTGTTTTCCAATCCAGTCTCTAATGATTCTGTCTCTGATGCTTGCTATCTTCAGGACCTCGGACAAAACAGATTAAGGTCTACCTGGGCCTCAATTTACTCCTCTGTAAAATGAGTGCGTTTGAAATCTCTTCTAGGTCTAAATCCACAATCCTCTTTGATCCTAAAAATCACTTGTGTGATGTTTTGAATTTCTTTATGATAATTATCATAACTAATTAAATAGATACAGATCCTAAGGAAAGTGAATTTTTAAATACCTAAAATTATACCAGTGAACTAACATTCCTATAACTGCCATCACAATAAAATGTTTGCTACTTTGAAAATAAGTGAACGTATGACTTTAGTATAAAAAACTCACATGATGAAAACACTCAAAGAGAATACCTCTCTGTGCCTCAAGTTTCTTATCTTTAAAATCAGGAGAATGAACTAAATTATTTTTAAGGCTCTTTCTAACTCAAATTTTCCTGGTCTTCTAAAAAAACTTCTATTTTGGACAGGGGTTCCACTTGAATTCAATTAAATTTTTTACAATAATATTTTTTAAACCAATATGAAAATAAGAAATGGTCTAGTAATTTTATTCAACATTAGTGAGAACTTTTCATGAATGTTGCTCATTCAGGTACAGTGCCTGGCACATAGTAGGTGCCTGATAAATTACTGTTGAATGATGGGTTGGAAAAAACAATATTGGATACCTTAAGTCACTGTAGGTAGTAAATGAGAAAGGCAGAGGGAAGATAATAAAAAATAAAATAAATTTTTAATTATGTAAAAGTAAAAAGTGTTTGTATGCATATAATCAATGAAATAATAATTAGGAGAGAAAAAGAAGAGTGAGGGAGGAAAGTAATTGTGACACATGTCACTGACAAAAGTCTGATTTCTGAAACACATAGGGAATTGACACAAACATATAACATCAAAATCAATTCCCCAATTGATCAAAGGCTTAAAAAGTACAGTTTTGAAAAGATTTGCCACCTACAAATAAATGACCATATGAAATCATGCAGTGATAATATGAGCAAAGAAAAATTTAAAACTCTGAGGTTTCAACCTTCTCTGTATAGAAGATGGAAATAGAAAAGATGGGAAAAGTCAAGTTTCGGGGTTGCTATGGGAGGACAGGCAAATACTGTTGGTGGAACTGTGAAATGGTACAAATGTTCTGGATTTCAATTTAGAATTATACAAAAGAAAAGACTAAATTGTATGTACCCTTTGACCCAGCAATCCCTCTGCCTGACATTTAACTCAGGGAGGTCAAGGACAGAAACAATAGTCCCATACATAACAAAATATTCATAGCCTCCCTCTTTATGGTAGCAAAGAATTGGAAACAAAGTGGGTACCCATCAACTGGGGACTGACTGGAAGGAAAAAAAAACTGTAGCATAAGAAGAATGTAGTAGAATATTATTGTACAATAAGAGATGGTGAATGTGAAAATACAGAGATACATGGAAAGATTTGTCTGAACTGGTACAAATCAAAATAGGCAGATTTAAGAGAAAAGCGTATACAATGACTACAATAGTGTAAATGAAAAGATTCCTAAAAAGAATCTGAATCTGACTAACGGGAAAAAATTAAGGTCTTGAATAAGACATAATGAAACATCTATTATAGGGATTTCTGCTCAGATAGTAGTGGCACTGAATACTCATTGAGGTTCTCTCCAACTCTGAGATTCTGTAATTGTGGAATGATTTAGACTTTCTTGCTATTCCTTGAAAAAGATACTCATCTCCCTACTCTCGACATTTTTACTAACGGTCCCGTATCTAAGAGCTTTGCCTCCTGGCTTCTCTGGCTTCCTTCAAGTCCCTGCTAAAGCCCCACCCTCTGTAGGAAGTCTTTCCCATCTCTCAAAATTTTAGTACCCTCCCTCTCTGTTTATTATTTCTGATTTATCCCACATGTAACTCATTTGTACATAATTACTAAAGTGTTGTGTACCACATTAGATTGTGAATTCCTTAAGAGAAGAGACTATCTTTTACCTTTTTCTGTATCCCCAGATCCTGGCACATAGTAGGTGCTTTTAAAATGTTCATTGGAGAACTATACATTTTCATGTAAATTTCAACATAGGAAAGTTTATGAATTTGCCAATTTTTCACCTTATATTTTGTCTCTTTTTTTTAAACCTCTCTGTAAGAGTCATATGTTGGTAAATACACACTTCCACAGGGATTAAAGCACAATCCTGATGAAAACCTCTTTGTCAATAACTTAAACTGTGTAAACATGGTATGCATGGAGATGCCAGAAACAAAGCCAATGTTGCTTAGGGCGTGTGAGAGGAAAGACTGTGGAATGAGTATTACTACATGTCAGTAAATGCTCCACTGCCTAGCACAGGAATGAGGATCTCCCTCATTCAGAGGCTTGAAATCTTGTCATTCATTATCTTGAACAGTATCTCCTTATTGGACTTCCTGGCAAGCTTCTCTCCCTGCTTTGCATAAGGAACCTGTCAACTCAGGGGATCCCATTGTGTTATCTATGAAATGAAAATTTGAGACCTGTAGTATACAGCAGGGTTTCCAAGAGAGGAAAATTTGGCTTTCTCTAGGTAACCATTGAGCTTTGCAGGGGACCCTTCCATATTTGCTAACCTTGGGAGCCCCTCAACATGTAGGTAGTAAACTGATTCAATAAGCTGTTGCTGGCTCAGTGAGGAAGTCTCATCAGGGTCTCTGGGTTCCTTGCATTCTCTTACACCTGGATTGTACCTCTGGGAGGATGGCCTTGACAGCAGTTTTAGTTGGAACAGCAGCAAAATAGTAGAAATATTACTAGCAGAAAAAAAAGATGCAACAAAAAAAGAAAATAATAATTTGGTATCTCTCCTTCTACAGCAGTCATGCTCTTAAAAATTTTCATGACTGTGATCTATACATTAAAACCATTCCTTGATTTTAATTCATCTGAACAAAAGCTTTCTTTTCAATTATTATCAGTTGTTTTGAAGTTCTCTTAATGTTTATTACAACAAATTCTAACAAAATGAAACAAATAAAGGACTTTCAAATTCATTGTAACTTAACTAAAGATATTTAAAATAATAATCAATGTATCAAATGACCACATGGTAATCTTTACTAAAATTAATTCATTGAGTGCCAGTGATGTACCAGGTACTGTGTTAAGCAACAGAGGTAAGAAAATAAAGATGAAGAAGTCTCTGCACTTAGAAAGCTTACATTTTACTGGGGCAAAATAAAAGCATATAAACAAATCAAAATCATACATACATACACAGTATGTGTATAGAGAGTAT
>CM053582.1:412081299-412105817 GCA_028627135.1 Pseudochirops cupreus
GATTTTTGGATACCCTGCATATGTGTGTATATACACTTGTTTGTATATATGTTCTTTTTCTATGAATATGTTATATGTTATGTATGTATATATGTTATTTTTCATAAAATATATGATCCATAAGGGCAAAGACAATTTTCCTTCTGTCTTCATATCCTCAATGACTAACACATAGTGTCTGGAATGTAATCAGTATTCAAGGAATATTTGAATTTTAGTGAAATTTTAGTGAATTTTAGTGAAAGATACGATGTCAATATATTACAAACAAATAAGTATGTAATACACATGTGTACATATGTATAAACAAATACACAAGGTGTCCCAAAAGCTCCCCCTCAAAGTCTTTGTTTTTCCAGACATCTCAACCAGTTTTAGCATCATAGACTTAGAGCAAAAAGAGACTTAAGAAGTCTCCTAGTTTGGGGCAGCTAGGTGGCAGAGTGAACAGAGCACTGGCCCTGGAGTCAGGAGGACCTGAATTCAATTCTGACCTCAGACACTTAACACTTACTAGCTGTCTGACCTTGGGTAAGTCACTTAACCCCAATTGCTCTGCCCTTCCCACTCCAAAAAGCAAAAAAAAAAAAGTCTCCTAGTCCAAAGGTGGCAAATATGCTATGTATGAGTACATGACTCAGAGGATTCCTGTGTGTGAGTGATTACAATTATATAATAAAATGTGGATAATGTTAATGTGTCATTTTCTAAATCATTATGTAGACCATCGAGATCCTTACATATTGTTTAATGGCATTCCCAGGCTCTTGTTTCTAATTGAGTCTGAGATCACTGATCTAGTCCATCTCTGTTATTTTAAAGGTGAAGGAATCAAGGACCAGAGAAGTAAAGGGACTTGTGTTACATCATACAGATAATATTTGGCAAATAGAGGATTTAAACTGAGGTCCTCTGACTCCAAATCCTACATTATTTTCACTGTTACACACTAATTTCCTCTTGTACTTGTGGCATGGTCTCAAGACCTGTCACTATTATGGTTTCCCTTTTTTAGGTGATCTACAACTTAACAAAATCCTTCCTAAAATGTGGCAGCCAGAATTGGACACAATACTACAGATATGATCTGACTAGGGCATTCAGAATGGAGTGGCACTATCCCTTCTCTATTTCTGAATGCTAAAAACAGCACAAATTAGCTTTACGATGAAAAGAAGCAATTATTTTTGCTACCCCCTTGAGAAAGGCTGAATTTTTTTTAAAGTCACTTTTGATTGAAATCCAGATGCTAAAGTAAAGCTGGGGTTTTGCCGTAGAGCTGCATAATCTTAGAAAAAGATATCCCTCTGTGGGAAACACATGTCTCAGTGTCTCAGAGCATGCATTTGGAAATTGGGGAAAGAAGATCATTGGCAGAAATATGAAAAATTGTTTCCTCCATAGACAGTTAAAACTTATTTTGTTTTTCCTTTGATTAGTATGCTTAGTTGAAAAACATATTTTTGTTTTTAAAAAGTCTTCTCTGATTGTTACAATTTGGCTATTCCATTCTTCTGTCTACTCAAGCCTACTGAACCTTGTCTTCCCTCTCAGTATAGACCTTGCCTCCTATTTTACAGAGAAAATATAGACAATTAGTCAGAAGTTCCCTCTTATAGCAGAGTGAAGTAATTAGGCTGATGCGAAAAGAGCCAGAGGAAGAGGGCTTCCATCTGTACCTGCCTCTGACTACCTGGATCCCCTTGTATAAAGTGACTTGTAATCACTGAGTCTCAGTTTTCTCATCTGTGAAGTGTGGTCTCTTTACCAAATGACCTCTAGGATTCCTTTCATGCCTAATATAAATAATGGTGGTGATCCTATTATTCTCCATTATTCCACAGATTAAAAACTGCCTTCCTCTCCTATTCTCTTGGTCTTACTCTAGTTTTGGATAGAGATGTCCCATCTCCTTGTTAAGGTTGTTGTTGTTTGGGGGTGTCTGACTCTTTGTGATTCCTTTTGTGATTTTCGTAGGAAAGGTTATGTAGTAGTTTGCCATTTTCTTCTCATTTTACAGATGAAGATACTGAGGCAAACAGGGTTAAGTGATTGACCAGGATCAGACAGCTAGTAAATGTCTGAGGCCAGATCAGAACTCAGACCTTCCTGACTCCAGGCCTGGTACTCTGTCCACTGGGCCACCTACCTTCCTTCTCCTTGTCAAGGGCAATCCTTCTACTTATGCTCTTGATCTCATCAACCCATGTCTTCCAGAAGTTTACCAACTTAATCATATCCTTTATTTCTCTCATGTTAAGCCCCTTTTGAGGTTCCACTGCTGAGAATATAGGATTGAAGACCCACACATTCCTGTTCTTTATACAGACACAAGGTTCTGTACAGGGTTCATTGCTAGGCAAACCTGATGACTCATTAGGGGGTTAGTGTCTCCATTCTGACACTTAAAAACTTGTTTATACCTAACTCTTAAATCCTAGGGATGATGCTAATTCTAGTAAAATTTACGGATCTTCCTAAAGGGAAAAGTAGAAAAGATATCTAACATACAGTATGAATCAGGTATGAGATATCTCATTTATTCCTACAGAGAAAGCAATGATAAGTATAAGAGAATCACAGTAGATATTAACAATGATTTAAACAGAGTTCAGTATATTAATTTATTACTGTTAGTATAGACATTCAAGAGAATAATATTTAAGCCTTGTTAGGACCTAAAAGAGTTTTTGGAAGGCTACTAGTTAGACATGTTATATATATTCCACTTACATTTATATTCCACTTACAATCAAATAGCCAGACTTGATCTTTCTGGTGGCTTCTTTCCAGTGCCAATTCCTCCCTTGGGGCTAGTTGACTCCTCCTGCTGTTTAGGCACTCTTGCCTCCCCTAATTCCCTCCTTCTGCTTGGGTGCTAGGGAACAGAAAGATACCAGCTGCCATCAGTGCAGACCTTTTGATGTTAAAGGAAGGAAACAAAATAGACAAAAGCATACAGGGATCCCAGTCCAAGCCCAGCATGTTAAGTATCAAGAAAGAGAAAGGCCAACCCTTATCATCCCCTCCTTGAAATCATGTCTTGCTACCTACGGGTTATACTTAAAGCTTTCACTTGACCTTACGATTCCCTTAAGACAGCTTATATCTCCTTTCTCTTTCATGGTTAAATTCCCTCAAAGTATTGGCTGTACTCAGTGCTTCCATTTATTCACCCTAAATGTCCCTTATAATATAGTTTCTAGCCCCTGCTACTTGAACTAAACTGCTTCCTCCAAAGTTACCTCTTAATTGCGAAATCCAATGGTCTTTTCTCACTCTTCACCCTTTCTCATATCTCTGCAATGTTTGAAAAAATCACCCTTTTCTCCCAGGTATACTTTCTTCCAATAGCTTCCATGACAATTCTCTCTTGATTCTCCCTTTAAATGTCTGTTTATTCTTATCAATTTCCTTTGCTGAATGGTCATCCTGATACCACTCATGAAGTGTGAGACTTTCCCAAGGCTATCTCTTATTTTTATTCTGCTTCATTAGCTCCCATGAGTCTAGTTATCATCTCAGTGAACACTATTCCAGAGCATATTTATCCAATCTTAATCTCACTTCTGAACTCTGGTACTATACTTCCAAATCACAGTTTTACTTCTGCATCTGAATGCAATGTAAGCATCTCAAAAACTCAAAATGTACCCCCCAAATTAATTTTCTTCCCTTTCCTTACTCCAGATTTCTCTATTTCTGTTCATGGAACCACTATTTTCCCAGTCACCGAAGTTCACAACATTACAACCCTTCTTTAATCTTTTCCCTCCCCGTCATTCAATTTCAAGTCAGTTTCCTGTTCTTGCTATTCTCTTCCCTACATCTCATTTATCACTTTTCTCTTTTTCCTCACTCAGCTCATACTACTCACCCTACTCTAGCTTAGGGCTTTATTTCATCTCATATCTACGACTACTATTTTTACCTCCCAAATGAGTTTACCTCTTGTTTCCAATACATCTTCAACAGAACTAACAAACTGCTTTTCCTAAAACAGAGATCACTTGCCTTCGAAAAAAAGTACTCAAGTAGCTCACTAATGCCTCTATTATAAAATTCAAACTCTTTATTTATGGTATTTAAAGTGCCTAAAAACTTGCTTCCCACATTCCTTTCAAATCTTATTTCTTATTATACCTATTCACACAGTGTTTTTATCAAAATGGTTTACTAGCTGTTTTTCATATATAGCATTTCATCTCCTACCTCTTTATCTTGGCATGTGTCTGAAATATATTCCATCCTCACCTCCACCCAGAACCACAACTAGGAATTGTGTTACTTTTGGTGTATTCAGATGAGCTGAAGGTAGGGAGAAGACAGGCTCCAGGAGAAAAGAGAGACTGTTAGTGTGCTAAGACAGTTGGGAAGTGATGGCTTAGGAAATACAGGCTGCCATGTTCTGTGGCATAGGGTGGTTGACAGAATGAGAAGCACAGAAATAAGAACCAGGGGACCGTCATAGCTAAGAAGGATGTCCCCAAGGTTTAAGTAACCTGAAGAAAAATCCCAATCATCCCACCCCCAGTTACGTCTATTGTAGGAGTGATCATAAGAACTGTTTCTAAATATTGTGTGTCCTCCCCTGCACACATACACACACACACACGCACACACACACATACACACACACACACACACACACACACAGAGCATAGAACTTCATGATAAGAGAGACTCTCTCATGAAGCCAGACAATACTATGGCCTTTTTCTGAGAGGTAAGTGTCTCTTTCTGGGAAGACACAGGGAACTTTTCTGATTTGTCTCCAGTAACTGGGATTGCCTTCTGATCACTGGCAGTTGAAACAGAGGGTGGACTTTTGTCTGAGAAATTTCCCCTCTCTATGATATGTAAGTGTAAGCTGAGGAAAAGGTTCCTTTTGTTTTTTGGATCCTTGGAACCTTCTTCTCCCTTGGATTTCTAGCAAGGGAGATTTCTTTCCCCGTTTTTTCTGCCTCTAATGGTAAGTTAGAAGGGAAAGAAATGGCAGTAGAAGACATGCACTGGCCCAGGTGAACCTGAGGCTGGAGTTCCTCAGTCTCCTGAAATCCTTCCTGCTTTAGCCTTTCTGTTTCCTTCTCTGGGCATAGACTAGCAACTATAATGAACCTGATAAATAAACATTTCATCCTTTATGGTTTACTCATGTATAATTTTGAGTTTGCGAACTCTTGAGTTTGATTCTCACCTGAAGGTAAGGGAATAACTTCAAGTTAAAGCCAGGTCTCCAGTCCTTAAGTTGGGTCAGTCCCATGTGCTTTAGAGCTCAAGAACTATACTTTCCTTCTGAGGCAAAGAAACATTTTTCCATTTCCATTTATTTCTATTTTTAGTTGTTAGTTTCCTGTCTGAAGGAAGCTTTTTAAAAAAATATTTTGCAATTGATGTTATTTCTTCAAACAGCAAAACAATCAACTGAAAGTTTATGTGAGTTTGAAAGGGGCAGATACCTTAAAGTGAACAAATCTAGTTATCAATGACTGAACCAAATAGTGGCCTTTCTTCTCCTTTTTTTTTTCAAGAAGCTGCTTGTGCATCTCTGTAGAGACTTGGGAAGGGTGGTTGCTTCAGTATTGAGCTAATTTTTCTCTGTAATAAGAAAGATAGTCATTGCCCCAAGCTGGGGCAACCTTCTCTGAAAATGCCCTATGTTTACCATTGGAGAAAAAAGGGGTCAAAGTGAGAGGAACCATCCTCCTCCTACACCACGGCATATGCACCATTCCTCTACAGAGACTGCCGAGAAATACAACCAATGGAAGTTCAACACCTGACAGCATAAAGGGCTGCTTACAGATGTTACTGTGAATGGAAACTTCATTATATCATACCAAGCTATTTGCTGTTCCCCTTTCTGGAAAAGTGAAGCGCCCTTTTACAAAAGAAAGCAATTCTTGTATCCAATGCATTTTAATAAAAAGTTAAAAAAAAGAATTTGTCACTGAATGCACTAGTCTAGTTATGGTTTGACCACAGTGTATGTCTCATGTCCCCAGAAAACCTTGAGAAAAGGAGAAGAGAAAGGAGTCAAGGAAACCTATCTCACAAAAGGGTCCTGGTACACTCCAAAATCACTTATTTCTCTAAGTGCTTGAAGTCAGTTTGTCAACAAGCATTAATTTATAGATATTAAATACATACCATATGCCTGGTACAGTGCTAAGAGTTTGGGATGCAAAGACAAAAAATAAACTGTGTTCTCAAGAAACTTATGTTCTTATTCCTACGTCATTACTTAATGTGTATCTTGTGTTTGTTTGCATAAATCCCACATCCTCCTACTAGAATTTAATCCCTTAAAGGCAGAATTGCTTGATTTTTTATGTGTTTATATCAAGGATGCCTACCATGCTACCTAGCATCTATTAGAGGCTTTAAAATAGTTGTTGACCAAAGATTCCAGCTTCTGCAATAACAACTCACTATGACAAAAACTGCTGGGAAAACTGCAAAATAGTATGGCAGAAACCAGGCATAGATCAGCATCTTACACTGTGTACTAAGATAAGGTCAAAATGGATACATATTTTAGACAGAAAGGGTGATACCACAAGCAAATTAGGAGAGGAAGGAATAGCTTCCCTGTCAGCTATATTGTGTGATGATTAACTGGGAATGATTTAGCTCCTCTCAGCAATACAGTGATCTAAGACAATTCCAAAGGATTTATGATGAAAAATTCTATTCACCTCCAGAGAAAGAACTAATAGATTCTGAATATAGATCAAAACATACTTTTTAAAAAAAGTTTTCTTTATTTTTCTTGGGCTTTTTTGTCTGTTTTCTTTCACTACATGACTGATATGGAAATATATTTTACATGACTACACAGTTATAACCTATATCAAATTGCTTGTCTTCTCAATGAAAGGGGAAAGAAGGGAGGAAGAGGAAAGAAGGGAGGAAGGGAAAAAATTCAGAACTCAAAAATTTTTTAAATGAATGTTAAAAATTGTTTTTACACATAATTGGAAAAAATAAAATGCTTTTAAAAACCGTACCTCTTCAAGAAACAGTGCTTTATGAAACAGTGCTGTCTTAAAACAGTTTTCTCCTCTCTGACCCTCTATTGAATCTTAGAACAATAGATCATAAATTTAAAACTAGGAAAAGTCTTTGAGGTCTCCTAGTCCAACTTCCTATATTTTAATGGGGAAACTGAGGCAGAGAGAAGTTAAGTAGTTTATCCATGGTCATACAAGTTGTAAGACACCAGGGCAAATTTTAAATCTAAGTCTTATAACTCCAGGACCAGTACTTTTGCCTCCATACCATGCTCTTCTCTTGTCCCGTTGGAATGTGCCCTTTGTCTTCAACAAATTTTCATGTTATCCATGACATCATGGAAGTAACTTCCAATATCATCCAGTATAAATAAGAGGAATGTGAATGTAATCAAAACATATTATTTTAACTTTTGGGGGTTTTTTGTGGCTAAACCCTGTTCTGTTTCTTCTTTCACAATATGACTAATGTGGAAATACATTTCCATGATTACACATGTATAACCTATATCAGATTGCCTACCATCATGGGGAGGGAAAAGAAAGAGGGAGAAAAATTTGTAAATCAAAATCTTATAAAAATGACTGCTGAAAACTCTCTTTGCATGTAATTGAGAAAAATAAAATACTATTTACAAAAAATTTTAAATAATTTTAATAATAACTTTTAAAAGATTCACATTTCATATAGACATACTGTGCCAAATGTCATTAATTGGTTACATGAAAACACTACTTTAGGTGAAACAACATTGCAGGGGGCAGTTATTTCCCTAGAAACAATTTTATAAATAGTGATATGTTCATGGGTAGCTAAAATATAAAGTATCATAACTTAAATCTGTCTTTACAGAAACCTGAAACTATAATCAGGCTAGATTGAGTTGCTTGGATACACTAATAAACTAGAGGTATGGAGAGGCATGGAGGTCCAGAATTTCAAGTCATCAGAGAAGTTCCTTAGTTTTGCAGTCACTGAAAAACCAGTGACTTTGAGGCTGTCACTTGAATTTTGTGACAGTGGTGAGACGGGAAAAGGGTAGGCAAGCTAGTTTGTGCATAAGAAGGTGGTGTGAGAGGACCTTTGAATTAAAGTCTTGAAGAGATAGTAAGTGAGCAAAATAATCCTTTGACATCTTAAAAGGGAGATGAAAGAGCAGCGGCCCTGGAGTCAGGAGGACCTGAGTTCAAATGCAGCCTCAGACACTTAACACAAAACTAGCCATGTGACCTTGGGCAAGTCACTTAACCTCAATTGCACTCTAAAAAAAAAAAAAGCAAGAGGGAGATGAAAGCTAAGCCCTTTATCCCTAGGGATTCTATTCACTTAAACAATTTAATAGCTAGGGATGTGAAACCACAAATGAAGTAGTCCCTGGCCTCAGGGAGCTTACATTCAAGTGGGAAGATGCAACTCATACACCAATAAGTATATCAAGGAAAACTGAGGAGGAAAAGAACACTAAAACTGGTAATCAATAAAGGCTTCTCAGAGGAGATAACACCGAAGCTCAAATTTGAGGTAATATAATAATTCTGAGAGGTGGAGAGGAGAAGGAAATAAATTCCAGGTTAATAAGACAGGTAGTAAAATTGCATGGATAGTTAGAGAGTGTTGAGCTCAAGGAACAGGAGAGTTATAATGTCATTTTTATGCCAATGGCAAGCATCACAACCACACCTGGGTCAAGAGCATGAAAAAGACTTAGGAGTTAGGAGGAGGTAGAACACTACCCTGTGGAGACGGGTGGGAATAGACATCTGGGATTGCCATTAGTCCATTGCTGGGCAATCTACTCACACTTTCTCCCACCAAAGGAAATAAACCACTTGTTTGCTTCCAATTTTACCTAGCTCTTCTTGGTACCTAAGAGCTAGTCAATTGATTTTTCCCACTTGACATTCAATAAGCCTCATTAGTCAGCACAGGAATGGAATTATAACTCTTAGAGCAAAAAGATGGGGAAGGCTCTGCAATAAAACTTGACCTCCTGTAAACCCTCAAGGATATTATCATGTTAGAACTGGGAGAGACCTTATGATCTAAACCAAGTTCACTATTCAGAGGAAAAAACCAAAGACCTAGAAAGGAGAAATGACTTGACCAAGGTAACAGATAAAATATTATTCAACTATTAACGAAACTGATTGTTATTTTATATTCATACCCATTCTTCCTGCCATGGACTCCATATATTTGTGGGAGAGTATGCCTCAGGTTTGGAGGGAAATGCTTTATAACTACTATTCCTTTTATACCACTTGAGAAATGCCTTTGAAAAAAATTTAAACTAAGTCTAAACTAGAGGAGAATTAAACAGAGAACAAATCTCAAAGACCCTTAGACTACCAAGAACTGAAAAAAACCTTGGTGGTAACTTTGTTCAATTCATTCATTTTACAGACAGGGAAACAGAAATTCAGAGTTAAGTGTTAGAACATAGACTAGATCTCAGGCCCTTTAATTCTTAGCC
Source organism: Pseudochirops cupreus (assembly GCA_028627135.1). Lineage (NCBI taxonomy): Eukaryota > Metazoa > Chordata > Mammalia > Diprotodontia > Pseudocheiridae > Pseudochirops > Pseudochirops cupreus. Next base: position 412,090,787 of record CM053582.1, read on the forward strand.
CAGCACTCTTTCAGCCAAGTATTAAAATTTGGTATGCTTCAGGGGAACAGGAAAAGTTTGCTCTTTCAGAGCAATGACTCCTGAGCATCTGAGCACCAAGGGGAATTCCTCAGCCTTTATAAGTAGACCCTGGCCCAAAGCTCATTCATTTCCTCCTTGCCACTAAGAAAAGTGTGAGCAATTCAGAGGGACAAACCTTGTAGAAGGAAAAATAAATTCCTAGAGATGGGAGTCTAAGGAATCTCCAGGAAGAGTTCCCAGTCCACCATTGGTTCCCAACTTCCTGGCACCTATTGCTGTCTCTGTTCAACTGTAAGCTGTCTAGAGGTAGCGCCTGAATTACCATTGCATTGGTCATTGAGGGGGTAGAGCAGCTAGACCAGACTTCTTTTGCTACCTTTAGGCTTGGGTCCCGACAGTTATGATCTCTTTCTTATCTTGACCCTCACAGAAGAAAACCCTCAGAAAACAGTATCCTTACCCTGCTATTCAATCAACATAACAAATTAGTCACAGCTCTATCTCTGTCTTACTACCAGGTTCCACCTTCTTCCTTAATGGAATACAAGCCTGATAAGTGCCATTTAAATTTACTACTTTTGGGAAAATTCTCTCTCTGAGACAAAACCCCATTTAAACCCTACTCGTTACAACTCTGAGAAATAGCTTATTGTCTGCTTTGGCTAACACATAAAGTTCATGAAGGGGAGGAAATGGGAACTAGAATGAGGGGAGCCTTGAATGCCAGGGTAATTAATTTGTTTTATCCTACAGGTAAAAAAAAAGAATGACTGACAGCTTAAGCAGGGTTTTAAAAGTCAGATATATGCCTTGGTCACTTCAAATAGGATGGATTGAAAAAGGGAGAGGGCTAAGTAGGAAGAAGATTAATTAGGAGGCTATTATCAATAGTTTTCTTGAAGGACTCCAACTAGGGTTGGAACTGCTTGAGTGAATAGAGGAGGGTGATGAATGAGCAAGTTGTTGTGGAGGTAGAATTCAGTCCTTGCTAGCTAATTAGATATGAGGGAGTAAGAAGAAGAAAGAAGAAAGAATGATTGCAAGATAGTTAACTATTGTGACTGGGAGGATGGTGGTACCCTCAATAACTAGCATTTATATAACTCAAAGCTTTGCAAAACACTTTTTATGTTTCCTCCCTTGATCTTTACCATCACTCTTGAAGTAAGGTAGTACTGTTATCCCCATTTTACAGATAAGGAAAATAAAACTGAGAGAGAATAAATCACTTGCCTAGGATCACACAGATAAAGGAAAATTTTGAGCAGTGATAGATTTAGTGGGGAAGAAAATGAGTTCCATTTTAATTGTACTTATTTTTATTTGCCTGTGGGATAACCAGCTGGAAACCAATGGTACATGATTGGAATTTAGAGAGAATAATGCTGGTTACGTGGACTTGGGACTCATCTGCCTAGAGACAATATTTGAACCCATGAAGTTGATGAGATCTCTTATAAAGCGTCCAAAACAGAAACCTGAGGTATAGTCATAATAATGGGGAGAGAGACAAGAATGATTTAGCAAAGGAGACTGAGAAGGAGCATTTAGGTAAATAAGAAGGGAATAAGTAGATAACAGTTGTATAAACTGAAGGAAGAAAGAATGTTCAGGAGCAAGCAGTCAACAAAATTAGAAGCTACAGAGAGATCAAGAAGGACTGAGGACAAAGAAATTACCAACAGATTTAGCAGTTAACTTTAATCTTAGAAAAGTTTAGTTAAGAGATTTTTTGATGGCAGAGGGGATATAGAAAATAGGGGCACTAATATGCCTTGATGGACTTCTAAACTGGTTCAGTCATTTGGGAGAATAATTTGGATAAAATTATTATAAAATAATTTGGATAAAATAAAGTGTTGTAAAACTATACATACCCTTTGACCTGGCAATACCACTACTAGTTTTGTATACCAAAGATATAACAGAAAAAGGAAAAAGATCTATTTGTACAAAAATATTTACAGTGCCTTTTTGTGGTGGCAAAGAATTGGAAATTGATGGAATGCTCATAAACCGGGAATGACTGAACAAGTTATGGTATACAGATGCGACAGAACACTATTGTGCTGTAAGAAATGGCAGAGGGTGTGGTTTCAGAAAAACCTGCATGAACTGATACAAAGTAAAGTCAGCAGAACCAGGAGAATAATCTACACAGTAACAGCAATATTGCAATGATGATCATTTGTGAAAGACTTAATAATTCTGATCAATACAACTATTTAAGACAGTTTCAAAGGACTAAATGCTATCCATCTCCAGAGAGAAAACAGATAAACTCTGAGTACAGATTGAAGCCTATTTTATTTAACTTTTTAAAGATTTATCTTGTCTTTTTTCTACTATGGCTAATATGGAAATATGTTTTATATGTCTTCACATATATAATGGATATCATATTGCTTGCTTTCTCAATGGGTGGCTAAGGGGCTATGGGGAGGAAGAGAATTACTCAAAATTTAAAAACTGGAAAAAAAGGAATTTTTATAACCTTGTTCATTTAACTTTGCTTTTATGTTCTAGAAGAGGTTCCATGGAACAGTTTAATTGATGCCTCTTTGTTGGGATTAGGTCTGCCTTCCCCTTTATTACTGAACTGTTTACATAAATTGCTTATCAAACTTTAAAGTACTATATAAAATCATTATTAGAAATATAATTTATGTAAAAGGTATTATTATGTTGATGTTATTACATATACCATATGTTATTATTGTATAGCATAACATATAGCATATATAATAACAATTTATATAATAATTATTCACATAAAATTCTTACATAGTACATCACATAGCATAACAGTTATATAATAGTATATTAATATAGAACAATGGCATATATCGTATAATATGTATATGATTTTATATATAACACGTGTTATAATTACATTGTGTATATATAATTTTTATATAAATATTATTGCAAATTAGATGCAATAAAAGTTGTTGTTTATTCATTTTTCAGTCATGTCTGACTCTTTGTGACCCCATTTGGGGTTTTCCTGGAAGAGATCCCCGAGCAGCTTGCCATTTTCTTCTCCAGCTCATTTTACAGATGAGAAAACTGAGGTGAACAGGGTTAGGTGACTTGCCCAAAATCATACAGCCAGTATCTGAGCTTGGGAAGATGAGTCTTCCTGACTCCAGGCCCAGCACTTTATCCACTGCACCACCTAGCTGCCCCATGCAATAATTATTATGCAATAAAAAAATCAAGTGATAATTATTTAGTGCATCTAGTTGCATGATCTTATTAATTAATTATATTTGTCTTCTGAAGACCATCCTGAAGGAGCTAATTATCAGTAGTCTGGCTGTTTGATGACGAACTCTAATGGTAATCCATGAACCTAAAGAAATTCAAAAATGACCCTCAGGCCCATGCAATGTGCTTCTTCTTCAGCAGTGATTGGAACTTAGTGTTGGAAAAGGGAGCAGAGTGTACTGAATACTACACAATTTTTAAGTCACTTATACACATTGAGTTGTTGGTATTCTTCTTCTTTTTATTTCTATTTTTTTGCTTTTTGGAGGGCAATTGGGGTTAAGTGACTTGCCCAAAGTCACACAGCTAGTAAATGGGTCAAGTGTCTGAGGTCACATTTGAACTCAGGTCCTCCTGAGTCCAAGGCCGGTGCTCTATTCACTGCACCACCTAGCTGTGCCTGAGTTGTTGTTATTCTAGAAGAGAAAGGCTAAACAAGGTCCAGTAATCAATGAGAGGACACATTACTAGAAGAAATGAATCATAACAATTGACTTTCTCACTCTAAATGAGTCAGGAAGACTCATCTTCCCAAGATCCAAGAACATGTGGCTAAATGGAAGGATAATTTATAGAGTTTATTTAGAGAGAATTAGCAGAGTTGGTTTTAATGTGCACACCAAGGCAAGTTTCATGAGAAACTTGGTCATATCAATATTCTTGAGATTATGATTAGCTTTTGTAAAAAGACCACATTATATAGGGAATCTGTATTTCTTTTCTCCGCAGTAGATGGAGGAATATGAAAGTGAGAAAAAAAAACAAGTAATTATTAATTGACAAATTTTTTTTTAATATATGACCAATCCTTTTACTTTTAAGTCATTGTAAAAAGAGCTCTGCATCCGGACCCAGAGTTCTACCAACCAATGTTGTGTTACACTAGTAACAATATTAATATGCTATTGTTGTTCATCCTTGTATATAATGTTTGAGTTAAATGCAGTTTGATGGACTATATTTTCCATCTTTGTTGAAAAGAAAATGCCACAAAAAACAACATGTTTGTAGGCATACAACTGAGAAAATAAGATTTCATTGTGCTTACTATTCTCTGACTTTAAAAAAAAAGAATTTGATAGAAGAAAAAGAAGATGGAGAAAGAGGAGGGGGAGTACTAGGGGGAGAAGGAAAGGAGGAGGAGGAAGAGGAAGAGGAGAAGAAGGAGCAGAAGAAGAAAGTTTCTGTATATACACACTATCAACCCATAGAAAAAAATTCCCTTAAAGTCTCAAAAGTCGTCCTCCATATAGTGTATTCCAAATTCCTTGAAAGATACAGTAACAGATACAACTTTTTCCAATACAATTCTTCCCCACTCTCCTCCATGATTAATATCAAGTGAGGCATTGAAAAAGGACACACATGCTCACTAAGGATGCTTGCTACTATCCTTAAACAGGTCCAACATGGAATCCAAATAGAAGAAGCATTCTGTACTGATGGTAATGTCTTATTTGTAGATGATATTGTATGAACTGGGTCAAGTCCCAGAAAATTACAAAGCCTCCAAAATAAGGTGTGTAATCATTCAGAATAATTCAACCTAACCATTTCAAAGGGAAAAAATAGAGTGGATAATGCCTATTTTCCATTCTATGATAGTTAGATTGACTCCCCTAATAGAACTGGTACTTAAGTTGAACAGGTACTCTGGATATACAATGACCAGGGTCTATAATTTTAAATCATTTCTACTCATACTTTTGCTTTTATAACCACTACATTTCCCACCATATCCCTTCCCCAAACACTCCCAAAGATTAATTCCTTACAAAAAGAAAACAAAAGAGGAAAAAAAGTTTACCAAAATAACCAGCCATATTTTTTTTAAATGGATGTTTATTCAGTTTTTTACACACCCATGGTTTCTCCACCTCTGCAAAGAAGTGATGTGAGGTAGCTTCTCGTATATCTTCTTTGTGCTCAAACTTGGGCATTACAATTTTGCTTCACTTAGTTTTGATTTTTTTTTTGTTGCTATTGTTCTTTCAATTTACGTTATTATAGTCACTGTGTATGTTTTTTTCTTGGATCTGCTTACTTCCTCTTTCACCAGTTCATATGTCTTTCATATTTCTCTATATTCATCATTCACTCTTTCTTAAAGCATAGTAATATTTCAGATCAACGTACTACAATGCATTTAGTCATTTCCTAGTCAGTGGATATCTACTTTATTTCTGCTTCTTTGCTACCATTAAAAAAGAGCTGCAATCATCTTTTTTCCTTTTAATGCATATGAGGCTTTTTGTTTTGTCATTGACCTCCCTGGGGCATATGCTTAGCAGTGGAATCTCTGGGTCAAAACACATAGTCATTTTAATCACTGTTTTTAAATAATTCCAAATAGTTTTCCAAAATGTTTGGAATAACTCACGTCTCCACCAACAATGCGTTGGAGTGCCTATCTTTCCTACTCCTTCCGACATTGACTATTCCCATCTTTTGTCATCTTTGATATTTTGATCAATGAGTATGATAAGGTAAAACTTCAAGATTGTTTCAATTTGTGTTTTTCTTATTATTTGTGATTTGCAGCATTCTTTCACATGGTCGTTAATAATTTGTAATTCTGTCTTTGGAAACGATTTCTTCATATCCATTGACTACTTATCTATTGGGGAATGGTCTTTGGTCTTCTTCATGTCTTAGTTGTCTATACATCTTGATATAAGACCTTTATCAGAGATAATTGAAACAAATATTTTCCTCCAGTCAATCACTTCTCTTTTTGTCCTTATTGCATTAATTTTTGTTAATGCAAGTTTTTCCATTTCAAAGATTTGAAATTATTTATTTTATATTTTGCCTTTATCCCTTGTTTGGTTAAGAAATCATGACCTAAGGGTGGCTAGGTGGTACAGTGGATAGAGCACTGGCTCTGGAGTCAGCAGGACCTGAGTTCAAATCCGACCTCAGATACTTAATTCTTACTAGCCGTGTGACCTTGGGCAAATCACTTAACCCCAATTGCCCTGCTTTCTCCCCTCCAAAAAAATAAAAAGAGCAAGAATTCATGACCCACCCATGGTTTTGAAAGGTATATGTTTGCTTATCTTCTAATTTTTTAAGGTATGGTATTTAATATTCAGGAGACATGTATTTTAAATTGATAATAGCCTATAGTATAATACCTAAACATAATTTCTGAAAGATTGCTTTCTAGTTTTCCTAGAACTTTTCTTTTATCAGATGGGAAAATTTTTTCTACATAATTGATATTTTCAAATTTATTGAACACCAAACAATATGTGTGATGCTTTGTTGGATCTTCATAAATTATACACACTGACCATGGGTGTCCTTTAAGATTTGTCTTTGGCTGTCTTTTCTTCTCTGTCTTTACTATTTCATGTGATGATCTCGTCAACTCCCATGAATTCAATTATCACTTTTATGCTGATGATTCTTAAGTCTACTTGTCCAGTTTTAACCTCTCTTTTGACTTCCAGTCTCACATTTCCAACTGCCTATGAGATATCTTGGACCAGATGCCCTGTAGAACTCTTAAACTCAACATGTCTAAAACTGAACTCATTATGTTTCACCCATCCCAAATCTTCCCTCTTCCAAACTTCCCTTTCACTTTCAGGAGCATCACTACTGTCTAAATCTTCTAGCCTCTAAGCATAGGTGTAATCCTTAACTCCTCACTATCTCTTGTTCCCCTCCCCATCCAATCTCTTGCCAAGACCTATTAATTTTGTCCTCGCAACATCTCTTGAATATGTCCCCTTTTGTCCTTTGATACTGCCACCACCCTGGTAAAGGGTACCCATCTCATACCCAGAATATTGCAGTAGTCTGCTGGTTGGTTTGCCGCAAGTCTCACCACACTCCAGCCCAACCCCCATTCATCCACCAAAGTGCTTTTCCTAAAATTCAGGTCCAACCATGTTATTTCCCTATTGATAAATTACATTGAATCCCTCTCACCGACAGGATCAAATATTAAATCCTTTGGTGTTCAGAGCTGAGAATCCAGTTATGAAGATGTCTACTCTTCTTACTTCCATCTACTGACACTGCCCTCTTTGCTACTCCTTAAGCAGCATCCATTTCTTGTCTCCTGGCATTTCTGCTGACTGTCCCCCAGGTGTAGAATACTCTCCCTCTTCATTTCTGCTTCCTAACCTACATGGCTTCCTTCAAGTCCCAGCTAAAATCCTCCCTTCTACAAGACACCTTTCCCAGTCCCCTTAATGCTGGTGCCTTCCCTATGAGATTACCTACAATTTATTCTGTATATATCTTGTTTTTACAGAGTTGTTTGCATGTTGTCTCCCCCATTGTGAGTTCTCCTTGAGGGCAAGGAATGTCTTTTGCCTTTATTTGTATCCCTACGACATGGAAGGTGCTTTAATAAATGCTTGTTGACTGACTGAACAGGTTACTGAGTTCAGCTATTTCTGATCCTCTCTTGTCTGTTCTCTAGTTGTTGAAGGCCTTTTCTTTATAGCTTGAATTCTGAAAGTGCTAGTCCTCTTTCAGTCCTGCCTTTTTATTGTTTCCTTTGACATTTAAAATCTTTTGTTCCTCCAAATGAATTTTATTATATTATCTAGCTCTGTATAGTATCCATTTGGTAATGTGGGATAGCATTAGAGTAGCATTAAATTTTATAAATTAATTTTGTTATAAATAATATCTTATTGAGCGAGTCCAGCCTTGAGTGCAGTTATATGTTACTCTTTATTACTTTAAGAAGTGTTTTGTAATTGATGCAAGTATTGAATGTGCTTTGATAGATTGTCTCATAAATATTTTGTGCACTTTGCAGTTATTTTGAATAGGATATCTCCTTCAATGATTGCCTCTGGATTCTTTTATTACTATGTAGAAATGCTGTTGATTTTTGTGGATTCATTTTGTAGCTTTTGAATTTGCTAAAGGTATTTTCTCAACTAGTTTCTTTGTTGATTCCCTAGAATTTTCTAAGAAGTCATGATTTCCATCAGTAAATATGCATAATCCCTGCACATAGAAAACACTTCATGTTTCTTCCCTTTCCTTCTTCTCCCTCTTTGCTATGTTTATGCCCTTAATTTCCTTTGTTGCCTTAATTCTGTTTTTAGTATTTCTAAAACTATGACAAATAAAAACAAGGAAAATGGGGAATCCTTGCTTTGCTACTATATTTATTAGGAAAGCTTCTAGTGTTTTCCCTATTGCATATAATGATAGATTTTTCTTTTAGATAGAGTTTTAAAGGAATATTTTAAAAGGATACTTCTATGTCTATATTTCATAGAGAGTTTTAGCACAGGTTAGAACTGTACATTTTCAAAGGCTTTTTGTCTCTATCTATCAAGATAATCATTTGATTTGGGGTGTTTTGTTTCTAATGTGATGATGTCAATTGTTTTTCTTATGTTTAACTATCCTTGCATCCCTGTATAAACCCAATTTGGTCATAGCAATTGGGAGTGGGTGGGAAGATAGATTTCTGGAGTCTTTTTGCCAGGATTTTATTTCAAATTTCTTGAATCAATATCCATTTGTTCAAATGGTCTATAGTTCTCTGTGCTTTCCACTTCCCTCCTTTAGATATTAGGACTACATTATTTTCTTAATAGGAGGTAGCTGAGTGGCTCCGTGGATAAAATGCTCAGCCTGGAAGACCTGAGTCCAAATCCAGCCTCAGGCACTTACTAGTTGTGTGACCTTGGCAAATCACTTAACCTCTGTTTGCCTTAATCCACTGGAGAAGGAAATGCAAAGCCAATCTAGTATCTTTGCCAAGAAAACCCTACGGATAGTATGGTCCACAGGATCACAAAGAGCTGGACATAATTAAACAACAAGAAAAACAGCAAGTCTCCTAATTAGAGGGATTTTTAAAAATTGATTAAATTCATTTTATTATTTATTTTATGATTTTTTAAAACTAATTGTATAATGGAGTTATTATTTGTATTTTTAAGGCAGCTAGATGGCCTAGAGGCTAGTTTGGGGCCTGAAGTCAGGAAGACCTAAATTCAAATCTGGACTCAGACACTTACTAGCTATGTGATCGTAGGCAAGTAACTTAACCTCTATCTGCCTCAGTTTCCTCAATGGTAAAATGAGACAATAATAGCACTCACCTCCCAGGATTATTGTGAGAATCACATGAAATATTTGAAAAGCACTTGGCACAAAACAGGCACTTAATAAGTGTTTGTTTCTTTCCTTCCTTTAAAATCTTGATAGAATTCTACTGTAAAACCATCATGACTAGTCAATTTTTTTCTTTTGGTAGTTTCTTTACAGTTAGCTCAATTTTCTTTTTTAATTTAGACTGTTTAATATTTTATTTGATATTCTATTAATTTGGATAATTTCTATTTTGTAGATAATCCTTTGTTTTTAAAAAAATCTCTTTTATTGTCATACAGAAGATTCATATAATTGTTGTATTTTCTGAATTTATTATGATTTTATCTTGATAGTTTTAATTTTGTTAATTTATAACATTTATTAGTGTTTTGAAAGAAATAGCTTCTAATCATGTTTATCAGTTCCATAGGCTTTCTGGTTTCCAATTTATTTCTACTCTAAAAGATTTCCTCTTTTGGGCTTATTTTGTATTTGTTTATTTGTTAGCTTTCTGGTTTCATAAATGGCATATTCCATTTGTTAATCCCCTATTTCTATTTTGATAATATCATTAGGGATATAAATTTTTCTTTTGAAAATTGTTTTAGATGCATCTCAGACATTTTTTTGTTTTATCTCATCATCATTGTATTTCATAATTATTGTTTCTGTGATATATTGCTTGACCAATTCATGACTTATAAATTTACCATTTTCTTCATGTAGCTCTACAGATTTTATGTGTACTCCCTGAATTGTTTCCTATTTTTATTGCATTATAATCTGTAAATGATGTGTTCAGTACTCTGCATTTTTACAATTTTTCTATGCTCTAATACATAATTGTTGGGGTTTTTTTGTAAAAGTGCCACATAGTCCTGAAATAGCTCTAGATCTATTTAAGGGCTTTACATTCTCTAATAGTTTATTCAGTTTTAGGCTTACCCTTTTGTTCTTCTTTCTATTTTATTTGTCCAACATTTAGAAAGGAATATTAAAGTCTCCTCCATTAATTTATTACTCTCTATGTCTTTTTGAAATTCAGTAATTTTCCTTTATGAATTGAGGAGTATGCCAGTTGGTACAAATATATTTCATAGTGATAATTATTCATTATTTACTGTTTCTCTAAGCATGATATTTATCACTATTGATATTGTGAATTTGGGGTTTTGTTTTGTCTGATAGTATGATTGCAATGCTTTTTTTTCATAGGCACTTGATCCATAGTAAATTTTGTTTCAACATTTCTTTTTTGATTCTATGCACGATTCTGCAGTTTAGATGTATTTCTTGTAAGCAATAAATTGTAGAGGTTTTTTTCTATCTATTCTGCCTCTTCTTCATTTTACTGTATTTAAATTTCTGGGATTTAGGTTTGCATTTTCCTTCATTTTTTTCTCTATTGTTTTCTTTTAATATTTAATTCCTAGCTTTTAAAAGTCAATACTTTCCCCTTTATGAGCAGTTTAGTGTTCACTGCTTGAATTCTGTCCTATTCCCACAGAGTACTTTCCCCACTGTCCTCTATGTCTGTTTGTCAACCTTTTTTTTTAAGTTTAGGAGTTTACTTACATTTTTTCTCTTTTTTTCTTTTATTTATTTATCTACTTCCCACATATTTTTAACTTTTTTTTTTCTTCTCAGTTAAATGGTGAATTCAAAATCTGTCCCTTCTCCTTCATCTGCCTTCTTTTGCTTGTTAGTGTTTTCCTAAATGTTGTTCAAAGAAAATTTTACTTGCTTTGTTTTATTTTTTGTTGATTCTCTTTCCTTCTCATTTATTCTGAAATTTTATTCTCTGATTCAGTCTTTTAATACCTTTGTGTTCCTCTTTGAGTTCAAAGTTCTGAAGTGTCAGATTTAAGTTTCCTCTTCTAATCAATATCTCTATTGTTGCTTTTATCCATCTTCGTCTTTGTCCTTTTTTTTTCTGTTGGGCCTCACTTTGAGAAGTATTCATTCATGAGGGGAATAATGTTGACAGGGTGGGCCAAAAATTTAATAGGAAGAGGAGACCTGAATTCCACTGGGGAAATTTTGAAGTATTTTTAATAACCCTAAAAATCTCCCTAAAACAATGGCTTGTTTAAAAAGTATCAGTATTCTTCTGGTGATGCCATATAGATATAAAATATCCAAAGAACAAAAGTTGTAGGTCATCACTCATAAGGCAAGGGAAAAATTGTGGCTGTGAACAAACTGCAGCATATTGCCAACAAATAATTGTGTAGGAGAAACAACATAAAATATATAATTGTAACAAAGTATGACTGATCATCCGTCTGATCATGTAGTAAAAGTGAGGGATTACCATTGGGGAGTGCACAGATTCTACTGGTATCCATATAAGGTCAAGTGATCTAGAGGAAGGCTCTTAGTATGTTAGGTAGACCCCTTGTAGAAGAATTATGGGAGGTTATGGAAGAGGGTTGCTCAAGATAAGAAGGGTTAGGTAGCTTATAATTGGAACTGCTAGAGGGAACACCCATATGATGAGATAAAAGATCCAAAGTATTGAAGAATTGACTCTATAAGGTCTTTATATACAAATGTAGCCTAGGAACCAGAGGAATAGCCCTGAAATTCCTAGAGCTCCTTGAGGGTTAGAAGTATTATACTTTTCTGTTTGTATCCCTAGCGCTTACTAGGTATTTTACACATAATACCCTTTTAATAAATGCTTTCTCATTCATTCATTCATTCATTCACAAGTTTAGCATTTATCTTTATCATTTCCATGTACTTAGATTAAACATTCTTCAATTCCTAGAATGCATTCTATCTTCTTTTCTCCTCCCAGATCCATATTTCCTTCAAGGTACTATTCAGGCTCTACTTCCGTAAATCCTTCTTTGATTCCTCCCTAGCTAGTGTACTCTCTTTCATCAAATTGCACTATATTTTCTTATCTATATGCAGAATAGGAGATTGGACGGAAACACCTCCCATTGGAACTGGGTGTGCACACTTTTGCTTCATAGGAAGGGGTTCATGTGATCTGGTCCCTTGCTAAAGATTATGTGTTATTAAAGATTATGTTCTTGAGCCTTTCTCTAATCTCTGTGATTGGAGTAAGGGCAGGAAAGAACCAATGAGGAGTAGCACCTCCAGCAAAAAGAGCTTCCCATTCTGTGAACCATAAAGAATGAGAAGAACAGTCTTCTATTCTCTATGGTAGCTATGAGCACATGGCAGAAGCACATGACTTTTTCTGAACCTGAGATTGGACCTCAAATCCTTAGATGTTTCTTGTGCTTTATATTTCTTTCCCTAGTCACAAATGGCTAAACAGTGATCCTAGGAGATGGACATTCCCATTGCTGATAATAACCTTGTGAGTTCAAGAAGTCAGAAATTCTTAGATGTTGACTGTCAGCAGGAGGTTATTCCTGCAATTGTGGTCCTTCTTGGAAGAAAAAATACAATACCATCTGCAGATACTGCTGACAGCTTCCCCTTTACCAATACAGATCTGAAACTTCTCTAAAATGTGTAATTTCAAAGAGTTACCTTGTGTTTTAGAGATTAAGTGACTTGCCCATGGTCATACTGCTAGTATGTGTCAGAAGCAAGATCTGAACTCTAATGCCCATTAATTGGGAAATGTCTAAATAAGCAATGGTATATGATTGTGATGGAATATTATTATGTTGTAAGAAATGATGAGCAATATGATTTCAGAAGAACCTGGAAAGACTTGCAGAAACTGATATGAAGTGAACAAAACCAAGAGAACATTGTACACAGTAACAGCAATATTGTTCAGGGAAGAGCTGTGAATGACTTAGCTATTCTCAGCAATACAATGATCCAAGACAATCCCAAAGGACTAATGATAAAGTATATTATCTGCCTCCAGAGAAAGAACTGATATTATTTGAATACAGACTGTACCATGCTATTTTTTACTTTCATTTTTTTCTCTTATTCAAGTCTTCTTATACAGAATAACTAATATGGAAATGTTTTACATGATTGCACATATCTGACCTATATGTGATCACTGACTGTCTCTGGGAGGGGAGAGAGAAGGGAGAGATGGGCAGAATTGAGAACTCAAAACTTTTAAAAAACATATGTAAAAAAAGTGTGTTTTTAACCTGTAATTGGGGGGGGGAGGAAATTTTATATGTGTGCATATGTATGTAAGTATATCTGAACCCTGGGCTTCCTAAATCCAAAGCCAGTTTTCTTTCCTCCATGCCATATTGCTTCTCATATGATAGTTGGGGCTACGTTTTTGAGATTTTCCTTTGGATTTTGAATAGAACCAGCACAGGGATGGGCCCCAAGGAATTCAGAGAGAAAATAATAACTTTAGAGTTGGAAGGACACTAACAAACCACTGAATCTAACCCTCTTGTTTTACAAAGAGGGTTAAGGCAGAGGCAGGGTTAGAAAAACAGCAAGTTTGAGGCAGATTTTGAAATCAAGTCTTCCTGAATCAAAGTCTAGTTAGTACCAATACTTTAGAATTACTATAGAAAATCAAGTACGGCACTCCACAAGTGACTGATTCCATCAAGGACCCCCAAAGTACTCTGGTTGTGCTATAGAAATACACATGCAAAGGGGCAAACCAAACTGACCTGCTGAAACTTTTTGTCCCAGAGGTCTGGCATCACGTATATGTGCTATATGTAAATTTCTTGTAAAGTCGAGACTATTTTATTCTTTGTATTTTTATTCCAAGTGCCTAGCACAGTGACTGACACAATGTAGATGCTTCAAAAATAGACATTTATTTATTGGAATAACAAGAGAATGGACTTGTACTGAAGTGGAAGAAATAAACATTTCTGTGATGTCTTTCCCACTTCTGTCTAGTATGAGTTCATGAAGGTACTGATTTTAAGTTTGGAGAACGTAATAGAGCTCTGCTTGTTGATGAAAATTTTTTAATAATGAAGTTAAATATAGTTGTAAATGTTATGCTATCCTTCTTCATTTCTCAAGCATACTCAGCTGATGAACAGAAACAGAGAAATTATGCCTTTCTCTAAACAGTATTTTAGTTCGTGACTAGAACAACATAGGTTGGAAGGGAATTTAAATCACTTAAAACACCTGCACAGGGGATAAACATAGGCACCATATGGACCTTTTGCAATCTCATTTTCAGCTTCATCACTCAACTGAATCTTCACTGTAAATTATCAAATTGCCAAATTGGATGGCCTTTTTCACAATGCTCATCATTTACCTTACACTTAACACTATTGACTGGCCTCTTCTCCTGGATACTTTGTCTCCCTGCTTTTGTGATACTGATCTTTCTTGATAATATCTTTATCTCCCTACAGCAGTGGTTCTCAACCTTCCTAATGCCGCGCCCCTTTAATACAGTACCTCATGTTGTGGTGACCCCCAATCATAAAATTATTTTCATTGCTACTTCATAACTGTAATTTTGCTACTGTTATGAATCATAATGTAAATATCTGATATGCAGGATGCATTTTCATTGTTACAAATTAAACATAACCCACAGATTGAGAACTACTGCCCTACAGTTTCTTCTCAGGCTCCTTTGATGATTCATCATGCATTTCACAACTCCTAACTTTGACCCTCAAGGCACTATTCTGGGATTTCTTAAATTTTGTCTTTAATATATTTTATTTATTTAATGAAATATTTCCCAATTACATTTAAC